>JASDDO010000029.1:411569259-412194311 GCA_030015575.1 Agapanthus africanus
ATTCACCAAGTGTTTCGCAAGCGCTAGCGAATGCACCCAATCACGGCATTGATCAATGCCAAGGTGAAGCCAGGAGAAACATGGGTTCAGTATGCAATCCGGTGGCGGAACCTATGGTCTAAATGCGAACAACGCTTCGAAGAAGCTCCTACAGTAGGCATGTTCATGGGTACCCTCGATCCGCAGGCGACCATATCCCAGTTCATGATGTTTTTCAAGCCGACTACCTTCCAGGCCTTGATTAACAAGCTAGCCCAAATGGATCAGATGGGCCATAGACCGTCTTCCTCTAAAATGGAGCCTCGAAATGAAAAGGGGAAAGGGAAAGCGACCTTCATTGCCAATGCTCAGCAACAGCCGACTGGTCCAAAACCAGCTGATCGCCAAAACGATAGACAACGATTCCTCAACGAAAAGTTAAGACATCCTTACTCGTTTCCGCGAGAGAAAACAAAGAGACTATTCGAACTGGCGATACGCAACAGGCTCATCAATCTGCCGGATCCGAGACGTCCATTGCAGCCCAGTGATGTCAACAATCCCAATTGCTGCCCCTATCACCGAGTAGTAGGTCATCCAATCGAAGATTGCTTCTTTTCAAAGGCTAGATTGAGGACCAATACCAACAGGGCAAATTCGCACTGTCCGAGAATTAGAAAGTAAACAGCCACACACTCCTAAAAAGATAGACACGCCAGGGGCATCATGCTCTTTCATAGAAGAAGCTCTATGGGAGGTCGCTCTTTCAGGCAAAACAAAACGAATGCTGAAAGATCTCCAAACATGTCCGGCAATTAGGTGGAAGAGCCCACTGGAGCCCGAGATTATTGAGGGGATGCTGAAGCCGCGCTCAACGCTGAAAGTTGGTGAAGGTAGACAAAATATTCAGGCCAAGCCTCCAAAGTCTTTAAAGAAAAAAAAGAAGGCCAAGAAACCCGTCCAACCTGAAGACAGCTGTACAGGTCTGCAGAAATATATCGATGCACTGGAAGAATATAACCAGAAGGCACGAACCCCAATCACGTTGGATGAATTCTTTAAGCATCTTCTTGAGAATGAAGCCGATGACGCTGATGAAGGAGACAATTCTTCAGAAGAGCCTGAGGATTATGTGGAAAGCTGCCACATGGTCTCTCACTCATCAATAAATGGCAAAGAAGCTCCTGATGCAGAGAAACTGGGGGCAGGATCGAAACCAAAACCCTCGGAACCGTCTGATGAGATGATCGACCTATTGTTGAACGAAGCTCGTCAGAAGAGCAAGGATGATCAAGAACGCGAAATGGCCATATTCGAAAAGGCCAGGAGTTGGCATCAATTTGAAGAAGTCATGGGTCACGCAACACTCCAACCAGATCAAAGCACATCCGCGGCAGACAAAAGCAAGCTTAAAGCAAGGAAACGGTTCGCTAAAGCCCTGTCGATGGGAATGAAGCTGCCACTTTTTAAAGGAAATACTCCTGGCAGCATACACCTTGATGAAGCGGATGCACATCCAACCTATTGCTTATACCATCAGAGGATTGCACATCCTACCGAAGAATGCATGGCCTTTAAAAAATGGTAGCAAGGGTATGTCGCTCACAGGCAACACTTCAAGAGGATGAAGCGTGAAGCTCGTCGACAGTGAAAAAGTGCGACAGACGAACGTGGAAGAGTTGCCGACAACTGTCACATGGTTGATAGCAGGGGATCGCAAGTTTTCACATTCGGGAGCGATTCTGGAGAAGAAATGGCTCTCGGCCCTCTCTTCAAAGAATCCACCTTAGGAAAAGAGCAAGAAATGAAGAGCTGTGAGAATATTCAACTGCGTAGTCCCACGTTGCCCGAAAAGAATCTTCGACCTACGAATAAAGGATCGAACCAAAAAGATAAGGGGAAGGAAAAAGTCCTTGAAGATATCGCCCTCGATGACCGAGTCATCGAAGAGCTGGCAGACAAGAACCCGCCCAAGAAAAGCAAAGTGGATTACAACGTCCTAGCACACTTGAGGAAGATACCCTCACAGCTGAGCGTCTTGGATGCCCTTCTGCTATCTAAGAAGGCGAGAGATTCTCTTATCAAGGAACTATAAGAACCCGAACAGTTTCAAGCTTTCCTTGCCGAAGAAAAAATGAAGGACGAGCTGGAAGAAGTGCACACTGCTGACATCATTTTCGGCAATGAAGACCTCCTCCTCGGGACGTGCGAGCACAACCGTCCTCTGTATGTCACCGGATACTGCCATGACATCAAGATAGAGAAGATCTTAGTTGATAACGGGTCTTCTGTCAACCTCCTAAATGTGAGGGTGTTAAAAGAAATCTGCATGAGCGTCCAGCACCTCGCTCGGGATAAAATCACCATCTCCGGGTTCGACTCCCAGTCATTACGGACGCTCGGGTCTGTGATACTGATATTACGCTTTGGGCTGCTCGTCACTGATACCAAGTTTCATGCCATTGACACCAAGACTTTCTACAACGCTTTGCTCGGCAGGCCTTGGTTACACGAATACAATATCATCCCTTCTACACAACATCAGTGTATGAAGTACTTCAAGGATGGTCTCGAGTACACCGTAACGGGGGAGCTAAACCCATTCTCCATGAATGAAGTATGCAAATACGAGGATGCAAAGTATTTCTTACCAGACTTTGAAGACACGGAAAGATGCCATAAGCCGGAGAATAAGCAAAAAGCTATCACCACTATTCTGGTCTTTGGGAGCGATACCGAGGAGGAGGAAGAGATGGTCTATTCAAGACCGCCCCAATGAAACAGACCGAGACCGTCTACCCCTATTCTGGTCTTTGGCAGTGACTCTGAAGACGAGGTCAACGCAGTGTTCTCGGTCCGCCCATCGATGAAGGCCTTCACTCGAGATGATAAGAGTTTGCAAATCGTCATGGTTTCGCTGCAGCACTACAGAGAGCTTGATGCGCTGGAGACATATAGTGTGTAAGAGCTGCAGATATTCTACGCCCCTCTCAGGCAAAGAGGTGAAAAGGCGATCCTATTCTATCGATACATGAAGACTAAAGTCGAAAGAGAAATCTGGCATGGTGCCGATTCTACGCTTGACAGGCTCCAGCCCATCCGTCTGCCCAGATACTACACAGAAGGTTTAAAAAGGCTGTTGAGGTGCCAAAGCGTACCCTTCAAACAAACTGCTCAACAAGCTCAGTTCTACAACAGGATCTGGAACGTCCCCGGAACTCATCGAAAATAGGGATGAAGATGAGTTCCGAAGAACAGGTAGCTATGCTAAAGGACGTGCTCATGCAGTATAAAGACTGCTTCGCATGGAACTATTCCGAGATGCCGGGGCTAGATCCAGAGATAGCAGTCCATAAATTGGCGACATCTCCAGACGTTAAGCAAGTCAAACAAGCACCAAGAAAGATGCGGCTCGAGCTTGAAATGAGCATCAATGCCGAAGTCAAGAAGCTAATCGACTCCGGCTTTATCCAAGAAGTTCAGTATCCTGACTGGATCGCCAATATTGTCCGAGTGATGAAGAAAAATAGGACGGCGTGCATCTGCGTAGACTTTTAGGACCTCAACAAAGATTGCCGAAGGATGATTTTCCCATACCGTTTACCGAGCTAATGATAGACAACACGTCCACTCATAAAGTCTTCTCCTTCATCGACGGATCATCAGGGTACAATCAAATAAAGATACACCCTGAAGACAAGAAGCATACCGTTTTCCGGACTCCCCTGGGAATATTCTGCTACAAAGTGATGCCTTCGGCTTGAAGAACGCCGGCTCTTCCTATCAAAGGGCCATGACAAAGATTTTCGATGACCTCATACATGAAATCGTCGAATGCTATATCGATAACCTCGTGGTGAAAAGAAAGTTATACAAGGACCATTGGGAGTATCTGAAGATCGTGTTTCAGCGCCTTCGGAAATACAACCTGAAGATGAACCCTCTGAAGTGCGTGTTCAGAGTTTCCTCGGGCAAATTCCTAGGATTTATCGTACGACACCGGGGCATCGAGATAGACCCGTCGAAGATCAAGATGATCATGGAAATGCCTCCGCCAAGAACTCTCAAGCAACTGCGATCTCTCTAAGGGAAGCTCGTGTATATCCGACGGTTCATAGCTAACCTCTCCGGCAAATGCCGCCCCTACAGTCATTTAATAAAGAAGGGGACCCCGTTCATCTGGGATCGCAAATGCCAAAGCGCACTGGACGAAATCAAGCAATACCTGCAGAATCTGCTGGTACTGACCGCCCCGGTCAAGGGAAAGCCTCTCATCTTATACACAACCGCCTTTGAAAGTTCCTTAGGCACGTTATGGGCACAGGAGAACGACCAAGGGAAAGAGAGGGCCCTCTACTATTTGAGTCGAGTTCTCTTGGGGGCAGAAAACGACTACTCCCTCATCGAAAAACACTGACTGGCGTTAATCTTCACGATAACGAAGCTCAGACATTATGCGTTGGCGCATGAGGTCTATCTCATATCAAAAGTGGATCCTCTTAAGTATTTGATGTCAAGAGCCATAGTAACGGGACGGATCGCTAAATGGGCCCTACTCTTAATGGAATTTTCGATAACATACCAACTCCTCAAAGCAGTGAAAGGCCAGGCCATCGCCGACTTTGTCGCCGAGCATCTGATACCTGCCGATTCACCCTTAAATTGTGAACTGTCGGACGAGCACACGTTTGAAACGATTGACAGGGAGAGAGGAAGGAGTGATACCCGATGGGAACTCTACTTTGATGGGGCATCTTCCATGAAGAAGTGAAAGCACAACTTCCCCATAATCAAATCTGGGGTGGGCCTCATCTTCGTGACTCCACAAGGAGGGATAATGCGCTTTGCCTTTTCCTTGACAGAGCCAAGGACAAACAATGAAACGGAATATGAAGCTTTGATAGCAGGTCTTGAGATCGCTGTCAACATGGGAATCGAAAACCTCCTCATATACGGGGACCCCAGCTAGTCGTTAATCAAGTAAATGACGACTATCAAACGTGTAAACCAAAGTTGGTAAAGTACGGTGAGAGAGTGCAACAATTGTTGACTCAAATCCCTTCCTGAGCCCTGGAAAGAATACAACGTGCAGAAAATAGTAAGGTGGATGCGTTAGCCAAGTTTGCTAAAGAACTGGCTGACGAAAACCTCGATGATGTGAGGATCGTTGTGCAAAGCCGTCGGGTTCTTGCACCAGCATAAATATCTCCGGGGTCGTTTGAAGAAAAGGAAGCGACCGAGCAAACATTCTTACAAATAGAGGACCAAGAAAAGGTTAAAGATTGGATAGAAGTCTTCATAGACTACTTCAAATCCCATCGAACGCCGGAAGATGCATCCTCAAGACATCAGCTCATGAAACGAGCTCTGTCTTTCGCCTTCGTCAATGATACTCTATATAAGAGATCGTTCGACTCTCTATGGCTAAGATGCCTGGGACCAGAAGAAGCAAGGAAAGTTGTCCAAGAAACTCACGACGGACTCTACGGTTCTCATCAAGCCGGGCCGAAGATGAAGCTGAAGATTAAAAGGATGGGCTACTATTGGCCCACGATGATTCATTATTGCCTCGAGTATACGAAGCAGTGCCATTCGTGCCAAATTCATGGAGACTTCATCCACCAACATCCAAACCTACTACACCCAACCGTGGCTAACTGGTCGTTCGAAATGCGGGGAACCGACATTATTGGTCCCATCGAGCCAGCATCATCCAGAGGACATCGGTTCATATTGGCGACAACCGATTACTTCTCTAAGTGGGCAGAGGCCATACCACTAAGAGAAGTGAAGACGGAGAATATTCTCCATTTCTTAAAGACACACGTCATTTATCGGTTCGGTACTCCGCGACGGATTATCTCCGATAACAGGTCGGCCTACAGAAGTTACAAAATCAGCTGCTTCGCACAGCAGCATAATATAGACTGGAGATACTCTTCGGTCTACAATCCACGAGCTAACGGTCTACCTGAGGCTTTTAACAAGACCTTGACGAAAATCATAAAGAAGACGGTGTCCAAAAATAAGAAGGACTGGCACGAGAGACGGCATGAAGCTCTCTGGGTATATCGAACCGCGTTCAAAATAGCTACGAACACAACGCCATTCGCGTTGGTATTCGGCACTGAAGCAGTACTCCCCTTGGAGATAGAGCTACCCTCTCTACGAGTGGCAGTTCATTACGAGCTAACAGACGAAGAGAATGCTCATCTTCGGCTTGAGGAGCTCTACGCCCTTGATGAAACTCGTCTTATAGCGCAACAAAACTTGGAGGCTTACTAAGCAAAAATGACGTGCTCATACGAGAGATTGACTAAGACGATAACATTCCGCCAAGGCGAACTCATGCTAGTTGTCAAAAGACCTATGATCCCCAATCGTGCCATACGGGGGAAATTCGAGCCGAACTATGAGGGCCCATACATCATAGACAAAGTCTACCAAGGAGGGGCCTATCTACTCATAGACATGCATGGTGAAACACCCTTCAGGCCAATAAACGGTCGGTTCCTGAAAAAATACTACGACTGACGAGTCACGGCCTAGGTCAACGATAGATGACGACGTCTATGTCCGCTCGCTATTTTCCCAAGCCCAAACTCTATAAGTAGTATCCAGCGAAACTTTGCCTCAAAATCGCAACCGGACCGAAACATCCTTAAACTAACAATAGACCGAAACGTCCTTAAACTACTAAGAACCGCAATATCCTTGGACCAACGCGATAAAAAAACGGTACGTCCATAAGCAAAATGGGCACGAATGAAAACCCGAAAGGGCTCCGTGAGTAAAAACAGCAAGGCTACCGGCGATATTTGTGAAAACCCGAAAGAGCACAGACTCGTAAAAAAAACGGTACGTCCATAAGCAAGATGGGCACAGATGAAAACCCGAAAGGGCTCCGTAGGTAAAAACAGCAGGGCTACCGGCGAGTTTGTGAAAACCCGAAAGGGCGCAGACTCGTAAGAAAATCCATGCACATTTACAAGGTCCTCTCGACCATGTAAGGAGAAAATACCTGCATGAGATCCTTACGACTCACAAGGCAGCAACACACTTAGGGATCCCCACGATTCCTGAGGAGAAATTACACTTACAAGATCCTCACGACTCGTAAGGAGAATTCTCTTGTGAGACCCTCATGGCTCATAAGATTCGAAAGCCTTAAGCTACAGGGATCTGAACCTGTTCTTAAGCCATCATATTTCCCAGAATGCCCTACAAACGGTTCAATATTGACCCTTGTATACAATCCACGGGCACAAATAAACGTCTCCACCATCAAGTCCCACCAACGACGAGTAATGTCCTCATTTGGTGAACAAACACTTGTAGGTCCTCTCGACTTGCAAGGAGAAAATGTTCTTATGAGATCCTTATGACTTATAAGAGACCATACACTTAAGAATCCTCACGATTCTTAAGGAGAAAATTCACTTACGAGATCCTCACAACTCGTAAGGAGAAACATTTTTATGAGAACCTTGTTCAAATCGACATAGGCAAATGATGATTCTCTCCTGGCAACGTTCTAGTAGTAGCAATGTTGTTGCCTAAATCGGTAACAAATTCCAAGTCCTTTCACGGCAAATGATGATTCGCTCCTGGCAATATTCCAGCTGCAGCGATGCTGATGCTAAGATTGGCATCAGATTCCAAGTTCCATACTCGCAGCAAAAAGTCAGCGAGTTATAAATGCATATGAAATAGCCGAAATGATAGGGCAACTTGTAATAAAATTAGCAAGTAAAGGATATGCAAACAAAAATAGCCAAAATGATTGGACAGCTCGCAATAAAAAGCAGCAAGTAAAAAGAAAAATATCCGAAATGATTGGGCAATTACGACTTTCGCGATATAAAAAGCTGAAATGATAGTGCATCGTGGAAAGAAATTAAAAAAATGAAATGAAACTTTTTGCTCTACAGGCGAGTCCATACTGACCTCTGTATACAATCCATGGGCATAAACGAAAAGGGAACCACATGTCCCCCACCAGATCTTGTCAAAAGGGAAAGTCAGAGCTCGATAGCAACATCTGCATCCCAGAAGACCAACAACGACGTTCCTCCTCATGCCAGCAGGGCACGGACGCGACACCATCAATTGGAGCCACGGCAAAGTCCCCAGTTCCAAGATTCTACGGTTCACAGACAACCTAGAGTCAGCCCCGACATCGTAGAAAGCGGAGCAAGTCAACCCAACCCCATCTCAGAAATACGTCAGCAAATGACCCCGTCGCGGAAATACGTCATCCAATGACCCCGTCTCGGAAATACGTCATCTAATGACCCCGTCACGGAAATACGTCATCCAACGACCCCGTCGCGGAAACACGTCATCTAATGACCCCGTCGCGGAAATATGTCAGCAAATGACCCCGTCCCGGAAACACATCATCCAATGACCCCGTCGCGGAAACACGTCATCCAATGACCCCGTCGCGGAAACACGTCAGCAAATGACCCTGTCGTGGAAACACGTCAGCAAATGACCCCATCGCGGAAACACGTCATCCAATGACCCCGTCTCGAAAATACGTCAGCAAATGACCCCGTCTCGGAAATAAGTCATCCAATGACCCCGTCACGGAAACACGTTAGCAAATGACCCCTTCGCGGAAACACATCATCTAATGACCCCGTCTCGGAAATACGTCATTTAATGACCCCGTCACGGAAACACGTCAGCAAATGACCCCTTCGCGGAAACACGTCAGCAAATGACCCCTTCGCGGAAACACATCAGCAAATGACCCCATCGCGGAAACACGTCATCCGATGACCCCGTCGCGGAAACACGTCATCCGATGACCCCGTCGCGGAAACACGTCATCCGATGACCCCGTCGCGGAAACACGTCATCCGATGACCCCGTCGCGGAAATACGTCATCCGATGACCCCATCACGGAAATACGTCATCCGATGACCCCATCACGGAAATACGTCAGCAAATAACCCCGTTGCGGAAATACGTCAGCAAATGACCCCGTCGTGGAAATACGTCATCCAATGACCCCGTCTCGGAAATATGTCATCCAATGACCCCGTCGTGGAAACAAGTCAGCCAACGACCTTCCCGTCAGAGCAATGCTTTGATTCGGGAACAAGTCAACTCATCAACCACATACGAGTCCTCTCGATTTGTAAGGGGGAAAATTCTCTTGTGAGATCCTTATGACTCTCAAGAGAAAGCACACTTAGGAATCCTCACGATTCCTAAGGAGAAAATACACCTACAAGATCATCTCGACTCCAAGGGAGAAAAATCTTTATGAGACCCTTACGGCTCATAAAATTGAAAAGTCTTAGGCAGCAGAACCGAACCTGTTTCCTAAACCATCGCTACCCTACGAAGAGTTCAAGATGAGTTGTTATCTACAGGCTACAATTTCTAGAGTAACATGACAACTACACAACAAAGAAAAGAAAGCGATATAAGATAAAACGTGTCCTTTATTCATGAGTTCAATTGAATACAAGATACATCATATAAAAGAATAAAAAAAATGAATGAATATATGTTATTCATGAATTACAAATTTCCACCAATAAAAAAGAAAATTACAAAGACAGGTACTAAGAAGGAGGCCACTTCAACAAGTCGGCAAGCCGCTCATGCACTCCTTTCAGCTCCTTCTCATAGTCAGCCACCACTGCCAGCTGCGCTTCAATTCGAGCCCGTTGCTGCAAGCAGGATGAAAGCTTCATATCGATTTCATTCTTAGCAGCCTCGCAACTTTGCGCAACCCGCTCGGTGGAGTCAAGCTTCTGCCTTAGCGCCAACCCGTCTGAGATACACCGTTGAAGACTGTCGAAAATAGCCTTCAGCTGTGCAGCGTTCGCGTCGACCTGGGTACGCAACTAGACAGACTCGTTAGAAGCCTCGTCATGTTCCTTCTGTCGCAGGGTCGCCTCTTGTTCAAAATGGCGAAGGAAAGGAACACTCTGCTCCATCCACGCAACCAGCCGGGAAGTTGAAGCTAACACCTCAGGAGCAATACGCTTGAGCTCGATCTTGTGCAAGCAAGCCTCGATCTGTCTGCGGTAGTCAACCCAAGACCCGATGACGTCCTCGTCATGGAAGTTCACGAGTGTCGCCAGCATTGGATTAACCTGCATAGCAAAATTTGCAGCGGAGGTGAGGGCTTCAACATCAAGATCCTCGACAAACTCTCTCAACATTTGTCGGCTGTTCACGGCGCCTCGGGAAGATGTGAGTTTAACAAGAGGCCCTGTCGGCATCGTAATGCGAGACTCGAAGGGAGCTGGAGCCGGTGCGATTGCTGCAGAATAAGTCACGGTTAAATGCAACTCAGGAAATAAAGAAAACGCATAAGGGGTAAAGCCTATCATACCGACTATAACAGGCGGTAGGACGGGGAGTGCAGGGGGCTCGGTTATTCTTTTGACCCGCGACGTTATATCCAATATGAAGAAAAGTTAGCAACATGGCTATCCGTAAGAGAAAGGAAAAGACGTCGGTTATAGACTATACTCACCGACATCAACAGGTAGGGCAATCTCTGGCTGGAATGAGAAATGCGGGTTCAGCACCTGATACAGGTGATCAAAAAGGACTCCTGCAAAGTTATGACGATATACTGTCAATACAAGGAGAGTGATACCCACAATGAAGCCGATGAATCACAAAGCTATACCTTCCAGCATTTCAAAAGACAGGGAGAAGGTGAAGGAACAACAGCCGTCATTGCGGCAACCCAAGGTACTTCAGAGGGCACAATTTCAGCAACGGAAGCATCACTAGGCCTAGTGACTTCTTCGCTCTGCTTCAGTGGGACGGTCTCGGCGCCCATAGCTTCGTCCCCTAGTTCGACAAGGGCCGTCGTGACACTCGCGATGCCTGCCGACACCAGAGAGCCACAAGGGGAGAGAGCAGTGGTTTGGGTAGTCCCAGACTCCCTGGAGAGAGTAGCTACTTCGGGTTCCGGGGTCGTCGTCGCCTCGCCTACCATCTTACCGCCAAGACTTGGCCCTGCAGGATATGATATATAAGAATTTGCAGACCAAGTTCTAATAAAAAAAGAATGGGCATTGCGTTACCTTGCGATGGATCCTTAGTTCCCTCCCGAGCCACGCGCGCAATCTGTCTATGAGCGGTAGACAAGGCAGCTGGGGTACCCTCTAAAGTAATAGCGACAAAAGGGATGGTGCTTAAGCTTTCACCCACAGCCAAGGAAGCATCACGCTCCCTCGCTGCGCGCTTCCTGCGCTTCTTTTCAGTTTGAGCAGTGAGGACCGACCTCCTCAAGACTTCGGACAAGGGGATGCCTTCGCCGTCATCTGACCCTAGTTCTGCCTCCGACGCCGCTACATCATCCATCATCGGCTGTTTCAACGAAGACTATCGCGCTAGCTTGGGGATAGCCGTAGCCGTGATGGCCGGCTCTGACAAGACTACTGCACCATCGCTTGAGATCGGCGCTACACCTGGAACAACTGGAGCCAAAGTAATCCCTGTAACAAGGTGAAATAAAGAGTCATAGCACAGGTATAAAGCATGAGGGCGAAATCAAACGAAATAAGTTATACCCAAGCCACAAGAAGCGCGAAGCCTCTCTTCCTCCTCAAAAGTCTGGAGGGAAGCCGCCAGAGCCTCTTCAGCGGAGACGCCTGACAAAGAAGGATGTATTGATAAATGAATAATAAGAGAGAAGGAAAAAGCTCAAAACGACATGACTAGAGCATACCCGTCTCCGCAAGCGATAGCAACGCCGCCTCTGTGCGAGCCTGTCGCTCGGAAGCCAGAAGGGTGGCTTGTTGATCCGTATCATCCGCAGGCTCGATAAATAGACCCTCATTGGTCCCGTACTCACTCAAGCCCTCGCTATAGGGAGCATGGGGCTCCTGGCCGAGTACGACGTCGACAAAAAACATCGACTTATTATTATTCTGCGAACGAGTCCCGGCGGCCGACGATAGGAGCTGACGCTTCACGGGCATTTTTGGGCGATGGGTCCCAATCTCCGTACCAACTCCAGAGTCCGGAGACGCTATAGCTACCGTTTTAGGAACGCTGGGCTGTGTCTTTGAAGTAAAGGTGTGAGGGACCACAACCGTATTAGTCTCCCTTAATGAAGGACGAACGGCAATTCGTCGTTTTAAAGGGACGGATGGGTTACCAGCAGGGACTGCACCCTTACGATCAAGCAGCAGCCGTCGTTCTTCCCTAATCACGGCACCCGTCGCATGCTGGTACCACGCCACATATGCGTTCGAGGAGTTTGGGACGTAGCTCGGCTTGCTGATAAGGAAGATGGACCCGGTATTCAGACGCATGAAGTGGTGCAGCGTAGTGCGAATGCCCTCTTCAGTGGCAGTCGGTTTAGCCAGAAAAGCTTCCAGGGGAACACCCTGGTTGTAGCCCGACTGTTAGGCAAAGCGGTGCGGGTTGTACCTGATAAACAATACCGACTCGTTCTGCCTGAATACTAAGAAGCCCGGCCTGATCGAGTATAAATGCAGGATCTCCCGAGCCTTCAACATGGAAACCCCGTCCTTGAAGGTGTCACGCAGCGGCTGCATTGCCTTAGTTGACTCCTTGCCGATAGTCATGACCCTATCAATGAAGGTCATGCTGTCCCCAACCATGCGCGGGCGGAGGATCACTTCCCGAGCTTCTCGCGATGACGGGTCTGAAGCAGAGGCGTCGATTGGAGACATCACCCGGGGAAAATTGTAGATATCATAGAAACAGAGACGTTTGTGGATTCCAAAGGCTCTGAGCATGTGCATCTCGATCCACGAAGTAAAATAGTGCAGCGGGAGATGTACGGGTTCTAAACCCGGTTGAGTAGTGTCCGCCGCTAAGCTCAAGCCATGATACAAATGAGCCAGCCCGGCAATCCCGACGGCAACCCGCGTTCCTTCAACCATCCGGTAAGCCGAGTAGAAAACGGACGGCCTCATATGACGAGAGTGCATGGGAAGTATGAACCAACTTAGCCATAGGCCGAGAAATCCCAAAAAGAACGTCTCTTCGTCGATGTATGAAGCTGCAAGCTCTGCGAAGGGGACGACCGGGTGTCCGGGAGAAAGAAATTCCTCTGATCCGCTTTCGCTGTCGGCTGTTTCTTCAAACCAAAGCCGAAGGGATCGGCAAGCTTGGCAAATTTCGCAGCTTCCTTTGAAAGGACTTCAGGGCGGAGAAAGCGGGCAATAAAATCTGTGAAGCTGACGTCGTGCCCCCCAGATTCCAAGAACAGACACTCATAACTATTCAAAACCTTGGTTAAGCTTGGGAATCGGTGTTGAATGAAATTTTCCGGAGTCAGACCTATCATTACTGATCGGGTCGCAAAGACGTATTCGTCAGGGGGAAGTATTTCCTTATAGTGTTCCCCTCTGACAGGTAGGCCTGAAATCTCCACAAACTCCTTCAGGGAGATTGAAACCTCCCGATCCGATAGGAGAAAGGTGTGTGTCGGGATGTTCCAATGCTCTAAGAAAGCCTTAATCCACCACACCGTAGGCACCGGATACTGGAAAAGCGACGCATAGATAGCAGGGTACAGCCCGAGCTTCAATAACGCTGACTTTTTTGCCGATAAGATGTACTGGGCCCACTGCAGGTATCCGGCCGAATGACGAGGAGTCAGGCCAATCATGTACGCTTATCCACATGGGCGCGACTCGTCCTGACATATATGCCGCCCCAGAATATCTAAAGCCATCGGTGGCTGTATAGGTATCGCGGCCATAGAGGGCTGAAGGCGACCCTCTGAGGTCTAATGGACCTCCTCTACGGCATGGTTAACCTGGGGTGAGTCGGCATAGTGAACAGCGGAGATTGGTTCTGAAGGCGTCGCACAAGAGAAGCTGCGTCGACCCCGGATGATTTGATTGTACCACGACCCCTATAAATGAAGAGACTTTTGCTCAGGGTCGTGATCTTTGATCAGCGCAAAGACTCCTTATCCACGGGCACGTCAGGGAATGCGCTTTCCGGACGAACAAACGGGAAAGAAGTGTCGAAAGTCATAGTACCTGCAAAAAAAAAGAGAACAAAAGTTAGCCATCAATACTACAGTTTAAGTTCTGGCACTTGGTACTTTAAATTCGTACCGTACTGCAATACAGTGGAAAGGGACCAAAGGGGACCCACACAATCAAGATGACGGCTCATCATTGATGAGACAGTCTCATCATTGATGAGACAGTTTTTCATTAAATAGAAAATCCTAAAAGGATTCTCATTTAATGAGAGGCCCCTCGGGCCAAGGAGTTAATCTCCCTCGAGAGCAACGCTCTGTAAACAAGAGTGACATCTGTCAACTCTAATCATGAGAGGAATAGAATTCCCTAAAAATTTTAAGAGCCGTGCTCTGTGAAAACGATGGAGTAACTCATTGAAACCCTAAAGTTAAAAAACTTCAGGATCTTTAAGATCTGTAAAGCGAACTCTGAGAGTTCTTCATTAATAGGTTAAGAAACCCTAAAAAGGATTTCTTATTCTGATCCATGATCTAGGAAGAGCAAAGCTCTGGTTTTTAATGGGTTAAGAAACCCTAAAGAAGATCTATGATCTAAAGTAGAGCAAAACTCTGTTAATGGGTTCAAATCTTACCAAACTTTTGGACAGAGTTTTAACTCTTAAGGAATTTCCTTTGGGCAGAGAGTTGTGCTCTGAAGGAGAATTAAATTCTCAGAAAAACAAAAAGGGAAGAAGATGAACAGAAGTCATCTCAAAGGGCCAAAGGCCCTATTTATAGGAAGAGGAAGTCGATCCAACTTCCAAGTTGATCTAACAGTGGTAAGGCCGCCACCGCTGCACTCACGCGTAAACTACGTAAGCGCAACGGTGGGGGGGCATTTGTTTCCCCCGATCAGAGCAAAGCTCTGTTCAAAATTTAAAATTTAAATTGAGGCGGCGCCTCATGTGCAAAGCATGAGAGCGCTAGTGCCAAGAGCGCCAGCGCTAAGAGTCAAAGACTCTGGGACAGCACATCATGTGCAAAACATGAGAGCGCTCGCACCAAGAGTGCCAGCGCTAAGAGTCGAAGACACTGAGGCAGCGCTTCACGTGCAAAGCATGAGAGCGCCAAGCGCTAGAACTAAATGTTCGCCACCATTGAATCAAGGATCCAACTGAGATGAATAAATCATCAAATTACAGAATAAAATTCTGTTGAGAAAATACTCCTCAAATTTTTCCAAACAGGAAAGATTGTGCTCAGTAAATCAGAGCACCGTTGGATCAAAGATTCAATAGTGATTAAAAAATCACCAGGATACAGAATAAGTTCTGTATAGGAAAATATTTTCCCAATCTTGTTAAAAACAAGAAAATTGTCTTCTATAAAATAGAATCCCTTGGATCAAAGATCAAACGGAGGGAAACATTTCCCAAATCAATCAAAAATCTCTCAATGAGAGATTTCCCTAACCGATTCAACAAATCAGCCTCCCCTATATAAAGGACCCAAGACTTCAAATCTTGAAGAGAGGAACCCCCCATAAACTTCAAGTTTTGAGAAAAGAAAAAGAGAAGAGCAAGCTCTAAGAAGAAGAAATTTCTTCAAGGTAAATGATAATAAGGGAGATCATAACATCTTCTCGATTTTTGAGAGTTTAACTCTCACATCCGAAGAACTCAGTTCTTTTTCTAGATCATAGATCTATAAGACCAAGTCTTTCACAAAAAAAAAGAAGAAATCAGGACATCTCCTCACAAAAAGAAGAACTCGGTTCTTAGATTCATGAGACAAAGTCTCTTATAAACCGAGAATTTAATTCTTAATTCTTAGAGCACAGAACTAATCAGGGCTGCCAAAGAAGTGCATTAGCGCTCCAATTTAAAAGAAGCGCTTTAGCGCTCCAAGTCTGGCGCACCACGTGCTCCTCACGTGGGCGCTATTTTATAAGAAGCGTCTTAGCGCTCCTAGTCTGGCGCTCAGCGCCAAGCGCACCACGTACTCCTCACGTGGTCGCTATTTTATAAGAAGCGCCTTAGCGCTCCAAGTCTAGCGCTCAGCGCTAAACGCACCACGTGCTCCTTATGTGGGCACTATTTTATAAGAAGTACCTTAGCGCTCCAAGTCTGGCACTCAGTGCCAAGCGCACCACGTGCTCCTCACGTGGTGCGCTATTTTATAAAAAGCGCCTTAGCGCTCCAAGTCTGGCACTCAACGCCAAGCGCTCTACGTGCTCCTCACGTGGGCGCCCTTTTATAAGAAGCGTCGTAGCGCTCCCAGTCTGGCACTCAGCGCCAAGCGCTCCACGTGCTCCTCATATGGGCGATAAGGAATTATAAAGCGCTTTATGCCATAAAGAGTGCTCAACACTCTATAAAAAAAACAAAAAAGAAAGTGGGTGTCAGTACCCTAATGAATGTTTAGCAGTATGTGCACAGAGAAAGGACTATGTCCTAACAAGTGTCTAACACTCTATAAAAAAAAAGAAGAGAAATGGCAGAGACTCAGTAGGCTCAGTCCAAATTGGCCAAACTCATAATCAACTGAGCCCATACGCTTTTTATTGGACTCGGTCCCAAACAAGATTATCAAATCTTTGATAAATATTCACCGGTTCAAGGGTACATCTCTTCGCATCTCTGATACGTGTCGTTGTAATTCTTCAACATCTTCATTGAGGTGGAAGGTCCCAATAACCAATAACTTTTGGTGCATCCCAAAATTGGCTAAACCAGAACCCTACAGACTATGATGTCTGTAAACCCTACAGACTACGTCTTTAAACATGGACTATGAAGTCTTTAAACGCCATGGACCGTAATGTCGTAAAACTAATAATGGACCGCAATGTCCCTAAACTAAAACGATAGAGTCCAAATACTCTTTCGTCTAAATGATCCCAAAACCTAATTGAGTAGATCTTAGTCTAAAATTAGACTAAGGTATCCTTAACAAGCATTTAAGTAGATCTTAATCTAAAAATAAGATTAACGATCCTTAAAACCAACCCAAACCCAAATCTAAGAAAATACGGATTTGGACTAATCCACGCCCTACGGGTGACAACATAAATTAGTCTCCGTATACAATCCACGGGCAACCGAAAATAAAACAAACACACACGATACGAAGTGACCATCTGGAGAAAGAGAAAGTGGTTACCGCTATGCGGTAGCGTAATTAACTGCAGTGGCTTGCGCCTGCAAAGAAGAGCTTCCCCACAATCAAAAACCCCTCGGACACGAGGGGGAATTTGACGAAGTCTGCTACAATGGCCGCATCCGTCTATACCTCCGATACATGGTGCCATAAATCAACTTGGCATCTACGGAGAGGTGGACGGATAAAAACAAACAGCATCTGCCCCCAAAATTCAGGCCGGACGTCCCAACATCCTGATTGCGTCTTTCGACGAAGAACAATCCTTAAACTAAAGCAATAGAGCCCAAATGCTCTTTTATTGGGTCTGAATGATCCCAAAATCCTGTTGAGTAGATTTTAATCTCAAATTGGACTAACTTATCCTCAATAAATATTAAAGTTGATGTTAATCTCAAACGAGATTAACGATCCTTAAATCAAACCAAATCCAAATATAAGAATATACGGATTTAGACAAATCCACGCCCTACGGGCGACAACATAAATTAGTATCCGTATACAATCCACGGGCAACCAAAAATAAAACAAATACACACGACATGAAGTGAACTTTCGGAGCAGGAGAAAGTGGTTATCTCTACGCGGTAACGTAATTAACTGCAGGGGCTTGCGCCTGCAGGAAAGAGCGTCCCCACAATCAAAAACCCCTTACAATGAGGGGGAATCTGACGAAGTCTGCTACAACGGCCGCATCCGTCCAAAGCTCCGATACACGGTGCCATAAATCAACTTGACATCTTCTGAGAGGTGGACAGATAAATCCAAATAGTATCTGCCCCCAAATTCAAGCAAGACGATCCATCCCGATTCGTCTCTGTTTTCGGCGGTGAACAGAGGCCACCGAGCAGCTTCCTGCTTGGTCCATCTGCAGCGGGTAGCTTCCTGCCCAACTTACGCTGTGGATCTAAATCCCTCTTCGTGAGGCCACCGAGGAGTTTACTGCTCGGTCCATCCCTAGCGGGTAGCTTCCTGCCCATCAACGCTAAGGTTCTAAAACCCTCCTCGCGAGGCCACCGAGCAGCCTCCTGCTCGGTCCATCCCTAGCGGGTAGCTTCCTGCCCAGCAACGCTAAAGATCTAAAGCCTTCCTCTCAAGGCCACCGAGCAGCTTCTTGCTTGATCCATCTGCAGCGGGTAGATTCCTACCTAACTTATGCTGTGGATCGAAAGCTCTCTTCGTGAGGCCACCGAGTAGCTTCCTGCTCGGTCTATCCTCAGCGGGTAGCTTCCTACCCATCAACGCTAAGGATTTAAAGCTCTCCTCTCGAGGCCACCGAGCAGCTTCCTACTCGATTCATCTGCAGTTGGTAGATTCCTGCCCAACTTACGCTGTGGATCGAAAGCCCTCCTCACGAGGCCACCGAGCAGCCTCCTGCTCGGTCCATCCTCAGCGGGTAGCTTCCTACCCAACAACGCCAAGGATCTAAAACCCTCCTCTCGAGGCCCACCAATCAGCTTCCTGATCGATCCATCTGCAGCGGGTAGCTTCCTCCCTAACTTACGTTGTGGATTGAAAGCTCTCGTCGCGAGGCCACCGAGCAGCCTCCTACTCGGTCCATCCCTAGCGGGTAGCTTCCTGCCTAAAAATGTTAAGGATCTAAAGCCCTCTTCACGAGGCAACCGAGGAGTTTACTGCTCGGTCCATCCCTAGCGGGTAGCTTACTGCACAACAACGCTAAGTATCTAAAGCCCTCCTCTCGAGGCCACTGAGCAGCTTCCTGCTCGGTCCATTTACAGCGGGTAGCTTCCTGCCCAACTTACGCTATGGATCGAAAGCCCTCTTCGCGAGGCCACCGAGTAGTTTCCTGCTCGGTCCATTCCTAGCGGGTAGCTTCGTGCCCATCAACGCTAAGGATCTAAAGCCCTCCTCGCGAGACCACCGAGCAGCCTCCTACTCGGTCCATCCCTAGTGGGTAGCTTCCTGCCCAACAACACTAAGGATCTAAAGTCCTCCTCTCGAGGCCACCGAGCAGTTTCCTGCTCGGTCCTTCCTTATCTGGTAGCTTCCTGCCCAACAACGCTAAGGATCCAAAGCCCTCCTCTCGAGGCCACCGTGCAGCTTCCTGCTCGGTCCATCCGCAACGGGTAGCTCCCCCAACAACGCTGTGGATCGAAAGCCCTCACCATGAGGTAGCTGAGTAGAAAGGAAGATACCGACCTTCCTACACTAGGCCATCGATGCGCGATAGCCACCTCAAGTCCGGGAAAAAGAAGGTACCGACTTTCCAACACTTGGCGCCATCGTTCGTCGCTACTCGACGAATGGTCAGCAAGTGTGGGGCGGGGGGGAGGGGGGTAGACACCGTCCTGACACTTACAAGATAAAAAGACCTGCGAGCTAAAAAATACTTGCAGAATGAAGAATCGAACAAAAGTATACGAGCTAAAAGTACTTGCGCAGCGAGTCAACATTTGGGCAAAGGAAAAAGGAGTACTTTATTTATAACCAAAAATAAATGCAAGGTATTCTGGGCTCCTCAGCCTTACAAAAAATGCCCGGAGGCTTACAAAATCCGGAAAAAGAAAAAATCCTCGAGGAAGGAAAGCTCAGTCCTCCCGCTCAAGAAGGATCTCGCCCTGCTCAACACTAGCCTCAGGGACCAAAGCTGTGACCTCAGGGTTGGCGCTTCCACCGGCAGCCTCGCCCCTAACGGCCGCCTCGGTGGCTTCCCACAGTGGCACCTCCTCGGCCAGGGGATACTTAGCACGGAGCTCGCTGATATTGAACCCCGGTGCAGACTCCTTGACGACATCGAGGGCCTTGTGCCACACGACGGCCACGGATTAGGCGAGATCGCCGTAGAATTGATCTGACACCTCATACGCCTCCACGGCCTTCGCCGCCCGACATTTGGTGAGCTTCACCGCGTCCAAGGACACTGGGACATCCCTCTTGAGGGCGTCCCTCGACTTCTTCACCGAGTGGTAGAACCCGTTCACATCCTCAATTTGGCATGAATAGCCCGGTTGGACTCATCCAGAAGCCGATGCGACTCCTTCAGCCTGGAGTTCGTGAGCACTTCGGTGACCAGACGAGTGTCAAGGAGAGCTACCTTGTCACGAACCAAATGTGGAACTTGACCGGCATTTAAATCACGTGACATCTAAAGACGTCGATGCGGTTCAAGTAAGCCAAAACCCAAAATCTAAACTCTTTTTGAAAACATTGGAGGTGAAGTTTGAAATAGTCATAAAATGAGATCAATTTAAAATAAACATTTAAGTTTAACTAAGTATGTTTGAAAAGGCATCTATGACGTTTTGAAATTCGACAGCACCTCCTTTGTAAATTTTGCATAAAACCCGATACAACATAATAATATAAATAGCATCCCAACGGGAGCTACCTTCCATGCCCAAACAGCGGAGCAACCAAGCAAACACTATATGACGCACAATGGCGAAGAAAAGAAAAGCGAAGCAACATCAACAATATAAAAAGGTCGACTCCAATGAGTACGACACCCACAATACACAATTCTAAGTCTCGCTTCTAAGTCCATAATTTACCGGTTCTAAGTCGATGGAGTTTTACTCAATACAAGAAGAGATGAATATACAAGTGTGAGTACGATACAACAGTAACCCACCTGCCAAAGCAATCACCGAAAAGAATGTGTGCCCCAAGCCGCTGATAATCCAAGCGGTAAAACCTGCAAGAAACTGTGGCACAACGGGGGTGAGTTGCCAACTCAGTGAATAAAAGTACATCACAAGGTAGAAATCGAAATGCACAACGATACCTAAGTCATAAGTATAGTACTATCATATCCTGCACTAATATAATATATGATATGAATATATATCATAATGCAACTCTATCTGTCACATGAACTCATAATGGATTATATCATATGCAATTGACCTGTATCTAGGTATGAACCCATAAGTAGCCGAAAATATATATGTGAAACCTCTTCTTTAAAATAGCCGCAGGATACATATGTCATAGCATAAAAGCAAACGTGATAGTATGAAGTATAATATGTATCTTCTTTAAGATATACGTCTTGCTATTTTAGTAAAGAGTGATAAGAGGTTTACGGTTTAAAAGATCCCAGTGTCATACTAGACATGTCAAAATAAATGAGGCTATAGCTCGATTTTTAAATTCCTTTTTATATGCAATGACCCATAAGAAGATGTATAGGTACTGTCCCCCGAATCAGTCTTGGTCGGCTATAAAAACTCATAACATAACTGCATATCTCATATGATAGCAACATATCAATATCTGGATGTCCAGCATCGACACCCGAAATCAGAAATCCCCCGTGTCCATCACCGACACACAAATCCTCAAATCACTCGTGTCCATCACCGACACGTAAATGCAGATATCGTCGACACCATCTCAACAGATGATCGCCACCCGATATCCCTGGCCCCGGTCAGTACCACCTAGATATCCGCCGTGCCCAAATTTAGCCCCGGTCAGTATCCCCTGGATATCTGTCGTGCTCATCTCTATCTCCGGTATCGAGTGTCATCGCTTGGCTCCCCGCCTCTAATGCGGCTTTCCTGTCCCTCGGTCTCGATCGGGTCCACCATATATCCGACTGTATATCCTCCTCCCCTCAGTCTGGATAACGTAGAAATCCGTAACTGTATAGCCCCCCCCACTCGGTTCGGAGTAAATTAAAATATAAAAACGATTCATGGTGGATATCAACTCATCATATCCAAAGATATCAAGTAAAGAATAAGAATACTTGCATAAATCATTCTGATGATATATTATATATAAACATATATAACAGCGTCCCATACCACTGATATATATCATCGAAAGTAAAATATCCTGAAAACTCATAAGAATTGAATATGAATACCCATGGTACTGGTATTTGCAATACTCAACAGATAATAAAGGTAAAGTACGTAAATAAAGTCATACATGCAACAAGCGTAATAATTCTACCGTGTCATGGCAATACTAATGATGTGTAGTGTAGCATACGAGTCTGTGCTCGTACAGCATGGCAATCATTAGTATTTGTGCAAGTGTTCTAAAAGTGTATAAAGCATACTCGTATCGATATCTACATACGCATCACGTAGTATAACGGTCCTACAGTGACATGGCAGTACCAATGAGGTGTAGTGTAACATGTGCGTATGTGCTTATGCAACATAATACTCATTGGTAGTTTTGCGGTGTTCTATCATTGTGTTCGTATCACGGAAACGTATAACATCGATAAATATATCGCGAACATGTAAAGTAAATCTAAGCATAACTATTAAATGTAACTAATTGCCATGAGCTATACCATTATCTTTGAAAATGGAACGAAACGTAGGTTTTGAAATAAGGAAGCTGCCTTAGGTTAAAAATAGATATTCGTTTTGGAAATTAGCAGCGCATCCTTATCATTTGTTCTTTAAAAGGGAAACGAATCATTAGTTTTTAAAAGAGTATAACTCACTCAAGTATTACGTTCTAACACGAAATACAATATGACTTCACGAGTCTAAAGGAACTTGGCCGTATTCGGCACGCTAATCTCGTCATCACAAGTACGATATGATTCCTCGTATAATATCCATATTATCACAATATCCAAATTATTTCAAGTACGGCATGAACCCTCGTACAAATCCACCAAATCATGAATAAAACTATATGCACATGAATAACATACTAGATGCAACATAACACTAATACCATTAACTTAAATTAACATTAAAAACTAGCTAGATAGCATAACTATCCTAATTATAAGGTTGCGGGGGTGCTATACGCCATCCACCTGACTTCTCCTGTAGATGTAAATCTACTCACCAACTTGTCGAGCTCGTTGAATCCATGATTGTAATGTCCGTCAACTCCGTCTCGGAATCCTTCGCGATCGTACCTATAATCGTAGTTAATTCATATCGACGTAAATATCATATCAAAAATCAAAAAAACGAGCTAAGCATCCATAGGTTAGAACTTACAGCTCACTTACCCCTAAAATGACAAGATACCTCTGTTGTTAACGTACGAACGTCGACAATTCAGTGGCGGCACAGAAATACGAAAAAATCATATCGAAATGTCGGAAACTTGATAAAACCCTTATTAAAACATTCCCAGATTTCTCTGTATGAATACTGAGACAAATCAAACAATACCATAGCTTATAACATACCCTAATAGAGCTACAGAAGAAAAATCAACACCAAATAACCTAGGGGCCCAGCGGCGCCGGAAAAATAAGGAATGTCGCCGGTCGATCACAGGAGATAGGGTCTCGGTTTTTAGGTGAAGTCTTCTAATGGTCTCAGCATACTACTGTCTTGTTAGTTTTTCTATTGGTATTACCTAATGGTTCCAGATTCAATTATACCTTTATAGATATCATAAAAGTTCATGTTTTTGACGCTGCATATAAAAACAGATATTGAACAGATTTAATATTTGAAAAGAAAGAAAAAATTATACCTATAGAGATGATTCACAAGAGAATACCAGCTCAAGATTTGTATGATGGAGGCTCTTAGGGCTTGTAACGGCTTCCAGGTTGATGGTGTGAACAAAATTTGTAAAGGAATTCATGCCTTTCTCTTATGGTGATGAACACTTAGAACTTTTAGTGTTGGAGCTTGAAAAGATTATATTTGTTCAGTTTGAGAAAGCTAAAGAATTTTTAAATGTGTGTGTAGAGAAAGCATGAAGTGTTAAGAGAGAAGGATGAGGTGGAGAGTGGTAAAATGGTGGTGTAAAGTGAGAAGGGGGGTGGAGGGATGTGAGCATGGGTGAGGGTTTAGTTTAGGTTATAATAAACTCAACCATAAACAAAAATAAGAATTACAAACAAAAGAAAAACCTTTCATGTTACAAATCTAAATCCAGATGTAAAATGAAATGAAATACTTATTCTAACACTTATATATCATTATCTTAATGTAAGATATCATGTCATGTTAAAAATATCATTTTTATGATATCACACACTTTTCTTCATATTTACCAAAATAATTACATTTTTACGGATATAATTCCGATACCCAATTTCATAAGCGATATTATTTTCGTAAACTCATTATATTCATATTTAAAATTATAAATTAATATTTATAATTTTCCAAAATATTACATGCCTTCTCCTCCGCTTGCCACAGTTGGAGGCGGAGTTCCTCCTCCAGCTTGGAGCACTCGCCCGCCTTTTTCATGGCCGAGGCTTCCTCCTCAGACTCCATGGCGACGAGGAGTGAGCAGTGGTGAAGGACCTGAGGAAAGTAGCAAACGGGTTAGAAAGCTCAAACCGAGGAAATAAGACTTGAAATAATTTCTTTGAGAAAAGTCAAGAACCGACCAGAACCGCCTCTTGTGCTATGGCGGCCACCTGGGCTTTCATGGTCCCCCGGGTATTTTAACCCCGGCCGCCTGCTCCATATCGGAAAGCAGGCTATTGGCAACGGAGAGCCCCGAGGGCACCACAATACAGAAGTCGCCCTCCTGCACTGGGGTCCCGGAAGGAAGTTGCCGGGAGACCGTCCGCTTCTTCCTTTTGAGGGGGACTTCGGCGGGCCCTGCCTCCTCCTCTCGCGCCAGAGGCACCGGGTCCCACGATTGCTTATGGCTCCCTCCGCGGCATTCTTCTGGAACTCGGGGAGCGGCGGAAGGCTTGGGCGGTGGAGTTGGCCTCGGGGCCAAGCTTGGACCAGGTCGGGACGAGCTTGCGCCCCGGCCTTCTTTCCCTGAGACTTGGCGGCTAGGGCAGCTAGGATTTTATCTCAGTCTATAGGCTCTGCAAAAAAAGGGGACATGCAAACAAAGGGGGGTTAGCGACACTAAAACACCAAAGGAAATTTGGTAAAGTCTAACAGACCGTCGAAAGCCCTAATTTACCCAAGAAATGCTCAGGACTAAGCCCAGCCTAGCTCAGTGCCTACTCGGAAAGCAGGACATCCGCCTGTTGGATCGGTTCCCACTAGGACACCACCCTCGTCTCAGGGGAAGTCGACTGCTTTGCCCTCGGGCAGTCGGCCTTATGCCACTGTGTAAGCACAGGCCAATCCTTTCCCTCATGCGGCCCGACGAATACAAACTTCTCCTTCCACTCGTGGAAGGAAGAAGGGACGGCTACTACCCTGACCCGACCACTCCGCCCTTACGTTTTTGAACGGGAAATACACCCATCTCGGCTCGTCCTTACCGGTATCGGGGTGATTCTTATAATAAAAAAATAGACGGGGAGTGTCAAGCTGAAGGGGATATTTTCAAGTTTCAACCGGACCAGAAACTCGAGGAGAATTTTTCACGAGTTCGGCGCTAGCTGGTCCAGGGTGAGATGAAATCAACGGAGCACCCCGCAGACTTCAGTTGGGAAGGGCAAACGCATTCCTGTCCGGAACGCTTCCAAATACAGGGCAATCTCCTTATCCTGCACCTGGTGTGCCTGCTCGCCCTCTCTAACTAAACGGATGGAATAGTTAGAGGGGATGTGGAATCGAGTCTGAATTTCGGAAAGCTCGTCCAGACTCTTCAAAACGGAGGGCGCGTCGCGAGTGTTCCCGATACGCACCTTGGGGTCCCTTGTCGCCGCCCGACGGCTAGTGACAGGGGCAACCCTGACTCTAGGGGCGAACCTGATACGGAGGACAAAGAGGAAGAAGAACCCTCTTGATTATCTGAAGCCGTAAAGGAGGAAGACCTACTAGACTCGGCCCCAACAACGGCTGCCTCATCGTCCGACTCCACCCTTACTAACTCTACGGACTCCTCAGATGAAGACATCAAACCCGATTCAAAGGAAGGGACTCACCGAGGAAAAATCAACAGAGGATCTGATCTAAAGGAAGGAGCGCCGGGCAATCTTCAACAATGAAAAAGAATTTGAGTAAAGTATCAGCCCTTGGATGGTCTCCTCCTATTTATATACCCCAAAGGAGAACATCCTACGGCCCCGATTGTTTCCCGCCAAAAAGAAACGTCGCGTCCAGCGACCAGCGGGTCTCCACGTGGCGATCGGCCATTGGGGACGTCTTTTCGACTGCAAGAGTCAGAGACAGCCTGTCACTTCCGCCAACTGACGTCCGACACGTGGCCCATATCCCAACTGGCGATCGGCTGGAACGGCACGCCCTCTTTAAAGCGTGATCATTTCATTGATCCGCTGACGCCATCGAGGATACGCGCGAAGATTCAGGCGAACGACGAGACAATACGTGGGCCCATAAATCGAAACGACGTAACCACCAAACGCCATGCCGTTCCCGGGCAATCCGTTTTATGATTCCTTGACGCCAAATGAGCAAAAGAAAAACCGAGCAGGCCACTCTCGACCCGATCAATGAATAGGTCGGAACGAGAGTGGGGGGCTAATGATAATGCTCACAAGTGGTGTCTCCTCAGATTACGACACGTGGCGGATGACGTGTCCCGAAAGCTATGGGGGTGGAATAAATGAGTTGCATCGGGGACATTCCTCGGGATCCCTTTCTCGAGAAACGTATCTGACCTTTCGGGAGATCTCCCTGAATACATTCCACCTTCTCCTAGGAAACTACCAACAGCTCGTCTCCGAGCTTTCTCGGTCTCCTTGCTCGTCTCTGAGCCGTCTGAGGTGCCAAGCTTCCTCGGCTTCCCGGCTCGTCTCCGAGTTCCTGACGTGCCGAGCTTTCTTGGCCTCCCCCGATCAACCAAGAGCATGGATCTATTGCGCCCCGCAACGGCTCCGCGTATATTGCCAGGACGAGATATACGCCTCACGATCCGTGTCCCATGTTAGGGCGTCCCCCCATTAATGGGCGCATCCCGCTATTCAAGACGAGGATAACACCGGGACGTAACTGAGGGCGAAGATCTCGCGTCTGCTCACTCCACGCGACCCCTATATAAACCCCTCTCTCAGACGACTCAAGTATCTCGAACTCATTTTCAATACGCCGCTACTCTACACTTATACCTCGGCACTAACTTGATCGTCGGAGGGTGCTACGGGAATCACTCATCCGGGACTTCTTTGCAGATAGCTCAGCGCCAGATACCAACCCATTGAGATCCATACTCAACAACTTCCAAAACAAATCTCATCCGTTAAAGACGTCATCACAGGATCGATGAAGGACAACATCTGAAGGAGATCCCAAGCTCTATCAAATACCTTTTTAAAAAAAAATAAACTCACTTGAGTCAAGAATGCTCTCTGCCAATCAATTTTTTAAGTAATCATTTGAAACTACCATATTTGGAATTACTAAATATAATTCCTAACATAAGAAAAAAACATCAAAAATGCTTAACCAAGCTCAGGTGGGTTTTGTTTGAAAAATTGTTGAGGGCATCTTAAACTAAAGGATAAATTGTCAAAAAACAAAAAAAAACAAACATTTAAACCCCCCGCCCTTGAGGAGCATGTCAAAAACCTCTAAAAATGTTTTTAGTTGTCAAACAACCCTTTGCATGTGATATCTAGTAGTTGCCAGCTATATCTAGTTTCTCGCGATATCTAAATAGTTGCAGTGATATCTAAGCAGTTACTTGTGATATCTAAACCGTTTTTTGAAATATCTAATTTGTTTATATGAATTGATTAGATATAGCAGGTTGCTATGTAGATGCTGCTGGAAAAATTTCCATGGAGGTTTTGACTACCGTTTCGAGACCAGGGATTTTTGGATAGCATGAAAAGGAGCTCGATTTTTTTATTTGGATAATTTACTCTAAATTAAACCAAAACCTGCATGTTATCCAAATGCTATGAAAACAAGAAGGAAAAGAATAAGATCTGCAACTTTTTTTTTTATAAATTTCTTGTCTTGAATACTAAAATGGGTACATGATGCTCATGTGCTTGGCACTTTCACATCGAATAATTTTTAATGATCACCATGTTTGCCATTGTCATTAACCTGACCCAGGAGAGTATGGAGACTCTGCCATCCTCCTCAATGTTGCCGTTGTCTTTGTTGTCATGACTCACAACATCTGAATTTTTTTAAATTATTTTTTACACTAAATTAGATATAACCTCCCTCAGTTGGATACCTTTCCGGCCTAGCGTAAAACGTAGATAGATCACGTTCTACGATCATGAAGGGATGGAGGAATGGATATCGTTTTATCAGACGATGAGGTAAACCTTAGAACTTCTAGAAAAGAGACAAATCTCGAAAATTTATTAAATCAAAATGTTGAGTAGAAAACGAATATGGTATGGCATTTGTATAGCCTAGCGCTAATTTTGTCCGGCTTATATGTATTTTGTTACATCCAGTTGTATTTTGTGTTGGAGGTATAGTATTAGTTTATGCTTGTTTCTGGGTTTTTTGTACTCTGTATTTGGGGACCTTCGGCCATTAAAGTCTTTTAATGATATCACGGAGCGCTTTGCCACCTTTTTCAAAAACAAAGGAAAAAACTGCTTATGCAACGTTATTAATGCAAAGTAGAATAATAATCCTAGGACGAAAAGAACCCTAAACATTATATGCCAAATACACTAAACTACCGGAATATCTGCCAAATTTGTCACATCCCTTTGAGCCTTCGTACATCCCTCAAACCACCTCAGGTTCATAGAAAAAGCGGTTCAAACAGAACGTAGCAGCTGGCATTGTCGTAGAGCATGAAATTCCTATTGGAAATTTCGCCATAATGGTTGCTCTAATGTTTGGATCAAAAGTTATGTGCTTTAGAACTTGACCTCGCTCGCGAGGCAAAGCCATTCATTGGTTTTGACCCCCTGAGAAATTGCAGTCACATACTTCCAACAGCCACTCCCCCCGTCTCTGTGTTGTTTTCTTGATTAGTATCTTCAAAGTACAGGTGTACTCTCATGTGCATATATTATGTGAGTTTTTCTCAGAAGCTGCCAGTGCTCAAGCAACTCTCCTACAAACCTTAATATTTACCAAAATTAAAGGCAATGCCATTATTATTTTTATTTCCTTTTATATATCATCATTCTTTATCATTATATGTTGTCATCTGCTCCTTTATATTAAATTGGATGTAAATAATTATACAGCTAAGGCCATTATCACGCTTCCTAGCTAGTTAGGTATTATGATTTCAGTATGCCTTTAAGTAAATCATACTTAAATTTTAAGGGGCTTGATTAAATATATCATATTTTGATGACAACTAACAAATGATTGTTCAATTGATGACAGATGATCATGCGCCGGCAAGATACTGTGCTGTATATTTTTCCTATCCTAGTAAAATTATAGAAAAATACCATGAACTTTTATGTCCTTTGCAGAAAACTACTTGCATATTCTGTTTGTCTAAACCCTATACTAGCTCTCAGTTGTGCTGAAGTACATATGATAGCTATATGTTTCACTTTCCTTATGAAGAATGTTTCACATAAGCTTTTCCAAGCAATGAAAAGACATGCATCTTTTTCCTGCATATATACAAGGTACCTGGAAACAGTACTTAAATAAGTACAAAGATCCTATGATCATGTTTAGATATAGAACTCGTGCAGGGCTTTAGATGGCGTATTGGCGGATATCGGCAAGACAGTCACGAAGACATTAACAAACGATAAAGAGAAAGCAATCAAGCCAATCACAGGCAAATAGAAATAAGAGCACTAATCAAAATAGGTGAAGGAGAACTTTTATTAATCACCAAATATGAAGAAGTACAAACGGTGGATGAATCAAAAACCCTAGCTCTCAAAATTACAAAAGGGTTCTCTTAAAATATCGCAAAAGCTATATCAGATCTAGGGTTACAAAATACTATAGAAAAGATAGATCCAAATAACTGATTTCTCAATTAACAAATTATCCGGCCCAAGACACGGCATACGTCTGAAGAAGGCATTGGCAGACGTCTGCCCGAGAAGTCTCCAAAACAACAGAGCGTCCAGACGTCTGAATTCAGACGTCTGGTCTTGAGGTTTCGAAAGTATAGAGTGCTCGCAGACGTCTGATGTGTTTGAATCAAACATCTTCCAAAAGCATGCGAACATACAGAGTGTCGACAGACGCCAGACTTCTATCCCCTTGCTTATAAATAAACTCGAATTTTCAACAACTCTGTGATAACGCCGGATTGATTTGGAAAATCAATAGGAATCGGAATGGAAGTCATACACAACAAGATGTTTTCTCTATCAAATACGACCGATGATCGATATTCGAATTCAACGGATAGATTAGACGCAGCTCCACTTGTTATGTTTTTCATTTTATGTTGGATTAAAGATTCCTGGTACCAAAACAAGTCTCGTCATGGTTCTGTTGATGTAGGGGCAACGATATGACAGATTTTGGGATGAAGCTCACATGGTTGCATCCTTCACTCACCGACATTAGCCATTGTTCTCCCTTGGCCTGGCTTGTATGGTCAAATCAAGTGGGCCCTTGTGGCTCTGTAGTAGAACCACTGAACCTTGAAAGTGATCTTGATACTGTACTGAACTATTTCTCATCGACGAGCCATACTTTTTTCTATCTGTCTCGAGTCTGTATGTCTTGACACAGTCGGGTTCGATGTATCCTCGATGTTTGTTTGTGTGCAGCACCAACAGCAGCAACAACAACACTTTATCTCATTTTTTTTAAGGTCCGCCATATGAGTTTTTTTTCCTTTTATTTTATCTCAAGCAGATTGCTTGCTCTTTAATGGAAATGCTTTTATTCTATCTTGGACATGCAGTGAAAGAATAAAATGTTCCAAAAGAACTTTGGCATGATACAGTTTTTTCTTGGTGTGTCATGATATGGGATTTCAGTTCGGATAATTGGCTGTGCCTGGATACGTATGTTAAATATTAAATTTAGTCCCACTACAGACTTTGAAAACCTATCTTTGTAATCAGGATTCTCTGTGCTGATAGAATCAATAAAAAGATGCGCTGATAAAATCCATCCTCTCATCATCAGAGCCATTTGCTTCATTGACATTGGTAGAGCTTTGCGTTGATAAAAATCAATGCAGGGGATCCGGATTTATTAAGACCGCATTGTGACTTAAAACTTAATTTTGTCTGACCCATGACCTGTCCTATATGGACATCAAAAGAGAGTTTTGATCCCCCCCCACCAGTTTAGCATATCGATTCTGAACAACAACTCATACGTCATATTAATCTTATCCGCATGTCTTTTGAACATATAGAGAGTGTCCTAAGGATTTGGATCCTTTGCTTGGAAAGTACCCTACTCTTCTAAGCAAAGCCGTCCGATCCCCTTCGCGACCCTATCATACCCCTGGCCCTCTGTTTTCCACTAATCTTAATTGTCATAATTTTAGTGGAGGGAAGAAATAGCAGAGGATCCGGATCCGGATCCATGTCTCAATAGTTACAAATAACATGAGGATCTTTAGATGAAATGGTTGAGACAATATTGATGGGCTTGGTGAATTTTTATGTGGCATTACATCCCACAGGACTAAGGATTCATTGGCAACTCATGAAAGAGAGAAGATCCTGGCCGTCCAATGGGACCATTTGTTAACTTCGGTGGGGCTGTTGATGATTGGAGTGTTTTAGGCCTGGAATCTTAGCGTAGTGTTTCAAAAGTCTCCACAGTTTCAATTCCTTCAGTGGGTTTGGATGCTTGTAATCAATTTCTAATCAAAATTTAGATATACTTTAATGCGGCCGTGGACGCCTGCGGCCGGCACCAGAGAGGAAGCGGAAGGGGTGGATGTGTCTCACCCCACTTAAAACCAAGTAGAAACCGTAAACCCCCTCCGCGTGCATCCTCTTGACGCACGCAGTCAAGTCGCTGCGGGCGTCTCAACCATAGAATTTTTTTTTCCAGATTTTCACACGATACAAGTTGTTTTATTGTTTGTGGTACTAAATCAAGAAAGTTCATGCGGGTTTAACGAGGTTCGGCGAACCATACTATAAGCATAAATTATGAGGCTACAATGATGGTGTAGGGAGCCTAAAACCCAGAATCCAAATATATCTCAAATCTCTGATACAAAATTCCATACCAAAACCGTAAGCTATACAAGATATATATGGTGTTCGGATAATTGTGTCTCTAGTAAGAGACCGAACCCCCTAAGACTTAACTGATAACTGTTTGTTGGTCTTGTGGGTTTGACTAGAAAAAGATGCCGAATAACCATACAAAGCTGGTCGTATGGCTCAACAAGCAAGGTTAATAGGGCTTGATGATGCTCAATATCGGTGACTTCCCAGATCATGACACGTGGCAGATGACGTGTCCCAGAGCTCACAAGAAAGGATCAAGAACGTTACGTTGGAAGCACACCCCAGGCCTCCGACCCGAGGATGTTCCCGACCTTCGGTGTCCTTCCAGAACATCCTCCAACTCGCCTCCGAGCATCACGGAAGCAAGATGCCTCGGCCTCCCGCTTGTTCCCGAGCCTCCCGCCGAGCTCATCTACCTCGGTCTCACCGACCAACCCACATCACCGACCACAGGCGCCTCCGCCACGGCTCCGTGAATCTCGTGTCCGCATGCCCATGGCTGCCACTATATAAACCCCTCCCTCAGACGACTCAAGTAAGCCAATTTTACTCCAATAGGTCATTACTCTGCCAAAATACCCCGTCTAACTTGATCATCGGAGGGTCCTCGGTGGCACAACCATCCCGGGACATTCTTGCAGGTAGCTCGGCCTCAACCACATAAAACCCATTGAGATCCACATGCTTCAGGAGTCAACCCTCCAAATCCAATCTCAGCCATCCATCAGCGCTCGCAGCAGATCAACGGAAGGTAACATCTGAAGGAGATTAAGAGATTCATCAGTTGGTGCCGTTTGTGGGAAACGTCAGTTCCACTCAACTAAATTTCACCTTCCAATCTCAACTTCATGGCGAGCGGTCACCGCGACGATCCAAGCATCAACCGTCGCCCTCCATGCAGTGGAGACGAGGGAGAATCCCCTCCTCCCCTGAACGCCATTCATGCTCTATCCGCCCGGACAGATCGGCTAGCGTTCGTCGTGGATGCACTCGTCCGTGTCCAAACGGTCGGGCAAGTTCCCCAGGTCGCCGCTCCCCCACCTCGGGACCGGGACCCCTACAGAGGGAAAGAAGACTCTATCACGTCCTGCTTCCCAGTATACAGGCAGAGGACGCGACGAGACTGCTACGTTTTTACTCTGAAGTAAACACGCTAAGCGTATCTAAGCAATATAAAAGAAAATATACACAAGAGAAAAATGTAATGAACAGCAACTTTATTCATTAACATTCTTTTACAGTACATGGAAAAGTAAATACATAGAATTGAAAGTAATGCCTAAACAGTGGCATAACAGAAATGTAAAGGAAATGTACAAGTGCAACTACAGCTCGGGATCTTCAGTAAACCGGTCCAACTCTTCAGTGCTAGGCTCGATCTCTGGAAGGTCCGAATCACCTGACAACATTCCAAGGAAGAAAGAAAAGGAATGTCGTCAGCGAATAATCGCTCGGTAAGTCCCAAAGATAAGGGAGAAATAGAATAGACAGAGAGAGTGTAACTTTTAAAGTTGTATTATAATGTTAACGCTGTTGTTTGTAGCTTTGTACAGAAGAGGCCAGTGTATACGAAAGGAGTCTCAGTAGACCAGAGACTAAGGTGGACGGAAAGTATAAGGAACCGTTTATGCCACGGTACAACAGCAATGGAATACAGGTTAGGTGTCTTAATTCTTGCAGTCTCATGCCACTTCTAACACCTTCCGTAGCAATCTACCCCTTAAACCCCATGATGTCATGATTGTATTGTTTGTTTTGTATTGTCTTGTAATTTGAATTGTATAGATGGATGACTTGCCGAAAACATGATATCAGTAAATAGATGTAACTGGAGAATCATGTAGATGGAGGTATATCCACGGTTCGGTTCAGTCAATATAGATCGATAGATTGAACAGATTGAATATATGGATTAATTGATTCATATTGTAATGTACTTGTATACTTGAATCTCATTCAAGTCAGATTGTATATATTGAGACTCGGTCTGAGTCAGACAATTAGAAAAGAAATTGAAATCCTGAATTAAGTTTTGATGTTATCAGTAACCGCTGCACATGGACGGCAGGATTTGTGTCTTTTCCAAAAACGATTACCGTGTTGATAACACCGTTTGTTAAGTTGTCTACCTTAAATAGGCAAGCACCTATATCTCCGTTTCCTTGAGGCTCAAAAGACTGGTCCCGCTTAAACCTATATTTACTAGGGTCCTTATTGTAATTTAATATAACTTGAGGGAGTTTTATGTAAAAATAATTTTGTACAATTTTCAAAATACAGCTCAAGTATTTTATTATCAACTTTAGAGTTTTCATTGATGTATATTTTATCATTGTTACATTTCTATTGAATAAAACCTATTTTTCATAATATATGGTATTTATTTGTAATGTATTGAACTTGTATGGAATTGCATGGTATTTTCATGTAAAATGATTATTTTTTATTTAGAAAAGTTGGAATATTTATACTATACCAAAATAGATATTTTGATAATACATATATATATTTATAAAATAATTAAATTTATTATTTTTCTAGAAATATCATTTTTTAAAGATATTTGTATTTTTAAATCTTTCGAGACCGTATGCTCCTTGCGGAGGTCTGCATCTCGCACTACTAAGCCCAAGGATGTGCGATAATCCGCACCATCCCGAACGGGTTCCCCAAAATGGATTGTAGCGGCGCATTTCAAAGATTTGTTTAAAATACATAATCTTGTAGAAAAATGTTTTTATATAAGTCGGAGGTAGTTTTATGTAAAAACATATTTTCCCAAATCTATGTTTCGCAATATCATCGTGCTATGTTACATTTGAGTGTTGTGAAGAGGTAGGTCATTATCTCATGAACTATCTAAAGGTATAGCAAGAGATTATAATGATTTATGTCAAAACTAAACTATATGGTATTTTTCTGAAAAGATGCGATAAAAATTGCAATATACATTCTTTTGATATGAAACTTGTTCAATATATCTTGTTAATATTTAATGGTCATGATGTGCAAGTTTGGTATTGTTGTATTTAAGAAAATTGGAACTTTTTAAAGAAAACCGAATCGGAAGTCGGATTAACTCCGCTTCCGTCAGGTTTTAGAAATACAAGTTTTTAGATTAGAAAAGAGGATAGTGAGGAGTGACTTACTTATTTAGAGTCAAGAGAAGAGGAAGAAGGAGTGGTAGGAGGTGCCGGTGTGTCGTTTCTTCGCCGGGTGCTCCTAGGGTCGTCGTCGGAAGTTCGTCGGAGTTTCGCCCTTCGCTAACTCCACTTGCACACAAAGGTCTAGATATTTTTTTTGAGAGTTTGGACAGAGTTTTGGAAGTGAGGAGGGGTGAGTTTAGGTATGGTATTTATAGGAAAAACTAGGATTAGGGTAGATGAAAGGGTGTGAAAAGATGTATTAAAAATTTGTATTAAAAATTAGATTAATTTGGGTTTTGAATGGCTCTGTTAATGTGCAGGATTTTTAAACAGTACAGGGGTTATGGGGAGGCAAAGAGGCACAGTTTTCAAGAAGGGAAGAATCGGTTTTGGCCGAGTTGACCCAGTGTCACCAGCCGAGTCAGCCGCGCCGCCGGCCCGAGTCAACCGAATCAGGCCGAGTCTCACATGCCATGTGTCCCTTGCCTGTTGGTCTACCCCCTGGACTCGTTTGTTTTATGTATGATTTTTTGTTTTTACGAGTTATGCACGTGTAGACTCTTGGGCTTCTAAAAAGATTAAAAGAAATCAATATAAAAAACAATATGGCTAATGGGATTTGAACTCTGGTGCTTTGGTTCAGTAGTGCAAGGTCTTACCAGTGAGCTACAAGCTCCTTCTTGCTGTTCAAAAGTAAATCAAATACTTATAGTACTCACAGAAAATGTAAATACTCCAAGTATACTGTAACTTTTAAATAAATTTTATGTACACTAAAATTGGAGTTGTTACAGTCTACCCTCCTTACAAAAATTTCGTTCTCGAAATTTACAATTTTATTTTAAGGACTAGTTTACAAATAAATGGGGGTATCTTGTATGCATCTTGTCTTCCCTTTCCCATGTCGATTCTCCTGGAGTGTCTTTTCTCCACATCACTTGAACCAAGTTGACTTTCTTGTTCCGAAGTGACTTGACTTTCTTGTTCCGAAGTGACTTCACTTTCCTGTTCAGGATCTCAACAGGTTGTTGCTCAAAAGATAAGTCGGGCTGTACCGTGAGCTCGGAATGATCGAGAATATGGCGGGGGTCACTCACATACCTTCTGAGTTGGGATATGTGAAACACATTATGCACTCCTTCCAATGAAGGTGGAAGTGCCAAGCGGTATGCAACTTCACCGACTCGTTCGAGTATGTCGAACGGTCCAATGTATATCGGACTTAGCTTACCCCGTCTTCCAAATCGGATCACTCCACGGTTCAGAGATATCTTTAAGAATACATGATCTCCCGGCTGGAACTCCAAGTGACGGCGCTTTGCATCAGCCCAGTGCTTCTGTCGATCTTGGGTTATGCGCATTCTTTTCCTGATAGTACGAACCACATCAACAGTTGCTACTATCATCTCAGGTCCAAAGAGTTCTCTATCTCCGATGTCGTCCCAATTTAATGGCGATCGACACTTCCTTTCATAAAGCGCTGCAAAAGGTGACATTCCAATTGTTCCCGCCAAAAATTTCTGCGCAAAAGAGTCCAAGGTATCAAATGGCAGCGATACGCTTAAGGAAATACGAACCAGTATCTTCCGGGCTATTTTTTGATAAACTCCCGAAGGAGAAACGGATAAATTCTGATTGTATTGAAAGCTTCTCGAAAAACCCTTCGATTTGATATATTATGGGCTTCATAATTCATCCGGGATCAAAAGTTATGAGGCATTATGTGTTCACACGTGATGGGCTTTTAAGAATCCGCTGGAGGAGTTAGAAGATATAATAAAAACTTAGAAAAGACCCCAATGGGGCATCACGTGCTCACACGTGACCATGGGCCACGTGCAGACACATGATGGGCTCTTAAGGCCTCTAAAATAATGAATAGAATTAAATTCTAAAATCTGTTCCCTGATTAAAAATCAGAAGTTATCTCAATGAAATATCACGTGCTCACACGTGACCAATGGTCACGTGTTGACACGTGATGGTTAAAACAACAATATGAACAAGCGACTGTTAAAGGAACCAATTTCGGGGTTACGTGCTCACACGTGACCAAGGGTCACGTGCCAGCACGTGACAGGCTTTGAAAGCCTTACAGATTAGTAGAATTAAAATTCTAAATTTCTCTAAAAATCTTTCGAAATAGAATTAAAATTCTAAAAGCTTCTAAATCTTTCCAAATGGAAAAGGATTATGGGAACCGTTGGATTAAAGATCCAAAGATGATTAAAATTCATCAATTTATGGAAAAATCTTGGACAAGGAAAGATTTCCCTGAAAATCTCACCAGAATAACAAATAGAATATCTTTTGGATTTAAAATCCACGGTGAATAAAATTCACTGAATGATCTAAAGGCCCAGATTAATGATAAATATAAATCAAATCTCTCAACGATCAAATCAAATCTTTCAATGAGAGATTTGCTAAACAAATTGATTCTTTTCCTTCTCCTATAAATAGGAGCCAAGAAGAGAAGAGAAAAAATCAACATTTCTTGAAAAAAAAAATAAAAATCAAGAGCTTCAAACAGAGAGAACTCTGAGAAAAATTTCAAGAAGAAGGTAAAAACCTTCACGAGAGAAAAGAAATCTCTTTTGATAAATCATTGATCAATGATCTTCACATAATAAATAGTGCTTTGCACTCGTATGAACCACTGGTTCTTTAAAACAAAAAAGAAAATAAAAATAGTGCTTTGCACTCGTATGAACCACTGGTTCTTTAAAACAAAGAAGAAAATAAAAATAAATAAAAATAGTGCTTTGCACTCGTATGAACCACTGGTTCTTTAAAACAAAAAAAAATATTAAATAAAAAAAATAGTGCTTTGCACTTTTATGAACCTCTGGTTCTTGAAATAAAGAGAAAAACTCATTTTTCTTTGATCCTAATTAGATCAAAGAAAACAAATAGTGCTTTGCACTTCTGTTCTGGAATCTAAAAAGATTCTTAGTGCTTTGCACTTCCAAACTGCGCTGTTGCGCTCCTGAGAGAACGCCACGTGTTAGCTGCAGAACAACTTGCGCTACGCGCCTTGAAATAGAGCTTTGCTCTCTGGAACTGGCCCAACTCACCAGAGCGCGCCACGTGTCAGCTGCAGAACAACTTTCGCTACACGCCTTGAAATAGAGCTTTGCTCTCTGGAACTGGCGCAACTCACCAGAGCGCGCCACGTGTCAGCTGCAGAACAACTTGCGCTACGCGCCTTGAAATAGAGCTTTGCTCTCTGGAACTGGCGCAACTCACCAGAGTGCGCCACGTGTCAGCTGCAGAACAACTTGCGCTACGCGCCTTGAAATAGAGCTTCGCTCTCTGGAACGGGCGCAACTCACCAGAGCGCGCCACGTGTCAACAGCGCAACAGCACAGCGCACTAGCGCAGCGCACTGCACTGTTGCGCTTGCGCTCACCAGAGCATGACACGTGTCCTCACCACAAGCGCTTGCGCTCAGTGATTGGCGCAAAGCGCCTGACAAATGCAATGCATTTTACTGAAGGGCCAGGCCCAAATCAGAGGGGCCTAGTAGGCCAAATTAAATTGCAATATAATAAAAAGGGGCAGAGCCCAAAACAAATTGATGCTTTGCATCCTTTCTGGGCAAAGCCCAAATAAAAATAAAAAGAAATGCAATGCAAAAGCAAATAAAATGTTGGACATTTTCAACTAGACTTAGCCCAATCGTGGCCATAAGTCCTTAAATTAAATTGACTGAGCAAAATGGCTCTCCTAAATCAATCTACATCCGGTTCGAGGGTACATCTCCGAACTCCTTTGACATCCATCGTTGTAATTCCTCAACGACGTCAAAGAGGTGACGGGTCCCAACGACCACATATCGCTATGGACTGCGGGGTCCTTAAACTCGTGGACCGAGACGTCCTTAAACTAATATCGGACCGAGACGTCCTTAAACAAATATTGGACCGAGACGTCCTTAAACTAATGATGGAGCACTACGTCCCTAAACTGGCATCGGACCGAAATGTCCCTAAACTAATGATGGACCACCACGTCCCTAAACTGGTGATGGACCGAAATGTCCTTAAACTAATAATGGACCACTACGTCCCTAAACTGGCATCGGACCGAAACGTCCCTAAACTAATAATGGACCACTACGTCCTTAAACTGGTATCGGACCGAGACGTCCCTAAACTAATAATGGACCACTACGTCCCTAAAATGGAACAATAGAGCCAATTGCTCTTTTGCCGGATCTAAACGATCCCGTTTAAGTTGATCTTAGCCCCAAACACGGCTAACGTATCCTTAAACACTTAAATGGACTATAAAACCCTCAATCAGCTTTGGTTCAAGGGTACATCTCTGAGCTCCTCTGACACCTATCGTTGTAATCCTTCAACGATGTTAGAGAGGTGATGAGTCCCGATGACCATAAATTAAATGAATCACCACGTCAGGTTGATCTTAGTCCAAAACAGGACTAACGTATCCTTGACGAATGTTTAAGTTGATCTTAGTCGCAACGCGGCTAATGTATCCTTAAACTAAAAACACCAAACCCAAATCTAAGTAAATACGGATTTGGACTAATCCGTGTCCTACGGGCGACGGTATTACTCAGTCTCCGTATACAATCCACGGGCAACCACAAACAAAACAAACACCCACGACACGAAGTGAAATTCTGGAGAAGGAGAAAGTTGTTACCGCGATGCGGTAGCGTAATTAACTGCAGGGGCTTGCGCCTGCAGGGAAGAGCGTCCCCACAATCAAAAAACCCCTCATCCTGAGGGGGAATCTGACGAAGTCTGCTACATCGGCCGCATCCGTCTAAACCTCCGATACATGGTGCCATAAATCAACTTGGCATCTTCGGAGAGGTAGACGGATAAAACCAAATAGCATCTGCCCCGAATCCCAGCGTCAGGACTTCGCAGTCTTGTGCGCCGCCGTTCGGAGGGGAACAGATTCTGGCACGCCCGGTGGGACCTCTTCCTCTTTCCACTCCACACTTCGTGTGTCGTGTTCGCGAACAAATCGCGGTTTGCTGTGATTGCCTGTGGATTCAAGGTACTAAGATTTGGTGTCTTGCTCCGTGTAGAAAACAGAAGATCAATGGCTTCGAACTGCATCGCCTGCAGCAACAGCTCTCGCTCCGTCATTACTGGAGGAGTGACTTATGGGCCCCAAGCGGCCTCCCTTTTCAAAATGCCGGTGGAGCAGGTGGCTCAAACCACCACTGGACTATTTTTTGGGACCATGCTCCCACCAATGAGCTTCAATGCCCCAATGACATTGCAAGAAGCTCCAAAGAAGTCGGTCTTCGATCGACTTACCACTGCGGCGACCCCTTTCAATAGGTCGTCCAACTCCACTGCTTCAGGTTTTAATGGATTAGGCCAGTGCTCCATCGGGCCCATGAAGAAGCCTGCCATACCAGAAGGCGTTATCCCGAAGTGAATAGCCATTCCAACTCACGTTCCTGGAAAAATCACCAAGGTTGCTTCCCATGTTCAGAAGTCCGCTTCTGACAAGTTGGCCGTCCCCGTTCAACGAACGTCGATCTTTAAAAAGCTGGTACCAGTATATTCTGACCAACACAGGGGGCATGAGGAGGTCACCCCTATAGCTGAAACAACTCCATCAGTACGACATGCCCGACGTCGCTACTGGCACCGAGTGAGGAAGGCTGGGGGCAACTCCCCCTCTGGACTTACTCCTCCAACTCCGGTGGTGAGAATCGATGCTGCTGTTCCAACCAAGAACAGCTTTGAACTGCTCAACAAAGTGCGCAGAAACTCTCCTACTGCGATGTTGAAACGAACTCCTTCACCTGTGGAGAATACTCCAGAGAAGAAGCTAGAGCAGCCCCCTCAACGGCTGTCCTCTAAAATTTACAAAGTCTGGCGAAAGGTTCAAGAGTCGGTGATCGATCAAGACTGCCTCCGACGACAGAAAAAGATGAAGGTTCGGCAGGGGAAGGATTACTCTGTCAAACCACAAAAAGCAAAAGCTACTTGGGTGCCCACTACAACGACTCCCTTAACTCCAATCACTCAAAAAAGGAGGCCGCAAAAAGCCCCTGTGTCTTCGGCAAATCGCAAAGACACCGAACACAAACGCCCCAAGTCTGGGGGCATGGTGGTGCACACTGTTTATATGGCTACTGGAAAGGAGGAAAGCCGCACTTCTATGGGCCACCGACCGCTCACCCAATCCGTGACGAAAGCCCAGGAGCAACAACAAAAGCTTCAGGAAATGATGACTACAATGGCTGCACTCACTGAGCCAAAAGAAAGCTCTGAAACGTCTTCGGATGAGCGTCAAGAACAAGAAACCGACGCTGACTTTTTACGCAGAGTCCTCGAAAAGAGGGACAAAGAAGCTGCAGAGCAAGCGGCTAACATAAAACAGACGGCGCTCCTCTTCCAAGATATGGTAGGGATGATGTTACAGCCGGACCCTCCTGCTGAAGATCCTCCAGTCATCCTTGAAGACGACAGGGGAGAAATGTCAAATCCTCCGCCGGCTCTGTCAACAGCCAAGGAGGAGGCAATCTCCAAAGTTGACCTAGACGAATATATAGCTCAGCAGATCCGGATTCATCGGGCGAATGAAGCGGCTGGGCAAATTGTTAGAACCGGACGACCGTATCCGAGCTGGTATGACCAAATCAGTTACCCGCCAGGATATACGATCCCTAAATTCCATGTATATAAAGGGACAGGGAATCCGCATCAGCATGTCGCTCAATTCAGGGCCTTATGCGGCAATACTGGAGGCGATGACAAATTGTTGCTGCGTCAAATCGTCGGCAGCTTAGCAGAAACAGCCTTTGAATGGTATTCGGAGCTACCTAACGACTCTGTCAAAATATTTGCAGAGATGGAACTGCTGTTTACACAAAGATTCGCAAGTGCTAGTGAACTCACCCCGATTACAGCACTGATAAATGCCAGGATAAGGCCCGGCGAAACGTGGGTCCAATACGCAACACGATGGCGAAACCTATGGTCGAAATGCGAACAACGCATAGAAGAGGCACCTGCGGTAGGCATGTTTGTGGGCACTCTCAATCCGCAAGCGACCATCTCGCAATTCATGATGTTCTTCAGGCCGACCACCTTCCAGGCCTTGATCAACAAATTAGCCCAAATGGACCAGATGGGCCATAGACCGTCTCCTCCAAGACCCGATCCCCGAAATGAGAAAGGAAAAGCGATCATCGTCGCCAATGCTCAACAACAGTCGATCAACTCAAAGCCGGTCGTTCGCCAAAACAACGCGCGTCCACGCCCATCCCTCGAAGAGAGGTTAGGACGTTCTTACTCGTTTCCTCAGAATAAAACGAGAAGACTGTTTGAGCTGGCAGTGCGTAACAGACTCATCAATCTGCCGAGTCCAAAGCGTCTGTCGCAGCCAGGCGATCTTAATAATCCCAATTATTGCCCTTACCACCAAACGGTAAGTCACCCGATTGAGGATTGTTTCGTCTTTAAGGGATGGATCGAGGATCAATACCTACAAGGCAAGTTCGCGTTGTCTGAAAGCTGGAAGGTGAACCCACCACAGCCGCATACTCCAAAGAAGACAAACACGCCGAGGGCAACTTGTCATGTGATCTCTCACTCATTGGCAGATAATAAAGAGGCTCCTTGCGCCGAGAAAACGAGGGCGGACCCTGAAACAGAAATTCCGCAGCCGTCGGACGAGTTGATCGATGCCTTCCTAAATGAAATTCGTCTGAAAGCAAAAGCCAATCAAGAGCATGAAATGGCCATATTGGAAAGAGCCAAGGCATTCCCGTCAAATCAAAAGCCATACACTGCGGGTAAAAACAAATTCAAGACGAGGAAAAGGTTCGCCAAAGCTCTGTCAGTAGGAATGAAGCTACCGCCCTCTGAAGAAAATACTCTCGCTGAGGCAGAGATGCACCCTAACTTCTGTTTATATCATCAGAAGATCATACATCCTACCGAAGACTGCGAATCCTTTAACTGTTGGTGGCAAGGGTATGTCGCTCAAAAGCAACACTTCGACGGGACAAAGTGTGAAGCTTGTGGACATCGGAAAAATGCGATATATGAGCGCAAAAGAGTCGCCGACGATTGCCATATAGCCGACTCTAAGGTATCGCAAATTATCACCGTTGGTAGAAACTCTGACGAAGAAGCTATCCCCAACTCTTCCCTCGGGGAATCTATTTCAAAAATAAAGGAATTGAGAAGCTACGAGAACGTTCAGCCATGCAATCGCATGCTACTCGGAAAAAGTCCCGGCCCCGCAAACAACGGAGCGAACAAAAAAGATAAAAGAAAAGGAAAAAAGGCCCTCGTCACCAGCGCTCAACAACAATCAGGTGACCCTAGACCGGTTGCTTACCAAAGCAACAAGCAGCAACCCCTCCAGGAAAAGTTGAGACGTCCTTACTCGTTTCCGCAAGATAAAACAAGCGGACTGTTCGAGCTGGCAGTGTGCGACAGACTCATCAATCTGCCGGGTCCAAAACGTCCGTTGCAGCCAGGCGATATTAATAATCCCAATTATTGCCCTTACCACCAAACAGTAGGTCACCTGATCGAGGACTGCTACGTCTTCAAAAACTGGGTTGAAGACCAATACCAACATGGCAAGTTTGCGCTGTCTGAAAACTGGAAGGTGAGTACGCCGCAACCGCACGCTCCGAAAATGACGGATACGCCGGGGGCATCATGCTCATTCATGGGGAAGGACCCACAGATCGAAAAGTCAGTAAACTAGAAATCCTCCTCAAATACGGAGACGCCAGACCGAAAAGTCAATAAACTAGATATTCGCCTCAAATACGGCGACAACGGACCGAAACGTCCTTAAACTAACAACGGACCGAGATGTCCTTAAACTAATGATGGATCGCAATGTCCTAAAACTTGCAAATGACCGAAATGTTTTTAAACTACTACCGCAGCATTCTCAGGCTGACGAGAATATAAAAAAAAAACAAACAAAAAAAAAAACGGTATGTCCACAAGCAAAATGGGCACGGATGAAAACCCGAAAGGGCTCCGTGAGTAAAAACAGCAGGACTACCGGCGAGTGTTCGTGAAAACCCGAAAGGGCGCGACCTCGTCAAAAAAAAAAAAAAGACAAAAAAAAACGGTATGTCCATAAGCAAAACGGACATGGAGGAAAACCCGAAAGGGCTCCGTGAGTAAAAACAGCAGGGCTACCGGCGAGTGTTCGTGAAAACCCGAAAGGGCGCGACCTCGTAAAAAAAAATTAAAAATAAATAAATAAATAAATAAATAAATAAAAGGAATAAAAAAAAACGGTATGTCCATAAGCAAAATGGGCACGGATGAAAACCCGAAAGGGCTCCGTGAGTAAAAACAGCAGGGCTACCGGCGAGTGTTTGTGAAAACCTGAAAGGGCGCAACCTCGTTAAAGAAACACTTATAGGGTCCTCTCGACCCTGTAAGGAGAAACCACCTGCGTGAGATCCTTACGACTCACAAAGGAACAACACACTTAGGAATCCCTACGATTCCTAAGGAGAAAATACACTTGCGAGATCCTCACGACTCGTAAGAAGAACGCTCTTATGGGACCCTTACGGCTCATAAGATTTGAAAGTCTTAAGTTGCAGAAACCTTAACCTGTTCTTAAGCAGCCCCCACAACCTTCGATATTGCCCTACAAGCGGCTCATAATGACCCTTGTATACAATCCACGGGCACGAATAAATATTTTCCTAACAAAGTCCCATCCGTGACTAGGGATATGCTTGTACAGCAAACAACACTTATAAGTCCTCTCGACTTATAAGAAGAAAACCCTTTTGTAAGATCCTTACGACTTACAAGAGAACATGCACTTAGGAATCCTCATGATTCCCAAGGAGAAAACACACCTACAAGATCCTCACGACTTGTAGGGAGAAATACCTTTGTGAGACCCTTACGGCTCATGAAGTCAAAAGCCTTAGCCGACAGGACCCTTAATCCTGTTTACTAAGCCACCTTTGTTCGGGATCGACAGAGGCAAATGATGATTCGCTCCTGGTAATATTCCAGTTGTAGCGATGCTGATGCCTAAATCAGTATCAAATTCCAAGTCCTTTCATGGCAGATGATGATTCGCTCCTGGCAATATCCCAGTTGCAGCGATACTGATGCCTAGACTGGTATCAAATTCCAAGTCCTTTTACGGCAAATGATGATTCGCTCCTGGCAATATTCCAGTCGCAGCGATGCTGATGCCAAGATTGGTATCAGATCCCAAATCCCCTACTCGCAAAAAAAAAAAAAAAAAAAGCCAAAAAAATATATATATACATATATATATATATATATATATATATATGCATACGAAATAGCCGAAATGATGGGGCAGCTTGCAAACAAAATCAGCAAGTAAAAATGTATGCATGCAAAATAGCCGAAATGGTTGGGCAACTCGCAATAAAAAGCAGCGAGTAAAAAGAAAAATAGCCGAAATGATTGGGCACCGCGAAAAATAGCCGAAATGATTGGGCAATCGCGATTTTCGCGATATAAAAAGCTGAAATGATAGAGCATCGCGGAAAGAATAAAAAAAAATAAAAAAATGAAACTTTTTGCCCTACAGGTGAAATCACATCGATCCCTGTATATAATCCAGAGGCACAAACAAAGAGGGAACCATACATTCCTAACAAGCTCCGCCAGAAAGCGAAGCCAAATCTCGACGGTTCATAGACAACCCAAAAACAACCTCGACATCTGTCGCAATATCTCAGACATAATGTCAACAGACAAAGCAAAAGGAAGATCCCGAGCTTCAGGGTCTCAATGGCTACATCTACAGCCTGGAGACCAACAACGGCGTGCCTCCTCATTCCAGCAGGACACAGATGTTACACCATCAAGCGGAGCGATGGCAAAATCCCAGCTCCATCTTAGCGTTCGTCTCGTTACAGCAGACGCAATGTCAACAATGGCGTTCTTTCGCAGTCCAACGGGATGCAGAAGCAACATCAACAAAAGACCTCATAGTCAAAACAAAGTGGAGTGACGACAAAATCCCAGCTCCACCTCAGCATTCGTCTCGATACAGCAGACACAGTCAAAGCAAATGAAGCGAAGGCCAAATTCCTAGCTTCAACATCTTGACGGTAAGTCATATAAAACCGGAAAGACAGACAAAGATCATCCCACATGGAGTGGTCACCACCACGACATTCGTCTCGATACAGCAAACGAAATGTCACTACAGCATCCTTCCTCCAACAGGATCCGGACACACCAAAGAAAACGAAGCGAAGGCCAAATTCCTAGCTTCAGGGTCTTGACGGCAAAGTTATATAAAACCGGAAAGACAATCGGAGATCATCTCGCAACAGCACAAAATGGTCACCACCTTGACGTCCGTCTCGATACAGCAGACGAGATGTCACCCCAACGTTCGTCTCGACACAGCAGACGTAACGTCATCAAACAAACGGAGCCACGGCAAAATCCCTAGTTCCCACCGCGACATTCGTCTCGATACAGAGGACGCAATGCCAGCAAACGAAGCGAAGGCTAAATTCCTAGCTTCAGGGTCTTAACGGCAAGTCATATAAAACCGGAAAGACAATCGGAGATCATCTCGCACCAGCACAAAATGGTCACCACCTTGACGTCCGTCTCGATACAGCAGACGAGATGTCACCCCAACGTTCGTCTCGACACAGCAAACGTAACGTCATCAAACAAACGGAGCCACGGCAAAATCCCTAGTTCCAAACCTCGGCGGTTCACCAGTAACCTAGAGACAACCACGACATTCGTCTCGATACAGAGGACGCAATGCCAGCAAACGAAGCGAAGGCTAAATTCCTAGCTTCAGGGCCTTAACGGTAAGTCATATAAAACCGGAAAGACAATCGGAGATCATCTCGCACCAGTGTGGAGTGGTCACCACTTCGACGTCCGTCTCGATACAGCAGACGAGATGTCACCCCAACGTTCGTCTCGACACAGCAAACGTAACGTCATCAAACAAACGGAGCCACGGCAAAATCCCTAGTTCCCACCGCAACATTCGTCTCGATACAGCAGACGCAATGCCAGCAAACGAAGCAAAGGCCAAATTCCTAGCTTCAGGGTCTTAACGGCAACTCATATAAAGCCCGAAAGACTATCGGAGATCATCCCCACACCAGCGCGGAGTGGTTATGACTCATCGGGGCTCTCCAAAATGAGCCTAACCTCAAGTAAAAAGCGGCATGGCAAATTCCTAGCGCTTGCTCTTCTGACGGTCAAACTGCCAAGGAGGATTGCTTGAAGACGTCTTGTCCAGCCCCCGAAGGGATCAGAGACACGGCAGTCGCAGGGCTACTCGAACAGCACGATTGCCTATCGAGGACTATATCAGCTTATGCGACGGTACGATGGCCAAAACCCTAAGTACCACCAACCTTAACGGGCTTCTGTCGTAAAGAGCAGAGTTTAAATGCGACGTTAAGATGTTCTTGCGAGATCTGCTCGATCCGTTTCGACTCGTGAGGAAATTGATGTCTTTGCGAGATTTTCTCGATTCGTCTCGACTCGTGAGATAAAGCCTTAGGCAGTAGGGATTAAAAACCCTGTTTCCTAAGCACTGGGACCCTGCAAGTCGGCCCAAAACGGTCTCTTGCATACTATCCACGGGTCACACTCTCCAAAGTCGAATCTCGATAAGGAGGGAAACAACCGCTTACGGGTCCTCTCGACTCGTAAGAGGGAAAACTCTCTTATAGGATCCTTACGACTTATAAGAGAAAACACACTTAGGAATCCTCATGATTCCCAAGGAGAAAATACACCTACGAGATCCTCACGACTCGTAGGGAGAAAAGTCTTTATGAGACCCTCACGGCTCGTAAAGTTGAAAAACCTTAGGTGGCAGATCCTACCCCTGTCTCCTAAGCCATCACTGCCCTGCAAAGAAGTCAAGATGGGTCGACCATCTATGGGCCACACTTGCCAAAGCTACATGCCACTGAAATGGAGAACTTACTCATAAGCGTATGAACTACTCCACGCCAGAGTGAGACAAAAAAAGAAATAGAAGGATGCGGCTCATGGAGTTAAGGGTTGGAACAATATCCCTTAAGAGTTGAGATTTGAGTCAATGATAAATGACGACGCTTGTGTCCGCTCGTTATCTTCTCAGATCAAGATTCTGAAAGTGATACATCAACCCAAAACTGGTCATACGCCATGCATAACTCTGCACTACTTCACCCACGTACATACTTACGTGGGCAAAGTAGTGGGGGGCATTTGTTCCCGCCAAAAATTTCTGCGCAAAAGAGTCCAAGGTATCAAATGGCAGCAATACGCTTAAGGAAATACGAACCAGTATCTTCCGGGCTGTTTTTTGACAAACTCCCGAAGGAGAAACGGATAAATTCTGATTGTATTGAAAGCTTCTCGAAAAACCCTTCGATTTGATATATTATGGGCTTCATAATTCATCCGGGATCAAAAGTTATGAGGCATTATGTGTTCACACGTGATGGGCTTTTAAGAATCCGCTGGAGGAGTTAGAAGATATAATAAAAACTTAGAAAAGACCCCAATGGGGCATCACGTGCTCACACGTGACCATGGGCCACGTGCAGACACGTGATGGGCTCTGAAGGCCTCTAAAATAATGAATAGAATTAAATTCTAAAATCTGTTCCCTGATTAAAAATCAGAAGTTATCTCAATGAAATATCACGTGCTCACACGTGACCAATGGTCACGTGTTGACACGTGATGGTTAAAACAACAATATGAACAAGCGACTGTTAAAGGAACCAATTTCGGGGTTACGTGCTCACACGTGACCAAGGGTCACGTGCCAGCACGTGACAGGCTTTGAAAGCCTTACAGATTAGTAGAATTAAAATTCTAAATTTCTCTAAAAATCTTTCGAAATAGAATTAAAATTCTAAAAGCTTCTAAATCTTTCCAAATGGAAAAGAATTATGGGAACCGTTGGATTAAAGATCCAAAGATGATTAAAAATCATCAATTTATGGAAAAATCTTGGACAAGAAAAGATTTCCCTGAAAATCTCACCAGAATAACAAATAGAATATCTTTTGGATTTAAAATCCACGGTGAATAAAATTCACTGAATGATCTAAAGGCCCAGATTAATGATAAATATAAATCAAATCTCTCAACGATCAAATCAAATCTTTCAATGAGAGATTTGCTAAACAAATTGATTCTTTTCCTTCTCCTATAAATAGGAGCCAAGAAGAGAAGAGAAAAAATCAACATTTCTTGAAAAAAAAAAAAAAAATCAAGAGTTTCAAACAGAGAGAACTCTGAGAAAAATTTCAAGAAGAAGGTAAAAACCTTCACGAGAGAAAAGAAATCTCTTTTGATAAATTATTGATCAATGATCTTCATATAATAAATAGTGCTTTGCACTCGTATGAACCACTGGTCCTTTAAAACAAAAAATAAAATAAAAATAAATAAAAATAGTGCTTTGCACTCGTATGAACCACTGGTTCTTTAAAACAAAGAAGAAAATAAAAATAAATAAAAATAGTGCTTTGCACTCGTATGAACCACTGGTTCTTTAAAACAAAAAAAATAAAAAATAAAAAAAATAGTGCTTTGCACTTTTATGAACCTCTGGTTCTTGAAATAAAGAGAAAAACTCATTTTTCTTTGATCCTAATTAGATCAAAGAAAATAAATAGTGCTTTGCACTTCTGTTCTGGAATCTAAAAAGATTCTTAGTGCTTTGCACTTCCAAACTGCGCTGTTGCGCTCCTGAGAGAACGCCACGTGTTAGCTGCAGAACAACTTGCGCTACGCGCCTTGAAATAGAGCTTTGCTCTCTGAAACAGGCGCAACTCACCAGAGCGCGCCACGTGTCAGCTGCAGAACAACTTTCGCTACGCGCCTTGAAATAGAGCTTTGCTCTCTGGAACTGGCGCAACTCACCAGAGCGCGCCACGTGTCAGCTGCAGAACAACTTGCGCTACGCGCCTTGAAATAGAGCTTTGCTATCTGGAACTGGCGCAACTCACCAGAGCGCGCCACGTGTCAGCTGCAGAACAACTTGCGCTATGCGCCTTGAAATAGAGCTTCGCTCTCTGGAACGGGCGCAACTCACCAGAGCGCGCCACGTGTCAACAGCGCAACAGCACAGCGCACTAGCGCAGCGCACTGCGCTGTTGCGCTTGCGCTCACCAGAGCATGACACGTGTCCTCACCACAAGCGTTTGCGCTCAGTGATTGGCGCAAAGCGCCTGACAAATGCAATGCATTTTACTGAAGGGCCAGGCCCAAATCAGAGGGGCCTAGTAGGCCAAATTAAATTGCAATATAATAAAAAGGGGCAGAGCCCAAAACAAATTGATGCTTTGCATCCTTTCTGGGCAAAGCCCAAATAAAAATAAAAAGAAATGCAATGCAAAAGCAAATAAAATGTTGGACATTTTCAACTAGACTTAGCCCAATCGTGGCCATAAGTCCTTAAATTAAATTGACTGAGCAAAATGGCTCTCCTAAATCAATCTACATCCGGTTCGAGGGTACATCTCCAAACTCCTTTGACATCCATCGTTGTAATTCCTCAACGACGTCAAAGAGGTGACGGGTCCCAACGACCACACATCGCTATGGACTGCGGGGTCCTTAAACTCGTGGACCGAGACGTCCTTAAACTAATATCGGACCGAGACGTCCTTAAACTAATATTGGACCGAGACGTCCTTAAACTAATGATGGAGCACTACGTCCCTAAACTGGCATCGGACCGAAATGTCCCTAAACTAATGATGGACCACCACGTCCCTAAACTGGCGATGGACCGAAATGTCCTTAAACTAATAATGGACCACTACGTCCCTAAACTGGCATCGGACCGAAATGTCCCTAAACTAATAATGGACCACTACGTCCTTAAACTGGTATCGGACCGAGACGTCCCTAAACTAATAATGGACCACTACGTCCCTAAACTGGAACAATAGAGCCAATTGCTCTTTTGCCGGATCTAAACGATCCCGTTTAAGTTGATCTTAGCCCCAAACACGGCTAACGTATCCTTAAACACTTAAATGGACTATAAAACCCTCAATCAGCTTTGGTTCAAGGGTACATCTCTGAGCTCCTCTGACACCTATCGTTGTAATCCTTCAACGATGTTAGAGAGGTGATGAGTCCCGATGACCATAAATTAAATGAATCACCACGTCAGGTTGATCTTAGTCCAAAACAGGACTAACGTATCCTTGACGAATGTTTTAAGTTGATCTTAGTCGCAACGCGACTAATGTATCCTTAAACTAAAAACACCAAACCCAAATCTAAGTAAATACGGATTTGGACTAATCCACGTCCTACGGGCGACGGTATTACTCAGTCTCCGTATACAATCCACGGGCAACCACAAACAAAACAAACACCCACGACACGAAGTGAAATTCTGGAGAAGGAGAAAGTTGTTACCGCGATGCGGTAGCGTAATTAACTGCAGAGGCTTGCGCCTGCAGGGAAGAGCGTCCCCACAATCAAAAAACCCCTCATCCTGAGGGGGAATCTGACGAAGTCTGCTACATCGGCCGCATCCGTCTAAACCTCCGATACATGGTGCCATAAATCAACTTGGCATCTTCGGAGAGGTAGACGGATAAAACCAAATAGCATCTGCCCCGAATCCCAGCGTCAGGACTTCGCAGTCTTGTGCGCCGCCGTTCGGAGGGGAACACCAATGCTTACTTGGTAGCTGTTGTTGTATGAAAACTCCACAAGATGTAGGTGATCTTCCCACGATCCTCCGAAGTCTAACATACACGCTCTGAGCATATCCTCCAAGATCTGGATAGTTCGCTCAGACTGACCATCTGTTTGTGGATGATAAGCCGGGATGAAGTTCAGACTTGTTCCCAAGCTTGCTTGCAGAGTTTGCCAAAATTGCGATCGGATCCTGGTGTCACGATCGGAGACAATACAGACCGGTACTCCATGAAGTCGTAAAATTTTCTGTATGAGTTCATGGGTATTAGAGATAGTACATATTTGAAGAGCTTAACTCTTACTTAGATTCTTACCTCCATGTACTTCTTTGCTAATATCTTAGTAGATTGGCCAACTCGAAATGGGATGAAGTGAGCCGATTTTGTGAGTCGATCCACAATAACCCATACCGCATCGTTACCCTTTGTGCTGCGAGAGAGTGCAGTCACAAAATCCATTGTGATGTGTTGCCACTTCCATTCTGGGATAGGTAACGGTTGAAGTAATCTAGCAGTCCTGTGATGATCAGCCTTTACTTGCTGACACACTAAACATTTATCGATGCTTCTGGCTACTTCACGCTTTATTTCATGCCACCAGTAATTTTGGCGTAGATCTTTGTACATCTTTGTACCTCCAGGGTGTACTGAGTAGGGAGAGCTGTGAGCTTCTTTCATTAACTCTTCCCGAACAGAACCTTTTGGTACACATAGTCTGTTGCTGTATCTCAAAGATCCATCTTCATGGATGATGAAGTCTGTTCTGAGTTCATTCTCTACTTGTTCTCTGATCTTTTGTAACTTAGCATCACTTGCTTGAGCTGTTTTGATCTGATTGACAATGGTAGATTGAACTTATAAAATCATCAAACTTGAAGCGTTATCTGGCATGACTACTTCAATCTCCATCTGATGCAAGTCTTGTTGAAACTTCCACTAAACGATGAGATTCATTGCTAATAGTTGGCGATTAAGGGCATCAGGTACCACATTCACCTTCCCTAGGTGATATTGCAGGTTGATGTCAAAGTCCGCCATGAGTTCTAACCATCGTCTCTGCTGCATATTAAGCTCCTTCTGAGTAAACACATATTTCAAACTCTTGTGATCTGTGTATATGTTCACTCTTTCACCAAGAAGTTAATGGCGCCAGATCTTAAGAGCAAAGATAACGGCTCGGATAATTGCGCTCATGAATCTTCAGCTGTCTTGAAGCATAAGCCACAACCTTACCGTGCTGATGTAGAACACATCCTAATCCCTTACCGGATGCATCGTAATACATTTCGAAACCTCCAGATTGGTCCGGTATAACGAGAATAGGCGCTGATGTCAACCTTGACTTGAGTTCTATGAAAACTTGTCCGCATGCTTCTGACCACACAAAGTCTTCATCTTTATGTGTGAGCTTGGTCAGGGGTGTTGCTATCTTAGAAAAGCCTTCAATGAACCTTATGTAATATCCAACTAGACCTAAGAAACTTTGAATGTCCTTCACTGACTTTGGTGTCGGCCATTCGCTTATTGCTGAAACTTTCGCTAAATCCACAGAGATTCCTTCGCCTGATACGATATGTCCAAGAAAACCAAGTTGATCTAGCCAAAACTTGCACTTGTTGTACTTGGCGTAGAGTTGATGTTTTCATAGACTTTCCATGACAATTCGTAGGTGATCGACATGTTCTTTCCGACTCTTAGAATACACCAGGATGTAATCGATAAAGATGACAACAAACTTGTCTAAGTATTCCCGGAAAACTTGATTCATCAGGTTCATGAATATTGCTAGTGCGTTGGTCACTCCAAATGGCATCACAAGAAATTCGTAATGACCATAGCGAGTTCTGAATTCTGTTTTATGAATATCAGCTTCCTTGACCTTCACCTGATGATAACCTGAACGAAGATCTAACTTGGAGAAGACACAAGATCTACTTAGCTGATCGAATAGATCGTCGATACGCGGTAACAGATACTTGTTCTTTATCGTTACTTCGTACAAGGCTCTATAATCGATGCACATTCTGTATGAACCTTCCTTCTTCTTTACAAGCAGTACTGGTGATCCCCAACTTGAAGTGCTGGGACGAATCCATCCTTTCGCCAATAATTCGTTCAACTGAGTTCGGACCTCTTTCAAACCTTCCGGACTTAATCGATAAGGTGCTTTGATCACCGGTTGTGCTCCAGGTACTAAATCAATGTTGAATTTAAGAGCTCGATCGAGAGGCAAACCTGATATATCGTCAGGAAATATATCGTCGAACTCTCGAACCACTTCTGGCTTTAATCCTTCCTCCGCTTGAATTGCTGTAATTACTGCCTTCTTTGGTTTCGCCTTGTAAGTACTTGGCTTCAGGGTAGGGTCTCCACTTTTGAAATAGAAGACCAGATGGTCTGGAATCTCAAATACTACTCTCCTTTAACGACAGTCAATGGTAGCATAAAATGTTCCGAGCCAATCCATACCTAGAACTATATTGAAGTTCGGTATGTTCAGCACCATGAAGTCAGCATAGAATTCTCTGCTGCAAACGACTACTGGACACAAGCTGTATCCCATTGTTTCCTTTAGAACGCCATTTCTTGAACTGAAATTCCAGCTGGATACAAGCGGTGTGACTGGAATCACATGAGTTCGGACGAACCGTTGTGACATAAAGCAGTGAGATGCTCCAGTATCGAAGAGTGCTAGTGCAGAAAGTGAGGCTACTAGGATTGTACCTAAGGTATGTGGGATATGTTTTAAGTATAGGAAAAATATGTACGTAAGTGTTAAGACTGAAAGAAAAAATTGAAAAGAAAGGGTTACCAGTGATGACTTAGCCAGTAGCCTCAGTTTCTTCCACTGTCATCGTGAAAGCATGTCGCTGTGGTACATTCCTCCTGGCCGGAGGAGCATTCCTCAGAACGTTCCGTTGAGCTTGATGGAACTGACGAGGAGGAGGTGCAGTCGGTGGTCCTCTAGGTGGTGGAGTAGAGAGAGGGGGAGTCTTGGAGCAGGTGCCTGAAGGGCTGGTCTCTGGTGATAGGTGATTGCTGGCCTAGGTGCAGCAATTGGGTTGTGCCTTATGGGACAAAACCCAATATCATGAGTAGCTGAGCTGCAGACTAAGCAAAGATGGTTGGCTCGCTGGCAGTCTTTCATCATATGTCTAGGCTGGGCCTGTTATTCGATACTTCCGGCCTCCTTGGCACAAATGGTGGTCTTGACGAGGCTCCTCCTGCCATCTGGGTGGCAGGGCGCTTAACTACGGCAGATTGAGATCTGCCCCTCATCTTTACCACTACCTCATAATGGTGGGCAGCTTTCAGAGCCGATTCATGAGTCGGAAAATCTCCTGTAGCCAGTGCAGCCTGAATCTCCAAATCTAAACCTTGTTGAAATCGACGGGCTCTGATCTCATCCGTCGGTATCCGGTGTGCCGCAAATCTGTTAAAGTATTGTGTTAGCTATATAGTTTGTGATATATTGAAAAATCGAATTATTGAGACATATCTTATCGACTGAGTATGGTGAACTCAACATCATATTCATCTACTGACTTGGTCCATATTGAACCTTGTTGCAGATGGATGAACTGTTGTTCCATGTCGAACCTGGTAGTCTCAAGGAAGTACTTTGCGTCGAACATGTCTCGGAAAGTCTTCCATTCGATGGGTTGATCAAGACGGCTTTCTTCCGCCTTCCACCAGACCCGTGCATTGTCCGTGAGCTGCAGTTTCGCAATACGGACCCAAGCTATTTCTGGCACTTGTGCCGCTGCCAGATCATCTTCGATACTCTGAGCCCATTTCTCAGCTTCTAAAGGGCTCTCTTTTCCCAAAAAGTTCTTGGGGTGCAGTGCCCGGAATTGCTTCACTCCGGGTGCTTCCACCTCTGGTCGGTTCATCAAGATAGCAGTCTGCTGCTGCTGTCCTTTTAGGAGGCTGCGGATTGCCTCAAGCAGAACCGTCTGCTTGTTGATCGGAGCAGAGACGGCAGGTGTGAGCGGTAGTGGTGGAGGTGTGTTGTTGACATTGGTGCTGGTATTGTTCGGGGAATTCATAAGCTTGAAAGAAAATTTTGGATTAGGACAGATTCAAAATATATGATAAGATTCAAGGAATAGGTATTATAAGGAATGTTTTCAGTTGCTGGTTCTTGTGTTATATTGCTTAGGTTGTCCACACAGAGCTGAACTACATAGTAAGGTTCCATACAGCTTTGACCTGCATGGGCCACCAACAAAACCTGTCACGCCCCACTTTCCAGTATACGGGCAGAGAACGCGATGAGGCCGCTACGTATTTACTCTGAAGTAAACACGCTGAGCGTATCTAAGCAATATAAAAGAAATATACACAAGAGACAAATGTAATGAACAACAACTTTATTTATTAACATTCTTTTATAGTGCATGGAAAAGTAAATACATGGAATGGAAAGCTTTCACGACCCGAAAGTACGGAACGTGACCGGCACTTAGATTACGAAGCGTCTAGAGGCGCAACGTAACCTAAGTAAGCCGAAACCCAGAAATCTAAACCATAAAAGAAGAAGAAGTAAAGGAAAACATGTAGAAAACAAGTTTAAAAGCAACATCCAATTTTCTCAAAAAAATTTCGGCAGAGTCTTCTTTGTAAAAATTGGCCCCAAATGGGTACAAACAAGTAAAATGGCACCCCCAAGCGGGAGCTAGCTCTACGCCAACAGGCGGAAACAACCACACCAAGCACAATAATATACAACGCCAAAGGGCGAGGCTCAAAACTGAAAAGAAAATAAATCCACCAAACCACAATAAAACATGCGCGACTCTAAGATCAAAATAAATAACTGGTCCAGTAAACTTATCAAGTAATACAAGTATGGTTAATGGAGCTTACTAGATACAAATGAAATAATAAAAGTACAACGGCGGTTCAGATACAAGTGAACCAACCTACCGTGCATGTCATCCTGAATGAAAAGATGTGCCAGCAAGCTGCCAAGGTAATCTGTACATCGAACCTAAAATAAAATTTGGCACAACGGGGGTGAGTTGCTAACTCGTGAGTAGAACATATCTGCGAAAAGAAATCGAATGCACGACGCTATCCTAGGTCATAATAATACACTACTATATCACCAGTCATCTAGTAATGGCAGGGTAATAAACTACGTGTAAGTGCAAATGCTCCGTACTCGTGTCAGTGCCTCAAATAGTAATATGTCATGTGAATGAGTATGCATGCACCATGAATGTAAAATAACCAATCCTGAAATTTGGATATATCTGTATAAGAAATCTTTAGCTTTTATCATGGTAAAATTTGTATAGAAATCTGAAATATCAACGATGAAATCTATGAAAATCCTTGTCAAGTATCGACACAAAACATGTAAATCTTAAGTCTCAATACCTCATAATCTCAATATCTCGGGCTCCGTCAGTCCGGACCGGCCCATATCATCAAATCTCACGACAATGGTCGGTATCCTCCGGATATCCGCCGCGCCAGATATCACCGGTAGGTAGTCCTCCCCTGCCAGGCTCATCGTCTACAACTCGATCTTCTTGCCCCGGGGTACCATACCGGGCCCACCATGTACCCGAGACGGTTCATCCACTCCTCGAATCGGGTCTCGAAATCCAACAGAAAATATGAAATCTCATGGTGGACGACACATACATCACGAGAAAACCGCAACTTATATTTTAAAAAGAGAGGAGGAGAGAGAGAAGTTTTTATTTATATATTATTGTGGTTTTCCCCAAAATCCAGAAATCTCATAGAAATCCAAAATCCCAAAATCATGAATAAGTAAATGATAAATGTCGGCATAAACCCCACAATACTGCATGATAACATGGAAATGTGAATGCATGAAATGTCTAAATAATAAATGCCATGTCTAGACTAACACCAGAGAGTAATCATAATATTATATCAATCTAACTATTAGCTGATTCTATCAATAAAAGATAATATGTTCTAAACTGTACGTGACATAGCAATTACCGATGATGATGTGTGCGAGCTGGCAAATAAGTATGCGTGGAATATGCGCATCATCGGTAATGGTGCTGGTGTCCTAACAGGCAGAGTTTTATACTGATTATAGAAACATATGTATGAACATGCACCATGATGATTACGGTTTGAATGTAAAGACGGATGTGTATTAACCACTCATTTGATATACCAGTATAACTACAACTATATGACTCGAGCCTAAACTAGTGTCCATCTAACCTCCTAAGGAACTAAACCTAAGAAACTAGTCGATAAGAAATAAGAGTCCACCTAAGGTCTGAGTCCATATCTCTAATAGTCGGCGATCTAGCCTCAATAGCGTCACGTACGTAGTACGGCTTCCTCAAATCAAGAGTGCGGATCAATCATCACATCTATACCTCGTACGGTAAAATCCATCGTATGGCATCCTAATATCGGGGTACGGGTCAAGTATCACCTACGTACATCATCATTCGTTTAATATCATCTTCAAACAATGTCATGATCAAAGGTACTGTACTGTAATCGCATACATCCCAATATCATCAATCATATATCATTGCCAGCATAAATATACATCGTCAATTTATCCCCAAAAATATCATGTCACACATATCATATCGTGATTAAGTCACACTTATATCATATCGTAACCAAGTCACACCTATATGATACCATAATCAAGTCACACATATATCATATCGTGATTCAGTCACAGGTTACAGTCCGGTTTCTATTTTAGAGTCTCATGTACCTCAATATCATCACCACCCATTATTGTTTATGTATACATATCCATTATCTCATTTTCTAATGATCCGCTAACATCATAACACGACTGTATAACCAAGAAATCACGGCATCAAGCCCAGTTATATTGTTTCATCCCCATGTATCATATTACATCCTTGTATCACATATACATATTGTGTGTGTGTGTATATATATATATATATATATATATATATATATATATACCTACACATAGTCCTATATATATATACACACACACACATACACATATACACCAAGTCAAGTCTCTGTGTGTGCGTGTGTGTGTCTACCTGAAACCTACGAATCTCCTCCAAGATATTCATTCTCTGATAAGGTCTTTCTAAATCAGTCTAGTCCAACCTAAGGTCATTACTAGGGTCCTACTCACCGAAATTCTAAGGTCACGTCTGGTTTCCTAATGACAATAAGTACTATTCCTATTCTACGTTTGCGGGGGTGATAAACGCCATCCACCCGACTTTCCCCCGTAGATATACATATACTCATCTGGTCCTTGTCTGCCGAAAACGATGTCGCCCTCCTCTTCTTCCTCGTCCGAAGTCCACGTGAAGGGTACCTATATGAAAACACATATAATATCCTAAACTGAATCACGGACAAAACCAAAACGATGCACGAAACGCGCATAGGTTAAAACCTATGACCCGCTCATGTACAGGATCCAAATATTGCTCGATATCGGCGTACAAACGCCGATTGATCGAGATAAAACACCAACAAATAACTCATTATTTTAAAACCCATTACTTATAATATAAAACATGATTTAATTCATCGAAACCCTAAAAATCGATCAAATCGTCCGATTTCGTAAAACCCGAAAACGCCAATTTTACCGTTTTACTTCAAAAATTGATGTTTAAAAAATGGTCATAATATTCATTAAATAACATAACTAGATTATAGAAACCATTACCATATTTTATTACACTAATTTGTATTAAATTGTAAATTCTAGTTTGCAATTTAATCAATTTTAACACTTTGCAAGCAAAATTTCACAATATCACAACTAAACTTGATTTGCATGAATTAACGTATTAAACTACAATTCATGATGATAATAATATAATGAAACCATAAATTAGATTTTAAATCTCATTTATTTAAGAATTTCAAAAATCTAGTTAGCAAAAATAGCATTTTTCTTACAATTTCTCAATTATTAACTTCAAATTAGTAACTAAATTAGGTTTTCCATTCCACTAACAAGCTAATATCCCCATTAAAACCACCATCTAGTGTTACAAATATTAATTGGAATTTTATCTCACCAATATATACAATATATAGAAATCTAGTTTGCAAAAAATGGTTTAATTTAAACAATTTTGGATAAGCAATTTACAATATACCATCCATACAAGATTTTCCACTTTTAAAAATGTTAAACTAGTTATTATAACCCTACTTAATTAATAAAAATCATAACTTGATTTTATAAACCCTAACTTGAATTTTGAAAATTGTAGATAGAATTAATTTATTAAATCTAATTATGCTAGAATGAAACATTTAATAACAATAAATCATAAGAATGAAATTTATACCTCCATATGTGAGATCCAACTATGAAAATTTGCCTCCAAAAAGAATGCTTTCCAACTCCAAAATCCATGTAAAAATGAGCAAAGAATAGAGGGTAGGAATTAATTAGGATTTTGTGGGTTTTTTTATTGAATTTTTGATAAATTTTGATGGATTTTTGTAACAAAATCAAGTGGGAAAAATGGGGGGCTGCCATGGGGAGGAGGCCGGCCACAATTAGGGAGGAAAAAGAGAAAAAGAATGAAGGAGGAATTGTGTAGAAGGCTCTCCCAAAATATCACCTCTTTATGTCTTTTCATTACTTTTATTAAATTTCTTTTATTTCTTTTCTCATACACATAAAGAAAATTCTAGAGATATGGAAAAATTTGGAAATAAATTTTGCATGATACACACTAGATTCTAATATGCAATGGTTCATTTTTGCAAATTAAACCTATTCAAATTTGTAATTTACACTAATTTAGTGTATAAATAAAGCTTATGTTAATATTTAAAATAATTAATTAAGGAAAAATATTTAATTAAACTAAAAATTTATAAGTGACTGAATAAACACCATTTAGTAGTACTTACATGATTAAAATAGGTATTTTTTGAATTTATAATGAAAAATAATTACGGTTTAATTTTACGAAAACTACGTTTTACTTTACCGAAAATCATAAAATTCACTTAAAGAATTTTATTTATTTATTTATTTATTTTAAAACGTTACAAAAGCAATGCCTAAACAGTGGCATAACATAAATGTAAAGGAAATGTATAGGTGTAGCTACAGCTCGGGATCTTCAGTAAACCGGTCCAACTCTTCAATGATAGGCTCGATCTGTGAAAGGTCCGAATCACCTGACAACATTCTAAGGAAGAAAGAGAAGGAATGTCGTCAGCGAACAATCGCTCTGTAAGTCCTAAAGATAAGATAGAAATAGAATAGACAGAGAGAGTGTAAATTTTAAAGTTGTATTATATTGTTAACGCTGTTATTTATAGCTTAGTACAGAAGAGGCAGTGTATACGAAGGGAGTTTCAGTAGACCAGAGACTAAGGTGGACGGAAAGTACAAGGAATCGTTTATTCCACGGTACAACAGCAATGGAATACAGGTTAGGTGTCTTAATTCTTGCAGTCTCGTGCCACTTCTAACACCTTCCGTAACAATCTACCCCTTAAACCCCGCGATGTCTTGATTGTATTGTTTGTATTGTATTGTCTTGTAATTTGAATTGTATAGATGGATGACTTGCCGAAAACATGATATTAGTAAATGGATGAAACTGAAGAATCATGTAGATGGAGATATATCCATGGTTCGGTTCAGTCAATATAGACCGATAGATTGAACAGATTGAATATATGGATTCATTGATTCATATTGTAATGTAGTTGTATACTTGAATCTCATTCAAGTCAGATTGTATATATTAAGACTCAGTCTGAGTCAGACAATTAGAAAAGAAATTGAAATCCTGAATTAAGTTTTGATGTTATCGGTAACCGCTGCACATGGACGGCAGGATTTGTGTCTTTTTCAAAGACGATTACCGTGTTGATAACACCATTTGTTAAGTTGTCTACCTTAAATAGGCAAGCACCCATATCTCCGGCTCCTTGAGGCTCAAGAGACTGGTCCCGCTTAAACCTATATTTACTAGGGTCCTTATTGTAATTTAATATAACTTGAGGGGGTTTTATGTAAAAATAATTTTGTATAATTTTCAAAATACATCTCAAGTATTTTATTATCATGTTTAGAGTTTTCATTAATGTATATTTTATCATTATGATATTTCTAGTGAATAAAACCTATTTTTCATAATATATGGTATTTATTTATAATATATTGAACTTGTATGGAATTGCAAGGTATTTTCATGTAAAATGATTCTTTTTTATTTAGAAAAGTTGGAATATTTATACTATACCAAAATAGATATTTTGATAATACATACATATATATATATATATATATATATATTTATAAAATAATTAAATTTATTATTTTTCTAGAAATCTCATTTTCTTAAGATATTTGTATTTTTAAATCTTTCGAGACCGTATGCTCCTTATGGAAGCCTGCATCTCGCACTACTAAGCCCGAGGATGTGCGATAATTAGCACCATCCCGAACGGGTTCCCCAAAATAGGTTGTAGCGGCGCTTTGCAAAGATTTGTTTAAAATACATAATCTTATAGAAAAAGGTTTTTATATAAGTCGAAGGTAGTTTTATGTAAAACCGTATTTTCCTAAATTTATGTTTCCCAATATTATCGTGCTATATTACATATGAATGTTGTGAACAGGTAGGTCATTACCTCGTGAACTGTCTAAAGGTGTAGCAAGGGATTATAATGATTTATGTCATAACTAAACTATATGGTATTTTTCTGAAAAGATGCGATAAAAATTGCAATATACATTTTTTGATATGGAACTTGTTCAATATGTCTTGTTAATATTTAATGGTCATGATGTGCAAGTTTTGTATTGTTGTATTTAAGAAAATTGTAACTTTTTAAAGAAAACCGAATCGGAAGTCGGATTAACTCCGCTTCCGTCGGGTTTTGGAAATACAAGTTTTTAGATTAGAAAAGAGAAGAGAGAGGAGGGACTTACTTGTTTAGAGTCAAGAGAAGAGGAAGAGGGAGTGGTAGGAGGTGTCGGTACGTCGTTTCGTCGCCAGGAGCTCCTAGGGTCGTCGTCGGAAGTTCGTCGGAGTTTCGCCCTTCGCTAACTCCACTTGTACACAAAGGTCTAGAGATTTTTCTTGAGAGTTTGGACAGAGTTTTGGAAGTGATGAGGGGTGAGTTTAGGTGTGGTATTTATAGGAAAAACTAGGGTTAGGGTAGATGAAAGTGTGTGAAAAGATGTATTAAAAATTTGTATTAAAAATTGGATTAATTGGGGTTTTGAATGGCTCTGTTAATATGCAGGATTTTTAAACAGTACAGGGGTTATGGGGAGGCAAAGAGGCACAGTTTTCAAGAAGGGAAGAATCGGTTTTGGCCGAGTTGACCCTGCGCCGCCGGCCGAGTCAGCCCCGCCCCCGAGTCAACCGAGTCAGGCCGAGTCTCACATGCCACGTGCCCCTTACCTGTTGGTCTACCCCCTGGACTCGTTTGTTTTATATGTGACTTTTGATTTTTACGAGTTATACACGTGTAGACTCTTGGGCTTTTAAAAAGATTAAAAGAAATCAATATAAATAATAATGTGGCTAATGGGATTTGAACTCTGGTGCTTTGGTTCGGTAGTGCAAGGTATTAAGCTCCTTCTTGCTGTTTAAAAGTAAATCAAATACTTATAGTACTCACAGGAAATGTAAATACTCTAAGTATACCTTAACTTTTAAACAAATTTTATGTACACTAAAATTGGAGTTGTTACAGACTCTGCCCGAGTCGGCACAACCGGACACCACCTCGCTGTCTCCGGAGGCCGCAGATCCCCCGGGCCAACGTATTCAATGACCCGCTGGACGCCGCACAACTCAACACCATGATCTTTCGCCAGAGCGCCTCGCCCCGAGGCCCATCGCTCCCGTGTCCCTCCCGAAGAGGTGTCGGTCAGCTCGCCTGCGCCCAGGCATGACCGACAACCCCTCCCTCGATGGGATCATACGGACGGGACTCGCCACGGCTGCTCAAGGATGACCTCGCCAGGGGACCTAAGGAACCTCATCGAACGGAACCGATGCCGTGGCCAGGCACAGGTCTCCGGCAGAAGAGGCCAAAAATCAGAATATGCCGAGTCATCGGGATACCACGGCCGACTCGACGCCCTCGAAAAGAAGATCGAAGACATGCATCGGGAAAGTCGTCATTCGAGTGACATGGCTAAATATGCTGCTGACTCGCTCACAAAGCCCTTCACCAAAGAGCTACTCGCCGTCCACGTCTCTTCCCGGAACAAGCCCCCGAAGGTCTCCCTCTTCGACGGGAAGTCCGACCCGAAGGATCATTTGGACGCGTTCACAGCCAGGATGAGTTTCCAGGACTGCTCCGAAGCCGCACACTGTCGCGCTTTCCTGGCCACTCTCATCTGCTCCGGACGAGACTTTTTCCAAGGACTCGCGCCATGCTCAATCTCTACCTTCGATGAGCTGGCCACCCAATTCCTCGGCCACTTCGTCGGGAATAGACGACAGAAGTGGACAGTTGACCATCTCTTCACTATAAAGAGCGAAGATAAAGAATCATTCAAAGGGTACGTCACCCGCTTCTACAATGCCCTCCTTAAGGTCCCAGAACACCGGGACGAGACGGTCATTACGGCCCTTAGGTTAGGTCTTAGGCACAAGGGGTGGCTATGCTCCTTTGCATTAGCGCAACCTAAGACCATGGCCGAGGTAAAGGCCTGGACCAAACGTGAGATCCAGCTTGAGTCCGAGGTGAACGCCAACTTGCCCCGGACAGTGCAAGCCGGTCAGAAAAAAGGGCCAGGGAAGAGAAGAAAAAGACCGAGCAGCTTCCCTGCTCGGTCCATCCTTAGCAGGCCTCTCCATGCTCTCCCGCGCTAAGGATCAAAGTCCTCACCAAGAGGCAGCCAGGCAGCAACCATGCTCGGTCCATCCTTAGCAGGCCTCTCCATGCCCTCCCGCGCTAAGGATCAAAGCCCTCACCAAGAGGCAACCTGGAAGTAACCCTGCTCAGTCCATCCTTGGCCGGTAGTTCACTACCCACCAACGCCAAGGATCAAAGCCCTCACCAAGAAACAACCGGGCAGCAACCCTGCTCGGTCCATCCTTAGCATGCCTCTCCATGCCTTCCCGCGCTAAGGATCAAAGCCCTCATCAAGAGGTAACCAGGAAGCAACCTTGCTTGGTCCATCCTTAGCAGGCCTCTCCATGCCCTCCCGCGCTAAGGATCAAAGCCCTCACCAAGAGGCAACCGGGCAGCAACCCTTCTCGGTCTACCGTTGGCTGGTAATTTCTTACCCACCGACGCCAAGGATCAAAGCCCTCACAAAGAGGCAACCAAGCAGCTACCCTGCTCGGTCCATCCTTGTCTGGTAATCTCTTACCCCACGATGCCAAGGATCAAAGCCCTCACCAAGAGGCAACCGAGCAGCTACCCTACTCGGTCCATCCTTGGCTGGTAATCTATTACCCCACGACGCCAAGGATCAAAGCCCTCATCAAGAGGCCACCGAGCAGCTGCCCTGCTCGGTCCATCCTTGGCTGGTAATCTCTTACCCCCTGACGCCAAGGATCAAAGCCCTCATCAAGAGGCCACCGAGCAGCTACCCTGCTTGGTCCATTCTTGGTTGGTAATCTCTTACCCCACGATGCCAAGGATCAAAGCCCTCATCAAGAGGCCACCGAGTAGCTACCCTACTCGGTCCATCCTCAGCAGGCCACTCAATGCCCTCCCGCGCTAAGGATCCAAGCCCTCATCAAGAGGGCACCGAGCAGCTACCCTGCTCGGTCCATCCTTGGCCGGTAATCTCTTACCCCATGACGCTAAGGATCAAAGCCCTCATCAAGAGTCCATCGAGCAGCTACCCTGCTCGGTCCATCCTTGGCTGGTAAACTCTTACCCCCCCGACGCCAAGGATCAAAGCCCTCATCAAGTGGCCACCGAGCAGCTACCCTGCTCGGTCCATCCTTGGCTAGTAATCTTTTACCCTACGACGCCAAGGATTAAAGCCCTCACCAAGAGGCAACCGGGCAGCAACCCTGCTCGGTCCATCCTTAGCAGGACTCCCAATGCCCTCCTGCGCTAAGGGTCAAAGCCCTCACCAAGAGGCATACGGGCAGCAACCCTGCTCGGTCCATCCTTAGCAGGCCTCCCAATGCCCACCTGCACTAAGGATCAAAACCCTCACCAAGAGGCAACCGGGCAGCTCCCCCTGCTCGGCCTATCCATGGCTGGTAGTTTACTACCCACCGACGCCAAGGATCATAGCCCTCACCAAGAGGCAACCGGGCAGCTACCCTGCTCGGTCCATCCATGGCTGGTAGTTCACTACCCACCGACGTCAAGGAACGAAGCCCTCACCAAGAGGCCACCGGACAGCTCCCATGCTCGGTCCATCCTTAGCAGGAAACTCCTTGTCTTACGACGCCAAGGATCCAAGCCCTCATCAAAAAGCCACTGGGCAGCTTCACTGCTCAACTCCCTCCACGTCTTTACTAAGAGATCTTAACCTTGACATCGGGGCCATGGAGATACCGACCTGTCACCGGCCTTTGCACACTTGGCAAATGGTCGATTTTAACTCGACGTGCGATCGCTAGACGAAAAAGCGACCCAACATGAAAGCAGTACTTCGCAAATAAGATGTTTACTACAAACAAAAGGAAAACACGCACGTAAAGAACACTGCAAAAAGATTTTTTATTTATAAAGTAGGAAGTCTTTACAGAGGTATTATGGGCTCCCCAGCCTTACAAAAACTCCCGGAGGCTTACAAAATTCTAGCGTAAAGAAAATAAGGAGGCAAGGAAGTTTAGGTCTCGGGGCCGGGGAGAACATCGATGAGCAACGCTTCCACCGCGACAACCGGGGTGGTATCTTGAAGTCGACACCCATAGCGTGATCCTCAGTGACGGTGGCCGGGGAGACCGACTTATCATCGACTCTCCCACCAGGGGACTCTTCCCTTGCAGCACTGCCGGGAGCATCTCCCTACGCCTCGTCCCAACGGGGGTACTCACCCCGGAGCTCGCCATCAGGGAACTCTGGCATCATGGCCTTGATGACGTCGAGAGCGTCGTGCCAAACGACGATAGCGGCCCCAGCGAGGTTGGTGTAGTACTGATCCGACTTCTTATAGCTCCCTACCGCCTTCAAAGCTCGGAGCTCGGCACGCCTCATTCCCTCCTTCGCCGCCTCATTCTCCCTCCGGAGGGTGTTTGTCGTCTTCCTCAGGATGGCGGCAAGCACCCTGGAGTCTTCTAACTTGGCCTCGACGGCTCGGGCAGCCTCTCGGTACTTGGCAATCTCCTGATCACTGGCCGCCACTTGGTCTTTGAGAGCAGCGACCCCCTCTATCGCCGCCTCCAGCTCCAGCCTTGAGCTCTCCTCCTATGAGGAGAGCTCGCCCGCGGCCTGCATCGCCGGGGCAATTTCCTCGTCCTCCATGTTGACGACGAGGGCGATATGCTGGAGGACCTGAAGAAAACAGAGGAGGGTTAAAAAGGAAAGGGGCACCCAATCTCGCAAACAAAAATACTGAATGAGGAACCGAGTGCGGTGCGAATACTAACCTGCACGGCCTCTTGAGCTATGACTGCCATGTGGGCCCGGAGAGTCCCCCAAGGGATTCTGCCCCCGGCCGATCTTTCTATCTCCGAGAGCAGGCTGTCGGCGATGGAAAGCCCCGAGGGCACCTTGAAGGGAAGCTCCCCATCGTCCACGAGAATCGGGGAAGCCGGGGAGTGGGGCGCCGTCCTATGAAACCTCTTGAGGAGCGACGCAGGGGAACCAGTCTCAACTCTCCCCTCCAGTGCCCGGGGCTTTTGCTCCCGAGCACGTTTTCGGCTCGGCACTTGGCTGGACTCTGAGGCCCCGGGCGCACTTGGGCGCCTGGATGGAGCGGTAGCCGGTGGAGCCGGACCCGACGACGGGCGAGAAGGGCCGGCGCTTCCGGCCTTCTTCCCCTTCTTCTTCTCGACCAGGGCTGCCCGAAATTTGCCTAGGTCCATGGGTTCTGCATGAGATGAAAATACAGAGGAGTCAACAATGCCAGGAAAAGTGAAAGAATACACAAGTCTAAATAGGTCGCTTGAAAGCTCCCAACTTACCCGCGAACTGGGCGGGGCTGAGCCCAGCCCAACTGAGGGCCCGCTCAGACAGCAGCACATCAGCCTGGGGTAGGGGCTCCCACTCTGACACCGCCACCGCGTCGGGATGATTCGACCGACTCACCCACGGGCAGCTGTCCCCGTGCCACTGGGTGGGCACAGGCCAATCCTCACACTCGGGCGGCCCAACAAACAAAAACTTCTTCTTCTATTCATGAATGGAAGAAGGTACTATGACGACCCCCGATCCGACAGCGTCCCCCCTTTGTTTTCTAAAAGAGATGTATACCCAGCTCGGCTCGCCCCTGCGAACGCCAGGGTGGTTTTTGTAGCAAAGAGAAGAAACGAGAAGGCTCAGGCTGAAAGAGATCAGACGCAATTTCAACCGGACTAGGAACCCATGAAGAATCCTCCGAGAGTTCGGCACTAACTGGCCCGAGGCTAACCCAAAACAATTCAACGCCGCAACCACCTCGGGGGAGAAAGGCAGGCGCATCCCGGCCCAAAAAGTTTCCAAGTACAAGGCAATCTCCTTGCCCCGTGCCTGGTCTGCCTTCTCCCCCTCCTCGGCTAGACGAAGAGAATAGCCAGAAAGAATGTGGAAACGAGTCCGGATGGTGGCGAGCTCATCCGCATGCCTCAGCGTGGATGACGCACCAAGGACACCCGTGACCTGGGCTCTGGGGACCACCCCCGTCTCACGACCCTGGGAAGCATGACTAACCCTAACTCTCCGGGGGGACTCTGACTCAGACGAGAAAGAAGCAGAAAAGAAAGCTGCGGAAAACTCCCTAGACTCTACCTGGACCACTTCTACAGACTCTTCGGAAGAAGATATCTAACCTGATCAAGGGGATGTGTCCTCAGGGGAGAAAATACAAAGAATCCGACCTGAGGAGAAGAGCGTCGGGCTAACACGACTAGGGACGAGAAAATTATAGAGAGGTATGGGCCCTGATGGGGATCACACCTCTATTTATAGCTGCCGGCGCACACATCCTACGGCTCCGATCGTCTCCCGCCAAAACAACGCTTTGCAACCAACGGCCGACAGCATCCCACCTGTCGCACTCATATTGGGCGCGTCCTATCGGGCGCGGGGATGCCTGCGACCCGTTTCGTCAGCCAACCAGCGCCAGACACGTGGGCTGTCGCTTTGACGAACGTACGCACAAGCCGGCGCTTCCTCTTTAATGCGAGATCTCTCCCCTGATCCGCTGACGTCATCAAGAAAATGCGACTAATTGCCCGGTAATACGCACCGACGATATCTTTAAGTAAGAGCACACCCGGGTGACCGGTCAGACCACTCTCGACCCAACCCAGGAACGGGTCGAGATGAGAGTGGGGGGCTAATGATGATGCTCGATATCGGTGACTCCCCAGATCATGACACGTGGCAGATGACGTGTCCCAGAGCTCACATGAAAGGATAAAAAACGTTACGTTGGAAGCACACCCCTGGCCTCCGACCCGAGGATGTTCCCGACCTTCGGTGGCCTTCTAGACCATCCCCCAGCTCGCCTCCGAGCTATCACGGAACCAAGATGTCTCGGCCTCCCGCTCGTTTCCGAGCCTCCCGCCGAGCTCATCTTCCTCGGTCTCACCGACTGACCTACAGCACCGACCACAGGCGCCTCCGTCATGACTCCGTGAATCTCGCGCCCACCTGCCCATGGCTGCCACTATATAAACCCCTCTCAGATGACTCAGGTAAGCCAATTTTACTCCAATAGGCCGTTACTCTGCCAAAATACCCCGTCTAACTTGATCGTCGGAGGGTCCTCGGTGGCACAACCACCCCGGGACTTCCTTACAGGTAGCTCAACCTTAACTACATAAAACCCATTGAGATCCACACGCTCCAGGAGTCAACCCTCCAAATCTAATCTCAGTCATCCATCAGCGCTCGCAGCAGATCAACGGAAGGTAACATCTGAAGGAGATCAAGAGATCCATCAGGGCTCAACAAGTAACGTAGATCCTAAATTCAAAGCACACATAACAGTTTGTTTATAATCTGATATATTTTTCATTTGTTTCTTTTTGTGTCACAAGGCAAAAGAGCTAAAATGGACAACTGTCATTTCTTTAATTTGTTTACAATAGGATTTTTTAATTATTATAATTTCTCCAATCTTAGGATTGTGCACCAATTCATAAAAGGAAATAAAATAGTAGTTTGTTTCTCTTTATTTTGCTAATTTGGATTTTATCTTTAAGGAACATTTTCTTCTTCTTCGTTTTTTCACAAAAGGGGAAAAAATAAAGAAAGAACGAAAGAAAACTGGCATAGTATGAGATACTAATGCCTTGTTCTGAAAATTGCAGTTGATTCTATTCTAAGATGGACCACTAACACTGTCTACTTGTTCAAAATATAAGCATCATTTAGAACTAGTGAGAATTAAATCAGGTTCCCACTGGATTTGATTCCTTCAATATGAAAATTCAAATGTTCCCGTTCAAATTCTGGTTCCACGATGATAGTCAGAAAAATATCAAAAGAGAGATAGGATATTTCCACGGAGTCAACATAAAACATGTAAGAAAAACATCTGTCATGCAACCAAAACCCTTCTGATGCTTAAGTCATGATAGTTTCAAGATGGCAAGCATAAATCCGTATGAGCATGCTTTCACATGAGTATATGTCACCTAATCTTGTTTACCGATCATATCTACATAAAAACTTCAGGTATATATCCATGAATCTCTTAAAATCTCATAACCCTGTAGGAGATTTGCTTAGTATCCATGATTTAACTTGTACAAAAAGTAGGCTGCAATGCATGACATATTACAACAACACATGTACATCTCAGTGTACATGTATTGATTGATTCATGCATGTCCAGTTGTCATTCCAGATGGTATGTAACCGAAAACAGAATTTACCACGGTCAAAGACTAAATCATGCAACCATTGATAGGAAGTGCACGAAAGACTTCAGTTGAAACCTTACAAGTTAAGAAGCATCACTTTCTAAGAAGCATCACGTTCAATTGAAGACTTTCAGCTCCTTGGTCCTGCTCTGTTATCTTTTCATGTTCTTGCTTCATCCCATGTTTCTTACTCTAGCATTAATTAATTAATTAACTCCCAACTCTTGGCACACATTTCACGATCATGGTTTCAACATCCATGGACCACTTCTTGGTCTATCTTATAGGTGTCCCAAAATTTCACAATGCAACAGTCACTGTTTTGAAATACCATAAGCAAAGAGGAAATTGACACCATTACTCTCATGAGATATTATGTGTATTCTATTTATAATTGAAATAAGTCATAATGGAAAAGAAATTAGTATAAAGTGTAAACTATTAAAGTTTGATTTTTTAGTGTCATAAGGTGTGTGACCCATATGTGAGAGACCCATCCTCTTTCGTGTTTGATAAATAGGGTTAGTCTCTTCTTCCATTTTTGTTAGTTGTTAATCTTAAACCAACTGTCTCATCTCCTAAGATAAAAACATTATAGTTAAATCTAAATCCATCTGTTATGTCTTTTGGACTATTCTGTGAATGAGTACAAATGAAATCTTTACCTTAAAAAAGGAAGAAAAAAAATTGAACTTCTTTGCTTGAAACATATAGATCTTAGACTCAACCTCTTAAAGGTGAGATAGTATTCACTTAGTTTTCTTTAGTTGGTGAAGAAGTAGAACTAGTACTTGAAACTCGACGTTCAATAGGTAAAATTTCCTTTGGTGTGGCCAAACTTAAATGCATTGAAAATGAATTCTTTGATGCCTTGCTATCATTTGAAAAGCGACTCTTTTAGATCTATAGAGGAAAGTAGACCAATGTAGGGTGTTGATTGCATTCGATTACACTTGTCGATCAATTAGAGGCCATCTACTGTTGAAATTGATTTCAAATTCGGAGCAATAAAACCACAGAGCCCAAAAACCCAAGAGTGAATATATGTGATGCACGTAGTGGGATTTAAATTAATCATTAATTTAAATTCCAATCTTATCTTTCAAAATCCTATATATGCTGTGATTAATTAATCCTTAGCCTATACATATTAATAGCATCAATCCGACATAGAGCTACTGCATTGAAATATTAAATCAATAGAGCCTTTAAAAGAAGAGGTCTGCGGCCAGAAAAAGGGATTAATTCAAGGGTGGCTGCCAATCAATCCACAGGGCCTTAATTTGTTTCTCTGAGGCTAAAGTTATTAAAGCCGAGCGAGCGAGAGAGAGAGAGAGAGAGAGAGAGAGAGAGATTTGTATAGAGATTTCTTTGTATTTAGGTAAGATCGAGAGAACATGAATTATCTCTTATAATTCTTCGTTGAATAGTAAAACTAATTCGTCGTCGGTTTGCAGGATGGGGTATGAGTACGTACCGAACCTGAGTAATATCTTTTGTCTTTACTTGGGGTGTTTTTTCTTTTATTACTTATTGATTTTACGTAGTTGTTGCGTTTGATTTTTTTTATTGGTTCCGATTCATGAGTATCGATCATCCGCTACACACTTTGGTGTTATTTTCACAACAAGTGGTATCAGAGCTATTGTTATGGTGATTCGGATTATTGGAAAGATGGCTTCTACACATTATAAGAATAATAAGTTTGACGGAAGGAACAATTTCAGTTTATGGAGATTGAAGATGACGGCGAGTCTAAAATAATAAGGAGTTCATAAGATAGTTTTCGAAAAAGAGAAGATTTCTTCGACGACCAAAGATATTCAGAAAGAAGATATGGAGAATAAGGCTTTCAGTTCGATGCAGCTGAGCTTAGCTGACGAGGTTCTATGCGAGATTGCGTAAGAGACAACGACAGCAGATTTTGTTGGAGATAGTGCCCTCAAAGTCAATTATTGGATCGCAGATACGTGATTGCAATGATTGAGGCAGGACCTATATCGATATGACAGTCTTGCTCGAGATGATAGTATGCTATCTGGTTTGTCTTTATCATCATATACATGCTTTAGTTCACTATTGCATGATGATAGAGCCATAGGATTCTTGCTTGACTACTAGCAGTATGATGGCGATCATATACGTGGGAGCTGGGGTTTGTAAGCACATCCTTAAATAGTCCCTAATCGTGGGAGTTTCGAGACAGGGCATCGATACTCCAGAGTAGACTAGTGTATACAGTCGAGACCCCGACGAGGGGCAATGGCCGGTCTCACAAGCCATTGGTGTCAGTTAGTTCACCTAAGATGTATACAGGTGCTCATTGGGTTATGAGTACACCGGACAGGACTCGCCGGGAACATGCTAGTTGGTATTATACATATCGTCACACAGCAGTTCCCTGGTGACATATGTACAGGTTAGTTCATCGACCCGAGGTCGTCATTTGTCTCGTGTGAGTTCCCACTGTGCTTTGATTTCTACCCTACCACGGCTCAAAGGAATCGTGCAACAGGTCTTTTTTGGGTACAGTCCCGAGCCACATGAAGGCAAGTGAGCGGATCGGCAGGGGATTCGTCTCTCCCGGTATTGGGGGTGAGATCGCGTTGTGTATAGGAGAGCCATTACACAAAGCCCTCGGTCGAGGCAGAAGATTTACTGGTAGGTACCCCAGTAGTATCTCAGGGTGTTCTGAGCCACTCTCTGACACGACTTATACCGCTATTGGGGGTCTGACGTTACCAGCCCCTAGGCAGATATGCGATACTCATAAACGAACGGATCGGACTGTATGTATATTGTCACTGTTAGGCTCGGTAGGGTTTCTGGATGAGTTCGCTCGTCAGCTTCCCTTCCAATCAATACATAGGCAACCGTTACGTACAGCTTGTACCTCTGACGTGCTAGAGGTTATACCCAGTGCCAGTGTGTTGATGAGTCATTAGAGTCCCCCACAGACACTTTCCCAAGTTCGGGCGAAACGTTGTAGAGGCCGTATGGTTTTATGGCAAGGTTCGGAAAATGCACGTGCGTTTTCGCATGTGTCATTTTTCGGGCAGATAATACTGGTCGGCTTTGGTTTAAGCAGGATCCGAGTATTATGTTGTGTAGATATAATATCTTTGTCTCAGTTGTATTTGTATTCGGTCGTAATACAAATGCGGGTATGTTTATACTGATACGGGGTTATCCTGAAATTCGTTTCAGGATGACTTTTGGAAGTTGCCAGTTTCCAGTTTTCTATCGCCCGTCTTTAACATTCGGTTAAAGATAGATTTATCTTTTCTTGAGATGAGTGTGGAAGTTTCTAGAGGCTTCTAGAAGAGATGACTAGGTTTGTGACTCATCACTTGCATTAATGAGTTGATGAGGTGTTTTAAATGAGTCACCATTTTGCTTTAATGTGTTTTGTTCTTGCTAGGATATTTGCTTAAGATCTTTGATGATGCATTATTGCTTAGGGTTACCTGCCTTGCTCCTACACTCACCCCCTCCTCTTTATATGGCCGTCCCCTCTCTTGTGAGAGGGTGATTGATTTTTGCAAAAAAAAAAAAGAATAAAGTTTGGTTCATGAAAATTAGAATAGCCGATTTCTCATTTACCCGATTCAAATGGCAATTTCATTAACCGTTCGTCCATAGCTTTGGACGTAACGAGACAAAGTATTCTATTCATTCTCTATATCAATTTTGGTCATCTCTTTTAACAAACTTGATGATCGAGTTGCCTCGGTTCAGAGGCGGGAGCCCGTTTAAAGATCCGTCGACGTGATGCCACCTGGACGAAAAGACTGGAGATTCAGGAGATCGGAGAAGCCGCAACAAAGCGTGGGATGATGGTTGAAGACCGAAGGACTCGTATCGTTCGGTATAACATTTCTACCCACTTTGTAGTTTGTTAGTTTAGCTTTAATGGCAGATCCGGGTTATAGTACGCGATAGCGCCAGTTGTAAAAGTTTTTGTTCCTCATTTGGCGTCTGTTAGACGGCCGGGGCACTACCGTGGACTTACAGTGGTATCAGAGTCTCACCATTAAGCTATACTAATTTGTGCTAACACGTTTAAAATATCGATCGAACGGATTTTCGAAAACCGCAAATTCCAGGGTTAAAGTTTCTGTCGATTTTAAACAGTGTCTAAAATTAATTTTACATATCACAGAAATTCAAGCAGGCTTTTTTAAGCACACGGGAAAAATTTGATCACGTGATCCCACAAGACCGCCGCGGATCCGCGGTCAAAGCATGGGTTTGACCGCGAAACCGCGGCCATTATGTGGGAACAGTGAATCAAAATTTTCCAGTGAGCTTTTTATTGGAAATTGTGATTTATGGTACTGTTCTTTTGGGCCCAGATTTTGTTACTGTACAGCAGATGTACGTGGGGCCCACTTCGGGAAATTTTTTCGATCGAAATTTTAAACTTGTTAGTATGCAGTATTTACATTATATCTCCGACCGGGAATGTCATTTGATCGGTAAACCGCGTCTGATTGCTATAGTTCTTTTAGACGAGTTTGCGAACGTGACATTCGCGTTGAAGTTCTGTGTTGTGCTGTATTGTTGCGGATATGTCATGGTGGATAGCAGGGTGCAATGATAGTGCAGTTTGGATTTATTTGTACATTTGATATTTCGGGGCGAGCGTCCAACATGTGGACTGCCGTCACTGCCTGTTGTATAATATTCTTTTGGGGCACGACCGGGTTGAGGTCGATGTACCCGTTGTACATATTTTTTATTTCTGTACTAGGTTTATCCCGCGAAGGAGTGCACGGATAGCCGGATTCTAGAGGACAACGGGTCCGTATCTCATGGCTTTGAGAGGCAGAGGGGCATCACTCTAGAATTGGCAGACTATTCGCCGCACTCGTAGAGGGTACAGGTTGACCCAAGGAGGGGTGCTCAATTTACCGGATTCCGTGAAGTGCCGGGTGTTCCATTCACTATATTGTGGGGACTACCTTGCTTCAGGTTTTGGCGAGTAACTAGCCGCACCCATAGGGGTCTAAATTTCATTGCACAGGCTATCCACACGACCAGGGGAACTTCGGTTTTCAGTAGTGGCTCTGTGAAACCCGGGGGTCCCAGATTATCTGTAATTTTCTGTGATGCTTATTACTTTTCTGTAATGTTGCATATTATCACGCCTGGAGCGATTATTATATATTGGTATATATACGATTAGATATTGTATATGTTTTACACCCGCGCTAGTCCAGCCCCCGCTCTGTCGTTAGTTAAGTAACCTAACGGGTGATGACGGGACCCAGTGGCGAATGCGGATGGCATATACGTACATTATATTTTCGTTCTTTCTGGTGTGATTGATTGATGGGACTGCGTTGATTCTTATCAATGCAAGATAAAACAAACCTATATTTGATGTTGTTGGAACAAATTTTAAAAAGTATTATTACAAAGACGTTTCTTTTTGTTTTGCATAGTGATATTCAGTTTAGAATATCCCGCACCTCATTCGACGAGGCAAGGGCCGAGATCCCTTCACCGGGAGTGACCCCTTGGGCAGAAGTTTGCGTCAGGGTAATAACTTTAATATAGTCGATTACAAGTTACTTTGCATCGCGGTATTCAGTTGGAATATCCTGCACCTCATTCCACGAGGAAAGAGCCGAGATCCCTTCACCGGGAGTGACCTCTTTAGCAAAAGGTTTTTCGTCACTATATTTTTTATAAAAAGCTATCAGTTTCCTTTAACGAGATCAAGTTCATTACGTTAAAGGTTTTCGCCAAAATCCAGCCGTAGCCCTTCGTCTTTTCTTTTAGGTATTCAGTAGTATTCAAGCTATGTATTTTGACCTTTGCCAAGGCATAGTGTTTGGTAGCTGCTGGGTATTCATTTGTTGCATAGATAGATGAGTTGGTTTGGGACAGTCATACTACTATTTTGGCTTTCGTCAAGGGTATGTACGGGTGGGTTCAAATTGACCTGGATAGTGACGGGTAGAACTTGGCATGTGACTTATGACATTTTGACCTTCGCCAAGGTCATAAGAGCATGGGGCAAAAATCACATCGTGGGTTTCAAACATAAAGTAAACTTGTCAGACATGCGCATACCTTCTGGAGTGTGATAACTTGAGTGGCTTCCATCAAGTTATCATGCGATGATAGTTGGATCCCGATTCTCACTGATGAGTTGGTTTATTCTTCGGGTGATCCCGACTAATTCTTCTTTCAGGTTTGGAGGAGAATTTGAGATTACAGTGGGAGGTTTCCTGATTAGATAAATTGATAACCATTCCGATCTAGGTTAGAGTGCACGCAGAGTGTTTCTTTTCTCTCTCTCTTTGGCAGCGACCTTTGACCGACCCTAGACTATGACTCAGTGACCAAGTTGACCGAACCTTCTTAAAATACTGGCTTTTGGATTGTCTAAGTTGCATAAGTCATTACCGCTCTTTCTTTTACCCTTTAGATTTCTCAGAACACCCCGTATTACTAAGGAAATCCACTTCCATTGGACAGATCCATCGTATGGTTATATACGAACTCGAAGGGACTTCTTCGAGGATGGATCCAGGTTCGGGAGAAATAGAATTGGTTTATTCAGTTGTCTTTTATTATCACCTTCTCTCAGGTTGCGAGAGCTCCTTAGTTTAGGAGAGTACACCTATTACGCTTATTGGATAGTCTTGTTCCAAACCATAGGCAGGTGCCGAAAGGTAGGAAATGAAGAAAACCAATTAGCTTAAGTAGGGTGTGCAGAAGGTAATATGAAAAGACAAAATAAAGGGATTAAAAAGAGGGCAAAGTAAATTGCGACTGTTATCATTCACGACCAAACCGCGTGCTTCATCGCTACTCCTATTTCACCTTTGCTTTTTCCCCAGTTCGGGAGAAATAGAATAAGGTATTATTCAGGTTGTCTTTTTTCATCAGCTTCTCTCAAGTTCTGAGTACTCCTAGGATTAGGAGAGTACACCCATTATGCTTACTGGATAGTCTTCTTCCAAACCATAGGCTGGTGCCGAACGGTAGGGAAGGAAGAAAACCATTTAGCCTAACGTTGGTGTACAGAAGGTAATGAATAAAGACAAATAAAGGGATTTGGAGAGATGGCAAAGAAATATACGGTTAAAGTCATGAATTGGATTATGGAAGTGGCATTACTAAGAATACCAGGATACCCCTACGAAACATTTTCATGTTTCAGTGCAGTGTTAAAGGAAAAACTGATTTCCCGATTAGATACTTACTCCAAGGTATGTGTTTACCAAGTTACACTCTTATATCTGTATGGTTTTACAGATGATAAGAGAGAGTACGTTATTGGGAATTAGGTGATTATCCTCATTATATCGGAATTCGTTGTAATTGGTGATATTTGAGGAAATCGCTTGGGTACAGTTTTCAACCTACGATACACAGGTTTTGAGTTATTCAAACTCAACGGACTTATACAGAGTATTGTATGTTGTCCAGTGTCCGTCAGGACAAAAAGGGGTAGGTCCTCGTACTATGTTCTGTTTACATGTGACTTCTCTAGTTTTTAGACAAGTGTTTCGTAGAAATACAATGACTAAGTTATGAGAAGTTGTGGGTATAAGAATAAAGTAGAGAACCAGGTATCACAAGTATCGGGATTCTTCAAAGAGATAGAAGATGTAGATTCTTGTGATAGGTATTCAGTTGATAGTAATGGTTTTGAGAAACTTGTTTCTCTTTCGGATTACTCATAATTGGATGTATTCCTAAGTTGAGTAATGCTGAGTAGCCTCTCTCCATTAATTTAATATGCACTGGAGACAGCTGCATGATTTGAATCTGGTTCCAATTAAATTAGTGCCTCTATTTCTATATTGTATATAGAATGGTTCATATCCTAACGATGTTAAGATACGGGGAGTTGTCCGGCTTATGCTTAAAACCAGACACTGGATAACTCAAGGCACATTTCTGTAATGGCAGTTTGTGGGTTGACCCTAGCTTTGACGAAGGTTGACATTTCTACCATCTGGAAGATCAATAGTGATATTGTTCTTGACTCGCCATAGTTTTAGTAAAATGGATTTTTTCAGAAAACAGTAGTGGGAGTATGGTAGTATTGAAAGTGATTCCAGAACCGCAAACGATTACGGAAAATTTAATAGGACCTATATATTCAATCAGGTTTGACATTCCAATAGCCACTCCGCAGATATGGTGGGTAACCTCAGACACCCGAGAGGTACTCCGGTAATCTCAAGGACGGTGACAGGGAGGTTCTTGTTTACCCAGACTTGACACTACTGTTGTTCCAGACTATGGGACCCGGCAAGAGGATAAGTATAGCGTCGTTCTAAACTAGCTTTGGAAGTGCACGTATATATTATTCTGCCAGAGGGTTGTCGTAGTCAGTGGGAGCAGCGGAAGCATAGTGGGCAAGTAGCTTATGTCTATTTATAGACTTCAGCAGTTATAGTGGAGATAGATCATCTAATTTTGATGAGACGGTCATGGCTTTGACTTCATCAGAATAAAGGATGGATCTGTTGAGAAGGTAGTAGGGTGTGATGTCCTGGTATTAAGATGACATACACAGAGTAGGAAGTAAAATTCCTATACTACGATCGGTTGTACTTTGGTCATCACACAGTTGTTTCTCCACAAAGGACATGGATATAATATCAGACATTCTGGTTACTAGATCTATGGTTTTAGATCTAGATTTGGGTAGTTTCCCAATGTGGGTATTTTGACAGTATTCTAATGGTATTTTAGAATAAATGACTCCTGGTATGGTGGTGTACCTGCAGATGATGGAGTCACCCTCTCTAAAGGTGTCTTATAGACTAAAGAGGAGAGAGATGTGCATGATTGGCAGATCACTTGCTTAGGCAATTGAGTCAATCGTGAGATGTCAAGTACCACACCAGGTGTTGTTTTTGCACTAGATGCGATAAGTTTATATTAATCCAATCCTGGAGAAACATTAGGAAGCAGTCTTAGAACATAAGTGAATGTTCTATGGATTTGATGACGGCAGCCTCCTTCGGGAGACGGTTATCATTCCAGGCTTCCAAGGTGATATGGATGACAGAGTGATTGTCAGAGTTATAGTTTTCCCTCTGATGAGGGACAGTATTATGGACAGGTGGTCCAAGAGGATACTATGGGAGGCATGGTGCTGGATACTGATTAGGTTTAGTTATCAATAAAGTCTAAGAAGTTTGGATTTGGAGTTCATTTATGAACTATGTCCCATCAGATATTCAGACATATTCTAAGACAGGAATTACTCGATTCGGGAGATGGCTTTCTCTGCGAACTTGAGATTAAGAGAGACATAGAAAGAAACATCAGGGCGGATCCACTCACTGAGGCTATTTCTCGAACACAAGAGTTTTACAAACTAGCTTTGTGAAACTGATTTGTAGAGGAGTTGGATGTTCGGTATCACACGGGCTGTGAGTATGCGACATCGCAATAATTAGCCTTAAGTGCAAGTGGGAGATTGTTGGAGATAGTGCCCTTAAAGTCAATTATTGGATCGCAGGTACGTGATTGCAATGATTGAGGCAGGACCTATACCGATATGACAGTCTTGCTCGAGATGATAGTATGCTATCTGGTTTGTCTTTATCATCGTATACATGCTTTAGTTCACTATTGCATGATGATAGAGCCCATAGGATTCTTGCTTGACTACCAGCAGTATGATGGCGATCATATACGTGGGAGCTGGGGTTTGTAAGCACATCCTTAAAGAGTCCCTAGTCGTGGGAGTTTCGAGACAGGGCATCGATACTCCAGAGTAGACTGGTGTATATAGTCGAGACCCCGACGAGGGGCAATGGCCGGTCTCACAAGCCATTGGTGTCAGTTAGTTCACCTAAGATGTATACAGGTGCTCATTGGGTTATGAGTACACCGGACAGGACTCGCCGGGAACATGCTAGTTGGTATTATACATATCGTTACACAGCAGTTCCCTGGTGACATGTGTACAGGTTAGTTCATCGACCTGAGGTCGTCATTTGTCTCGTGTGAGTTCCCACTGTGCTTTGATTTCTACCCTACCATGGCTCAAAGGAGTCGTGCAAACAGGTCTATTTTGGGTACAGTCCCGAGCCACATGGAGGAAAGTGAGCGGATCGGCAGGGGATTCGTCTCTCCCGGTATTAGGGGTGAGATCGCGGAGAGCCATTACACAAAGCCCTCGGCCGAGGCAGGAGATTTACTGGTAGGTACTCCAGTAGTATCTCAGGGTGTTCAGGGCCACTCTCTGACACGACTTATACCGCTATTGGGGGTCTGACGTTACCAGCCCCTAGGTAGATATGCGATACTCATAGACGAACGGACCGGACTGTATATATATTGTCACTGTTAGGCTCAGTAGGGTTTCTGGATGAGTTCGTTCGTCAGCTTCCCTTCCAATCAATACATAGGCAACCGTTACGTACAGCTTGTACCTCTGACGTGCTAGAGGTTATACCCAGTGCCAGTGTGTTGATGAGTCATTAGAGTCCCCCACAGACACTTTTCCAAGTTCGGGCGAAACGTTGTAGAGGCCGTATGGTTTTATGGCAAGGTTCGGAAAATGCACTTGCGTTTTCGCACGTGTCATTTGTCGGGCAGATAATACTGGTCGGCTTTGGTTTAAGCCGAATCCGAGTATTATGCTGTGTAGATATAATATCTTTGTCTCAGTTGCATTTGTATTCGGTCGTAATACAAATACGGGTATGTTTATTCTGATACGGGGTTATTCTGAAATTCGTTTCAGGATCACTTTTGGAAGTTGCCAGTTTCCAGTTTTCTATCGCCCGTCTTTAATATTCGGTTAAAGACAAATTTATCTTTTCTTAAGATGAGTGTGGAGGTTTCTAGAGGCTTCTAGAAGAGGTGACTAGGTTTGTGACTCATCACTTGCATTAATGAGTTGATGAGGTGTTTTAAATGAGTCACCATTTTGCTTTAATGTGTTTTGTTCTTGCTAGGATATTTGCTTAAGATCTTTGATGATGCATTATTGCTTAGGGTTATCTCCCTTGCTCCTACACTCACCCCTTCCTCTTTATATGGCCGGCCCCTCTCTTGTGAGAGGGTGATTGATTTTTGCAAAAGAAAAGAATAGAGTTTGGTTCATGAAAATTAGAATAGCCGATTTCTCATTTACCCGATTCAAATGGCAACTTCATTAACCGTTCGTCCATAGCTTTGGACGTAATGAGACAAAGTGTTCTACTCATTCTCTACATTAATCTTGGTCATCTCTTTTAGTAAACATGATGATCGAGTTGTCTCGGTTCAGAGGCGGGAGCCCGTTTAAAGATCCGTCGACGTGGTGCCACCTGGATGAGGAGACTGGAGATTCAGGAGATCGGAGCAGCCGCAACAAAGCATGGGATGATGGTTGAAGACCGAAGGACTCGGATCGTTCGGTATAACATTTCTACCCACTTTGTAGTTTGTTAGTTTAGCTTTAATGGCAAATCCGGGTTATAGTACGCGATAGCGCCAGTTGTAAAAGTTTTTGTTCCGCATTTGGCGTCTGTTAGACGGCCGGGGCGCTACCATGGACTTACAGATTTATGGAGCATGCTAGAATTCTTGTACATGAAGAAATTTTTAACAAATCGTCTCTATCTCAACCAGCATCTATACACATTGAAGAAGAAAGAAGGTATATCAGTCAAAGACAATCTGGACAAACTCAACCAACTCATTATGGATTTGCCCAACGTAGAGATGAAGATTGATGAAGAAGACCAAGCTATGATCCTGCTTTGCTCTTTAACTTCTGAATATACTCAGTTCGTGAAATCGAAAGTGTACGACAGAGATAAAATTTCTTTAGAAGATGTTAAAGAAGGCCTACACAGCGGAGTGTTGAGGGAGAAGTATATATCAGGTGATAAGGGTGGCCAAGGTGATGTGTTGGTTTCTAGAGGCAATTTTGAGAAGCGGTCACATGGTGGTTCCAAAAATAGAGTGAGGTCCAAATCGAGAAATTACACTAATGACAAGTGCAATTATTGTAAGGTGAAAGGCTATTTGTCACGCCCCGCTTCCCAGTGTACGGAGAAGTAGACGTGACGGGCTGCGACGTATTTAGTCAGAAGTAAACACGCTAAACGTAAATAAGCAATATAAATGAATACACAAGAATAACAAGAGATGTAAAAATAACATCAAATTTTATTAACATTCTTTCTTTACATTACAACTGATTTGAAAAGGAAATGTACAATGATAAAAGCAATGCTTAAACAGTGGCATACAAATGAAAAGGTAAGTACAAGTACTGATCCAAGTCCGGCTCCTCTGTGAACTGATCCAAGTCCTCATGGATGGGCTCTGTCTCTTGAGAGTCGGGTCCTCCTAACGAATATTTCAAAAAGAGAAAGAGACTAGAATGTCGTCAGCGAACTAGCGCTCGGTAAGTCCCAAAAGTAAGAGTGGAACAGATCATGTAAAGAGAAGAAAACTGGTAATATAAATAGGTATATGTTCGTTATACTAACGTAATTGTTTATAGCTTGGTACAGAATGTATCAGTGTATACGAGAGGAGTCCAACTATCCCGTGGACTATGGTAACATGTAAGTACAAGGCCCCGTCAAAACCCACGGGACAACGGCACATGATGTTCATGTAAGTGTCTTTTAGTGTCCATCATCGTGCCACTTTTACACATTCCGTACCATTCTACCCCTTTAAACCCCGTAATGTATATTATGTTGATTAAAATACAAGACTTGCCGATACCATGGGTACAAGTTGTTCATATAAACAGTTTTAGGATGTATCAAGTAGTCATGTAGTCAAGTCAAGTCACAGCCATGGTTCGGTCAAGTCAAGTCATGTTTGCATGTTGATCTTTTGATATTGTTCTGGTATTCAGGTTCATGTTCAAGTATACATGTTGGATATATTGAATTCATGTTGAATTGGATTTAGATTGATTTGGGCTCGAACTTGAATCAGACACTTTAAACAGAATTTTGATCCTGAATTAGGTTTGGGTGTTATCGGTAACTGTTGCACATGGACGACAGGATTTGTGTCTTTTTCCAAGACAATTACTATTGATAACTCCGTTAAGTTTTTCTACCATATAGAGGAAAGCACTTACTTTCTCCGGCTCCCTGAAGCTCAAGAGAATTGATCCCTCTTAAACCTATATTTACTAAGGTTCTTAATATAATTTTTTTATATAACTCGATGGGTTTTATGAAAAATATATTATATACTTTCAAAATAAATATCAAGGATTTATTTATTATATTTAGGGTTTCCATAATTTGTGAATTTTAAGAATGTGAAGTATTATAGTGAAAATTAACTTAGCTTGTATAGTTCATGGTATTTTAGTGAAATACTTGTCTTGTATTAATACTTGATGGTATTTTGGTGAAACCTATCATTCTTTTGTCTTTTAGAAAACATGGAATCTTGAAAATATGTGGTTTGATAATATTTATATAATATTAAAAATTAAATTTTATTATTAATTAGAAAATGTCGTTTTTCTTAAAAATCGTATTAAGGTTCTTTCGAGACCGAATGCTCCGTGAGAGGTCTGCATCTCGCTCTATTAGTCCGAGGATGTGCGATGATCCGCACCATCCAATAGCGGGTTCCCCAAAATGGGTTGTAGAGGCATAATCGCAAAGAGTTTGAAATACAATTCTAAAGAAAACCGGGTTTTTATAATTTATGGTAGTTTGATGAAAAGTTGTAATCGCCACAAAAATAGGTTTCCAAGAGTATTGTGCTATATCAATATGTGTGTATGTGAGGGGTAAGTCATTACCCCGTAAAGTTTTCTAAAGGTAAAAGCAAGCAAAACAAATAAATATGGTCGATACAAAGTTCATGGTATTTAAAAGTAAAACTCAATTTAAAGTTGTTTAGCATGATAATTTAGGGTGAAAGTTGTTCTAAACTTTAGTTTTATAATTAACAAGCAATGTATAGGAATATGAATGAGCAATTCTTAAGAAAAATTATAGTTTCAAAAATTTTAGAATCAAATGTCGGTATAACTCCACTTACCGACATGTTTTATAAAAAAATACTTTTTATGTAGAAAGAGAAGAAAGGGGTGGGACTTACTAGCTAGAAGGGTGAAAATAAGGTAGAAGAAGGTTGTGTAGTCTCCGTGGCATCGTGGGGTCTCCGGAATTGCTTCGTTTCCTCGCCGGAAGTTGACCTTGGGCTAACTCCACCTGTGCTTAAATTTTTTTTATAATTTTGGCTAGGGATTTCAGAATGAGGAGGGGCTAGGGTATGAGGCTATATTTATAGTATGGAATTAGAGTTTTGGAATTGAAAGAATGAATTAAAATGCATTAAAAATCGATTTAAAGATGAAATTGAAATCTCTGATAAATTGCAGAGAAAACAAATAGTGCAGGGGTAATGGGGGTAGGCCAAGAGTCAAGTTAGCAGAGTATGGGGACTTTTCCCTATGGACTGACCGTCGGCGCCGGTGGAAAGCCCGATCTCGCCAGCCATTATATGGGGTTGGGGGGTTGGATACTTGCCACATGTTTCTATCTGTGTACACAACATTTTACACATGTTTGTTTTTCCTGACTATTCATTTTTACGTGTATTGCACGTGTAAACTTTTGGGCTTCCAAAAAATTTAAAAGAAAAATCAGTAAAAATAATATGTGGGTGATGGGATTCGAACACAGGGGCTACGTCACAGCAGTGCAAGGCTTTACCAATGAGCTACAAGTTGTTTCTTGCTGTTCTTAAACAAAAATAACTTTTAAATTGTAGTCAGGCTTGCAAACTCCATTCTGTACATTAACTTAAAAAATTTCATACAGTAAAATTAGAGTCGTTACATTCTACCCTCCTTACGAAAATTTCGTCCTCGAAATTTACAGTTACATAAGAACTAATTTACAAATAAGTAAGGGTATCTTTCACGCATGTCATCTTCTCGCTCCCAAGTTGATTCTCCTGGCAAATCTTTTCTCCACATCACTCGGATCAAGTTTACTTCCTTGTTCCTCAGTGGCTTTACCTTTCGGTCCAAGATTTCAATGGGTTGTTGCTCATAAGTTAAGTCTGTCTGTACAATGATCAAGGATGTGGCTGTGGTCGCTCATATATTTTCGAAGCTGGGATATATGGAACACGTTGTGCACTCCTTCCAATGAGGGTGGTAGTGCCAAATGATATACCACTTTTCCGACTCGTTCGAGAATGTCGAACGGTTCTATATATCTCAGACTAAGCTTACCCCTCTTACCAAAGCGGATAACTCCACGGTTTGGAGAGATCTTCAAGAACACATGATCTCCAGGTTAGAACTCCAAGTGTCGACGCTTTGCATCAGCTTAGTGCTTCTGTCTGTCTAGGGCTATGCATATTCTTTCCCTGATCGTGCGAACTATATCCACAGTTACCACGATCATCTCTGGTCCAAGGAGTTCACGATCTCTGATGTCGTCCCAACTTAGTGGTGATCGATACTTCCTTCCATAGAGCGCTGCAAATTGTGTCATTCCAATACTCGCCTGGTAGCTATTGTTGTATGAAAACTCCACAAGATGTAGGTGATCTTCCCACGATCCTCCGAAGTCTAACATACAAGCTCTTAGCATGTCTTCTAGGATCTGAATTGTTCGCTCAGACTGTCCATCTATTTGTGGATGATAAGTTGTACTGAAGTTCAGACTCGTTCCCAGGCTAGCTTGCAGACTATGCCAAAACTGCGATCGAAATCTGGTGTCACGATCGGAGACGATGCAAACTGGTACTCCATGTAATCTCACAATCTCCTGCATGAGTTCATGGGTATCAGAAATAGTACATCTTGAGGTTAAATATTATATTAGATTCATGCTTACCTCTATGTACTTCTTTACCAGTGTCTCGGTAGATTGGCCAACTCGAAATGGAATGAAGTGGGCCGACTTGGTGAGTCGATCTATAATAACACATACTGCATCGTTACCTTTCGTGCTGCGAGGAAGGGTATTCACGAAGTCCATGGTGATGTGTTGCCATTTCCATTCTGGGATAGGTAATGGTTGAAGTAAACCAGCAGTTCTGTGATGTTCAGCCTTCACTTGCTGACACACCAAGCACTTGGCTACGCTTCTGGCTACTTCACGCTTCATTCCATGCCACCAGTAATGTTGTCGTAGATCTTTGTACATCTTTATACCACCAAGGTATACTGAGTACGGAGAGCTGTGAGCTTCTTTCATCAACTCTTCCCGAACAGAACCTTATGGTATACACAACCTTCTTTCATATCTCAAAGATCCATCTTCGTGGATGATGAAATCTGTTCGCAGTCCACTTTCTACTTATTCTCGGATCTTTTGCAGCTTGGCATCATTTACTTGAGCTGCCTTGATCTGATTGATAAGAGTAGACTGAACTTGTAAGTTCATAAAATACGAAGCATTACCTGGCAGAACCACTCCTATCTCCATCCCGTGCAATTCCTGCTGAATCTTCCACTGTGCGGTGATATTCATTGATAGTGGCTGGCATCTAAGTGCATCAGGAACTACATTCACCTTCTCTGGATGATATTGTAGGTTGATGTCGAAGTCTGCCATAAGTTCTAGCCATCTTCTCTGCCGTATATTCAACTCCTCCTGAGTAAACACATACTTCAGACTCTTGTGGTCCGTGTATATATCCACTCGTTCTCCCAGAAGATAATGGTGTCAAAATGTAAGTGTAAAGATAACGGCTGCGAACTCTAAGTCATGTGTTGGATAGTTGCGCTCATGAACCTTCAGCTGTCTTGATGCAAAGGCTACAACTTTTCCATGCTGGTGTAGAACGCATCCTAATCCCTTACCGGATGCATCGCAACGCATAATAAAACCTCCAGATTGATCCGGTATTACGAGAATAGGAGCTGATGTCAATCTTGACTTGAGTTCTACAAAAGCTTGTTCACATGCTTCTGACCACACGAATGCTTCATCTTTACGTGTGAGCTTGGTCAGGGGTGCTGCAATCTTCGAAAAGCCTTCTATAAATCTTCAGTAGTATCCTGCTAAACCCAAGAAACTTCAAATATTCTTCACTGTCTTTGGTGTCGGCCATTCGCCGACGGCTGATACCTTAGCTGGATCTACTGAGATTCCTTCGCCCGAAACAATGTGTCCGAGAAATCTGACTTGATCTAGCCAAAATTCGCACTTGCTGTACTTGGCATAGAGTTGATACTGCCGCAAAGTCTCCAGGACAATCCATAAGTGTTCAGTGTGCTCTTTCCGATTCTTTGAATATACCAGGATATCATCGATGAAAATAACAACAAACCTGTCTAGGTACTCTCGGAAAACTTGGTTCATCAGATTCATAAATAAAGCAGGTGCATTGGTCACTCTAAATGGCATCACAAGAAACTCATAATGACCATAGCGAGTCCTGAATGTTGTCTTCGGAATATCAGACTCTTTGACCTTCACCTGATGATAACCTGAACGAAGATCTGGCTTTGAGAAAATACAAGACCCACTTAGCTAATCGAACAGATCGTCGATGCACGGTAGTGGATACTTGTTCTTTATTGTCACTTCGTTCAGAGCTCGGTAATCTATACACATTCTGTATAAACCTTCTTTCTTCTTCACCAGCAAAACTGGAGATCCCCAACTTGAAGTACTGGGACGAATCCATCATTTCTTTAGAAGTTCATCCAATTGAGTACGAATCTCCTTCAAACCTTCTGGACTTAACCAGTACGGAGCTTTGATCACCGGTTGTGCACGAGGTACCAAGTCAATACTGAATTCAAGAGCTCGATCGGGAGGCAAACTTGAGATGTCTTCAGGGAATACATCCTCAAACTCTCGAACTACCTCTGACTTGTCTTCTTCCTCTTATATTGTTGCAATCACTGCCTTCTTTGGTTTAGCCTTGTAGGTGCTAGGTTCCAGGGTACGGTCTCCACTCTTGAAATAAAAGACCGGATGGTCTGGTATCTCGAACACTATCCTCCTTTGACGAAAGTCGATGGTAGCGAAGAAAGTTCTTAGCCAGTCCATTCCCAAGACTACGTCGAAGTTCGGTATGTCCAACACCTTGAAGTCCGCATAAAATTCTCTGCTGCAGAAGACCACTGGATACAAATCGTATCCCATAGTTGCCTTTAGAACGTTGTTCCATGAACTGACATTCCAGCTGGATACGAGCGGTATAACTGGAATTGCATGAGTTCGGATGAACCGTTGCGATATAAACCAATGTGATGCTCCAGTATCGAAGAGTGCTAAGGAAGGTAAGGAGGCTACTAAGATTGTATCAAAGTTGTGTGGGATATGTTTAAGTATATGAAAAGAATATATTGATGTATAAGGATTGAAAGGTTTGAAATATGGGTAGTTACCAGTGATGACTTAGCCGGTGGCTTCAGCTTCTTTCACAATCATCGTGAAAGCCTGACGCCTAGGTACATTCGTCCTTGCTGGAGGCACATTCCTCTGTCCGTTTCTCTGTCCTTGAGACAAGTTCCTCTGTGCCTGATGGAACTGACGAGGAGGCTGTGCAGGAGGTCCATGAGGAGGAGGAGCAGGTAGGGCTAAACGAGGAGCAGAAGCCTGAATAGCTGGCCGCTGCAGAAAAGTGATCGCTGGTCAGGATGCGGGAGCTGGAGTGAGACAATATGGGAAAGCTTCGATGGCGTGAGTGGATGGGCCACAAACTAAGCACAGGCCATTCACACGCCTGCAATCCTTCACCAGGTGTCCATTCCTTTTGCAATAGAAGTAAAAGTCTTGACTGGGCCGGTTAAATGGTACTCCCGGTTTCCTAGGTACAAAAGGTGGCCTGGAAGAGGCTCCTCCTGCCATATGGGTGGCAGGGCGCTTCACACCGGCAGTTTGCCCTTCTTCTTCACTACTGCCTCATATCGTCGAGCAGCCTTCAGCGCAAGATCATGGGTTGGGAAATCCCCTGTAGCTAATGCAGCTTGGATCTCCGGGTCCAACCCTTACTGAAATCTTCATGCCTGGATCTCAGCAGTCGGGATCAGGTGTGCCGCGAACCTGTTACGGTCTTGTGTTAGCAGTATAGTATGTGATATCAAGAAATTGAATATTGAGACATATCTTACCTGCTAAGCATGGTAAACTCAGCATCGTATTCATCCACAGATTTGTTCCACATTGAACCTTACTGCAAGTGGATGAACTGTTGTTCCATATCGAATCGGGCAGTCTCAGGAAAGTATTTCGCGTCGAACGTGTCGCGAAAAATCTTCCATTCAATTGGCTGTGCAAGACGGCTTTCTTCAGCCTTCCACCATACTCTGACGTTGTCTGTGAGTTCCAGCTTCGCAACTTTCACCCAAGCAACCTCCGGCATTTATGTTGCTGCCAGGTCATCTTCAATAGACTGAGCTCATTCCTCTATCTCTAGTAGGCTCTTTTTCCCAGAAAAATGCTTTGGATGTAGAGCCCAGAATTGCTTAACTCCGGGTGCCTCAGTCTTTGAGCGGTGCATGAGGATAGCAGTTTGCTGCTGCTGACCCTCCAAGAGGCACTTGATCGCCTCAAGCAATACCGTCTGCTCGTTGATAGGAGCTGTAACGGTAGGTATAAAGGAAGTGGTGGGGTTTTTCCATTCATGTTGGTGCTCGTGTTGTTCGGGAAATCCATAACCTTGAGAGAAAAGAACAGGTTAGGATAGATTCAAGAGATTAAAAATGTAAGTAATGTTTAGTTGCTGATTCTTATAATTCTTGTAATATATTGCTTAGAATTCCATGCAGAACTGACCTGCATGGGCCGCCAACAAAACCTGTCACGCCCCGCTTTCCAGTGTACGGAGAAGTAGACGTGACGGGCCACGACGTATTTACTCAGAAGTAAACACTCTAAACGTAAATAAGCAATATAAATGAATACACAAGAATAACAAGAGATGTAAAAATAACGACAACTTTTATTAACATTCTTTCTTTACATTACAACTGATTTGAAAAGGAAATGTACAATGATAAAAGCAATGTCTAAACAGTGGCATACAAAAGAAAAGGTAAGTACAAGTAAAAACTAGAAGTCTGGCTCCTCTGTGAACTGATCCAAGTCCTCCTGGCTGGGCTCTGTCTCCTGAGAGTCGGGTCCTCCTGGCGAACATTCCAAAGAGAGAAAGAGACAGGAATGTTGTCAACGAACTAGCGCTCGGTAAGTCCCAAAAGTAAGAGTGGAACAGATCAGGTAAAGAGGAGAGAACTGGTAATATAAACAGGTATATGTTCGTTATACTAACGTAGTTGTTTGTAGCTTGGTACAGAATGTATCAGTGTATACGAAAGAAGTCTAACTATCCCGTGAACTATGGTAACATGTAAGTACAAGGCCCCGTCAAAATCCACGGGAAAACAGCACAGGATGTTCATGAAGGTGTCTTTTAGTGTCCATCATCATGCCACTTTTAACACATTCCATACCAGTCTACCCCTTTAAACCCCGTAATGTATATTGTGTTGAGTATAATACAAGACTTGTCGATACCATGAGTATAAGTAGTTCATGTAAACAGTTTCAGGATGTATCAAGTAGTCATGTAGTCAAGTCATAACCATGGTTCGGTCAAGTCAAGTCATATTTGCATGTTGATATTGTTCTGGTATTCAGGTTCAGTTCCAAGTATATATGTTGGTTATATTGAATTCATATTGAATTGGATTCAGATTGATTTGGACTCAGACTTGAGTCAGACACTTTAAACAGAATTTTGATCCTAAATTAGGTTTGGGTGTTATCGATAACTGCTGCACATGGACGGCAGGATTTGTGTCTTTTTTCAAAACAATTACCATTGATAACTCCGTTAAGTTTTTCTACCTTAAATTGGCAAGCACTCACTTTCTCCGGCTCCCTGAAACTCAAGAGAATTGATCCCGCTTAAACCTATATTTAGTAAGGTCCTTAATCTAATTTTTTTATATCTCGAGGGGTTTTATGAAAAATATATTATATACTTTCAAAATAAATCTCGAGTATTTATTTATTATATTTAGGGTTTCCATAATTTGTGAATTTTAAGAATGTGAAGTATTATAGTGAAAATTAACTTAGCTTGTATAGTTCATGGTATTTTAATGAAATACTTGTCTTGTATTGATACTTGATGGTATTTTGGTGAAACTCGTCATTCTTTTATCTTTTAGAAAACATGGAATCTTGAAAATATATGGTTTTATAATATTTATATAATATTAAAAATTAAATTTTATTAATAATCAGAAAATGTCGTTTTTCTAAAAAATCGTATTAAAATTCTTTCGAGACCAAATGCTCCGTGAGGAGGTCTGCATCTCGCTCTACTACCCCAAAGATGTGCGATAATCCGCACCATCCAATAGCAGGTTCCCCAAAATGGGTTGTAGAGATATAATCGCAAAGTGTTTGAAATACAATTCTAAAGAAAACCGGGTTTTTATAGTTTATGATAGTTTGATGAAAAGTTGTAATCACCACAAAAATAGGTTTCTAAGAGTATCGTGTTATGTCAATATGTGTGTATGTGAGGGGTAGATCATTACCCCGTGAAGTTTTCTAAAGGTAATAACAATCAAAACAAATAAATATGGTCGATACAAAGTTCATGGTATTTAAAGATAAAACTCAATTTAAAGTTATTTAGCATGATGATTTAGGGTGAAAGTTGTTCTAAACTTTAGTTTTATGATTAACAAGCAATGTATAGGAATATGAATGAGCAATTCTTAAGAAAAATTGTAGTTTCAAAGATTTTAGAATCAAATGTTGGTATAACTCCACTTACCGACATGTTTTATAAAAATGACTTTTTGTGTAGAAAGAGAAGAAGGGGGTGGGACTTACTAGCTGGAAGGGTGAAGATAAGATAGAAGAAGATTGTGTAGTCTCCGTGACGTCGCGGGGTCGCCGGAATCTCTTCGTTTCCTCGCCGGAAGTTGACCTAGGGCTAACTCCACTTCTATTCCACTTGTACATAGAAAATTTTGATAATTTTGGTTAGGGATTTCATAATGAGGAAGGGCTGGGGTATGAGATTGTATTTATAGTATGGAATTAGGGTGTTGGAATTGAAAGAATGAATTAAAATGCATTAAAAATGGATTTAAAGATGAAATTGAATTCTCTGTTAAATTGCAGAGAAAACAAACAGTGCAGGGGTAATGGGGTAGGCCAAAAGTCAAGCTAGCAGAGTATGGGGACTTTTTCCTATGAACCGACCGTCGGTGCCGGTGGAAAGCTTGATCTCGCCGGCCATTATATGGGTTTGGGGGATTGGATTATTGCCACGTGTTCCTTTCTGCGTACATAACATTTTATACATGTTTGTTTTTCCTGATTATTCATTTTTACGTGTATTGCATATGTAAACTTTTGTGCTTCCAAAAAGTTTAAAAGAAAAATCAGTAAAAAAATATGTGGCTGATGGGATTCGAATACAGGAGCTACGTCACAGCAGTACAAGGGTTTACCAATGAACTACAAGTTATTTCTTGCTGTTCTTAAGCAAAAATAACTTTTAAATTGTAGTCAGGCTTGCAAACTCCATTCTGTACATTAACTTAAAAAATTTCGTACAGTAAATTAGAGTCGTTACACTATTGGAAAAGGAACTGTCAGAAGTTCAAGGAGAATACGAAGAAGAAGTCTTCTAGTAACTTAGTTGTCATAGATAATTCAGATGATGGCAACGATTATTCTGTATTATCAGTTTGTGCAGTTGGCGGCGTACATGATCTATGGATGCTAGATTCGGGGAGCTCTTTCCACATGACACTATATCGGAATTGGTTTGCGACATTTCGTTCTCTTGATGGAGGTTCAGTCTTGATAGGGAATAATACGACATGCAAGATCGAGAGGATTGGTTCTGTTTGAATACGCATATTTGATGGGATAGTGCGGACTTTGACGGGTGTCAGATATATGCCAGATCTGAAGAAAAGTTTGATTTCTGTAGAAGTTTTGTCACGCCCCACTTCCCGGTATACGGGCAAAGGACGCGACTGGTCCGTTACGTATTTACTATGAAGTAAATACGCTAAGCGTATCTAAGCAATAGTAAAGCACAAAAGACAAGATATAATAAAAACAACAACTTTATTTATTCATATTCTTTCTGTACAATACATGGAAAGTAAATACAACTGATAAAAAGCAATGCCTAAACAATGACATAACAGAAATGAAAAGTACTGAATGGAAAGTGTACAATGAACTAGAGCTCGGGGTCTTCACTGAACTGGTCCAAGTCTTCAGCAGTGGGCTCGATCTCTGAAGTGTCCAGATCACCTAACGACATTCAAAGAAGAAAGAAAGAGAATGTCGTCAGCGAACAGGTCGCTCAGTAAGTCCCAAAGATAAGGGAGAAATAGACAGAATAAGAGGTATCTTTTAAAGTTGTATTATATTGTTGTAATGTTGTGTTAACGCTGTTGTTTGTAGCTTGGTATAGAAGGATGCCAGTGTATACGAGAGGGGTCTCTATATGCTAAAGATTAGGGCAAATGGAAGTACAAGGCTCCGTTATACAACCCGGAATAACGGCAATTGAATACGGTTAGGTGTCTTAAATCTTGCAGTCTCGTGCCACTTTTAACACCTTCCGTACCAGTCTACCCCTTTAACCCCGTAGTGTTTTGATTGTATTGTATTGTAACTTGTATTGATTGTATAATTGGATGACTAACCGAAACCATGATATCAGTAAACGGATGAAACTGGAGAATCATATAAATGGAATAACTGGAGAACCATGTAAATGGAATGTATATCCATGGTTCGGTTCAGTCAAGTTGTATAGATTGATAATTGGATTCATGGATTCATGTTGAATTGTAACATTGAAGATTGTAGATTGTAGATTGTAAATTGTACTTGAATCATATTCAAGTCAGATTATAAAGAGACTCATCTGAGTCAATCAATTAGAAAAGTAAATTGAATTCCTGATTGTTTTGATGTTATCGGTAACCGCTGCACATGGACGACAGGATTTGTGTCTTTTTTAAAAACGATTACCTTTTTGATAACACCATTGTTAAGTTGTCTACCTTAGATAGGCAAGCACCCACTTCTCCGACTCTCTGAGGCTCAAGAGATTGGTTCCGCTTAAACCTATATTTACTAGGGTCCTTAGGGTAAATTATAGAACTTGAGGGGGTTTTATATAAAAATACTCTTGTATAGTTTTCAAAATACACCCTAAGTATTTATTAATCGTCTTTAGAGTTATAATAAATGTAGATTTTATATTGTGATATTTCTAATGAAAATATCCTATTTTCATAATAAGTGGTATTTATTTGTAATATTGGTTTTCATGGCATTTTAGTGTAAAATGAATCTTATGATATTTTAGAAAAATGTGGAATATTTATATCATAACAAAATAAGTATTTTAATGATAAATAAACATATTTTTATACAAAAATAATTTTAATATATATATATATATATATATTATATTCTAAAAATCTCATTTTCTTAAGATGCCGTATTTTAAATCTTTCGAGACCGAATGCTCCTTGCGGAGGTCTGAATCTCGCACTACTAAGCCCGAGAATGTGCGATAATCCGCATCATTCTGAATAGGTTCCCTAAAATGGGTTGTAGCAACGCTTTGCAAAGATTGTATAAATAATAAATTCTTTAGAAAACGGTTTTATTAAGTAAATGGTATTTAAATGAAAATGTGTCATTTTCCCGTATTCTATGTTCCAAGGGTATGGTGCTATGTTGCATATGAGTGTGTGAGAAGTTAGGTCATTACCTTGTGATCTACTTAAAGGTATAGCAAGGTTTTGTGATGTTGAAAGTGGAATTGAAACTATATGGTATTTACATGAAAAAGATGCGGTAAAATGAAATAGCAATTGTTTTGTGATATAAAACTTGATCAATTTGGTTGATTAGTGTTTAACAGTCAACATGAGAGAGTTTAAGTATAATTGTATTAACTATAAGTGAAGTTTTATAAAGAAACCGAATCAGAAATCGGATTGGTTCCGATTCCGTCGGGTTTTGTAAATCCGTATTTCAGAAAAGAAAAGAGAGGTAGAATTTGGGGACTTACGGGTTTCGATCAAAGATAAGGGGAAGGTGGATCGGGAGGAGTCGCCGGTGCGTCGTTTCGTCTCCGAGAGTTCCTACGGTCATTGCCGGAAATTCCGCCGAAGAATTCGCCGGAGCTTCGCCTTTCGCTCAATTCGATTGCACACAAGAGTTCTTGAGAATTTTAGAGAGTTGGCTCAGAGTTTGGGGTGAGAGGATATAGGGTAGGGGTGGTATTTGTAGGGTTAGGCTAGGGTTAGGGTGGGTGAAAGGTTAAAATGAAAAATGTGATAAAATGTATTAAAAATGTATTAAAAGTGGAGTAATTGGGGTTTTAAAAGAGCTCTGGAAATGGTCTGAGGCTAAAATTTTGCATGTGTACAGGGGAGAGCAAAAGACACATTTTTTGTGTTGGGGTCGTCGCCGGAATCGGCCGACTCGTGGGTGACTCGGTCGTGAATCGGTCGGAGGACTGAGTCGGCCGAGTCGAGGCCGAGTTGGCCGATTTCCGATCGAGTCCGGCGGCCGGAATCCCCCACGACGGTTCATTTATCCTCTGGCAATGTTACATTTTTGGGTGTAGTGAGGTTTTTGTGAGATATGCACGTGTAAACCCTTGGTATTCTAAAGGTTTTAAAAAAAATCAATATTAAAAATAATGTGGAGTATGGGATTTGAACTCTGATGGCTTGGTTCAGCAGTACAAGGTATTACAAATGAGCCACAAACTCCTTCTTGTAATTAAGGAGCTAATTAATTACTTAAAGTAATAACGGTAAATGTAAATACCCCAAGTATACATTAATTTTTAAGCAAATTTTGTACACTAAAAATAGAGTTGTCACATTATTTTAACTTGTAATTAAAAAGCAAATTAATTACTTATATCTTGTGTTCAGGCTAAAATACCCCTTTCTGGATTTTGAAAAAAATATTTGAAAAAATTTGTATAGGAAAATTAGGTTTGTTACAAGTTTTGGCGGGAATCGGCTACATGTACGTAGTCGATGGATGTTCCATGAATATTTCCAAGGAGTCTCTTATTGTCATGAAAGGAAAGAAGGTGAGGAACTTGTACTTTCTAGAAGGGTAGTAAGTTACAGATGATATTGTTGCGGTATCTACTCGTTCAGGTGATTCGGATTTGTCTATATTGTGGCACTTATGGTTGAGCCATATTGGGGAGTCGGGTTTGGAGGTACTTCGTAAGAGGTAGCTACTTGGAGATGGAGATTTTGGCGGCCTTGATTTCTGTGAGGAGTGTGTCCTAAGAAAGCAGACAAAGGGAAGTTCGGGACAGCAGTACATGATACGAAGAGTATTCTTGATTATGTCCATACTGATATTTGGGGTCCAGCACCGGTTCTTTCGCAAGGTGAAGCCAGATACTTCATTTCCTTCATTGATGACTTTTCAAGAAAAGTCTGGGTGTATGTTCTTAAGTCTAAGGCTGAGACTTTTGAGAAGTTCAAGACGTGGAAGGTCAGGGTAGAGAAGCAGAATGGTAGGCAGGTAAAGGTTCTTCGGAACGATAATGGCGGAGAGTTTACTTCGCATGCGTTTGTAGAGTTCTGCAAGTCAGAGGGGATTGTGCGCCATTACACCACTCCGAGAGACCTTCAGTCAAATGGCGTTGCAGAGCGGATGAATCGGACACTGCCGGAGAAAATCAGATGTTTGCGGCTTACAACCGGGCTTCCTAAAGAGTTTTGGGCTGAAACCCTCTCTACCGCCGTGTACCTCATCAACAGATCACCATCGATGGCAATAGATAAGTAAATTTCTGAGGTAGTGTGGACTGGGAAGGCTAGAGATTATAGGAAGCTTCGTATATTTGGGTGCCCAGCTTATGTTCAGCTGAGGAGCAATATGCTAGAGCCGAGAGCTAGAAAGTGTGTCCTACTCGGCTATGGAAATGAAGCCAAAAGGTATAGGTTGTGGTGTTCTAAAACTCAGAAGATAGTAATCAGCCAGCATATTACATTCGATGAGTCTGCGATGGTTCGTAGAAAACAGACTCATTCAAATGATGAAGAGAGAATGGTTGCACCACTAAGAAAGGTGGAGATCAACATTCCGGTTCAGAATAGTAGAAGAAATGAGGTGATTGATACTCAGATTCAGGTGGAGGGTAATGTTGGATATGTATGCCCTAGAGGCCATTATTGTGTGTGTGTAGTGGATGCTTGGACATATGTATGCACAGGACAATCTTGCTCGATATGATAGTTTGCTATTTGGTTTATCTTTATCTTAACATGTATATATTTTTTACCTGTTATTACGTATCGCTAATATATGTTGATAAAGCCCGTAGAATTATTGCTTGACTACCAGCGTTATGATGACGATCATACATATGGGGGATGGGTAGTCCATAAGCACATCCTTAAATGTCCCTAGTCATGGGAGTATCGAGTCTGGGCATCGATATTTCGGAGTAGATTGGTGTATACGTTTCTAAACCCCGACGAAGGGCGATGGTTGGTCCCACAGCCATTGGTCTTTTGCACCTAAGATCGTATACAGGTGCTCACTGGGGTGAGTACACTGGACAGACTCATATAAAAATTCTAGACGGTACTATACATATCGTCAGATAGCAGTTATCAAGTGATATGAGTACATGTTAGTCTTTAGACCTGAGATCGTCATTTGTCTCGTGTGAGTTCCCACTGTATTTAGATTACTACCCTACCATGACTTTACTGAGTCATGTAAACAGGTTTTAGTTGGGTATAGTCTCAAGCCACATAGAAATAGTGAGCAATTGTTGGGGATTTGTCTCTTCCGGTATAGAGAGTTTATGTCGCGTTGTGCTCGATTGACCAGCACCATAAGTCCTTGGCCAAGGCAGGTGAGATTTACTGACAGGTTGGTCAGTAGTTTTTTGGTTGGGCATGAGCCACATTGGCATGAATTATCAGGTTATTAGGGTCTGACGTTTACCACCCCTAAACCCGGTATGCGATACTCTTAGACAAAGAGACCGGACTGTACGAAGCTTGTCACAGATAGACTCAGTAGGAGTTCGGATGAGCTTGCTTGTCGGGCTTCCTTTCGACAGATCCCAAGTAGCCGTTACATACAGCTAGTTCCGCTGACGTGTTTATGGTTATGGATTTATCCAGTAACTCACTGCCGACGTACTATTGAGTCTTCAGAGTCCCACAAAGAGGGTTTTCCTGGTTCAGACGAAATGATATAGTGGTCGTATTTTGATACGTGCAGGGTTCCGATTAAATACGTGTACTAGCTATACTGACTTTAATCGAGCGGATGATAATACTAGACGGCTTAAGATTAAGCCGGATTATTAAATCAAGTAATGATTTAATAATTTACATATATATTTCGATATGTATATTCTAGTATTATGCTCGTTGTATTATTCTATCTCTTTGGGTATTCATATTTCGATACAAATATGGGTATGTATATACGGTAGAATGTATTTTGTATTTATACGGATAGACATTCTAAAAAGTGGACACCTCATTTTGGATTATCTATTTATTTAAATGGAAATGAGGTGTAAAGTTGAAGAGATGTGAGAATGGTGAGAGACATGGGTGAATAGGATTGACAAATGAATTAAAAATTCATTTGTCAAAACTATTCAAGCATGGTTGCTATATTGTATTTGAAAATATCAATATACAAAACCATTGCTCTTGATTTTTCTCTCACCAAGATTTTCTCATTTCACTATTTGTTTTCTCTCTCTTCTCTTGAGCTCCTCCTCCTTCTTCTTCCCTATCCTCTCATGAGTTGAGAATCAAGAGAAGAAAAGTGATAGAAAAATACTAGAACACTTCATTACATTTCTAAGAACTCTAGATTAGCAACCTAAGCTCTTTAGTTGCTCTACTTGATTGTTTGTGTGGAGCTAGAGCCTTGAACCATATCCCTCAGATAGATCATTTTCGAAAAAAGGAGGACCAGCTTCCAAGCTCGATCACGAAGACCCCAAGAAGCTAAAGAAGAGGGTTGAAGACCGAAGGGCACGGATCTCTAGGTATAACTCTCTTACAAAGTAGTTAGAACTCCTCAATTTTACTAGTTTAGTGTTTGGTTAGATTTTAGGGTCATTGTTTCTAGCGCTATATTTTTAAAACTCAAAGTATTTCTTTTCGCAAAGGCCACGGATTAGCGGCTAGACGCTAGGAATATCATCATATGGTATCAGAGCCACCCAAACATAAAAAATAGTTAGTTACGACATTCAAATTCCGCCATTTTCATCACGCAAAAACTGCCGAGAAAACCAATCCCTAAATTCCATGTTTTAGCATGTTTCCACTCCCCACGGGCTCACGGTTTGGACCAAGAAGCCGTGGGGTGTTGCGTGGGTACCCCGGGGATTCCCCAGGAGGGACCAAAGGTCGGGCCCACCTCCAACACCGTTGTGAGATGGCCTTAGGGGATGGGGACCTGAGACCGCCTTCATAGGTGGTCTCGAGATTTCCAAAACCCCTAGGTCACCTCATGGTGGCTTCGGTGGGTAGGTACCCCCTAGGCCCCCAAGTGTATATTAATTTTGGGTCCTTCGATCTCGCGAAGGTTCGGAAGAGTTTCGAGTTCGTTTTGACTCCCGGATTGGCTTAAAATGTTGGAATTTTGGGGTTTTAGTGAACTGTTTTTTCAATTTTGGGAAAACTTGTTGTGTTTACTATTTGTGCGTGGAATACTAATGCCATGGCTTTTTTTACTTGCTTATATGATGCGTATATGTGTTGTTTAATATCTTCTAATCGCTATACGTCGATTAGAAGGGGTTACACGCATCTTGCTTACTTGTGATGTTGCTTGAGATATCTCTGTGATGGTTTCGACGGATTGTCATGTTGGATGGCCTTTTATGCGATGTTGGTTGTACGGTTTTATATCATTTGTATATTCATTATTGCGGGGTGAGCGTCCAACATATAGACTGTCGTTTCTGCCTGTTTTTATATTCTTTTATTGTGACAGGGCCGAGTTGAGGTCATTGTCACCGTTGTATATTATTTCATTTCTGTACTAGGATAAACTTGCGGAGAAATGCTCGAATAGTCGGGTTATAGAGTTCTCTAGGTAGTCATCTCGCAGTGGCGAGTTCGAGCCGTCTCGCTCTGGAATTGGTGGGCTATTCACCGCACTTGTAAAGGTTTTAGGATGATCGACGATGGAGTGCTCAAGTTACCAGATTCCGTGAAGTGCCGGGTGGCCCACTCATCACCTAGAGTGTGGGTTATCTCACTTCTGGAATTGGTGGGTAACTTTCCGCACTCGTAGGGGTCTTGGTTCTACATTGTATGGTCTATCCACATGACCGAAGAATGTCGAGTTTCATTTGCAGCTCAAATGAAACCCGGGGCTCTTAGATTATCTGCTATTCCATATTGTTTATCGGTTTTCTGTGATGTTGCTTATATCATGCCTGAGATGAATATATATTTATATATAGATAGATAGATAAATGTTGTATATATTTTGCATTCGCGCTAACCCTGTCCCCGCTCTGCCATTAGTTAAGTAACATAACGGTGCATGATGGGGCCTCGTGGCGAATGCGGATAACATATACATACATTCTATTTTCGTTCTTTTCTGGTGTGATAGGTATTAATTGATGGGACCGCATTAATTTTGATTTATGCAAGGAAAAATAAAACCTAAAAGATGTTGTCGGAACTTTTTTTTCAAAAAACTATAGTCGTATTCTTTTGCTTTGCATAGAGGTATTCGATTAGGAATATCCCGCACCTCATTCGACGAGAAAAGAGCCTTGATCCTTCATGTGGATTTCGCACTTAAGCAAAAGTTTGTGTTACTATAGATTATTCGGTTTTCTTCAAAACCACTAGTTTTCAAGGCGGAGCCTAAACCACTCCTTTTCAAAACTGGTCGGTTCCTTCAACGATATCAAGTCTATTACGTTAAAGGTTTTTCGCCAAAAACCAGCCGTAGCCCTCCGTCATTTTCTACAAGTATTACTTAGTATTCGTGCTACGTATATTGGTATTGTTAAGGCGTAGTGATCGATAGCTGAGTATTGATTTTTTGTAGCTTTTTTCGATTATTTAGGATAGTCGCATAGCTATGTTGGCACTGTCAAGGATTATACGGATGGGTTCAAGTTAATCAAGATAATGACGGGCCAAACTTGGCTAGCGGCTTATGATATGTTGGTATTTTCAAGGTCAAAAAGTCATTAGGAGCAAAAACCACATCGGGGGTTTCAAATATACAGGCTAGTGTCGCATACCTTCTGAAATGTGGTGACTAGAGTGGCTTCCATCTAGGTTATCATACGATGATAGTTGGGTCCCAATCCCATTGATGAGTAGGATTACTCTTGGGAGATATTTTTCACTTCACAATTAGCTAACCTATTAGGTGTCTAGAAAAATGTTAACGGGGCTATGTTTATGTGGAAACGAGGTTTATTTTAATTAAGTCCGTAAGAGAGTACGGGGAGTCTATCTCGGAATACCAACACCCACCTGGCTGAATGGTTAGCGAATTTGTAAGGTGTAAATAATCCCGACTATTTCTCCTTTTAAAGTTTGAAGGAGAATTTGAGGAAACGGTGGGAGCCATCCTGATTAGATAAACTAATAACCAATCTAATCTTGCAAGAGCACACGCTGAGTATTTCTTTTCTCTCTCTCTCTCTAGGTAGCAACTATGTCACGCCCTAAACAAGATAATAAAATCTATGACTTGACCGACCCGGATTCTTATTCGAGGCTGGGGAACATCGGTTCGGCTCTGACTTGTGACAAATGTCACGAGCTTGAGCAAGGGAAAAAGGATTACATGAATTCCTTGATGACCCCGGTGAAAAAGAAGCATACTATTGCGTCTCCTTTAGGTGTTCTTGTTATTGAGAACTGTTTTTCGGTCAATCTTACCTCCTGGGTACTAGATACCGGATCAGGATCTCACATCTGTAATTTATTACAGGGACTGAGAAAAAGTAGGATGATTGTACCTGGTGATATTTCTCTCAGAGTAGGGAATGGAGCACAAGTTGATGCCGCTGCCGTCAGTGAATATCACCTAGTATTGCCAAGCGGTAATACTATGATTTTGAACAACTGCTACTATGTACCTTTCATGCTTTGCAACATAATATCAATTTCTATACTGGATAAAGATAGATATAATCTTGTTCTAGATAGAAATATCATGATCATTTACCTTAATCAGGTATTGGTTGTAGAAGGTACACTGTGTAATGTTATCTATGTTCTTAATCAAAAAATAGTTCTTAGTGTACAAAACACACGCAAGAGAAAGAGTTCAGATACGAACGAAACCTACTTGTGGTATTGTAGACTTGGTCATATCAATGAGAAAAGTCTACGTAAGTTGCATAAGGATGGATATATGAATCCGTTCGAATTTTCATCTTATGAAACCTATCAGTCTTGTCTCAAAGGAAAGATGACCAAATCTCCGTTCACCGGACATTGAGAAAGAGCTACAGAGTTCTTAGGACTCATACACAGTGATTTATATGGTCCAATGTCTATACATGCAAGGGGTGGATTCTCGTATTTCATTACATTCACTGATGATATTTCTAGATTCGGATATGTATTTCTCATAAAACACAAATATGAAACTTTTGAGAAATTCAAAGAATATAAGAACGAAGTAGAGAACCAGAAAGGAAAAAGTATCAAGATCCTTCGATCTGATCGAAGAAGGGAATACTTGAGCATGGAATTCCTTGATTTTCTAAAAGAGAAAGGTATACTCTTTCAGCTTACTTCTCCGTATACACCACAGCACAACGGAGTATCGGAGCGGAGGAATCGTACCCTATTAGATATGGTTCATTTCATGATGAGAAATACTAAGTTGTTTCTTTCATTCTGGAGACATACGCTTCAGACAGCAGCATACTTATTGAATCGGGTTTCATCCAAATCTGTGCTTAAGACTCCATATAAAATATGGAGTGGCAAAAGACCATATCTTGAACGTATTAAGATATGGGGTTGTCCGGCCTACGTAAAAGTACAAAATCCAGACAAACTTCAGGCATGGTCAGTTTTATGCAAGTTTGTGGGATATCCTAAAAATTCTTTAGGATATCTGTTCTACCACACCGAAGATCAGAAGGTGTTTATTGCTCATCACACCACCTTTTTAGAATGGTAATTTATTGCAAAAGAAATAAGTGGAAGCACGGTAGAACTGGAAGAAATTCCGCAACCACAAACTGAAACTGAAGATCTGGTAGAATCTCAAGATTCAATAATCCCATATGAATCTCAGCCACTCTGTAAATCTAATAGGATTTTCATCCGCCCGAGAGATACTACGGCTCTTTCATAGACGGGGATCGAGAGGATTGTATCTTGGAAGAATATGATCATACTAGTTTCAAGTAGGCCATTACCAGTAGGGACTCTGATAAATGGCTAGATGCTATGAAATCCGAAATGAAGTCCATATACACCAACAAACTTTGGACCTTGAATATTGCTCCTCCTGGGGTAACACCAGTTGGATGCAAATGGATTTTCAAAAAGAATATTGGTGTAGATGAAAAGGTGGAGACCTATAAGGCTAGACTTGTTGCAAAAGGTTTTCGTCAAAGACCCGGTGTGGACTATGACGAAACCTTTTCTCCAGTGGCTATACTGAAATCCATTCAAATCCTACTTGTTATTGCTGCCTTCCATGACTATGATATCTGGTAGATGGACGTAAAAACGACTTTTCTGAACGGAAGTTTAGAAGAGTGCATTTATATGAATCAACCGGAGAGATTCGTGGAAAATGGGAGTGCAAGTTTCTTAAATCCATTTATGGATTAAAGCAGGCATCGCAGAGCTGGAACATCTTTTTGATGAGACAGACAAGGAGTTTGGCTTCATCAAGAACGAGGATGAGCCATATATATATAAGAAGATTGTAGAGAGAACTTGTATTCTTAGTCTTGTACGTGGATGACATTCTCTTGATAGGAAATGACATTCGTATACTATAATCGGTCAAGCTATTCTTGTCACAAAGGTTCTCCATAAAATATCTGGGTGATGCCTCCTATATTCTGGGCATTAAAATCTACAGAGATAAATCTAAGAGAATGTTGGGAATTTCACATTCCAGGTACATAGAGGTCATACTAAAAAGATTTAGTATGGAAGATTCCAAGCGCGGTAATATACCCGCTTTGCACGAAATCATCCTATCTAAAGAGATGTCTCCTAAAACTGATGAGGAGAGGGCTCACATGAGTATTATGCCCTACACTTCGGCAGTAGGATCTATAATGTATGCAATGCTATGTACCAGACCAGATGTAGCTTACGCGCTTAGCTTGGTGAGCCAATATTAGTCAAACCCAAGGGAGAACCACTGGACAGCAGTGAAGAACATTCTTAATTACCTGAGAAGGAGTAAAGAATTGTTCTTGGTGTATGGTAATGGGAAGCTCCGAGTAGAGTATTTTACTGACTCGAGCTTCTAAAATGACAAGGATGATAGCAAGTCGGGTTTGTGTTTACTCTCAATAGAGGGGCGATCTGTTGGAAGAGCTCCAAACAGGACACTGTCGCAGACTCGACGATGGAGGCTGAATACATTGCTGCCAACAATGCCACAAAAGAAGCGGTCTGGATAAAAAAATTCATTACTGAACTTGAGGTAGTTCCATCCATTGTTGATCCAATACCTTTGTATTGCGATAACAATGAGCTATGGCTTTAGCGAAGGAACCGCGGTCCCATCAGAGATCCAGACACATCTTAAGGCAGTATCACCTGATCAGGGAGATCGTAGATCACCGAGAGATCGAGGTGCGGAGAGTAGATACAAAAAAGAACACAGCGGATCCATTCACCAAGGCCTTCCTTCAAACATAGTTTGAGAGACTATTTGAGATGTTGGGTATGCGATACGCCAACAACTGGCCCTAATACAGACATTGGGTACTCGATACCTTAATATATGACCTTAGTGCACGTGGGAGATTGTTGCATATGTATGTCCTAGAGGCCATTATTGTGTGTGTGTAGTGGATGTTTGAACATATGTATGTACAGGACAATCTTGCTCGATATGATAGTATGCTATTTGGTTTGTATATGTTTTACTTGTTGTTACGTATTGCTAATACATAAAGCCCGTAGGATTATTGCTTGACTACCAGCGTTATGATGGAGATCATATATGTGGGGTTTGGGTAGTCCATAAGCACAACCTTAAATGTCCCTAGTCGTGGGAGTATCGAGACTGGGTATCGATATTCCAGAGTAGACTGGTATATACGTTTCTAGACTCCGACGAGGGGCGATGGTTGGTCCCACAGCCATTGGTCTTTGGCACCTAAGATCGTATACATGTGCTCACTAAGGGCGAGTACATTAGACGGACTCGCCGAGAACATCTAGATGGTACTATACCTATCATCAAATGGCAGTTTTTAGGTGACACGAGTACAGGTTAGTCTTTTATAACATTTCAGAAATATAAAACATTATTTTTGGAATTTAAATAATAAAATAATAAATTTCACGAAAACTATACGAGTGTGAAATTGGGTTTTCGTAAAATAGTATAAATATATACTAATATTTTGGAGATTAATAATTATGTGGGCATTTATTGGATTTGGACATTTTATAAATAATTATGCAATTATTTATGTGCTAGTCTATATTAAACTTGATTAGTGCACTACTAATCATGTTTTAGGCCAAATCCACTTTTGTATTAACCATGCCTAGTGCACCATAACATATTTCAATTTTTTTCATGCATGGTTCTTTTGTTTATGATATTTGATTTTAAAAGAAAAAGATAAAGATAAAGAGATATTTGTTGAGAGGGGACAAGAGGGCATGGGTGTTTCCTGATTTAAAATCAGGAAAAGTTACGAAGGAGGCATCACGTGCTAGCACGTGACCAGCAGTCACGTGTTGTCACGTGACACCTAAAAGCATCGGCAAGGCAGATTCAGCTTCCCGACTACATCAAAGAAAAGGGGTTCAGAAAGGGTCACGTGCTCACACGTGACCAGCAGTCACGTGTCCACGTGTTGGCACGTGACATTTAAAAGCGGCTTCAAAGGCACATCGGTTCCCTGATCAAATCAAGGAAAAAAGCTTCAGAAGAGGTCACGTGCTCCCACGTGACCAGGGTCACGTGTTGGCACGTGACACTCAAAAGCAGCAGACTCAATTCCCTGATCAAATCAAGAAAAAGGCGCCAGACGAGGGTCACGTGCTCACACGTGACCAAAGGTCACGTGGTAGCATGTGACGGTTAGGCAGCGGCCAGAAGGCTGGGCACAAAAAGAAGAAGAGGGCTCGTTTCAAGGGGGTCACGTGCCCACACGTGACCAAGGGTCACGTGGCCACACGTGACCAGCTTTCAAAGCCTATCTGTTGACAGAATTAAATTCTGAGAAAAGACCTCTTAAATCATTCCAAAGCAACCGATTGAATTAAAGATTTAAAGGTGATTAAATATCATCTATCTATGGGAAAATCTCGAATTTGGAAAGATTTCCCCGTAAAATCTAACCGAAATAATAAAGGAGAATCTCTGGATTTAAAATCCAATGGTGAATAAAATTCACCTAATAATCCAAAGGTCCAAAACGAATGATGGATACAAATCAAATCTCTCAATGAAAGATTCATCAAAAAACTAATTGACTCGGCAGCTTCTCCTATAAATAGGAGCCAAGAGACACACAAAAAGGATACATATGCAGAGGGAAGAAAAGAGAGAGAGCCTTGATACTTTGGAGGAATTTGGATCTTCTGCAAAAGAAAACCCTAGGTAAGAAAGGGAAGGCTTTTCGAAAGAAGAGAGAATTTAATTCTCAACAGAGTTTAACTCTGATATAAAAACAGAAGAACATAGTTCTCTCTTTGGTGGAGGATCTGTAAAGTGCACATCTCCCCTTGAGTTGAGAATTTAATTCTCAATGGGTTGAGATCCTGCCATGCAGATCCAAAGCATAGAGAGGGAATGGAAGCACGAGAATTTAATTCTCACAGGACTATAGGAATTTAACTCCTTTAAAATACAATTAGGGTTGACCATGTGAATGAAAAGAATCAGGGTTTAACCCTGGTTAAGAACTTAGTTCTGTTAAAACAACAGGAATTTAATTCCCATAATCTCATTCCCCAGAATAATTCTTTAACAGAGAGTGGGAGTTTAACTCCTTAAAGCTTTTATTAGAGTTTAACCCTATTCAGTTCTTCACATATATGAGGAATTTAATTCCTACAGAAAATTCAGAGTTCAACTCTACTTCAGAATATGAACCTTCAAAAGGAAGTAGGAATTTAATTCCTCTGAAATTATTGCCAGGGTTCAACCCTACGAGGAATTTAATTCCTGAAAGGCATTAACAGATCTTCTAAAAAACATACATAGAGGCAGGGTCACGTGTCACCACGTGACCCCCGAAAAGATCTACAGAAAAGCCCCTTTGAGGCAGTGCCTCACGTGACCCACGTAACCCTTGGCAGAGGCTTTAACATACTCTATTTAAACACCCGTCACGTGATGGCACGTGATGCTCTAAAAGATGCGATATTCTCAGCAGAACAAATGAAGGGAGGGCGCCCTCACGTGCTACCATGTGACCCCTCTTGCCTTAGCGTCTAACGCTAAATTGGAACCCCTGAATCCAGTGTTAAAACACTGTTTGGCCTTAGTGTTCAACACTAATCAAAGAGCTTTATTTGCAGTGTTCAACACTGATTATCTTAGTGTTTAACACTAATTTGAGATCTCTGCTGCCAGTGTTTTGATCTGTTTTAGTGTTTAACACTAATTTGAAAGCCTTGTTGATGGTGTTTAACACCAACTATCTTTTAGTGTTAAACACTAACTTATCAATCTCATTCCCAGTGTTCAACACTGATTGGTCTTTAGTGTTTAACACTAGGCATTGGCCCAATTGGCTAAATGGCCAAAGGAAAAGCCTCTCCTCCAATGGACCAACAGAGGGCCAATATTTTGGACTTAGCCCAAACTGGCCATAAGTCCTCAAATCATCTTGAACTGAGCACATCTGCTCTTTCAACCCACTCATTGGTTCAAGGGTACATCTCTGAACTCCTCTGATATTTGTCGTTGTAATCCTTCAACGTCTTCAGAGAGATGACGGGTCCCGACTACCACACATCAACACGGACTGTGGGGTCCTTAAACTCATGGACTTATGCGTCCTTAAACCAAGATACGGACTGTGGGGTCCTTAAACCCGCGGACTTATGCGTCCTTAAACTAACGGACTAATGCGTCCTTAAACACACCCATATGGACTGTGGGGTCCTTAAACCCATGGACTTATGCGTCCTTAAACTACCAATGGACCACCATGTCCCTAAACTGGTAATGGACCACTACGTCCCTAAACTGGAAATGGACCACTACGTCCCTAAACTGGAAATGGACCACTATGTCCCTAAACTGGAACAATAGAGCCCAAACGCTCTTTTGTCGGATCTAAACGATCCCGTTAAGTCGATCTTAGTCCCAAACTAGACTAACGTATCCTTAACAACCGTTTAAGTTGATCTTAGCTTCAAATATGGCTAACGTATCCTTAAACCTTCAAATAGACTTTAGTCCCAAATTGGACTATGGATCACCCAACCAATTTTGGTCCAAGGGTACATCTCTGATCTCCTCTGACACCTGTCGTTGTAATCCTTCAACGTCGTCAGAGAGGTGACGGCTCCCGACGGCCATACAATAAATGGACCACTATGTCCCTAAACTGGAACAATAGAGCCCAAACGCTCTTTTGTCAGATCTAAACGATCCCGTTAAGTCGATCTTAGTCCCAAACTGGACTAACGTATCCTTAACAACCGTTTAAGTTGATCTTAGCTTCAAATATGGCTAACGTATCCTTAAACCTTCAAACAGACTGGACTATGAATCCCTCCAATCAACTTTGGTTCAAGGGTACATCTCGGAACTCCTTTGACACCTGTCGTTGTAATCCTTCAACGCCGTCAGAGAGGTAACGGGTCCCGATGACCATACATGCAATGGACCACTATGTCCCTAAACTGGAACATTGGAGCCCAAATGCTCTTTTGTCGGATCTAAATGATCCCGTTAAGTTGATCTTAGTCTCAAGTTAGACTAACGTATCCTTAACAAACGTTTGAGTTGACCTTAGCCTCAAATATGGCTGACGTATTCTCAAACCAAACCCCCAAACCCAAATCTAAGATAATACGGATTTGGACTAGACCACGCTCTACGGGCGACGACATAACTTGGTCTCCGTAAACAATCCACGGGCAACAAAACATAAAATAAACACATACGACACGAAGTGACCATCTGGAGAAGGAGAAAGTTGTTACCGCGATGCGGTAGCGTAATTAACTGCAGGGGCTTGCGCCTGCAGGGAAGAGCGTCCCCACAATCAAAAACCCCTCAAGCGAGGGAAAATCTGACGAAGACTGCTACATCGGCTGCATCCGTTCAAACCTTCGATGTATGGTGCCATAAATCAACTTGGCATTTTCGGAGAGGTGAACGGACAGCACCAATTAGCATCTGCCTCGAATCTCAGTGCCAAGACATCTCAGTCCTGCGCGCCGTCTTTCGGAGGGGAACAGATTCTGGCACGCCCGGTGGGACCTTTTCCTCTTTCCACTCCACACTTCGTGTATCGTGATTCGCGAACCAATCGCGGTTCGCTAATGGTTGCCCTTGGGTTTCAAGATACTAAGACTTGGCGTCCTGCTTATTGCAGAAAGCAAAGAATCGATGGCTTCTACTTCTGTGAAACGCTCCAACTGCTCGGACTGCAATTGCAACCAACGCTCTGCCTCGCCAGGAGGTATAGCCTACGGACCCCAAGCCGCTTCGCTATTCACAATGCCCGTGGAACAGGTCACTCGAGCCACCACAGGATTGTTTTTTGGGACCATGCTCCCACCGACAAGCTTCACCGCGCCGGTACTGACAAAGGAAGCTCCCAAGAAGTCGGTCTTTGATCGTCTTACCCCTGCCGCGGCCCCTCTCAACGGGTCGCCCAACACCAGCGCCTCGGTCTTCTCTAGATTGGGCCAAGACTCTTGTGGACCCACAATGAGGCCTACAATCCCAGAGAAGGTTGCTTCTAAGAAAGTGACCGGTCCTGCTCCTGAAGTCGTCAAAGCGGCTTCCCCTGCCACAAAGTCGGTCTTTACAAGATTGACGGCTCCAGCTCCCGCTCCTGCTATCCAAAGGATGTCGGTCTTTGACAGGCTAACACCAGCAACGACCCCCCACCTACACAGGGGGCAGGACGAAGCTATTCTCACCGCTGAACCAACGCCGTCCGCTCGACACGCTCGACGTCGCCACTGGCGCCGAGTAAGGAAGGCTGGGGGCAACTCCCCCTCTGGGCTAACTCCACCAGCCCCGATGACAGAAGTTAATGCTGCTGTTCCAACTGGGAACAGCTTTGAGATGCTAAATAAGGTGCGTAGGAATTCTCCTACCGCGATGCTAAAGAGGTCTCCTCCTCCACTAAAAAAGGTTGCGGAAATAAAGCCAGAACAGCCCCGATCCCCACAACGGCTGTCTTCCAGAATCTATAAGGTTTGGCGGTAGGCCCGAGACTCGATGATCGATCCAAGCTTCTCCCGCCAACACAAGAACCTGAAAATCCAACAGGAAGCCAGTCACCAGGCTAAACCACGAAACACTGTCGGGGTGCCCGCCTCAACGGCCCCCTCAACTGCCACTGCTCATAAAAGGAGGAAGCCAGAGAAGATCCCCCAGCCTGCAACGACAGCTAAAGGCACTAAGCCCAGACGCCCTAAGTTTGGGGGCATGATGGTCCATACCGTATACATGGCGTCAGGAAAGGAAGACAGCCGTGCGTCTACGGGTCATAGACCGCTTACACGGTCGGTAACCAAAGCTCAGGAGCAATAGCAAAAAGCTCCAGGAAATGATGAACGCTATGGCCGCACTTACCGGGCCAAAAGAAAACCCAGAAACGTCCTCAGACGAACGCCAGGAGGAAGAAACCGACGCTGAGTTCCTTCGCCGAATATTGGAGAAGAAGGACAAAGAGGCCGCTGAACAAGCAGCCAACATACAGCGTATGGGCCTTCTCTTCCAAGATATGATAGGAATGATGATCCAACAAGACCCACCCGCTGAGGATCCCCCGATCGTCCTTGAAGACGACAGGGGAGAAACGTCAAATCCACCACCGGCCCTCTCAACGGCCAAGGAGGAGACAATCTCTAAGACTGACTTGGTCGACTATATAGCCCAGCAAATCCGGGTTCATCATGCGACTGAGGCAGCTGGTCAAGTCGTAAAAACGGGGCGGCCATATCCAAGCCGGTACGACCAAATCAAGTACCCGCCAGGTTACATAATTCCCAAGTTCCATGTTTACAAGGGGACCGGCAATCCCCACCAACATGTCGCCCAGTTCAGGGCCCTTTGCGGTAACACCGGCGGTGATGATAAACTGTTGCTTCGCCAGTTCGTGGGCAGCCTATCAGAAACGGCGTTCGAATGGTATTCGGAACTCCCGAACGATTCTATCAAGACGTTCGCTGAAATGGAGTTGCTATTCACTCAGCGATTCGCAAGCGCCAGCGAACGCACTCCAATAACGGCATTGATTAACGCCAGGGTAAAACCAGGCGAAACTTGGGTCCAGTATGCTATACGCTGGCGGAATTTATGGTCGAAATGCGAGCAACGCATTGAGAAAGCGCCCGCGGTGGGCATGTTCGTGGGAACCCTAGACCCTCACGCAACTATCTCCCAGTTTATGATGTTCTTTAAGCCGACCACATTCCAGGCTTTAATCGACAAGTTAGCTCAGATGGACCAGATGGGTCATAGACCACCTCCCCCCGAAGCCAGAACCTCGGAATGACAAGGGTAAGGGAAAGGCCACCTTCGTCGCGAATGCTCAGCAGCAACCCAATGCCCCAAAGCTGACGGATCAACTGGAAGAAAGACGCCGGTATTATAATGAGAAGATGAAGCGTCCCTACTCATTCCCACGGGACAAGACGAAGCGGCTATTCGAGCTGGCAGTACGCAACAGACTTATAAACCTACCAAATCCAAGGCGACCGCCATAACCCACTGAGGTGAATAACCCTAACTATTGCCCTTATCATCAAACGGTAAGTCATCCGATTGAGGATTGCTTCGTCTTCAAAGGATGGATTGAAGATCAATACCTCCAGGGGAAGTTTGCACTGTCCGAAAAGTGGAAGGTGAACCCACCACAGCCGCATACTCCTAAGAAAGCAGATACACCGGGGGCAACCTGTTCCTTTATTGAAGAAGCTCCATGGGAGGTCGTGCTGTCAACTAAAACCAAAAGAATGCTGAGGGACCTTCATGCGTGCCCTGCAATCGAATGGAAGGACCCGCTTGAACCTCAAATTATCGAAGGGATGTTGAAGCCGTGCCCGACTACAAAGACTCGTGGTAATGGCCTAAATACTCACGCCCAACCGTCAAAATCTTTGAAGAAAAAGAAGAAGAAATCCAAGAAGCCCGTGAAGCCTGGAGACAAGCGCACGAACTTACAGAAGCAGATCGACGCGATGGAAGAGTACAATCAAAAGGCGCGAACTCCTGTCACGCTGCAAGAGTTCCTCAACCACATCTTTCGAGAGGAAGATGATGGAGAGAGTTCGTCGGATGAATCCGAGGGATACGTGGCGAGTTGTAACGTAATCTCCCGCTCGTTTACTGACGATGAAAAAACACCTAGCACTAAGAAACTGGGGGTAGAGCCTGAACCAGAGCATGTGTGGCCAACAGATGAAATGATCGACGCCTTTCTAGACGAGATTCGTCTGAAGAGTAAAGCGGATCAGGAGCGTGAGATGGCCGCATCGGAAGGAGCCAAATGCAGGCGACTGAACGAAAGAGTTGAAGTACTCCCGCCAGATCGAAAGGCATCCGAAGCAGACAAGAAGATATTCAAGACGAGGAAAAGGTTTGCCAAAGCCATGTCAATGGGAATGAAGCTACCACCCTCGGAAGAAAACACACTCAATGGGGCGGAGAGGCACCCTAATTATTGCGCATATCATCGGAAAATTTCACACCCCACGGAGGAGTGCGACGCCTTTAGGATATGGTGGCAAGGATATGTCGCTCATCGGCAACATTTTAAGTGCATGAAACGCAAGACTCGTCGGGAACGAAGAAGTACTGCCGACGGGCACAACGGAACCACTGGAAACTGTTACATGGTTAACGCCGGAGGGTCACGAGTTCTCACCTTTGGGAGCGACTCTGACGAAGAAATGGCTCTGGGCCTTCTCTTTAAAGAATCCGTTTTAGGGAAAGATGAGGAACCGGAGGCCTGCGAAAACATTCAGCTGCGCAACCGCACGCTCCCGGAAAAGAATCTCGGGCCCGCAAATAGAAAAGACAAGGGAAAGGAAAAGGTCATTGAGGATATCACTTTAGATGACCAAGTCATGAAAGAGCTGACTACCAAAGACCCTCCCAGAAAGGGTAAGGTAGACTACAATATCCTGGCACACCTAAGGAGGCTACCTTCTCAACTTAGCATTCTCGATGCCCTCCTATTATCAAAAGAAGCGCGAGATTCACTAATTAAGGCGTTACAAGAACCTGAGCAATTCCAAGCCTTCCTCGCCACTGAGAGGATGAAGGATGAACTGGAGGAAGTGCATACGGCCGACATCAATTTCGGTGATGAAGACCTTCTTCTCGGGACGTGCGACCACAACCGTCCCCTATATGTCTCTGGATACTGCCATGATATTAAGATAGGCAAGATCCTAGTGGATAATGGATCCTCCGTCAATCTCCTTAACATTCGGGTGTTAAAGGAAATTTGCATGAGTGTGCAACACCTCGCTCGTGACAAAATTACCATCTCCGGTTTCGATTCACAATCGTCGCGGACTCTCGGATCCGTGATACTAACATTACGCTTTGGACTACTCGTCATAGACATCAAATTCCATGTCATTGACGCCAAGACCTGCTACAACGACTTGCTCGGTCGTCCTTGGCTACACGAGTACAACATCATCCCTTCTACACAATATCAGTGTATGAAGTACTTTAAGGATGGTTTCGAGTATACCGTAACAGGTGAGCTGAACCCATTTTCCGTGAACGAAGTCCGCAAATACGAAGATGCGAAGTACTTTTTGCCAGATTTCGAGGATACAGAAAGGTGTCGCAAGCCGGAGAACAAAACCGCCGCCACCATCCCTGTTTTCGGGAGCGACACCGAAGAAGAAGAAGAGATAGTTTATGCTGGGCCATCTCAACGCAACAACCCGGGGACGTCCGCCCCCATGTTGATCTTCGGAAGTGACTCGGAAGATGAGGTTAATGCCGTGTTCTCCAATCGGCTGTCAATACAAGCACCCCCTAGCGATGATCAAAGTTTGCGAATCACCATGGTGCCGCAGAAACACTACAAGAATCATGACGCACTTCAAGCTCACAATGTGCAGGACCTGCAAATATTTTACGTCCCTCCCAGGCAAAGGGGTGAGAAGGTAATCCTATTCTACCGATCCTCAGAGTCGAAAGCAGAGAAAGAGATCTGGCATGGCGCGGATGCTACACTCGACAGGCTCCAATCCATCCGTTTGCCCAGATACTACACAAATGGATTAAAGAGGCTATTGAAGCGCCAAGGAATACCCTTAGAACAGACTGTTCGACAAGCTCGGTTCTACAACAGGATCTGGGATTACCCTGGGACTCAATGCAAATTGCCCAACGGGAAAGTGGAAACACTCGGGCTTGGATACGTGAGAGCCGGAAAACGGGAACGGGCCCACAGTAGCTACGCTATATATACCTTTGATGAAAAGGAGGACGCCCTGTCAGGAAATGCCAACCCCTCATCAAAACTAGATCCCGCGATTGAAGTGCCGAGTCCGTCGTTTGAAGAACGAATGGACAAGCTTATCAGGAAAGTGGGTCAAAAAGCTCGGGAAGACCATAACCGCGAGATGGCCATCTACAAGAAGGCCAGGACGCAACGTCTGTTTCAACAGGCTGCAAAAGACAAAGATGCTCATCCTTGTCAACCTGTTGTACGAAAGGCCCGACGCAGAGGCAGAAATAAATCAAGAAGCAGAAAGAGCAGCCGACAACAACGACGCAGGATTGGAGAGTTACGTGATCGGGTATTGCGCGGCTCGGATTTGTCCCTCATGAAGAAGATGAGTCGAGCGTACTCCTTCCCCCGAGACAAGACGGAGAGGTTACTCAAGCTCGCTATAAAACATCAATTGATCGCACTTCCAGAGTCTAGACACCCTGAGCAAGCTAACAAGGCTTCTCATCTGAGCTATTGCTCTTATCACCGAACCACAGGACATCCTACCGAAGACTGCTTCACCTTCAAAAACTGGGTCGAGGACCAGTACCAACAGGGCAGATTCGCTTTATCCGACGGCTGGAGGGTAACGCCGCCACAAAAGCATAAACCCAAAGCCGCAAAAGCAGAACCAGATCCACCTCAGCCCTGGAAGCGGATTCGCACCTGTTACACGGTTACGATATTAAAAGAAGAGCCCGAGAACATGGATGACCTTCCCTGGTGCTTTGAGAACAGCGATGATGAGGTGATCTCAGAATTTCCGCCAGCTCCGAAAAAACTGGAAGACGGCATACATACTACTGCAGATAACCTCAAGAAGATTGAGTTGGGATCGGCAGATGACCCGCGACCGACATTTGTCAGCGAGCTGCTATCTGAAGAAAGGGTGGCTGCGTTAAAGAACGTGCTTCTACGGCATAAAGACTGCTTCGCGTGGAACTATTCCGAAATGCCAGAATTGGATCCAGAGATTGCTGTGCATAAATTAGCGATATCCCCAGATATCAAGCCAGTCAAGCAGGCGCCAAGAAGGATGCGACTCGAGCTTGAAATGAGCATCAATGCCGAAGTCAAGAAGCTGATCGATTCTGGATTTATCCAAGAAGTCCAGTATCCCGACTGGATCGCCAATATCGTCCCGGTAATGAAGAAAAATGGGACGGTACGCGTATGCGTGGACTTCAGGGATCTCAATAAAGCCTGTCCAAAGGACGATTTTCCAGTACCAGTAACCGAGCTAATGATAGATAACACGTCCACTCACGAGGTTTTCTCCTTTATGGACGGTTCATCAGGGTACAATCAGATAAAGATGCATCCCGAAGACCAGAAGCACACCGCTTTCCGGACCCCTTTGGGTATATTCTGCTACAGGGTTATGTCCTTCGGTCTAAAGAACGCCGGCGCTACCTATCAAAGGGCCATGACAAAGATCTTCGACGACCTCATACATGACATCGTCGAGTGCTATATCGATGACCTTGTAGTAAAGAGCATGTCATATGAAGAGCATTTAAAGCATCTGGAGACTGTATTTCAACGCCTTCGGCAATATAATTTGAAGATGAATCCCCTCAAATGCGCGTTTGGAGTCTCCTCGGGTAAATTCCTGGGATTCATCATCCGACACCGAGGTATCGAAATAGATCCATCTAAGATCAAGGCGATCATGGAAATGCCTCCGCCAAGAACCCTCAAACAGTTGCGGTCTCTCCAAGGGAAGCTCGCATACATCCGGCGGTTTATCGCCAATCTTTCAGGCAAATGCCGTCCTTACAGCCACCTGATGAAGAAGGGAACTCCATTCATTTGGGATCACAAATGCCAAGGTGCACTAGATAAGATCAAGCAGTACCTACAGAACCCTCCGGTGTTGGCTGCGCCGGTCAAGGGAAAACCCCTCATTCTTTATACAACCGCCCTCGAAGGTTCCTTAGGCGCATTGTGGGCACAAGAGAACGATCAAGGAAAAGAGAGAGCACTCTACTACTTAAGTCGAGTTCTACTGGGGGCAGAAAACAACTACTCTCCCATTGAAAAACAATGCTTGGCGTTAATCTTCGCGATAACAAAACTCAGGCACTATGCGTTGGCACACGAAGTCCGTCTCATCTCGAAGGTGGACCCTCTTAAATATCTGATGTCAAAGGCTATATTAACGGGATGACTCGCTAAATGGACCCTGCTACTGATGGAGTTCTTGATAACATATCGACCTCTCAAGGCAGTGAAAGGCCAGGCCATTGCTGACTTCCTCGCTGAGCATCCGATACCTGCCGGCTCACCTCTGAACTGCGATTTGCCAGATGAACATGCATTCAATGCGATCGGCGGCGGTGATACCCGATGGGAACTCTATTTTGACGGGGCATCTTCCATGAAGAAGCGCAAACAATGTACCCCCATAATCAAATCGGGAGTAGGCCTCATCTTCATAACCCCACAAGGAGGGATAATGCACTTTGCTTTCTCCTTAACGGAATCGAGAACGAACAATGAAGCCGAATACGAAGCTCTGATAGCGGGCCTCGAGATCGCCATTGGCATGGGAATTGAAGACCTCTCTATATACGGGGACTCTCAACTGGTCGCTAGTCAAGTAAACGGCGACTACCAAACGTGCAAACCGGAGTTGGTGAGGTACGGCGAAAAGGTGCAACAATTGTTGACCCAAATTCCCTCTTATTCTTTGGAGAACATACCGCGCGCAGAAAACAGCAAAGCAGACACGCTGGCCAAACTTGCTAAAGAACTAGCTGATGAGAACCTCGATGACGTCAAAATCATGGTGCAAAGCCGTCGAGTGCTCGCCCCGGCAGAAATATCTCCGGAATCATGCGAAGAAAAGGTAGCGACTGAGCAGACAATCCTACAAATAAAAGACCGTAAGAAGGCTGAGGACTGGAGGGAAGTCTTCATAGACTACTTTAAGTCCCACCGAATGCCCGAAGGAGCGTCCTCAAGACATCAGCTCATGAAACGAGCTCTATCTTTCGCTTTCGTCAATGATACTCTGTATAGGAGGTCGTTTGATTCTCTATGGCTGAGATGCTTAGGACCTGACGAAGCAGAAAGAGTCGTTCAGGAATTTCACGATGGACTCTGCGGTTCTCACCAAGCGGGCCCAAAGATGAAGTCGAAGATCAAACGGATGGGCCACTATTGGCCCACAATGATCCAGGACTGCCTCGAATATGCGAAGCAATGCCATTCATGCCAAATTCATGGGGATTTCATCCACCAACATCCGAATTCACTACACCCAACGGTGGCTAGCTGGCCATTCGAAATGTGGGGGACTAACATAGTCGGCCCCATCGAGCCAGCATCGTCCCGGGGACATCGTTTCATCCTGGCGACAACTGACTACTTCTCCAAATGGGCAGAGGCAGTACCGCTGAGGGAAGTGAAGACGGAGAATATCCTCCACTTCTTCAAGACGCATGTCATCTATCGGTTTGGGACCCCACGGCGGGTTATCTCCGATAACGGGCCAGCCTACAGAAGCCATAAGATTAGCCGCTTCGCGCAGCAGCACAATATAGACTGGAGATATTCTTCAGTTTACAATCCGCGAGCTAACAGTCTGGCCGAAGCTTTCAATAAGACCTTGACAAAGATCATAAAGAAGACGGTGTCCCGAAATAAGAAGGACGGGCATGAGAGACTGCAAGAGGCTCTTTGGGCATATCGGACTACGTGCAAGACGGCCACAAACACGACGCCATACGCACTGGTATTCGGTACAGAAGCGGTACTCCCCCTCGAGATAGAGCTGCCTTCTCTACAAGTGGTAGTCCACCACGGATTGACAAACGAACAAAATGCTCATCTTCGGCTTGAGGAGCTTGATGCCCTTGATGAAACCCGGCTCATAGCGCAACAAAATCTGGAGGCCTATAAAGCAAAGATGACGCGCTCGTATGAAAGATTGACCAGGCCGAGAACATTCCGCCAAGGCGAACTCGTGCTAGTGGTCAAAAGACCGATGATCCCCATCGCGCCAAGCGGGGAAAATTCGAGCCAAACTATGAAGGCCCATACATCATAGATAAGGTCTACCAGGGTGGGGCCTATCTACTCATGGACATGCATGGTGAAAGGCCTTTCAGGCCAATAAACGGCCGCCTCCTAAAGAAATACCATGCTTAAGGAGCCACAGCCTAGGTCAATGATAGATGACGACGACTATGTCCGCTCGCTATCTTCCTAAAGCTCAAAGCTCTATAAGTAGTAGCCGGCTCTCTCCACAACGGACCGAAATGTCCTTAAACTAACGACGGACCGAAATGTCCTTAAACTAATAGCGGACCGAAACGTCCTTAAACTAATACCGCAGCATCCTTAGGCTGACGAAATAATAAAAAATATAATAAAGAAAAACGGTATGTCCATAAGCAAAAAGGGCACGGATGAAAACCCGAAAGGGCTCCGTGAGTAAAAACAGCAGGGCTACCGGCAAGTGTTCGTGAAAACCCGAAAGGGCGCGACCTTGTAAAAAAAAGAGAGAAAAGAATAATAAAAAAAACGGTATGTACACAAGCAAAAAGGGCACGGATGAAAACCCAAAAGGGCTCCGTAAGTAAAAAAAAAACAGCAGGGTTGCCGGCGAGTGTTTGTGAAAACCCGAAAGGGCGCAACCTCGTTAAAAGACACTTGCGGGATCCCCACGACCTTGCAAGGAGAAACCACCCGCGTGAGATCCTTACGACTCACAAAGGAGCAACACACTTAGGGATCCCCACGATTCCTAAGGAGAAAATACACTTGCGAGACTCTCACGACTCGTAAGGAGAATTCTCTTATGGGACCCTCACGGCTCATAAGATTTGAAAGTCGTAAGTCACAGAGACCTAAACCTGTGCTTAAGCAAAATCCCCCATACCCTTCGACATTACCCTACAAGTGGCTCAGTACTGACCCTTGTATACAATCCATGGGCGCGAATAAACTTTTCCCCAGCAAAGTCACACCCGTGACGAGGGATATGTCCATATAATGAGCAACCCTTGTAGGTCCTCTCGACCCATAAGGAGAAAACCCTCTTGTAGGGTCCTTACGACTTACAGAGGAACATACATTTAGGGATCCTCACGATTCCTAGGGAGAAAATACACCTACGAGATCCTCACGACTTGTAGGGAGAAATACCTTGGTGAGACCCTTACGGCTCATGAAGTCAAAAGCCTTGGTCGACAGGACCCTTAACCCTGTTTGCTAAGCCACCTTTGTTCAACATCGACAGAGGCAAATGATGATTCGCTCCTGGCAACATCCCAGTTGTAGCGGTGCTGATGCTGAAATCGGTGTCTAAAATCCAAGCTTGCGGCGAAAAAGCTAGCAAGCCACGCATGCATACGAAATAGCCGAAATGATGGGGCAACTTGCAATAAAAAGCAGCAAGTAAAAATGTATGCATAAAAAAAATAGCCGAAATGATGGGGCAACTCGCAATAAAAAGCAGCGAGTAGAAAATAAATAAATAGCCGAAATGATTGGGCACCGCGAAAAATAGCCGAAATGATGGGGCAATCGCGACCTTCGCGATATAAAAGCTGAAACGATAGAGCATCGCGGAAAAAGAAATAAAATAAAAATAAAATTTATGCCCTACGGGTGATGTTCCATCACACCCTGTACACAATCCAAGGGCGTAAACAAAAGGTAACATACCTCCCTCCCCCCAGGTTTCACCAAAGAAAGAAGCTAAATCTCGACGGGTCACAAGCGACTTAGAGATCATCCCAACACTCGTCTCGTAACGACAGACACAACTTCAAGCTAAGCGGAACAGCGGCAACTCCCAGTTCCATGGCTCGGTGGTATACATATCGCCAGCAGTCAAACCTCCATCCCGTGAAATGCGGATACAATCAGCAAAATTCCTGGTTACGTGGAACGCGGATAACGTCACTCTTTGACCCCGTGGAAAACGTCCAGAGCAGATCCTGGTCCTCGCAGAGCACGGCAGTGAACCCATGTGAAGCATCCAGAGCGGAGCCTAGTCCTCACCGAGCACGGCAGTGAACCCGTGTGAAGCATCTAGTGCAAAATTCCTGGTTACGTGGAACGCGGATAACGTCACTCTTTGACCCCGTGGAAAACGTCCAGAGCGGATCCTGGTCCTCGCAAAGCACGGCAGTGAACCCGTGTGAAGCATCCAGAGCGGAGCCTAGTCCTCGCCGAGCACGGCAGTGAACCCGTGTGAAGCATCTAGTGCAAAATTCCTGGTTACGTGGAACGCGGATAACGTCACTCTTTGACTCCGTGGAAAACGTCCAGAGCGGATCTGGTCCTCGCAGAGCACGACAGTGAACCCGTGTGAAGCATCCAGAGCGGAGCCTAGTCCTCGCCGAGCACGGCAGTGAACTCGTGTGAAGCATCTAGTGCAAAATTCCTGGTTACGTGGAACGTGGATAACGTCACTCTTTGACCCTGTGGAAAACGTCCAGAGCGGATCTTGGTCCTCGCAGAGTACGGCAGTGAACCCGTGTGAAGCATCCAGAGCGGAGCCTAGTCCTCGCCGAGCACGGCAGTGAACCCGTGTGAAGTATCTAGTGCAAAATTCCTGGTTACGTGGAACGCAGATAACGTCACTCTTTGACCCCGCGGAAAACGCCCAGAGCGGAGCCTGGTCCTCGCCAAGCACGGCAGTGAACCCGTGTGAAGCATCCAGAGCAAACACCGGACTGTGGAGTCCTTAAAATCCACGGACTATGATGTCCTTAACCTCGACCGTGATGTCTTAAAACTAATGATCAACCACCCCGATTCCCTACGGATTCTGCCTTGGTTTAAGGGTACATCTCTTCACTCCTTTGATACGTGGCGTTGTAATTCCTCAACGTCTTCAAAGAGGTGACGGGTCCCTGCAACCAAACATCGGACTGTGGAGTCCCTAAATCCACGGACTATGAGGTCCTTAACCTTGACCGCGATGTCTTTAAACTACGATGCCTTGGGAAACCCCTGACTCCGTGAAACACGGACGAGGGCGACCATATCCAGCACTTGCAGGTCCTTACGACCTGTAAGGAAGAAAAACTCTCTTGTGAGGTCCTTACGACTCTCAAGGGACAACCCGCTTAAGAATCCTCACGATTCTTAAGAAGAACTTACACCTATGGGATCCTCTCGACCCATGGGGAGAAAAAACTCTTTATCAGACCCTCGTGGCTCATAAAGTGCAAAAGTCTTAGCAAGAAGATCTTAACCCTGAATCCTAAGCTATCGCTGCCCTGCAAGGAGATCAAGATAAATTGTCCGCAAACGCATTCAATGAAAGGGGACACACCATTGAGAAGAAAAATGTATCTTTTATTCATAAACCAAAATGGATACAAAGTACAATTCATGAAAGAAACAAAAAAGAAAGATACTCTCATCCATGAGTACGTACAAAAAGGGGGAAAAGATACAAGTCCTCAAGCCGGCGGGCGGTGCAATAATTTTACCAGCTCATCGTTCTGTTGCTTAGCCACGGCTTCATGACATAAGATCTCCAAAAGAAGAGCCTCCGCCTGAGCTTGCTGAGCCTGATACGAAGCAAGCCGAGCCTCGAGCTCTTTCTCGGTGGCTTTATGAGCCTCGACCCTCTCACGAGTAAACGTGGCAGCTTTATCGAGAGACACCACCTCTTTTATGGACTCCTGAAGCACTCGCCAGAGTTCGTATGCTTTGTTGGCTTTGGCTGTGAGGCTGGCCTGAAGCTCGCTCAGCGCCTTAGAAGCCAACTCCCTCTCCGAGAACTTGCGGCCAAGCCTTCTCGCATGACGTCATGTTGGCCGCACATCGTGCTATCAGACCCCGCAACTCCGCTTTTGCAGCCACGACTTCCGAAGAAAGGCGAGAACATTCAAGAGCGTGCAAACAAGCCTCCACCTTCCTACAGAACTCCACCCAGACCCGCACCACCTCCTCGCTATGATAGGTGGCGAGAAAAGGAAGAGAGCCGTTAGCTTCAGCGGCAAACGCTTCGGCCGTGGTCGTGCTACCAGCACGGAGCTCCTCGACGAAGGATGATAGGGAGACAAGGCTCAATTGGGCCAAGCGTTCTGAAGCCCGCAAAGCGTAAGGGCCGGGCGGCATCACGATGCGCGATTCCAACGCCATAGAGACTGGCAGGGCTGTTCAAATTTGACAAATGTTAGTAAAATTCTCAAGCACAGAACGAACGGGATTATAATAAAATGTCACTCACCGACAGTCATGCAAGTAGGAGCCGAAGGTTCCCCTGGCCCTTCAACGACCTCGACCTCATCATCAGCTTCCAAAACTACAAAAGACATCAACGTCATTTCGCAAGATAGTAACAATGCTATGGTAAAAAAAAAATGGCGAATGACACTAACCTTGCCCGGAGGAAAGGACAATACGCTGAGGGGAAATCGCCTGCGGAGCTGCCATCTCCAATAAACGCTGAAATGACTGTCGAGGCGACAGATTAGCGATAGTGGCCGCCAAACCGCGCAATTCTGGGAAAGATAAAAGAGTTTAGACTATGAAAGGGTTGCCAAATTAAAACGCAGAGGGTTACCTTCAACGCTCCTCCCATTCTGAGCCGGGGGGATAGCAGCTTCAACGGTCTCCGCCGTAACGTTAGGATTCAACAAAGGAAGAGTAGTCCCGACTACCTCTCTTCCAGCCTCTGAGCCGCCCTCAGTAAGGGTCATTGGGGCAACGACCTCTAAAGGAGCTTCCCCCAAAGGGGCAAGCACTCCCTGATCAAGAACCGCCACTGGAGGCTCTACCATGAGAGGAACAGACTCATCAGCCCCTTCCACATCAAGCAAGGCCTCATTGGGAATTCCGGCGGGCTTTAGCTTTAATGGGCCCGTAGAGAGCTCCCCCAGTGTCGAAAATTTTGCATGATTCGAATAAGAATATATGCACGGGCATAAATAATCAGAAAGACTACAAAAGAAGCACAACGTACCTATACGCAAAGAAGCCCTCAATATGGCTTCTTCAAGCCGCTGCTCCTTCTCAAGGAGGTGGGCTCGCCGGGTTTCAAGGGTAGACTCATGACCACCGGTCCATAAAGAAAGTGCGTCAACTGCGTCTTCTGAAGCGGCCTGCTTCAAAGCCCTTTCCCCCCATTCCTCCAAAGGACCGATAAATCGCCGCCGAATCCACGAAGGGTCTTCGTAAAAAATTACAGCGGGATAAGACTTCATCGGAACCTTGGTGTTATGAGACGCGTCTTTTGAACGCCGTATGGCCTCAACCAACTGTGCGGCCTCCTCATCAGCCGAACTCGGGAAGAGAAGTCCAGCGTCTGACTCTTGCAGAGCCAATGGTTCATCTTCAAGAATAGGCTCAGACTCCGCCAAAGAATCGAGCAGGTTGGTGGCCGCTTTCCTCCGCCGTTTAGACCCAGAGCCGGTCGCCGAGGATGACCGTTTCCTCCCCTGCAAAGCCTTAGGGCGGCGCTGACCCACATCGCCTACGACGCCCTCATCTCTATTACCCTCACCTGGTGCCACGACCGAGGATGACACTGTCTTTGTCAATGCCACGGGGGGCGGTGCTGCCTCAGGCGGCGGTGCTACTACTGGGGCCCTTCCACCTCGCAAGCGGGAACCCAGGGACATACCAGCCGTTGGAGTAAGGTTTACCTCCGATTCTCCTGAGATGAGCGCAGTGCCGGTATCCCTTAGAGGAAAGCGGACCGGAGCCCTCGGTCGCAGCTTAGCTCCTGGAACCAGAGGAGGGGCATCGTGGCCAAGAAGCACCCTCCTTTCCTCAAGAATGATTGGGCTGACCCGATGAAGATACCAACCCGTAAACGCGCCCACACACCGGGGCAGGTATTCAGCTTCAGGGACCATGAAGTGGGAGCCAGTGTTTAGCCTCATGAAATGATGAGCGGCATCGCGAATGGCATCGACCGAAGGGATCGGGGCGACTATGAAAGCCTCGAAAGGAACACCCTGGTCGTATCCAAGTTGTCGGGCGAATCGATGCATATTGTACCGTATGAAAAGAGCGGCACTGTCCTGGCGAAACACCAAGTAGCCCGGTCTAATTGTATACAAGTGCGCGGCCTCCCGAGGCTTCAAAGAAGGTGCGTTGTCTTTCGACTGGTCCCAGAGTTGTTGAACTGGACCTGAGGGAGTAGACAAGACCCGATCATTAAAGACCATCCCACTAGTGGCAGCGTAAGGAGAAATCAGCACCCGAATAGCCCCGAACTGAGTCGGGTCGGCGGCAGAAGCATCCACTAATCGCATAAGTCGTGGGAAGGAATAAGCATCATAAAATGTGGGCCTCTGATGCATGGAAAAAGCCCCCAGCACATGCATTTCGACCCAGGACGTGAAATAATGAAGCGAAAAGTTTACTACATCCACGCCGGGAGTAGAGGTATTAGCTGCGGTGCCCAACCCGTGATAAAGATGCGCCAACGCTGGGATACCGACGGCCAACCGCGTCCCCTCAGCTATACAATGAGCCGGGTAGATAACCGAAGCCCTCATAAAACGACGATGCATGGGGATGACAAACCAACTAAGCCAGGCACTGACAAACCCCACGAAGAACATCTCCTCGTCAATACCGGGTGCTGCAATGGACTCAAAAGACACCGGCGACATGATGGGGATATAGTATTGAGGTAGATCCGATTCGGTGGTCGACAGCTTCTTCGGACCAAACCCAAAGGGGTCTCTAATGTTGGCAAACTTCGGAGCTGTCTTCGACACGACCTCCTCGCGAAGGAAACAAGCAATGAAGCTCTTGAAAGTAACACCCTGCTCTTCGGATTCGGTGAACAATCGGTCGAAGATACCTAGCGCCTTGATCAAACTGGGATGCTTGTGGCGAATGGCGTTCTCAACAGACAAGCCGTCAGCCGGTGCAGACTCGGGCTCAAAGACATACTCGTCAGGAGGCAACAACTCCTCATACAGTGCACCCCTGATTGGCAATCCCGAGATTTCATAAAATTCTGCAAGAGAGATCGAGACCTCGCGATCTCCTAGAATGAAAGTGTTGGTAGGAAGATTCCATTGGTTCAAAAACGCCTTAACCCACCAGACATGCGGGGACTTATAATGGAAGAGTGACGCGTATATTGCCTGATAAAGCCCGACCTTCTGCAGCCGTGCACGATGGGTGGCAAGGATGTAGCGAGCCCAGAGAAGATAGCCCGTAGGGTGTCGGGGAGTGAGCCCTATCTTATAGTTCTGCCCCCACGGGTGGGCCTCACCCTGGCAAATACGCCGCCCCAAGATATCTATGGCCGAGATCGGATGGTTCGGAATGCCGGTCGTTGAAGGCTCGAGCCTCCCCGTTGGAGTCCAGTTGGGCATTTCCACAGCAAAAACCGTTCTCGGAGGGTCCATCGGCAAGAATGGGAAAGTAGGCTCTGTCGGTACTGCACAGAGGAAACTCCGGCGACCCCGGATAATATGGCTATACCAAGTTCCCCATAGAAGCAAGTTGGTGTAGTTCGGGTCATGAGCCCGGATCATCGCCATCACTTCCTCATCGGATGGTGATTGAGGAAAAGCGGCCTCCGAACGAGTAAAGGGAAAACACGGAGCAGAAGCCATCCCACCTGAAATCCAATAAAAGAAGACCGTTAAAAGCAAAGTCAGCGATATATATATCCATGCATGAACATGAAGACTAGTTAAAGAAAGCAATAGCAGATTTTTCTGGGACCATTGGCTACAAAACCATGGGCCCCACAGAATCAGGATGACGACTCATTAATAATGAGACCAAATAGTCACAATAAAACAAAGGGAATATCCTCATTAAATAAAGAGTGGAAACCCTACACATTCCCCCAACAGGATCTGTCTCGGGCTCTACAATGGATCCAACAAGATCAAAGGAATTAAATTCCCGCAGAAGACATCATTACAAACTTCTGTTCCATTAATTGCAGAAGGACAACCTCGGGCGAAGGAAACCCCAAGAAGCCTCTATGGGGAAGAACTTAGTTCTTCACAGGAATTGAATTCCTTTTGGAAAGAGGAATTAAACCCCCAGAAACTTTTTTTGTGAACGGAGTTAAACTCCATGGATTTGAACCATCATCACCATCTCCTTGGGAGATCAGATGAACCCTAAAAGAGATTTACTACTGAAGATTAATTGATTCCATGGGTTCATGTTAAGGGGGTAAAAACCCTTGTTTTGGGTTTAAATCCAGAGGAATATGAGAGTTCATCGTTCATTCGAGAGCATTACCTAAAGAGAAAAGTCTTTTCGAACGGAGTTAAACTCTGGAAGATTTTCAAAGCAGAGAACTAAGCTCCGGGAAAAGAGAATTAAATTCTCAAAAGAAGAAAGTTCTCAAAGGAAGAAGATGAGCAAAGTGAAGGCTCTTCTGAAGAGACATGGGTATTTATAGGATGTGATGGAGACGCTTCATCTCCCCAAATCCCTAGAGAAATCCAACGGTCACAAAAAGTAACGGCGTTGCACTCACGTGCAAACATGTGAGAACAACGCTGTGGAAGCATTTGTTTCCTGATTTAAAATCAGGAAAAGTTACGAAGGAGGCATCACGTGCTAGCACGTGACCAGCAGTCACGTGTTGGTATGTGACACCTAAAAGTATCGGCAAGGCAGATTCAGCTTCCCGACTACATCAAAGAAAAGGGGTTCAGAAAGGGTCACGTGCTCACACGTGACCAGCAGTCACGTGTTGGCACGTGACATTTAAAAGCGGCTTCAAAGGCACATCGGTTCCCTGATCAAATCAAGGAAAAAAGCTTCAGAAGAGGTCACGTGCTCCCACGTAACTAGGGTCACGTGTTGGCACGTGACACTCAAAAGCAGCAGACTCAATTCCCTGATCAAATCAAGAAAAAGGCGTTAGACGAGGGTCACGTGCTCACACGTGACCAAGGGTCACGCGGTGGCACGTGACGGTTAGGCAGCGGCCAGAAGGCTGGGCACAAAAAGAAGAAGAGGGCTCGTTCCAAGGGGGTCACGTGCCCACACGTGACCAGCTTTCAAAGCCTATCTGTTGACAGAATTAAATTCTGAGAAAAGACCTCTTAAATCTTTCCAAAGCAACCGATTGAATTAAAGATTTAAAGGTGATTAAATATCATCTATCTATGGGAAAATCTCGAATTTGGAAAGATTTCCCCGTAAAATCTAACCGAAATAACAAAGGAGAATCTCTGGATTTAAAATCCAATGGTGAATAAAATTCACCTAATAATCCAAAGGTCCAAAACGAATGATGGATACAAATCAAATCTCTCAATGAAAGATTCATCAAAAAACTAATTGACTCGGCTGCTTCTCCTATAAATAGGAGCCAAGAGACACACAAAAAGGATATATATGCAGAGGGAAGAAAATAGAGAGAGCCTTGATACTTTGGAGGAATTTGGATCTTCTGCAAAAGAAAACCCTAGGTAAGAAAGGGAAGGCTTTTCGAAAGAAGAGAGAATTTAATTCTCAACAGAGTTTAACTCTGATATAAAAACAGAAGAACATAGTTCTCTCTTTGGTAGAGGATCTGTAAAGTGCACATCTCTCCTTGAGTTGAGAATTTAATTCTCAATGGGTTGAGATCCTGCCATGCAGATCCAAAGCATAGAGAGGGAATGGAAGCACGAGAATTTAATTCTCACAGGACTATAGGAATTTAACTCCTTTAAAATAAAATTAGGGTTGACCCTGTGAATGAAAAGAATCAGGGTTTAACCCTGGTTAAGAACTTAGTTCTGTTAAAACAACAGGAATTTAATTCCCTTAATCTCATTCCCCAGAATAATTCTTTAACAGAGAGTGGGAGTTTAACTCCTTAAAGATTTTATTAGGGTTTAACCCTATTCAGTTCTTCACATATATGAGGAATTTAATTCCTACAGAAAATTCAGAGTTCAACTCTACTCCAGAATATGAGCCTTCAAAAGGAAGTAGGAATTTAATTCCTCTGAAATTATTGCCAGGGTTCAACCCTACGAGGAATTTAATTCCTGAAAGGGATTAACAGATCTTCTAAAAAACATACATAGAGGCAGGGTCACGTGTCACCACGTGACCCCCGAAAAGATCTACAGAAAAGCCCCTTTGAGGCAGTGCCTCACGTGACCCACGTGACCCTTGGCAGAGGCTTTAACATACTCCATTTAAACACCCGTCACGTGATGGCACGTGATGCTCCAAAAGATGCAATATTCTGGGCAGAACAAATGAAGGGAGGGCGCCCTCACGTGCTACCATGTGACCCCTCTTACCTTAGCGTCTAACGCTAAATTGGAACCCCTGAATCCAGTGTTAAAACACTGTTTGGCCTTAGTGTTCAACACAAATCAAAGAGCTTTATTTGCAGTGTTCAACACTGATTACCTTAGTGTTTAACACTAATTTGAGATCTCTGCTGCCAGTGTTTTGATCTGTTTTAGTGTTTAACACTAATTTGAAAGCCTTGTTGATGGTGTTTAACACCAACTATCTTTTAGTGTTAAACACTAACTTATCAATCTCATTCCCAGTGTTCAACACTGATTGGTCTTTAGTGTTTAACACTAGGCATTGGCCCAATTGGCTAAATGGCCAGAGGCAAAGCCTCTCCTCCAATGGACCAACAGAGGGCCAATATTTTGGACTTAGCCCAAACTGGCCATAAGTCCTCAAATCATCTTGAACTGAGCACATCTGCTCTTTCAACCCACTCATTGGTTCAAGGGTACATCTCTGAACTCCTCTGATATTTATCGTTGTAATCCTTCAACGTCTTCAGAGAGATGACGGGTCCTGACAACCATACATCAACACGGACTGTGGGGTCCTTAAACTCATGGACTTATGCGTCCTTAAACCAAGATACGGACTGTGGGGTCCTTAAACCCGTGGACTTATGCGTCCTTAAACTAACGGACTAATGCGTCCTTAAACACACCCATATGGACTGTGGGGTCCTTAAACCCATGGACTTATGCGTCCTTAAACTACCAATGGACCACCATATCCCTAAACTGGTAATGGACCACTACGTCCCTAAACTGGAAATGGACCACTACGTCCCTAAACTGGAAATGGACCACTATGTCCCTAAACTGGAACAATAGAGCCCAAACGCTCTTTTGTCGGATCTAAACGATCCCGTTAAGTCGATCTTAGTCCCAAACTAGACTAACGTATCCTTAACAACCGTTTAAATTGATCTTAGCTTCAACTATGGCTAATGTATCCTTAAACCTTCAAATAGACTTTAGTCCCAAATTGGACTATGGATCACCCAACCAATTTTGGTCCAAGGGTACATCTCTGATCTCCTCTGACACCTGTCGTTGTAATCCTTCAACGTCGTCAGAGAGGTGACGGGTCCCGACGGCCATACAATAAATGGACCACTATGTCCCTAAACTGGAACAATAGAGCCCAAACGCTCTTTTGTCGGATCTAAACTATCCCGTTAAGTCGATCTTAGTCCCAAACTGGACTAACGTATCCTTAACAACCGTTTAAGTTGATCTTAGCTTCAAATATGGCTAACGTATCCTTAAACCTTCAAACAGACTGGACTATGAATCCCTCCAATCAACTTTGGTTCAAGGGTACATCTCGGAACTCCTTTGACACTTGTCGTTGTAATCCTTCAACGCCGTCAGAGAGGTAACGGGTCCCGATGACCATACATGCAATGGACCACTATGTCCCTAAACTAGAACAATGGAGCCCAAATGCTCTTTTGTCGGATCTAAATGATCCCGTTAAGTTGATCTTAGTCTCAAGTTAGACTAACGTATCCTTAACAAACGTTTGAGTTGACCTTAGCCTCAAATATGGCTAACGTATCCTCAAACCAAACCCCCAAACCCAAATCTAAGATAATACGGATTTGGACTAGTCCACGCCCTACGGGCGACGACATAACTCGGTCTCCGTAAACAATCCACGGGCAACAAAACATAAAATAGACACACACGATACGAAGTGACCATCTGGAGAAGGAGAAAGTTGTTACCGCGATGCGGTAGCGTAATTAACTGCAGGGGCTTGCGCCTGCAGGGAAGAGCATCCCCACAATTAAAAACCCCTCAAGCGAGGGAGAATCTGACGAAGTCTGCTACATCGGCCGCATCCGTTCAAACCTTCGATGTATGGTGCCATAAATCAACTTGGCATCTTCGGAGAGGTGAACGGATAGCACCAATTAGCATCTGCCCCGAATCTCAGTGCCAAGACATCGCAGTCCTGTGCGCCGTCTTTCGGAGGGGAACAATGGGCAAGAGAGAGAGGGGGGGTCAATCCTTGACCATGGCTCCCATTATTTACTTCTTAACTTCAACTCATTTTCTTCACTTCATCTTCCTTCGTCTCCTCATCCTCCACCTCCACTACCACCTCCAAAACATCTCCAAATTCTCATCAAAACCTCACACCACCTTCACAAAAATTGTGCACAGCCTCATCTTACACCCTATGGTGAGCTCAAGTTTGGATTTTGAGCACTTTGAATCAGGTTGGAATTTTCTTTAGTTTCTCAAAGAGGTAAACCCTTCACCTTCCTTCTTTTTATCAAGTTTCTTAACCTCCTAATTGTGTTTAGAGTTCGATTATGTTAGATTAGTGACCTTGGAAATTTCTATGATGATTTTAGTGGATATTTTGAGTTGGAGCGATGTAATTGAGGTTTAGCTAGTGACCCTAAACCCTTAGTGATGATGACTCTGGACAAACTTGAGACTAGAACCCCGAAACACGAACTTAGAATTTTCCCGATGTCGGTTTTTGACGATATGTGATGATCTAATAGAATCTGCTATGACCCGAGAGCTCTATAAACTAAGTTGCCATCACAGTGAGATGTGCAGGCCACCTAGAGACTACTCTAGAAACCCGAGACCTCATACCACTAACTTGGCCACAGATTTAATCATTGCGGCCTGACCAGTGAGTCATGGGTTATTTTTAGTTCTATGGCTCTGTTATCTGATGTGTAAACCTACCCTATATACAAAATCTCCTAATTTCACTTACGGTAGAATCTGGGAGTGTTTTTCCATGTTGCTGATTTCGGGTTACGACTTTCCGAAAACTTGGTTTTGGTATTTGAGTTTTGACACGGTCATTGGACGTTCGTATGTCAACGCTGAGGGTTATTTGGTTGTTCTTGCATGCATGGGCTATAGGTTCTAACCTCTGAGCACTTCGCGTGCTGTATCGATTTTCGGATTTGGTTTTGATCTCGTTATGATGTGTGTTGATGTGTAGGTACCCTTGCGTGGACTTCTGAGACGACGAAGGAGAACAAGACGTTCATCGACTTGGGCTAGAGCAAGGATAGCAGGTGAGTAGATCTATATCTACGGGGAAAGTCGGGTGGATGGCGTATAGCACCCCCGCAACTATAGTAATGGAAGAACCGATATATCGAATATATTTAGAGAAACCTAAGCTTATGTACCTACGGATAATCATAAGGATAAGTACGAGATGACATGATGAATGAGATTGATGAAACAAGGTGACATGAAATGATATGTTTGATATGAGGATGCAAGGCGATATATACACATATACATATACCAAATCTGATATGAGATTGAATTATATATATGAATGAGAATATGAGATAATATGATGTACGAGACCATAGATCCATACCCTTGATTTCTGATACGTACGATGAGTTATACCGTACGCGATATTATGTATAGGACGATAGATCCTTATTTTGATTTGATGACACCGTACGATAGATTACCGTACGCAATATGATATACCGGATGATTGATCCGCACTCTTGATTCGAGAATGATGTAGGATGATTATACCATATTTGATACTATGAGGCTGGATCGCCGACTTATTGATTGTCTTGATTCGGAGAATCATTGCTTTCTGAACACCTTGATGGATAATGGATTACACTTGAACCATACTTGTTTCCAAAATCGATGAATCGTATGCACTTGTAGATGGACACCTCAAGGGACGCTACGGATTTTCAAATGGTGTTTTTTTCTCAAAAACACCGCAGCCCCCATTTTCAATCTATGATTCGTATTATTAAAACTATAGCCGTATGGTTCAGGTGTAGTTACGCATTTTATACCATTCATGTTTATGCTGTATTATTTCCTCGTGACATACGTACTACGTTCCCAACACTTATCGTTATATGGCTTCGTCTGCGAGACCACATGCACCATTACCGATGATGTGCATGTTACACATACACATATTTGTCGGCTCACACATTCATCATCGGTAATTACCATGCCACTTACACAGTAGAACTGTTACATCACTGTATTGCTCTTAACTGTAAAGTACAATCATTGTTCAGTAATTACATGACATGCTTACATGATAATACTTGAGATAATTTCAGTACCGTTCTATGCTTGCATATACTGCACTTTATGGTTACATGCATATGAGATGTTGTTTTCATGAGATCTCTGGATTTGAGAACCGCTGATATATTTTAAAAGTCTTATGATTGTTTTAAAAACGCGGTTTCTCGTGATATGATTTGTGGCGTCCACCATGAGTTTTCTCGGTTCTGAGCTATGAGTTACCCGATTCGAGGAGTGAGGAGGCACCGTCTGCGGCTACATGGTGGACCCAGTGCGGTACCCCGGGGAAAAAAGATCGTAAAGAAAAGCGTTGAGCCCGGCAGAGGAGCACTACCGACCGGTGATAGTTTAGGCTCGGCGGATATACAGAGGATACCGACCGGAGTCATATGATCAGATGGATATGAGGGCTGATCCGATGAGACGGAGCCCGAGATATGAGGATTTACGTGTCGATGTTGGACACAGGTTTTATGATATTTCGAATGTCGATGATGGACACTCATGTTTTATGATGTTGATATGTCGTTGATGGACACACGTTGGATATTCACATACATACATGCATATGACTCAGATGACTTGATACATATACTGATACTGGCATGACATCATTATTGTACACATATGTATACATGATCGCCCTGGATATCACATAGTATTACCCTTATGTTATAGTATGATCTAGGAATCGTTGTTCATTCGATTTCTACCTGCTGATATTTTCTACTCACGAGTTGGCAACTCACCCCGTTGTGACACAGTTTTCTTGCAGGTTGGACCGCTCGGATCAGTAGCAGCTTGCTGGCACACAGTTTTCTTCAAGATGTTTTTCTTTGGTATGTGGGATACACATTTGGATCGTGACTACCCTTGTACCTATTTATTTCTATTGTATCTAGTTAAAGTCCCATTAACTAGAAACTAGACTTTGTATATTTGGTAAACCTAGACACGGACTTGTATATCTCTTGAGATTTAGAGCGAGATGGGTGTATTGTCTTTTATTTGAGCTGGATGATGTCTTGGTTTTACTTATTCTCTTTCTGTGATTGATCTTCACCGTAGGGCGTCGTATATGTAGGGTGTTTTTCGTCACCCCATTGAGATGGGAATACGCGCGCGCTTGTCAGGCATACTACTACAGATTCCCTCTGCCTAGGGTAGGCCGGGGTTTATTGATGGTGGGGATCCAAATCTCCGGCAGCCGCGGACTAAGCTGCCGTTAATTACCCCTCGCCTTTGGGGCGAGGGAACCTCCGATTAACGGGTTAAAATGGTCATGCGAACTCAATGTGCAGTGTATGTGTGTTGTGTTTTGAAAGGGGGGTTTAGATATATCGGGAGCCACGCAGAGGTTTTACGGGGGTCCCGCTACCCGGATAGCGGGCTGGGGGTCAAGGGGGCTAGCAGCCTCCTTGTGGGGTGCGGGGCAGCGTCCCGTTAGAAATTTTTTCTAACAGGGACACTGTCGCGGAGTATGTGTGTGTGTAAATACGTATACATATGTGTGTGTATATATATATATATGTATATATGTATATATATATATAAAAGAAAGAGGGGGAAAAGGCATCCAAAGGATGCGTGGGGACAGCGCCTTGAGCGCTGTGCGCTCAGGCGGAAGCGCGCCACGTGTCGGCACGTGGGCGTTTTGCGCTCGAGCGCAGTGCGCTTGAGTGCAAGCGCGCCACGTGTCGGTACGTGGGCGCTTTGCGCTCGAGCGCAGTGCGCCTGAGCGCAGCGCGCTACGTGTCGGCATGTGGGCGCTTTGCGCTCGAGCGCAGTGCGCCTGAGTGCAAGCGCGCCACGTATCGGTATGTGGGAGCTTTGCGCTCGAGCGTAGTGCGCCTGAGCGCAAGCGCGCCACGTGTCGGCACGTGGGCGCTTTGCGCTCGAGCGCAGTGCGCCTGAGCGCAAGCGCGCCACGTGTCGGCAGGTGGGCGTTTTGCGCTCGAGTGCTGGGCGCTGGCGAGACAAAGGGACTTTTAGTCCTAGAACCAGAAGCTATAGTTCCGAAAGGAAATATTTATTATATATATATATATATGTAAATATATGGAGTTAAACTCCTAAAATATTTTGGTTGATGAAAGGGGTTCTTCCTCTTCCTCCTCTGTTGGCTGGATCTTGATGATCAAGCGATGTGAGATCTAAAAATCTCTCCTTTTTGAGATCTGATAGGAGATCTGAGTTCCCCTTTGTGGGTTTTGTGGTGGAAAACTACTTAGTTTTGGAAGAGAAAGAGTAAAACTCTTGATTTAATTCAAAAAAAATGAGAAGGTTTAGAACCTTGGAGAAGGAGCAGGAGGCACAAAGAACCCTAGTTTTTGAGAGAATGGAAAAAGTGTCTTTTATTCATCATCATGTTGCCTTATATAGGCTTACATATTTACGTATAGCCCCTTGGGCTTTACAAAAATGGCGTTTTAGCCATCCCATGGCTCATGTGCCATTTCATTTTTGCACATAAGCCATGGGCTTACAAAATATTGGCTTTATGCCCATTTTGTTTACATTCATGCATAAACAATTACATAAAAATTATTTATTATATGATTTTGTTGTTGGCATGGGGAGGCTGGCTGCGGGCTCGACTTGGGCATGGACCCGCTTGACCTGGGCTTGGGCCCACCTAGCTTGGGGGTTGACCTTGACTTTGACTCGGTCAACAGGGGTGTAAATTTTTACCCCAATAAATTGCCCCCCATCAATAAATGCACACAGCATATGTGGGTCGTGTGCATGAAATTGATGGATCTTCTTTTGCGTGGAGGCGACTTGTTTTGGTTCCCACATTTTGGGATGCACTGCCCTTTTTACGATGTGGACGGTCGACGCTTAACGCGTCTCCTAGACGGAGTGTCCGTGGTAGACGTTTCCCTGGCTCGGAGCGATCTGGTTTCTGCTTTGTAGGAAGCCTGCACTGCCCTTTTTTCGACATAGACGGTCGACGCTCTGATCCGGAGCGATTTGGGTTCCCAATTTGCTGGAGCCTGCACTGCCCTTTTTGCGACATAGACGGTCGACGCTCTGATCCGGAGCGATTTGGGTTCCCAATTTGCGGGAGCCTGCACTGCCCTTTTTGCGACATAGACGGTCGACGCTCTGTTACGAAGCGATTTGGGTTCCCAATTTGTGGGAGCCTGCACTGCCCTTTTTGCGACATAGACGGTCGACGCTCTGATCCGGAGCGATTTGGGTTCCCAATTTGCAGGAGCCTGCACTGCCCTTTTTGCGACATAGACTTTCAACGCTCTGATCCGGAGCGATTTGGGTTCCCAATTTGCGGGAGCCTGCACTGCCCTTTTTGCGACATAGACGGTCGACACTCAGTTACGGAGCGATTTGGGTTCCCAATTTGCGGGAGCCTGCACTGCCCTTTTTGCGACATAGACGGTCGACGCTCTGATCCGGAGCAATTTGGGTTCCCAATTTGCGGGAGCCTGCACTGCCCTTTTTGCGACATAGACGGTCGACGCTCTGATCCGGAGCGATTTGGGTTCCCAATTTGCGGAAGCCTGCACTGCCCTTTTTGCGACATAGACGGTCGACGCTCTGTTACGGAGCGATTTAGGTTCCCAATTTGCGAGAGCCTGCACTGCCCTTTTTGCGACATAGACGGTCGACGCTCTGATCCGGAGCGATTTGGGTTCCCAATTTGCGGGAGCCTGCACTGCCCTTTTTGCGACATAGACGGTCGACGCTCTGTTACGGAGCGATTTGGGTTCCCAATTTGCGGGAGCCTGCACTGCCCTTTTTGCGACATAGACGGTCGACGCTCTGATCCGGAGCGATTTGGGTTCCCAATTTGCAGGAGCCTGCACTGCCCTTTTTGCGACATAGACGGTCGACGCTCTGATCCGGAGCGATTTGGGTTCCCAATTTGCGGGAGCCTGCACTGCCCTTTTTGCGACATAGACGGTCGACTCTCTGATCCGGAGCGATTTGGGTTCCCAATTTGCGGGAGCCTGCACTGCCCTTTTTGCGACATAGACGGTCGACGCTCTGATCCGGAGCGATTTGGGTTCCCAATTTGCGGGAGCCTGCACTGCCCTTTTTGCGACATAGACGGTCGACGCTCTGTTACGGAGCGATTTGGGTTCCCAATTTGCGGGAGCCTGCACTGCCCTTTTTGCGACATAGACGGTCGACGCTCGGTTACGGAGCGATTTGGGTTCCCAATTTGCGGGAGCCTGCACTGCCCTTTTTGCGACATAGACGGTCGATGCTCTGTTACGAAGCGATTTGGTAGACGTGCCCCTGGCACGGCGTGTCGCTGGTCGACATTTCACCGAGACGGAGTGTCTGCTGTCGATGTGCCCCCGGCACAGAGTGTCTGCTTGACGTTTTCCCGAGGCGGAGTGTCGCTGATTGACGCAAAGGTCGATGTTGGAATTGGTTGGTTTGATTTGTTTAACTTGAGTTGACATCAGCATTGCTATACTGGAATATGGTACCAGGAACGAATCATCATTTGTCATGAGAGAATTTTGGGATTGGTATTTTTGTCGACATCTGCATTGCTGCACTGGAATAATGCCAGGAGCAACTCATCATGTGCCCCGGGAGGATTTGGATTTGGTTTTTTTTCGTTTGGCATCTGCATTGCTGCACTAGAATAATGCCAGGAGCAACTCATCATGTGCCCCGAGAGGATTTGGATTTGGTTTTTTTGGCATCTGCATTGCTGCACTGGAATAATGCCAGGAGCAACTCATCATTTGCCCCGGGAGGATTTGGATCTGGTTTGTTTGGCATCTGCATTGCTGCACTGGAATAATGCCAAGAGCAACTCATCATTTGCCCCGGGAGGATTTAGGAATTGGTGGCTTACGAGACAGGTTTAGATCCCTGTCACCTAAGGCTTTTCCATTTTGTGAGCCATAAGGGTCTCACAAAGCATTTTCTCCCTACGGGTCGTAAGGATCCCGTAGGTGTATTTTCTCCCTAGGAGTCGTGGGGACTCCTAAGTGTGTTGCTCATTTGTGGGTCGTAGGGATCTCACACAGGAATTTTCTCCTCACAAAGTCGAGAGGACTTTGCGAGTGCATTTCATTTCTTTTTTTTTATGAGTTTGCGTCCTTCCGGGTTTTCACAAACTCGCCGGCAGTCCTGCTGTTTTTACTCACGGAGCCCTTTCGGGTTTTCATCCGTGCCCATTTTTCTTGTGGACATACCGTTCTTTTTTTTTTGAGAGATCGGGATTGTTTTACGCCCGTGGATTGTATACGGTTTTGCAGGATGTATGATCCAGACTGTAGGGCCGGAAAAATTTCAGGACTTTGTTGGCGTCTGCATCGCTGCACTGGAATGTGGTACCAGGAGCGACTCATCATTCCCCGTTGGGGTATGGGATTTGGAATTTGGTTGGCGTCTGCATCGCTACACTAGAATATGGTACCAGGAGCGAATCATCATTCGCCACTTTGGGATTTGGTTGGCGTCTGCATCGCTGCACTGGAATATGGTACCAGGAGCGACTCATCATTCGCCACTTGGGGGTTGGGGAGCGATGGCTTAGAAGACAGGTTTAGATCCCCACCACCTAAGACTTTTCAATTTTATGGGCCGTGAGGGTCCCATAAAAGCAATTTCTCCCTACGAGTCGTGAGGATCTCGCAGGTGTATTTTCTCCTTAGGAGTCATGAGGACTCCTAAGTGTGTTTTTCCTTCGTGAGTCGTAAGGATCCCACAAAGGTTTGTTCTCCTCATGTATCGTGAGGACACATGAGTGGGTCTTCTCAATGGAGCATAATTCCAAAGGCGGAGACCAGCCGCGTAGCTGGTGATTACGGTGGGGCATAAGGGTGATGAGAATTATTTGAGCCCGTGGATTGTATACGGCAGTCAATTTGGGGATTAGCCGTAGGGCCGAAAGAATTTTGGGAAATTGGATTTTTGTTTGGCGTCTGCATTGCTGCACTGGAATAATGCCAGGAGCAACTCATCATCCGCCCTTGTTTTTTTTTGTTTTTTTTGGTTTTTTTTATTTTACCGCGATTGCTCTATCATTTCTGCTTTTCCTTATCGCGAAGGTCGCGATTGCCCTATTATTTCGGCTTTTATTCACGGTTGCCCAATTATTTCGGTTTTATTTTCATCTTTATTTTACTCGCTGATTTTTATTGCGAATTGCCCCATCATTTCGGCTTTTTATTTATTTTTTATTTATTTGCACATTTTTTTTTACATTTTTTCTTTTACATTCCCAGTTTAACGACTTAGAGGTCGATTGTTTCCCAGTTTAACGACGTGGTAGTTCTCTTTGCTTATCCCAGCTCCTTGAACTTTGATCTTGGCGGAGCTGTGTTGATGACCTAGCTCTGTGGCTTGCCGATACATCCGAGGATTGTGAGGTTTTTCCAAGCTTATATTGGTCCTCTGCCCAATCTTTGAAAACACAGCAGTTTTCAATGGTATGACTCAGCACTCTATGGTATGGGCAGTATATGGAATTGCCAGTCATATTCATTTCATGTGGCCTCTTCGGAATAGGCAGTTGCAGGCCATTGTTCAGGGCTTCCTCGAACATATCGCGGACCTCATCCCTCCTAAAGGAGTACACCTTCTTCCTTCTCTCCATCAGAGTAGGTGCCCTCACTGACGCCGGTCCCTGAGGCCGATCAATCTTTGGTTCGCCCTGCACATGTCTGGGAGGGTTAGGTTCCCGAAAGGTTTCGGTCTCCATTTGCATGAAATCGGCGATCGTAGCTTGACTGTTTGCTAACACGCCTTTAGACAGTTCTATCTCTCCCGTCTTGTATTGCCTTTCGACCCAATCTTTGAAGACGAAGCAGTTCTCAATGGAATGACCTATCACCCTGTGATAGAGGCAATATTTTGGGTCGTCGGTCATATTCTCTTCTTGCGGTCTCTTTGATTCTGGCAGTTGTAGACCGTTTCTTAGGGCATCCCTGAATATCTTGTAGACCTTTTCCCTCTTGAAGGAATAGACCTTTTCCAGCTTCTCTTTCAGAGGCGATTCCCCCCCGGCGTATGTATCGGAGAGACTGGAGGCTGATTGCGGCCGTTTTTCGTGAAGGCGCTCCGCTTTTAGGTTGAAAGGGATATCAGTTGGCTGCCCCGGGGCATCAATCCCTGGCTCATGGGCCAAAATTTGATTCTGCTGTAATTGCAATCGGGCGACTTGGGTCGCAAGATCTGCCACGACATTTGCCAGCTCATCGACTTTGGAATAGACCTCGGCAATCTTCTCATCCCTGTCCTGAAATTGCCTTTGAAGCCATTGGAATAATGCTTATTCTGTAGTTCCGGTTATGACAACCGGGTAATCTTTATTGCCTGAGCTCAATTCTGTAGGAACCACGGGCTCCTCTGGCTTATTGGCCTGAGCGGGCTCTTCATCATTTAGATCGAGCCGATGTTGGATAGCGTCAACCATATCATCGCCGTGGCTGTGAAGAAGAGGAGGGTTCGTTTCTTCATATCCGGCCATGTAGACAGTGTGGATAACACATTCAGCCATTCTTTCATCACTGGCAGCTGGTTTCGCGTAGCGGTCCGGGCTTTGGAAATTCATAAATTTTAACATGGCCAGAGCCCTAGCCCTTTTGTTGGCTCTATATCTGAGCCGCTTCTGCCTCAGCTTCTCTGCCTTAAGCGCTTGGCAGGCTTCTGCTCTTTGGAGAGCCACCATAGGCTGAGTGATGGGGAGGCTTGAGAAGACACACAATCGAGCAGTGGTCAAGGGCACCGCTGGAGCTTGCTCGGGATGCGTTGTTGCTGTGTTGGTGTTGATGGCCTTGCCCCCAGCTGGGGCTAAGGAAAGTCGTTCAGACACCAACTTGCGTTTGGATTGGGGCGCCCTTGAGATCACCACATTTGGTCTCCTACCTTTCGAGACTGATCTGTCTGCCACCGGGGCTTGAGGAGCTGGGATGGCGCCAACTGGAATGAACATAATAAAGCTGAATGGTAGCAGCGGCTCTTCCCATTGCCGTCCGATACTGGCCGGAAAGACCGTCCTAGAGTCTATCCCCATCGTATAGGAGACGGGAGCTGAGTTCATCATCGAAGACATCGTCGGAAGGTGATTGCTTGAGAATCTGCATGAAAAAGCATTATTTTTAGTATAAATACCGGTATGTATATTGATTGAGTTCGCATGAACGCTTAACCCGAAATATGGGAGGAGAGATTGGTCCTACCGGGCATGCCAAAATCTGTAGGGTGTTTTTCGTCACCCCATTGAGATGGGAATACGCGCGCGCTTGTCAGGCGTACTACTACAGATTCCCCCTGCCTATGGTAGGCCGGGGTTTATTGATGGTGGGGATCCAAATCTCCGGCAGCCGCGGACTAAGCTGCTGTTAATTACCCCTCGCCTTTGGGGTGAGGGAACCTCCGATTAACGGGTTAAAATGGTCATGCGAACTCAATATGCAGTGTACGTGTGTTGTGTTTTGAAAGGGGGGTTTGGATATATCGGGAGCCACGCAGAGTTTTTACGGGGGTCCCGCTACCTGGATAGCGGGCTGAGGGTCAAGGGGGCTAGCAGCCTCCTTGCGGGGTGCTGGGCAGCGCCCCGTTAGAAATTTTTTTCTAACAGGGACACTGTCGCGGAGTATGTGTAAATATGTATACATATGTGTATATATATATATGTATATATGTATATATATATATATATAAAAGAAAGAGGGGGAAAAGGCATCCAAAGGATGCGTGGGGCCAGCGCCTTGAGCGCTGTGCGCTTAGGTGCTGTGTGCTCAGGCGCAAGCGCACCACGTGTCGGCACGTGGGCGTTTTACGCTCGAGCGCAGTGCGCCTGAGCGCAAGAGCGCCACGTGTCGGCACGTGGGCGTTTTGCGCTCGAGCGCAGTGCGCCTGAGCGCAGCACGCCACGTGTCGGCACGTGGACGCTTTGCGCTCGAGCGCAGTGCGCCTGAGTGCAAGCGCGCCACGTGTCGGCACGTGGGCGCTTTGCGCTCGAGCGCAGTGCGCCTGAGCGCAAGCGCGCCACGTGTCGGCACGTGGGTGTTTTGCGCTCGAGCGCTGGGCGCTGGCGAGACAAAGGGACTTTTAGTCCCAGAACCAGAAGCTATGCTTCAGAAAGGAAATATCTATTATATATATATGTGTGTGTGTGTGTGTGTGTGTGTGTGTGTGTGTGTGTGTAAATATATGGAGTTAAACTCCTAAAATGTTTTGGTTGATGAAAGGGGTTCTTCCTCTTCCTCCTCTGTTGGCTGGATCTTGATGATCAAGAGATGTGAGATCTAAAAATCTCTCCTTTTTGAGATCTGATAGGAGATCTGAGTTCCCCTTTGTGGGTTTGTGGTGGAAAACTACTTAGTTTTGGAAGAGAAAGAGTAAAACTCTTGATTTAATTCAAAAGAAATGAGAAGGTTTAGAACCTTGGAGAAGGAGCAGGAGGCACAAAGAACCCTAGTTTTTGAGAGAATGGAAAAAGTGTCTTTTATTCATCATCATGTTGCCTTATATAGGCTTACATATTTACGTATAGCCCCTTGGGCTTTACAAAAATGACATTTTAGCCATCCCATGGCTCATGTGCCATTTCATTTTTGCACATAAGCCATGGGCTTACAAAATATTGGCTTTATGCCCATTTTGTTTACATTCATGCATAAACAATTACATAAAATTTATTTATTACATGATTTTGTTGTTGGCATGGGGAGGCTGGCTGCGGGCTCGACTTGGGCATGGACCCGCTTGACCTAGGCTTGGGCCCACCTAGCTTGGGGGTTGACCTTGACTTTGACTCGGTCAACAGGGGTGTAAATTTTTACCCCAACAGTATATATATGCTTTATTGCGTGGTTGTGATTCCGCCAATTGGCGAAGAGCTGGCTCCCGCTTGGTGATGTTTATATTATTGCATGTATATGGTTTTCGACCAAAATATACAAGGGAGGTGCTGCCCAAATTTCAAGGACGAAAATGTTTTCAAAGATAGTATGTAAATTGTTGCATTTTCATATGATATTACTTATACTGTTAAAAGAAGGCTTGAATTCTTTATGCCAATATTTCAAAACTGCACCTCCATTATTTTCCAAAAAAGTTTTAGATTTCTGGGCTTCGGTTTACTTGAATTACGACGGGGTCCTTTAGACTTCACATGATTCTCGTGTCGGTCATGTGCCAATTCCGGATCGTGACAACTTTAAACCTGAGATTTTCATTTGTCTCGTGTAAGTTCCCACTGTACTTAGATTACTACCGTACCACGGCTCTACTGAGTCGTGCAAACAGGTTTTGGTTAGGTACAGTCCCAAGCCACATGGAGGCAGTGAGCGATTGTTAGAGATTCTTCTCTCCCGGTATAGGGAGTTGATGTCGCAGTCTGTTGGATTGGCCGGCACCATAAGTCCTTAGCCAAGGCAAGTGAGATTTACCGACAGGTTGGTCAGTAGTTTCTCAGTTGGTCCTGAGCCACATCGGTATGAATTATTGGGTTATTGGGGTCTGATGTTTACCACCCCCGGACCCGGTATGCGATACTCTTAGATGAAGAGACGGGACTGTACGAAGATTGTCACAGATAGGCTAAGTAGGGGTTTGGATGAGCTTGCTCGTCGGCCTTTCTTTCGACAGATACTCGAGTAGCCGTTACGTGCAGTTAGTGCCGCTGACGTGCTTGTGGCTATAAATTTATTCAGTAACTCACTGCCGGCGTACTGTCGAGTCTTTAGAGTCCCACACAGAGGGTTTCCCTGATTCAGACGAAATGATGCAATGGCCGTATTTTGATACGTGCAGAGTTCCGATTAAATATGCGTACTAGTTATACAAACTTTAATCGGGCAAATGATAATACTAGCTGGCTTAGAATTAAACCGGATTATAAAATTAAGTATTGATTTAATAATACACACACACACACATATATATCGATATGCATATTCTAGTATTATATTCATTGTATTATTCTATCTCTTTAGGTATTCGTATTTCGATACAAATATGGGTATGTATATGCGGTAGGATATATTTCGTATTTATACGGAAAGACATTCTAGAAAGTGGACACCTTATTTTGGATCATCCATTTATTTAAATGGAAATGAGGTGTAAAGTTGAAGAGAAGTGAAAATGGTGAGAGACATGGGTAAATAGAATTGACAAATGAATTGAAAATTCATTTGTTAAAACTATTCAAGCATGGTTGGTATATTGTATTTGAAAATATCAGTATACAAAACCATTGCTCTTGATTTATCTCTCACCAAGGTTTTCTCATTTCACCATTTGCTTTCTCTCTCTTCTCTTGAACTCCTTCTTCTTCTTCCCTACCCTCTCATGAGTTGAGAATCAAGGGAAGAAAAGTGATAGAAAAATACTAAAACACTTCATTACATCTCTAAGCACTCTAGATGAGCAACTTAATTAGGGTCTTTAGTTACTCTACTTGATTGTTTATGTGGAGATAAAGCCTTGAACCATATCTCTCGGGTGGATCATCTTCGACAAAAGGACGACCTGCTTCCAAGCTCGATCACGGAGACCCCGAGGAGATAACAAAGAGGTTGAAGACCAAAGGACACGGATATCTAGGTATAACCCTCTTACAGAGTAGTTAGAACACCTTAAGTTTACTAGTTTAGTATTTGGTTAGATTCTAGGGTCATTGTTTCTAATGCCATATTTTTAAAACCCAGAGTTTTTCGTTCCGCAAAGACCACGGATTTAGCGGCTAGGGTGCTAGGAACATCATCAGGTCCGAATGAGCCAAATGGTCCGGTACAGACAGAGGGCCGGAGATCTACGCGAGTTAGGCGTCCGCCGGTCAGACTTGGTTTTGAGGACATGACCGCAGTTGGTTTTGATGACGCGGCATCATATGCGTTAACTATTGAGCTTGAAGAACTGTCCAGTTATAGAGAGGCTGTGCAGTCTACCGATTTTCCTAATTAGAAAGATGCGATAGAGAAGAAGATGGAGTCTCTTTATCAGAACGATACATGGGATTTAGTTGCTCTACCAGAGGGCAATCACGTGATCGGCTGTAGGTGGGTCTTTAAAGTTAAGAAGGGTTCATCAGAGGCAGATGACATTAGAACATGGCAAGATTGGTGGTTAAGGGTTTTGCACAGAGAAATGGTGAAGACTACAACGAGATCTTTTCTCCGGTGGTTCGACATACTTTAATTCATATTTTGTTGTTCATGGTTGCAGTTTATGATATAGAGCTTGAACAGCTTGATATCAAGACTGCTTTCTTGCATGGTGATTTAGATGAGAATATTTATATGCATCAGTCAGATGGGTTCATAGTCAATGGCAAGGATGGCTATGTTTGCAAATTGAAGAAGGTTTTTTAATGGTTTGAAGCAGTCTCCGAGATAGCGGTACAAGCGATTTGATTAGTTTATGTTGACGATTGGGTACACAAGGAATATTAAGAATCAGTGCGTTTATATGAGTCTACTCGATGATGGGTCCCGATTTATCTTTTATTCTACGTTGAAGATATGTTGGTGGTATCACGCAGCATGTCAGAGGTCAACAGCTTGAAACAACAGTTAAGTCAAGAGTTCGAGATGAAAGATTTGGGGCTGCGAAGAAAATACTTGGCATGGAGATTATCAGGGAGAGGAAACGCGGTAGGTTGCGTCTGCGACAGAAACAATATATCGAGAAAGTTCTTACTCGGTATGGGATGGAGAAGGCAAAACCCATGTCTACTTTTTTAGGAGCGCACTTCATGCTTTCGGCGAAATTATCACCGGGGTCGGATACGGATAGGTAGTACATATCTAGAGTGCCATATGTGAGTGCAGTAGGCAGTTTGATATATGCGATAGTTTGCACGTGTCCAGACATTGCACATGCAGTAAGAATGGTCTGCCGATACATGGCTAATCCGGGTAAGGAGCATTGGCAGGCTGTAAAGTGGATTCTGGGGTACTTGAGGGATACTGCGGGGTTCTGCTTGTTATTCAGCAGAGGCAGTACGGATGGTTGTATTATGACTCAGAGTTTGCTGGTGATAGGGACAGACGGAGATCTACGACGGGTTACGTATTCACGTTGGGCACTGGTGCAGTGTCATGGAGATCAATGTTACAGTCCATTGTTTCATTATCGACGACAGAGGCAAAATTGATAGCTACTACGGAGGCCTATCAAGGAGATCATATATTTGTGTGGATTGATGGGTGATATGGGTGTTCCGCAGGATTTCACGGAGGTGTTTTGCGATAGTCAGAGCGCAATTCACTTGGTAGAGCATCAGTTTTATAGTTCGAGAACTAAGCATATCAAGACGAAATATTTCTTTTTAGAAAACAAGAAGAAAGTTATTTCGCTTACGAAGATTGGTACCCATGAAAATTTAGTGGATGCATTTACGAAGATAGTCCCAGTTTTCAAGTTCAAGTTTTGTTTGGACTTGATTTGCCTAGTTGCTTGATAAAGGCTAGAAACGACGAATTGCAAAACTCCAAGTTTTTCATGCAAGTGTAGAGATTTTGCGAATTTGAATTAAGATGGAGATTGTTGAAATTGATTGTAAATTCGGAGCCCGAAATTAAGAGACAAAAAACCCAAGAGCGAATGTAGTGGGGATTTAAATTAATCATTAATTTAAATTTCAATTTTATCTCTTAGAATCCTATATATTCTATGATTAATTAATCCCTATGCTATATATATTAATAGAATCAATCCAACAACATAAAGCTGCTATTCTATATTAAGGGCCCGCTTCGGGGGAGCGACGCTCACGGCTCCCCCAAGTGTTGAGCGGCTACAGCAGCTCAACTCGAGCACCGCTCTTCCGAACGAGGGGATCGGCCAACGTTTCCCACCGCTCCCATGAGCGACGAGGAAGATAAGGTGCCCCCCTTTGTTTTTTTAAAAAAATTGAATGAGTTGGATAGATTTTTTTAATAATTTTTAATTTTTAATGGATTTTTCCCAAAATTTATGGTTACAAAACCATCGTTTCACACCGCTCCCCCGAACACACCCAAAAATATGATTTGGTTACAAAACCATGGTTTCACACCACTCATCCGAACTGGCCCTAAATCAACAGAGCCTTTAAAGAAGAGGTCTATAGCCAGAAAAGAGATTGATTCAAGTGTGGCAGCCAATCACTACTACAAATAAGGGTTGCCCCTACGGATTTATCGGTAGGGGCAACCCACTGCCCCTACGGATATATACGTAGGGGCGAAAAAAGACCCCGTAGGTGCAAAGGCCGCAGGTGCAAGTTGAGGCCCTGAACGTGCCCCTACGGACAAATTTAAGCCCCTACGGATATATCAGTAGGTGTTATAGCCCCTACGGAGTACCCCGTAGGGGTAATAAAATCATATATGTAATTTTTTTTTTTGAATATATTGTATATACCTACGGATATAACCGTAGGTCTCTTTTAGATCCCTACGGATATATCCGTAGGGGATATATAGTAGTTCCTACGGTTAAGTCCGTAGGGGCTAATCCCAACACCCTGGACTGATATCAGGTGGGAAAATATCAGGAAACCTGATATTTTCCCCTACGGATAAATTCGTAGGGGATAAACACTAGCCCCTACGGACATATCCGTAGGGACAACCCCAACACCCTGCACTGATATCAGGTGGGAAAATATCAGGTTTCCTGATAGTTTGCCCCTACGGATATACCCGTAGGGTTAGTGTATGTACCTGCGGCTTAATCCGTAGGTACATATTGTCTGTATTTTTTTTTTAAAAAATGGGCTGCCAGATTTTTTGCCGCCCTGTGCACAATACTATATACATCAATCAAATCATATATTGCAGTATTCATAATCACATCTCACGCATATATATAATATACAAAAGAAACCCAAAAACTGAATATGATATAAATACAAACCAATATCAATATCGTTTCAAAATGTAGTACAATATGATATAAATAAATACATGTTTCAAAAAATAAGAACCAAAAAGCTACCCTAGTTCGGTCCAGCTCCACCTCCGAATAACGTTCGAATAACGCGCGCCTGCTCCTCGGTAAATACACTCTCCAATGCTACATATAAGGGAGTCTGAGCGGCATGTGGAGCTGGCGATGTGGTCTGCGCAGCCGCCGTCGAGGTAGTCGCTTGCGGAGCCGCGGCTGCGGGAGTCTGAGTGGGCGGTGGAGCTACAGGAGCTGTCTGCGGAACCGCAGCCGATGTAGTGGCTTGTGGAGCCGCAGCCGAAGGAGATGCATGTGGAGGCTCGGCCGATCTACCCTGTCGCGTCTGGACATAACGTGTGTAAGAAGCGTGTAAGAACTGTGTATTATTCGAATTCGTTTCATTATTAAGTTATTTCGAAACCCTGTTTGGATATCTAGTTTGGAAAAGCGTTGTTTATTTTAATTACATATGTATGTATGATTAATCAGACTTAAGTCTAAAACCAAATAAGCTCAACCTACGTACTAATTATGGATATGTTGATATGTATATAATATGAAATGATATTTTACTATAAAGTAGTATACATACCAGCATCTCCTTCAACTCCTGAACGGTGGCCCTCAAGCTATCCAGTTCCTGATGGACATGCCGGCCACTGGAGACGGAGGAAGTAACCGCCGGAGTGGAGTCCAACCTCATATGGGCCCTGCTAGGGCCCAATCCCCGGCCTCTCTCCCAACCTCCGTGGTGCCCTCCGTGTGCGGCGTCCAGAACTGGGGTCAGCAGCCTCGGATCGTTCTGTCCGGTAAAATCGATCCCCGAGGCCTGGGCCTGCTCAACCACCCGCTCCTACACCCACATTAAGCAGTAAAGTATAAGTATAAAATTTAAACTTGAACCTTCCAAAACTAAAATTTCAAATTTGGGTAGAAAAAATATTAACACTTACGCAGTACTCCTGGGTAGCGACGTCGGGACATCGAAGCTCGCCCGTGGCGGGATCTGTCGAGGTGCCGTGGACGGCAAGATATGCGGACAGCACGCTCGGTGTACCACCTGACGCCACGGTCCGAGATGTCTGCAATATTAGAAAGTAACTCTTAATATTAGAAATATTAGAGAATAAATCTTAATATTGCAGAATATTAGAGAATAACTCTTAATTTACCAATAACTCCATGGCTCGAGTAATGTTCCTCGAGCCACCTGTGTAAGTGGGGCGACCCCTCTTCGCCGACTTCCTGTTCTCCGTATTCTGAGCGGCCTGTTTCTGCACAACGCATTAACATTTAGTTTTCTAATTAAGAAACACAAAGAAATAAATTATATCATAAATAATGAATTAAATTTAAAATACATACTTGTTTGCGTTCGGAGTCGAAATAAGCGCACAATAGAGGCCATGTCTCTACGTCGACTCTCACAAACGCCGGAGTAGATAGGAGGGCCGCTCTCTCTGCCTCGGGGGTCGCTATCCACAGGGAGTAGCAGTCGGCCTTCAGCTCATTCCTGTTGTATCGGACCTTGGCCTGCATGTTCTTCATCAGGCCATTGTACAGAGCATGAAGGTCGAGCACCCTCCTCGAGTGATCAGGGTCGGCTACAGGCTGAAAATCGTAATCCAACTGAAAATACAAAAAAAAACATTGTTATTAGATTGCAAGTGTTAATAATAAATATATTGGATAGATCAAATGAAAATATATATTAATACATACCCGAGCCTGTTCAAAGAAGAGGGCGAATGAGCGCTGGTGCTGCTCGCCCCACTCAACGTGAAGTGGATAGTTCTTCACGATCCGGCTCTCGTCCCCCAAATACCGGCCGAACCTCTCGGCATGAGGACCGGTATAGCGATAGTCAAGGGTAAAAAATAGGGGGAATGCTGCCTCCCCCCTAGCTCTATTAGGCCTCAGCCTATGGGACTGATTCGGGCCTCGAGTCCCCCTCTGGGGATGGAGAGGCCCTGCGTCTGCACGAAATATCAAGACAATCAATAATAAGACAAAGTTGTATTAAGAAATCAAGGTTAAACAAAAATTCAAGTGTGATATATACCTCCAGTGAATAACGCACGAGCCTGGGCCCGAGCAGCAGCACGAGCGGGACGATAGTTCCTCCGGTGAGGAACAACCGGGGTCCCGGACCCGGACGCATCCCCTCCAACTATAAAATAAACATCGACGCTAAATCTCCATGAAGTTCATATTTATTCTATAGAGCATATGTAAAATAAATAAATATTTTAAATTTATTCATACTAACCTGCAGACGATGCGGAGGGTACGGAAGCGGCAGGAGTGGCCCCTGTGGAAGGTGTGGACGCACCACCTATAATTAGACAATTAAAAATAGATTTTATAAGTAATTGCAAAAAGAATGTGTAGATCAATAATATAACGTTCTAAATCAATATGCATGAACTATAGGACATATAAACATACCCGCAGGTGCGGTGGTGTCACCACCTACAGCTAGACAATAATAAAAATTGCTAAGTAAGATCAAAAGGAATGTGTATATTTATGATATAGCATTCTAAATCAATATACATACACTATATGATATATAAACATACCTGGAGGAGCGGGGGTGGCCTCTGTCCCAGATGTGGACGCAGGACCAACTAGACAATTAAAAATAGATTTGATAAGTAATTGCAAAAAGAATGTGTAGATCAATAATATAACGTTCTAAATCAATATGCATGCACTATAGGACATATAAACATACCCGCAGGTGCGGTGGTGTCACCACCTACAGCTAGACAATAATAAAAATTGCTAAGTAAGAGCAAAAGGAATGTGTATATTTATGATATAGCATTCTAAATCAATATACATACACTATATGATATATAAACATACCTGGAGGAGCGGGGGTGGCCTCTGTCCCAGATGTGGACGCAGGACCAACAACTAGACAATCAAACATTGACAATATAAGTAATTTTGACATAAACAGGCATGAATATCTGTAATATTAAATTGAAAATGGATATGCGTGCAGTATACCTAGAAGTGTGGCAAAATCCACATGGAAGGAGGCATCCGAAGGGGTCTCCGATCTGGGTGCAAGACCGGCCCTCTGAAGCTCCCTACGGAGCTCTCCGGGCGGCAGAACCGCTCTGCCTCTGCCTCTGCCTCTGCCGCAGCTGGAGCTCCTGCCGCCCCTCGCTGCTCCCGACATCGTCATCCAATCTAGATAAACGGTTTGTGGACGCATTAGACAATCATTAAAAGTATTGACTATATATGATCTAGAGCGTAAAATGTGAAGTAATAATATAACATTACTGATAACCTTTTTCGTTTTGTGACCATGTACGGACCAACCTGAAAGCATTCCATATGCAGGAAAGTCATTAATTGTCCACATTAAAGCCGCACGCAGTATGAAGGTTGTATTTGTGTTTGAATCATATGTCTCTACACCATCAATAAACAAAGTTTTCAGCTCCTCAATCAGAGGTCGGAGATAGACGTCGATATTGTTCCCCGGTGAGTTTGGTCCGTCGATAAGAAGAGGCATCATAAAGTATGATTGGTCCATAGCCAACCAAGGCGACAGATTATAAATTATCATTACAACGGGCCATGTACTGTGACTTCCAGCCATATAGTTGAATGGGCAGAAGCCATCGGCAGCCAGTCCGAGCCGGACATTGCGGGGATCGCTACTGAATATTGTGTGCCTCCTATCGAAATCCTTCCATGCCGGTGAATCTCTTGGATGGCTCATTTTTCCATTTTCGCTTGGAGGAGCACGATGATGCCAAATCATTGCCTCGGCTGTTTTCTTGCACCTGAATAGCCTCTGTAGCCTCTGTGTTATGGGAAAATATCGTGCTATCTTCACAGGTATATCAGGCTTCTTATCAGAATCTTTCGGCTTATACCTGGCCTCTCCGCATGTTGGACACTCTTTCAAATCTGAATTCTCTTTCCGGTACAACACGCAATTTTTAGGACATGCTTGAATCTTCTCGCACTTTAGACCCAAATCAGACATCATTTTCTGGGCTTCGTACCAGCTTTCGGGCACATTATTTCCCGGAGGCATAGAATCTTTCAAGAACGAAAGAAGCATTGTGAATGACTTGTTGCTCCATCCATTTAGGCACTTAATTTGGAAAAGTTGGACGAACCATGAGAGGGTGGAATACTTCGCATTCTCATAAATTGGTTTCCTAGCATCATTCATGAAATTTTCATATTTATCCGCACGCGGTCCTTGACCGGAAGGAATGTCATCTTCGGTATGAATAGATTCACCTAGGGCAGCCTCTACCATATCCTCCATTTCTTCTGATGGAAATAAATTTCTGTATCCTGCCGTATTACCGAATTCTTCTTCTTCTCCTGCCGCATTATCGTGTTCTCCTTCTTCTACCGCAGTACTGCATTCTTCTCCTTCCCCGTGATATTTCCAAATTGAATAAAGTCTAGTAAACCCATGTTTTACAATATGAAGCTCTGCCAATTCTACCTTCTGCCAGTACTTATTGCCACATCTATCGCACGGACAGAGAATCTTATCTATTATGATCTTATTATGTGCTCGTGCAAATTCAAGGAAAGCAGCAACCCCTGCGACAAACTTAGGTTGCATACGTTGTTTCCAATCCACATACATCCAGTCCTTAACTCTGACGTACTCATGGGCCATGTTAGACTGAATAACATATAAATTGTAGGTTATGCTGACTATATTGAGAAATATAAGAACGGGATAGTTACTGACAAAGGAGAAAATCCATGTATATGCTTTGTGTGTGCGTTTGTCGTTGAAAAGAATAAATTATCGCACGTTATGTTGACCGATAGACGGGGACTAAGTGGCGCTTTTAATTAGTTTCATATATGGGTATCGATGGGAATATGAAGGTTTCATATTATCATATATTGGTTTTAACCCGAACATCTCGAGTCGCTCTCTGATTATGCGTTTGTATGTATGTGTTCCGGCTGTCGGGGGTAGGCTTCTATCCCATTAAGAATGTATAGAGCGAACGCCCATCACTTGTGCTTTCAACCGTTTCGAGTAAATTTCGGCAGCACCTCCCCGCTGTTCTCCGAGTACACTGTAATAGAATAGATAATCATTTCAAAGCTGTGAAACAACGTTGAAATGAACATCTAATCTATCTTTGTACACGGAGAACCAGCGAAAAGGTACCGACGAAATATCTCGAAACGGATGAAAACACAAGTGAATGAAGGCGTTTGCTTTATACATTCTTAACTTGTCCACACGGGACAAATCTATGGGTTACCATACGATTGAATTTTCTCGTCGCGCAGACTATACGACGGTTGTTAGTATCGAGCTATACTGTCCGATATTTAACAACCTTCGTATAGTTCTAGGTCACGACGAGCATCGCACGTATGTTAACCGATAGACGGGGACTAAGTGGCGCTTTAGTTTCATATACGGGTATCGATGGGAATATGAAGGTTTCATATCATCATCGAGTATCATATATTGGTTTTAACCCGAACATCTCGAGTCGCTCTCTGATTATGCGTTTGTATGTATGTGTTCCGGCTGTCGGGGGTAGGCTTCTATCCCATTAAGAATGTATAGAGCGAACGCCCATCACTTGTGCTTTCAACCGTTTCGAGTAAATTTCGGCAGCACCTCCCCGCTGTTCTCCGAGTACACTGTAATAGAATAGATAATCATTTCAAAGCTGTGAAACAACGTTGAAATGAACATCTAATCTATCTTTGTACACGGAGAACCAGCGGAAAGGTACCGACGAAATATCTCGAAACGGATGAAAACACAAGTGAATGAAGGCGTTTGCTTTATACATTCTTAACTTGTCCACACGGGACAAATCTATGGGTTACCATACGATTGAATTTTCTCGTCGCGCAGACTATACGACGGTTGTTAGTATCGATCTATACTGTCCGATATTTAACAACCTTCGTATAGTTCTAGGTCACGACGAGCATCGCACGTATGTTAACCGATAGACGGGGACTAAGTGGCGCTTTAGTTTCATATACGGGTATCGATGGGAATATGAAGGTTTCATATCATCATCGAGTATCATATATTGGTTTTAACCCGAACATCTCGAGTCGCTCTCTGATTATGCGTTTGTATGTATGTGTTCCGGCTGTCGGGGGTAGGATTCTATCCCATTAAGAAAAAATGGAGTGTATTTCGCTGTGAGAGACTCTTCAAAGAAATGGAGGAAGAAGCACTAAAGAAAAAAGAGAGAAAAATAAGAATATAAAGTTGAAACTAAACTTGAGCTATCCGCTGAAATCATAAAGCATAGGAAAGTTGATTGAGTCTTGATCTATTGCTCTTTCTTTGCATTATCTCGTATGTCCATTTATAGATTTTAATGCCACATGAGATGTAATCAGTCAGCTCCCTATGGTTGTATTAATGTCAGCTCTTACACAATATGGGTATCTGCCTTACGATTAAGACAACTATGGAATATGTTAATTTAAAATGTAAGGCTAGCTTTCTATGTATTCTGAGGGACTGCTTGCATAGAACTTAGCTTGATCCTCTCAATTATTACACATAAATATGCTGACATGCCTCTCATAACCCTAACCCCAGCCCCACAGTAACCCTAACCCTAGCCCCAACCCTAACCCCAGCCCACCGTAACCCTACCCCAGCCCCACAGTAACCCTAACCCTAGCCCCAACCCTAACCCCAGCCCACCGTAACCCTACCCCAGCCCCACAGTAACCCTAACCCTAGCCCCAACCCTAACCCCAGCCCACCGTAACCCTACCCCAGCCCCACAGTAACCCTAACTCCAGCCCCACCACAGCAGCAGCCGAACCCCAACCCTAACCCTACCCCGACCCCGACCCCGACCGCCACCGCGCCCCTGCCCAAACCCAACTCTCGCGCGCGCAACCCAGACCCAGCCATGAATAATCCAAAAATGCTTTAATTTACCTCGAGATTTATACCTGAACGGGTGCGCTGGTTACTTGGAGCGACGACGGCGTCGAATTGGCGAAGAAACCGGCGGTGGCGACGACGGTGGCGACGAAACCGGCGGTGGCGACGAGGATGGCGACGAAATCGGCGGTGGCGACGACGGTGGCGACTCTGCCCAACGACGGTGGCGACGCGACGGTGGCGATTTAGGGTTTTTCGCGCGCGTTTGAGGGAGAGAGAGAAAATGAGCGTAGGCTTTTCGATCTGGCTTTGTTTTAAATCGATATTTACTTGCCCCTACGGATATATCCGTAGGTCCTTTGTTTGCGCCACCGTAGGGGCAAACACCAAATTAAGAATTAAATTTTTTATTCTTGAACGTCAGTGCCCGTAGGGGCAACCCTTTAGCCCTACGGACTAATCCGTAGGGCCAAGTAAAATCTGCCCCAACGGATAATTCCATCCGTAGGGGCAACCCCCTATTTTACTAGTGAATCAATCCACAAAGCCTTAATTTGTTTCTCTGCAGCTGAAATTATTGAAGCCTAGAGAAAGTGATATATATATTAAGATTTGTGTGGAGATTGCTTTGCATTTGGGTAAAATCGAGAGGACAGAAATTATATCTTGTAATTCTTCGTTGAATAGTGGAAGCAATACGTCGTTGGTTTGCAGGATTATGTGCAAGTGCGCACCGAACCTGGATAATATCTTGTGTCATTTGCTTGGTATATTTTTTTATTACTTATTGTTTTTGCGTAGTTGCTGCGTTTGATCTTTTTCATTAATTCCGATTCATACGTATTGAACGTCTGCTTATTTTATTGCTATTTTCACAACATCCACATCATTGAAAGATGCCACTTATGAGCATTATTATATATAGATGAGAGCTTGTTTTAGTCCTGATCTAGTGAGTCTTAAGAAACAATGTGGACAAGTTTTTAGCAATATGTGGGGCATTCAGTGTTTGTTGATATATAAATATTTTATGATATGTTCAAATAAAATTATGTGTATATATGTGCATGGTCTATATTAGTCTTATGATTTGAGATTTAAACATTAAAAAGATGTTTCTTCCTTTTTACCAAATGCAGTTTTTAAATAATTTCTTTCGTATGTTTCTCTCGTGTCTGATTTATGTCACCATTAATATTCTACGAAACAGCTTGTAAAAGTTCAGAAAATAATGACCGGATACTAAAAGTATCATGAAAAAATATTCAGAAGAAAAAATTATAAATAGTTTGAGGGTTGAAACTTTCTTTATTTTGGAAGTGCCTCCTAACCCTGTGCTAGCCTTGCTCCCTAACCACAAGCCAATGAGCTTAATAAACAAAAAAGAAGTAAAAATAATTCTCATCTCTAGTTCAAGACCCTAGTTTCCAGGGGAATATATGTTCATTAAACTAATAATTAACCACATAAACTGTCTCTTAATTGGACTGTTTAAGTTTGAAAGTGACTGATAAGACAAAGAATCATCAAATCTAAACAACTTGATCATCTTCCAAAGTCCAATTCATGCTCAATAAAATATCCATCCTTCAATAGAAAATAACTTCCAACAACCTATAACCCCTAAGCAAGAGAAGTAGCCAACTAAAATAAGGATTATCTTAATACAAGTCAATCGATGTCATTAATCACACAATCATAAGCACATTAAAGCTCCTCCACAAGAAAAATCTCATTTGAAAGTGAGAGATGGGTATATAGATTGAGTATCCTATTGTTATATTCCTCCTTTTCTTTCATTTTTGAGACTAATCATTTTATTTTATTCCATTGTAGCAGATGAGTGATCTTGTTTATTCAAAAATAACTTGTAGAATAAGGGCATGGGACCTTATCTCTTATTCCTCTTAGACTATGCAAGCACAAGTAACAAATCCTGTCCATTGGATGTCAAGCTTTGTTTGGTCCCAAAACCAATCATTTTTATTTAAAAAAAGATTGGGGTTTGAGCATGAGAAGCAAGCTTAGAGCCAAGTTTCCCTTCATTCATGCCCATTTCTTTTCACCTCTTGATTCAATCTTAGAAGTTATTTCCTTTGTGGTTTTTTGTTCCTAGTGTCGATCTTGCATGGTTGCAGCTAAGAAATTTTGGTTATTTTGATGATGGGTGTTTAGTTTTCTTGGATTTTGTTTAAGGAACAGCTTCAAGATTCCAACTTGTTTTGGTTTTTGAGGAAAACGAAAACTTAGTTCATAGAGTTTTCTTGTTTCTTGAAGAGGGTTTTGAGCAAGGGAGATTGGAAGTGGGTGTTAGGCTTTGGAAATCTATCATGCCTCTCTCTGAATTTCATCGAGCCGCGGGGAAATCACAGATTGAATCTACACAATCCAAGATGTCTGATTCAACTTCTTTCATGTAAGCCATCTTCTCCACAAAAAAAATAAATTCTTGTGTTATGTTAATTTAATTAGATTTCCATTATGTTGAATTTCATCTAATTATATAGGCCTGAAAATGATTTTGTGGAGCTGTTATGGGAAAATGGTCCAATTGTGATGCAAGGCCAATCAAACAGGCAAAAGAAGAGCTCTTACCCGATCCCTTTCAGTGGCCACAATCTGAAAATTCAAGAGAAAGGGAAATTTGGTCAGTTTGAAGCTATAGATTCATTGGTGAACGAATTATCGCCGGCTGTGCCTTGTGCTAATATCGGATTAAATCCCCAGGATGACGATATCGCCCCTTGGATGAATTACCCGATCGAAGATCCTCTATGTTCGGAGTTCTTCTCTGAATTAGCCAGAATCCACCCGAATCCGAATCCTCGATCGATGGTGAAAGACTTCAACAATGTGAGCTCGGAGCCTAGTAAGGCTAAGACCAGCCAGAGTTCAGTCGTGAATAATAGTAAGCCTAGTAGTAATTTAGTATCGAGTTCTAAGCCTTTGAATGCAAGCAACAGCTTTGGATTGATGAACTTTTCGCATTTCTCTAGGCCGGTTTCGATTGCTAGGGCCAACAACGAGAGCTTAGATAGGTTGAAAGAGAAAATGCCTTCGGCTACCGTGAGTACGAACCCTATGGAATCAACGCTCATGAAGTCTAATTCGGTTTTAGATTTGCACAAGGCAAAGGCGAAAGGAAACAAAGTGATTTCCCGTGAGGATGCATCTAGGGACAAGAATGGGAAATCACTGGAGCACCGTGTTAATCATCAGAGCCCGAGCTTTGGGGCAAGGGCGGCTGTAGGAAGAAATGAGATTGAAAAGAATCCTGAACCAGTAGTTGCTTCTTCTTCGGTTTGTTCGGGAAATAGTGCAGGAGCTGCGTCAAATGATCTGAAGCATGGGATGAAAAGGAAAAATCGAGAAGTAGAGGAATCTGGGTATCAAAGTGAGGTATGTTGGCGAAAGATATGAAGAATTCTAACATCAATTTATTATTGCAATAAGCTACCTTAAACAACTGCATTTAACTTTTTTTTAAGTGAAGGGAAAAAATCACCTAAACCCACAGGAGTTTACTGTAATAAAAAACTTTAAGGTAGTTTAGTGAAAATAACAATAGTGAAGGGTATTTTAGTGTAATTTAGTCTAATAACTATTTGTGCATCTTAATGTCTTTGTCGGGTACTAATGTTTTTTTTTTGGTTATATAGGATATCGACGATGAGTCGACTGGCTTAAAGAAACCTGCTGCAGGGCGAGGAAGCGCGGGTGCGAAGAGAAGACGCGCGGCAGAAGTGCATAATTTGTCGGAAAGAGTGAGTGCACAATGCAGTTATATTTTCTCGCAATTTCTTTTGATTTGATCTGGAGTTGACATGTTCGGTATATCGTGCCTTCTTTATGAACAGAGGCGAAGAGACAGGATAAATGAGAAAATGCGTTCTTTACAGGAACTTATACCCAATTGTAACAAGGTAAAAATTTGTCCTTTACAATACGAGTTTATGTTTTAAGGTGTATACTAGAAAATGAAAGATTTATACTTATTTTTTTTCAAGGTGGACAAGGCTTCGATGCTTGACGAGGCCATTGAGTACCTTAAAACCCTTCAGCTACAAGTTCAGGTGAATTATGTAACCTCGATTGTAAAAAGGATCTCAATTGTTAGTAATTAGATAGTTTTAGTCAGTACTGTGCTTTCTGCTGATAATGCTCTAAAACATGTCTGTTTTCTATAGAATTTTGAAAAGATAGAAGAAGATATGTTGATAGGCAGAAACAAGAAAGAACGGCCGTTATTTTGTTTCGGAGATTGGATGGGCTATGGGTATCGTATCTGCGTCCAGTGAAATGGTCATTTGTCGTATATTGCACATAGGACAAATCATGCGGTCATTCATCCTTTTAATTCAGTTCGATGTTGTTGCTAGCCGAAAACTTTTAAGCTGCCGACTAATTGACCTTCTAACCTTGTTTTATTGATTCGGGAGTTGCTGCTTATAATGCCATAATATGCCTTAAAAAATTATTTTTGCCTGAAAAATCGGTCATTTATCCATATATTTCACCACATACTGTTTGACGTGAGTGTTGCCCTTTGTAACATTAGTGTGGCTTAAAAATTTATTTTTACGAATGAATGCAGATGATATCTATGGGGAGCGGGCTTTGCATGCCTCCGATGATGCTGCCACCAGGGATGCAACACATGCAGGGCCCACCAATGGCTCATTTCTCGCCAATGGGGGTAGGAATGGGGATGGGGATGGGGATGGGCATGGGGTTGGGTTATCATGGCATGGGCATGCTCAACATGAATGGGTCCCCAATGATCCCAGTCTCTTCGATGCACACATCCCAGTTCCATTGCCCATCGATCCCAGGGATGCCGGGGTCGACAGGCCTTCAGCTGTTCGGAATGCCCGGGCCCGGGCAGGGAATGCCCGTGTCATTACCCCATGCACCACCGTTCTTTAGCCCTTTGTCTGGACTTCCACCAAAAGGGAACTCGAATGCAAATCCGGTGCAAGTTTCAGATGCCGGTCGTTCGAATCTAGACACGGCAACGAAAACAAGCAAAAATGAGTCACAGGTTTGCGACATCTTCTCATTGAGGAAATAAATACTTTGATCCATATTTGTGCTTTCTTAAATGTCCCTATGAGTATACCAGAACTAAGTTATAATTAGGATTGAGGGATATATCTACTATTATATTATAAAAGGAAAAAGGTCTCCAATTTTGAATTTGATTTGGAGATTTTGTCATCTAATTTGCAAGAGAAATTCATTAAAAAAATATAAAAAATCTAATCTCAATTTGTAAATGCAACTAACCCTATACATCTCTTCCAATAACTAACTCCACAAATCTATCGCTGTTACTAACTCTATACAAATCTCAATTAGGAGAAAATGTGCACCGCACGTGCAAAATACTAGTTTTTATAGGGCTAATTGCACGAAATCCCTGTGGTTTACCTGGTATACAACTTATGACCCCCTAAACTAATTTATAAGCATCCATTCTGTTCATCGACCCAAACCCTAAAAATCGGTCAAATTCTACTCTAAAACAACATTAACAAGTTCCAAAACTAAATTAGACACGATCACGTTAATTGTCCAAAGTTGAATTTGGGCGTTTTTCAGATATTTGATTGGTGAACGGAGGGGGTGTTTTCACTAACAATTCACTTGAGGGGGTATAAGTGCTACTTCAGAGTAAACTACACGGAGGTTTCATGCAATTGACTCATTTTTAATATTCTAACATGCCCCTGCGGGCTGAGCCCCATTTTATGGGTTGAAACCTAGACTTTTGTGCAGCATCATAATTTTGATAGCCGAACATTAAGCAACTTATTATATATTACAGGTAACTAAAGAATCATTTGAACAGGCTCATTTGGTGCAAATGGGTAATCAGGCACCCAACGCTAAGGGCAATGCAGAACCAAGGAGTTAAATTTGAATATGGTAATGATACCCGAGTTAAGGAAGAACCAAGAAGTTGCATTTTATGCAGGTTTCCGGTGGAGATACGAACTAAACCGAAGAAATTGCTCCGTTTGCGATATTTCTTGCATGACGACCCTCCGATCAAATTTTGCAAATGCTTGCTTTCCCTTTGTACATTGAGAGATGCATGATTCATGTTGCGTGAATCATGAGAAGAGAATACAGTTTTTATGTAAACATTTTCTTGGTGATTAGCGAACAGTTTTCTCTTCACTTGGTTCTTCTTGAGCTGGCAATTCTTGTATTAAACTTTTCATAAATGAAGTGATCATGTAGCTTGAAAGTTTAGAATTGAAGTGATGTAAAGCATGTGGCTGACCCCCCAAATGAGATGGAAAAATGTGTATGATGATATTAACTGTTTGAATCAAAATTTGCTTTATGTTTGCTTTTGAGAAGCCTTGCTGTTTGGCTCATATCAATGACTAGATATGTTCCTTTCCTTTTTTGGTAAGACATCAAATCATATTTTTATAAAGTAAGAAATCTTATCTTCAAGATTCATGACCATTGTCAGCTGTCATCAATTGTACAAATCCTGAAAATAGGTAGAGGTTGGTATCAACTTACTCTTCAAGAATAAAAATTCACCGGTCCGATCCCTGAAGTGGGTGGTATTTAAAAAAAAAACGGCTTGCTCGAATAATTAGGATTAAAGTTAAAATATTCCAGATTTCATCGACAATCGTGTAAAATATCTAATAACTTAATACATGTTTGGATAATTTTGAGATAAGGATATGCATTAGATGCTTGATTTTTTTTTTCACCTTTTTTGAATGAAAGATTGACCTTCCCCTCGGAAAAGCTGATAAAAAAAATAATTTGGTTTCCATTTTCTTAAAAAAACCATTATGACATATTGAATATGGGTTAATTGCAGAAAATCCTGGCTTCCATTTTCTTAAAAAAACCATTATGACATATTGAATAAGGGTTAATTGCAGAAAATCCCCCTTAGTATACCCCGAGTGGCACTTATTATCAACATTTTATTAGCAGATATATCCCTCACTTCAACCAAACCCCTAACACCGTTAAATCTTTCCACATGGTTTGCAAATCTCAAAAATACTTCACTTCGAAATCGGAATCATGAAGAAAGAGGTATTAGTATTTTAAAATCACGATTTCAATTTCAAAAGACGCAACAAGGTATCCGACGGATTCACAAATCAACACCTTGCAGCTAGTTTACAGAATATGATCACTATCCATGAAGGTAATTTGAATTGGTTAATTAAGACTTTTGATACTATTGATCGGAATTAGTCTATCGATAAACCCACCGGAGACGATGAATATGGTGAAGATGTGTGAGCAATGAATATTAACCAACACGAAGCGATTTGCGAGATCGAACTAGTTGAAATTATGGAGAAACTTTAAGCAGATGTCTAGACATGTACATAAGTCATATCAGATTTTACCAAGACCACAGTTTCTTAATTAAGAAGTGTCTTATGGCAATTTCATAATTATGACAGTTTCTCAATTAAGAAGTGTCTTATGGCAATTTCATAATTATGACAGTTTCTTAATTAAGAAGTGTCTTATGCCAATTTCTTGATTATGGTGGTTTCTTAATTAAGAAATTGGTTTGTGTATAAAAAGGGACCTTTTATATATTTTATGTACAGGACAAATAGAAGAGAGATCATTGTATGAGAGGGCAACGGCTTAGAGCTAGAGGGATTTGAGAGAAACCTCCTAGGATTTGCTCGTGGTGCGCTTAATTCAAGATTATAGTAGACATTGCAGATTCCGTTCTGCCGGGGGCTAATTATACAGTGGGTGAACCTCGTTAACAAATCCCTCTCTTATTTGGTTTGTGATTTTTATTTACTTATTCTCGCATCGTTATTAATTTGTTTTTTCGTTGTTAATTGCGTGGTTGTTTATTGCGTGATTGATTTGTCGCGAGCATTGTTCCGTACATCGACTTCTCCATCCCCAACAACTGGTATCATTGTGTGGTTAAGGAATCTATGGTTCTTCAATTCCACGATCTAGGTTAACGGTGGGTAACAACGCCTATATCCTTTTCCCCACTTTCTTAGATCGTTGTTTTGAAAGCGTTGGTTCAGATCAAAGAAGAATTTGTGTTTTGTTGCGACGTTAGACGAAAAGATGACGGAGGATAAAATAAGGATCGAAAAATTCAATGATCACAACTATGGTTGGTAGCGCATGCAGATGGAGAACTACCTGTACCCAAAAGACTTGTATCTTCTGTTGCTAAGAGAAAAGCCCGAGAAAAGGATTGATGAGGCGTGGAACCTTTTAGATAGGAAAGTCCTGACGACGATCAGATTGTCGTTGACTCCGCAGGTGGTCTTTAACATCTCAAAGGAGAAGACAACTATAATGCTAATAACGGCGTTAGCGAAGTTATATGAAAATCCTTCGACATCAAACAAGATAATTTTGATGAAGAAGCTTTTCAACATGAAAATAATAGAAAGTGGTTCGGTGACGGAGCACCTGAACAAGTTCAACAACGTGACGAGCCAGTTAAAATTCGTCTCGATCGTGTTTGAAGACGAGATTCGGGCACTGTTATTCCTTTATTCGTTACCGGAGAGTTGGGAGAACCTAGTAATGGCGGTTAGCAACTCTATCTCAAGAACTCTCACGTTTAATGATACGGTGAATTGCATATTAAACGATAAAATGTAGAGAAAGACCGTGAGTGGGAGTTCGGGAACTTCTGCACTTACGATGGAGAATCGCGGTAGAACGATGAAAAAGGGAAATGGCAAGAAGGGCAAGTCTAAGAGCCGAGGAAAATCGAAGGCGAAAATCCAAGGCGACTGTTGGAATTGCAGAAAGAAGGGTCACAGAAAAAGCAAATGTCGACTCTTGAAAAAAGACTCGAATGGGAAGGCAGATGAGAAGGAAACTAATGTGGTGTCTACATAAGTACAGGGGAAACAAAGTCTTTATCTATCGGCGAGCGAGAACACAACGGTGGATACTTGGTTCCTAAATTCGGGGGCATCTTTCCATTGCACTTCGAGCCAGAATCATTTCAGTGAGTGTATTCAAGGTGATCTTGGACATGTGACAGTTGAGAACGGTTAACCGTGTAAAATCGTCGGTAAGAGAACAATCATACTACAACCGTCAGGAGGTGGTCAAATTAAATTGAAGAATACTATGCATATTCCAGATTTGAAGAAAATCTTATTTCCAAGAGTCAGCTAGACAACGAAGAATATATGACGGTATTTGGAAATTCATAGTGGAAAATTTCTAAAGGATCGTTGGTAGTCGCTAAGGGCAAGTTGAGCGGTTCGTTGTACTCATTCAGTGGGAGCAGCGGAGCTTCGGTTGCATTGGCGGCAAGTTCGGAGATAAATTCAAAGATTTCGTTGTGGCATGGATAATTTGGGCATCTCAATGAGAAGAATATAAAAATTCTTCAGGATAGGGACTTCTTTTAGGGCTGAAGAAGGTGGAGTTGGGGCTTTACGAGAGCTGTGTTTATGGGATACAAAGCGCACTCAAGTTTCAAATTGGAGGCGTAACAAAGAAGACCAAGAAGATGGAGATGATGTATACGGACGTATGGGTCCGGCATCGGTGGAGCCTTATGGTGGGAATCGGTATTTCGTGACGTTTATCGACGATGCAAACCGGAAAATATAGATGTATGCGATGAAGAAGAAGTCCGATATGTTTAGTATTTTCAAACACTGGATTGCGCAGGTTGAAAACCAAACAGGAGCTAAGGTAAAATGTCTTAAGTCCGATAATGAAGGGAAGTACTGCACACAGAAGTTCAAGACGTTTTGCTTGCAAAAAGGGTATTCGTTGGCTAAAAACGATACAGGAACGCCATAGCAGAATGGCACCGCTGAAAGGATGAACAAGATGATCCTAGAGCGAGTGCGGAGCATGACCTTGGATGTGGATGTGCTAAAGTTCCTATGGGCAATATCGGTCGATACTAATATGTACTTGATCAACAGAAATCCGGCAAGTGCACTTGATGAAGGCATTCCGGAAGAAATTTGGTCAGGTAAACCGGTTAATTACGTGCACCTAAAAGTATTTGGTTGTATTGCATATTCTTTTATTGATAAGGCAGAAAGGAGTAAGTATGACTCAAAATCTAAGAAGTGTGCTTTCATCGGCTACGGTGGAGACGCGTTCGGATATCAGCTGTAGAATTATACAAGTAAGAAGGTAATACGAAGCCGGAACGTAGCACTTGTACAAAGTAGAGAAGCAAGCAAAAAATGGTGCGGTATCGGAGTTCGTCAAGTTGGACGGAACTCAAGAGAGCATTCAGATACCTACAAATGAAGATCAGAACGTGGATGAATCTATAGTGTAGGTTCAGGTTCAAGAACAGTATAGTGACCATATTCAGCAACCAGATGTACCAGTTCTAAAGAGATCTACACGAGATAGGTGGCTACCTGAAAGACTTATGACCGACTTCGTTTTGTATAAGAGATTCGGAGGAACCCGAATCCCTTATAGAAGCAACAAGCGACGATACTAGCAAGCAGTAGGAGCGAACAATGTACGAGGAGATGGATTCTTTGAAGAATAACCATACGTGGGACCTAGTGAAACTACTCAAGAGTCGGAAGGTGTTGCTAAATAGATAGATGTACATAATTAAAAATGAGGCCAATGGTGTGAAGCCATACAATGCTCGCTTGGTGGTCAAAGAATATGTACAAAAGTAAGGAATTGATTATCAAGAGTTTTTTTTGCCAGTCGTGAAGATGACATCTATTCGGATGATTCTCAATATTGTGGCAGTGGAGAATTTGCATTTAGAACAGCTGGATATGAAAAATGCGTTCCTTCATGGAATTTAGAAGAGAAGATCTATATGATACATCCACTGGGATACGAGGTGAAGGGGAAAGAAAATATGTTGTGCAAACTACGAAAGAACTTATATGGTCTCAAGCAAGCTCCTAGGCAGTAGTATCTCAAGTTTGATCAGTTTATGTTGGAGATGGGATTTGTACGCTGTGAATTAGATCGCTGCATGTACGTTCAAACTTTCAAGGATGGAGACTACATTATTTTGTCACTGTACTTTGATAGCGGGTTCGAATTTCGAGAAAATTCAAAATTTGAAGAAAATGATGGCTGAGAAATTCTATATGAAGAATTTAGGAGCGGCCAAGCAAATCTTGGGCATGAAGATCGTGAGAGATAAGAAGCAGCGGAATCTATGGTTATCGCAAAGGGACTATATCGAGATGTTTTTGAAGCGGTTCAATATGGACAAGTCGAAGCCATTGAATACGTTCTTAGCGAAATATTTCAAACTCATCAAGGAGTTGTGCTCGACAACTGACGAGCAGAACGACGAGATGGAAAAATTACCATATGCATTTGCAGCGGGGAGTTTGATGTATGCAACGGTGAGTACGAGACCAGATATTGTATATGCAGTGGGAGTTGTGAGCAGGTATGTGCAAAACCCAGGGAAAGAACATTGGAATGCAGTGAAGTGGATTTTGAGATATCCAGGGGTACATCAGGTCATTGTTTATGTTTCGGGGGTAACTCTCTAAAGGTGCAAGGTTACGTTGATGTGAACTATTCGGATGATCGAGATAGTAGAAAGAGCACAACGGGATACGTATTCACTGTTGGAGGAACAACGGCGAGTTCGGTCTCTCAATTACAAAAGTTGGTGGCATTGTCGACTACGGAGGTTGAATATATGGCGATCACAAAATCCAGTAAGGAGATGATATGGTTGCAAGGGCTACTTGAAGAATTGGGAAAAAAGAAAGACTTCAATATCTTGTGGAACGACAACCAAAGTGCGATACATTTGGCAAAGAATGTGGCATATCACTTTCGGACGAAACACATCAAGATGCGGTGTCGCTTCATACGTATAGCGGTAGAAGAGGACGAGTTGACACTATAGAAGATCGTGGAAGAAAAGAATCCGACGGATATGTTCACCAAGATCGTAGACAGAGATAAGCCGGATATCTTTTGCAGGTTAGTGAACCTTTCCATAAAAATCTAATGAGAAGAGAGTAGAGCGGAGTCGTGTGAAGTCTACTAGCCTTAGGAATTAAGGCTGAAGTATCTCCAAGTAGGAGATTGTTGAAATTATGAAGAAACTTTATGCAGATGTCTGGACGTGCACACAAGCCATACCAGATTTTATAAAAACCACAGTTTCTTAATTAAGAAGTGTCCTATGACAGTTTTATAATTACGATAATTTCTTAATTAAGAAGTGTTTTCTGGCAGTTTCATAATTATGACAGTTTCTTAATTATGCCAGTGTCTTAATTAAGGAGTGTCTTATTGAAGTTTCTTAATCATGCTAGTTTTTTAATTAAGGAATTGGTTTGTGTATAAATAAGAATCTCTTATATGTTTTATGTACAGCCAAATAGAAGAGAGATCATTGTATGAGAGGATGACGATTTAGATCTAAGGAGATTTGAGAGAAATCTCATAGGGTTTGCTCGTAGTGTACTTTATTCAATACTATAGTAGACATTGCAGATTCCGCTCTGCCGGAGACTAACCATACTGTGGGTGAAGCTCGTTAACAAATCTCTCTCGGTTTGTGATTCTTATTTACTTATTCTCGTATCGTTATCAATTTGTCTTTTCGTTGTTAATTGCATGATTGTTTATTGCGTGATTGGTTTGTCGCGAGCATTGTTCAATAAATCGGCTTCTCCATCCCCAACAGAACTGATATAGCGATGTGGAATGACTATATCCGGCGTAACCAAAGAAACTAGATTATTTTTATGTAATTTGAAGAAAATTAAATTGATGGGATAAATTTCAAAGTAATACCAAACAATAACAGTAAGCATCAGTATCTAATTTTAAGAAAGAAATTACTGAAAACTTTAATGTAGTTTGAACAGAAAATTTGTAAAACAAAAAAGATATCATGTTATAAATTAGGAGAAAGAATGAATTTTACAGTTTCATACAAGAGTTATGTCTCCTATTTCTTGTAAAGCAATATCATTTTTCATATCTAAAATTAAAACAATCATAATCTCATATATCTTATCGAATTCTCGGTGTGACCTATCTCTAGCTAGAAATGAATGAACATGACATCCGATTTGAATCCAACTATTACCTGGCTTCTTTGTCAGCCCTTTTTCGTTCACCACTGCTCTAACTTTCTTCGCATCTTCGAATCTCCCGACATCAGCATAGATATTAGACAGAAGAACAATGTACCCAGGATCTTTGATTCCCTTCTGAAACAACCAATTTGCGATACGCTCAGCTAGATCAATCCTCTTGTGAACTCTACAAGCTCCTAATAAACTTCCCAAAACATCATCTTCAGGTTCAACAGGCATTTTTTCGATAAAATCCCCTGCGCCGTCTAAATACCCTGCTCTTCCATAGAGATCAGCCATACAAGAGTAATGCTCCATATCTGGCGCAATCTCATAATCAATTCTCATTGAGTTGTAAAAAGACAAGCCTCTCTCGATGAGACCAGCATGGCTACAAGCCGATAGCAATGCTATAAAGGTTACTTTATCAGGATAAATCTTTTCCTTCTTCAGTACTTTCGAAAAATAGGATTGCTTGATTTCCAAGGCCATGCATTCCAAATGCGGCGATTATGGTGTTATAACTTGCTATATCTCTATTCTTCATCTGATCAAAAGCTGTGTTCCCTTTTTTGAGGTGCCCACATTTGCAATATATACCTATTAATGAATTGTTCACAGAAACTTCCGATTCTAGAGCAGCATGAAGAATATAAGCATGAAGTTGCTTTCCGAGGTTGAGCATTGAAAATCGACTGCATAGTGGAAGAAGGCTCACGAGTGTTACAGAATTGGGTCTTAATCCAAATTTCTGGATTTTTCTTAATGTTTTTAAAGCAGACTCTATGTCTCCATTTAGAGCATAGCCCGTGATCATCGAGTTGGCTATGGCGATAACTTTATCTGACATTTCAAAAATGAGTTCGGCTTCTCTTATTGATAGACATTTGCAATAAAAATCCACCAAAGCACTTGCAACAAAAATATCGAGCTCGAACCCATTTCTTGGAGCATAGCAATGAATTTCTATCCCCTTCTTGATCAACTTCAGTTCTGAAAAACTAGGAAGAACACTAGCTAAAGTAACCAAGCTCGGCTTCACCCCAAATTCTATCATTTCTCTGAATAAATCCAAGCATTCACCATGTTTACAGTTTTGCGAGTATCCCACAATCAAACTGCTCCAAGATACCACGTCTCTAAACTCCATGGACCGAAATAGAAAACGCGCGATCTGCGTAAGCCCGCATTTCGCATACATGTTGATTAATGCTTTCTTAACACAGATATCGTCGCAAAAACCAGTCTTTACAGCACAGCAATGCAAACCCGTTCCCAATTTCAAATTTTTAACTCTACCACAAGCGGGAATAATAGTAGCTACAATCACCGAATCGAGCCTAAATCCTTCTAACATCATATCCCTAAAAAGTTTCAGAGCCCCAGACCAATCACCGCTCTGCATTGTTCCACGTATCATCGCACCCCACGATGCCAAATCTCTCATACACATTCCGTCAAACACTTACGAGCATCGCTCAAGCTTCCACATTTCACAAACATTTCGACAAGGGCGCATTCCGTGTACACATTGGGTATCAAACCCCGATGGATCCGATCGAATTCAATCGATTCTCTAACAATCCTGCCTTGTTCTACATCATGCAACCTAGAACAGGCTCTAAGGACTAACAGGTATGTGAAATTACCGGCTGCAACCCCTTCGTTCATCATTTTGTGAAAGAAATCCATGGCATTAGGAAACCGGCCCGAATCAACAAGGCCTTTAAGGATTGAGTTCTATGCAAAAGAGTTCTTTTTGGGTAATTGGTTGAAGACAAGAAAGGCATCTTCAAGGGTGTTATGGGAAATGTAGGTGTTGACAAGTTGTGAGCCAAGGATTGGTGATGATGCTCGATATCGGTGACTCCACTGATCATGACACGTAGCAAATGACATGTCTCAGAACTTACAAGAAAGGATCAAGAACGGTACGTTGGAAGCATACCCGGGCCTGCGACTCGAGAATGTTACCGACATTCGGTGGCCTTCCAAACCACACACAGCTCGCCTCCGAGCTGTCACAGAACCAAGATGCCTCGGCCTCCCGCTCGTTCCCGAGCCTCCCGCTAAGCTTATCTTCTCCGGTCTCACCGACCGACCCACAGCACCGATCACAGACGCCTCCGCCACGGCTCCGCGAATCTCGCCAGACGCGAGATATCCGCTGCCCATGATCCCGCGTCCCACGCCATCACGATCCCCCGTTAACGAGCATATCTCGTTATTGATGGGGAATCCTGCCTATCACGTGGGCGTAACGCCGGGGGCGTAACAGCCGGCGTGAATCTCGCGCCCGTCTGCCCATTACTGCCACTATATAAACCCCTCTCCCAGACGACTCAGGTAAGCCAATTTGACCCCAATAGGTCGTTACTCTGCCAAAATACCCCGTCTAACTTGATCGTCGGAGGGTCCTCGGTGGCACAACCATTCCGGAACTTCCTTGCAGATAGCTCGGCCTCAATTATATAAAACCCATTGAGATCCACACGCTCCAGGAGGCAACCCTCCAACTCAATCTCAGCCATCCATCAGCGTTCGTTGCAGATCAACAGAAGGTAACATCTGAAGGAGATCCAGAGATCCATCAGTTGGCGTCGTCTGTGGGAATTCGAGTTCCACTCAACTAAAGTTCACCTTCCAATCTCAACTTCATGGCGAGCGATCACCGCGACGATCCAAGCTCTAGTCGTCGCCTTCCCCACAATGGAGGCGCGGATAAATCTCCTCTCCCGAACGCCATTCACGCCCTATCCGCTCAGATAGATCGGCTCGCGTCTGTCGTGGATGCAATCTTCCGCGTCCAAACGGCCGGGCAAGCTCCCCAGGTCGCCGTTCCCCCACCTCGGGACCGGTCCCCTACAGAGGGAGAGAAGACTCTGCCCGCGTCGGCACTACCGAACACTGCCTCACTGTTCGGTACTTGCGAGACAAGTGGCAAGCCTAACAACGTACTTGCGAGACAAGTGGCAAGCCGACCGTGAGCAAGAGCAATGTCCCCTCCCAGCGAATTGACAATCGGCCAAATCATGGCCATATCAGCGGGGGGTACGACGAAGACCGACGAGACTCGGCATCCCTCACCAATCGAGGGGACTGGCAGCCACCCGAGGAAGAAGGCCAAAGCAGTCGAGCCGATCATATTTACCGACGAGGACCTCCACGGTATATCCCTGCCTCACAATGACCCGCTGGTGATCACATCTCGGGTCCACCGCTACAAAGTGCAGAGGATACTGGTCGACTCAGGAAGCTCGGCGGACATCCTCTTTTATGACTGCTTTCTGTGTATGGGACTCATCCCGTCGGACCTAAGGCCGACCGCCCACGTCCTGTCAGGGTTCATTAACCACTCCATCTCGGCGGAAGCGGTAATCACTCTCCAATTTAACATCGGGGAGGCAGGCCGTACGCGCACCGTGCCTGTGGAGTTTATCGTCGCGAGGATCCCATCGGCCTACAACGTCCTCCTCGGTCGCCCTATACTGAACTCCCTCCGGGCCCAGATATCGACCTACCACCTAGCAATGAAATTCCTGCTCGACCAAGGCGGGATAGGTCGGGCCTACGGGGACCAACGAACAGCAAATGTTTGCTTCACCACAGCATCTACGTCTGAGCGGCCAAACAAGGATGGTGAGGGCGAGGGTGACATCAGGGGTTCTCTGGACACTCGAGACGAGCAAAAAGAGGTCCGAGGGACCCCGGTGGAGCCACTAACAGAGGTCCCCCTGTTCCCCTCCGAATGGCGGCGCACAGGACCGCGATGGCCTGACTCTGAGATTCGGGGCAGATGCTATTTGGTTTTATCCGTCCACCTCTCCGAAGATGCCAAGTTGATTTATGGCACCGTGTATCGAAGGTTTAGACGGATGCGGCCGATGTAGCAGACTTTGTCAGATTCCCCCTCACTAGAGGGGTTTTTGATTGTGGGGACGCTCTTCCCTGCAGGCGCAAGCCCCTGCAGTTAATTACGCTACCGCTTCGCGGTAACAACTTTCTCCTTCTCCAGAATTTCACTTCGTGTCGTGGGTGTTTGTTTTGTTTGTGGTTGCCCGTGGATTGTATACGGAGACTGAGTAATACCGTCGCCCGTAGGACGTGGACTCGTCCAAATCCGTATTTACTTAGATTTGGGTATGGTGTTTTTAGTTTAAGGATGCATTAGTCGCGTTGCGGCTAAGATCAACTTAAACGTTTGTCAAGGATACGTTAGTCCTGTTTGAGACTAAGATCAACTTAACGGGGTGATCCATTTAATATATGGCCGTCGGGACGCGTCGCCTCTCTGACGTCGTTGAAGGATTACAACGACAGATGTCAGAGGAGTTCGGAGATGTACCCTTGGACCAAGGTCGATTTGGAATTTTATCGTTCATTTGAGTGTTTAAGGATACGTTAGCCGTATTTGGGGCTAAGATCAACTTAAACGGGACCGTTTAGATCCGGCAAAAGAGCATTAGGAGGCTCTATTGTTCCAGTTTAGGGACGTAGTGGTCCATACTCCAGTTTAGGGACGTGGTGGTCCATACTCCAGTTTTAGGGACGTGGTGGTCCAATATTAGTTTAGGGACGTTTCGGTCCGATATTAGTTTAGGGACGTTTCGGTCCGATATTAGTTTAAGGACGTTTCGGTCCACATTGATGTGTGGTCGTTGGGACCCGTCACCTCTTTGACGTCGTTGAGGAATTACAACGATAGATGTCAAAGGAGTTCGGAGATGTACCCTCGGACCGATTGTAAATTGATTTAGTAGAGCAATTTTGCTCAGTCAATTTAATTTAAGGACTTATGGCCAAAATTGGGCTAAGTCCAGTTTCAATATTTTTTTTTTGTCTTTGGCCTGTGCTAGGGCTTTACCCCTTTTTAGTAATGCACTGCATTATTCTTGTTTTGGTCGGGCTTTGCCCTTTTCTAAATGATGCAGAGCATCTATTTTTTTTGTTTGGGCTTTGCCCCCCTTTTGAAATGCATAGCATTTTTTATTAGGCCTGTTAGGCCTTTTAATTGGGCTCTGTCCCTTTTCTTTAATAATGCAGAGCATTAAATACTCTGACAGTGCCCCACGTGGCTTGTCAGGCGCCTTGCGCTAAGTAATGAGCGCAAACTCATATGGTGGTGACACGTGTCACGCTCTGGTGAGCGCAAGCGCAATAGCGCAGTGCGCTGCGCTAATGTGCTGCGCTGTTGCGCTGCTGACACGTGGCGCGCTCTGGTGAGGTGCGCCAATTCCAGAGAGCAAAGCTCTATTTCAAGAGCGCAAGTTGTTTTGTAGCTGACACGTGGCGCTCTCTCAAGAGCGCAACAGCGCAGTTTGGAAGTGTAAAGCACTAAGAATCTTTTAGATTCAAGAACAGGAGTGCAGAGCACTATTTGATTTCTTGATCTAATTTAGATCAAAGAAAATAAATTTTTCTTTTTTGTTTCAAGAACCAGAGGTTCATAAAAAAGTGCAAAGCACTATTATTACTTTTTTTTTATTTAAAATTATTGATCTTGTTCTTAGATCAATAATCTGTCCATAAGAGAATTTTCTCTTTTTTCTAAAGGTTTTTTTACCTTTTGTTGTTCTTGAGAAGTTCTCAAGAGTTCTCTTCTCTTTTTTTTTTATAAAGATGTTGATGCCTTTTAATTGAGGCCTAGGGTCCTTTTTATAGTGCCCATAAATTAGTTAAATTTGTTAAAGAGATCTTTCTCTGAGTGATTTGGGGAATTTTCCCCACCGTTGGATCTTTGATCCAAGGGCTTCTGCTTTGCAGAAGAAAATCTTCTTGTTTTAAGAAGAACAGAAAAGATTTCTTGGAAATTTAATTCTGTTTGACGCAGATGTCCCAGCGCTGACACGTGCCGCGCAGCGCAACTGCGCTAGCGCATCTGCGCTGACACGTGCCGCGCAGCGCAACTGCGCTAGCGCATCTGCGCTGACACGTGCCGCGCAGCGCAGTGCTTGCGCAGCTGAAGCGTTGCTTCATAAAAATAGAGCTTTGCTCTGATTGGGTGCGCTGCCTTGGGCACTGCGCTGATGCATCTGCGCCTGACACGTGGCGTGTTGCGCAGCGCAAATAATCTGAAGCGTTGCTTCATTTATTAAATTATTAAATTTTCAAAGCAGAGCTTTTCTCTGATTAGGGGAAGATGAAGCGTTGCTTTATCTCCCGCCTTGGAATTTGAACAGAGCTTTGCTCTGATTGGGGTAAACAAATGCCCCCCCACCGTTGCGCTTACGTGGCCCCAAACGTGAGCGCGACGGTGGCAGAATTCCAACCGTCGTGACAACTTTCGGAAGTCGAAGAGGCACTTGATGCCTATAAATAGGACCTTTGGTCCCCCACAGATGCTTATCATCTTTCAGATTTTTATTTTCAAAAAACTTCAGAGCTTTGCTCTTGCCTTCAAGAACTCCAGAGCTTTGCTCTCCTTTCCAAAGTTTTTAGAAAAACTTTAGGTAAAATTGAATCTTTGATTAAATTAATTTTAATTAATCTTAACCAGCAGAGCTTTGCTCTCATAGATCTTTTGATCTAAAGAGATCCCCATTGGGGTTTCACTAGCAGAGCTTTGCTCATTTTCAAAGTTAGAAACTTTAGGTAAAATTAATGTAAATCAAATTAATTTAAATTAATCTCAGTCAAAGAGGTTTGCTCTCACGGATCTTTTGATCTAAAGAGATCCCCATTGGGGTTTCATTAAGCTTTTGTTCATGGGTTTTAATCCCTGAACAGAGCTTTGCTCTCTAGGAATTTAGCCCTCTATGTATATTATTTTTCTTCTATCGCTAATCTTCCTGTGGTATTTCCTCCAGGCATAATGGCGGTGCATCTATACAGTTTGCACGAGTTCATCACCTATGACGATATCCGCGCACAGGGTCGTCAACAAAACCAGGAGTTTACAAACGCTCAATGTGCAGAGGTCATGGGTCGTCTGAACGCAAGCGGTAGTTGGCTGCTACCCCGTCTTTCGGCTCTTTTGAAAGTTGTGCTGGGAGCAATATGGAGAGCACTTCCGGGTCTTCACGAGGCCTTACCGCTCAATGCGTTGGATGATGCCGAAGACAAGGTGCATTCAGTGTACCTGACGGGGCTGATCTCGAAGAAACGGCGGGACAGCCTCATCGACATCCTACATCAAGTCTTCCAGCAGACGACGATAATCGCTGCTTATCAAAGGATAAGGGGCCTTGCTGAAGACCTTGACACCCAGGAGCGCGAGAGGCTGCGCACGAGAATCATCAGAAAGGCCAGGAGAACTCTGGATGACCATACTTTTGAATTCCTCAATCCGTGCCCCGGATCCGAAGTCATACCTTTGTAAACATTTTAATAATGTTTTTATTTATTTCTCCGTGATTGTAAGAACCCCCTTTTTTATGATATGAATAGAAAATTTCCATTTCATCTTGTCTTATTCCTCATCACGAACCGTTTGCACGTGCATGAATGAGTATGTCTTAAACGCTTGATCAAGTGTAAATCGGATGTTCTTTCTGTCATTCTCTTGTTATCAGTATACTGTCACAATTAGCTGGTAAGCACCTTGATTTCTCCATGCAATAATAATGGCTTAAGCCACAAGTTCAGATCTGCCGCCTAAGACTTTTCAACTCTATGAGCCGTGAGGGTCTCATAGAGACTTTTCTCCCTACGGATCGAGAGGATCTCGTAGGTGTTTTTTTTTCTCCTTAGGAATCGTGAGGATTCCTAAGTGTGGTTTTCTCTTATAAGTCGTAAGGATCTTATAAGAGAATTTTTCCCTCTTATGAGTCGAGAGGACCCGTAAGCGGTTGTTTCCCTCCCTGTCGAAACTCGACTTTGAAGAGTGAGACCCGTGGATGGTATGCAAGAGACCGTTTTGGGTCAACTTGTAAGGTCGCAGTGCTTAGGAAACAGGCTTCTTTTATGCCTACTGCCTAAGGCTTTATCTCACGAGTCGAGCCGCCTCAACAATTTCTTCACAAGTCGAGACGAATCGAGCGTTTCTCGCAAGAACATCTTAACGTCGCATTTAACCTCTGCTCTTTACGACAGAAGCCCGTTAAGGTTGGTGGTACTTAGGGTTTTGGCCATCGTACCGTCGCATAAGCTGATATAGTCCTCGATAGGCAATCGTGCTGTTCGAGTAGCCCTGCGACTGCCGTGTCTCTGATCCTTTCGGGAAGCTGGACAAGACGTCTTCAAGCAATCTTCCTAAGCAGTTTGACCGTCGGAAGAACAAGCGTTAGGAATTTGCCATGCCGCTTTTTACTTGAGGTTAGGCTCATTTTGGCGAGCCCCGATGAGTCATAACCACTCCGCGCTGGTGTGGGATGATCTCCGATAGTCTTTCAGGTTTTATGTGAGTTGCCGTCAAGACCCTGAAGCTAGGAATTTGGCCTTTGCTTCATTTTGCTGGCATCGCATCTGCTGTATCGAGACGAATGTCGCGGTTGTCTTTGGGTTGCTGGTGAACCGTCGAGGTTTGGAACTGGGGATTTTGCCGTGGCTCCGTTTGTTTGATTGTCGTGTCCGAACCTTGCTGGAGGAAGAACGCTGGGGTGACAACTCGTCTGCTGTACCGAAACGAACGTCGAGATGGAGCTGGAATTTTGCCGTGGCTCTGTTTGTTTGATTGTCGCGTCCGAATCCCGCTGGAGGAAGAACGCTGGGGTGACAACTCGTCTGCTGTATCGAAACGAACGTCGAGGTGGAGCTGGAATTTTGCCGTGGCTCCGTTTGTTTGATTGTCGCGTCCGAATCCCGCTGGAGGAAGAACGCTGGGGTGACAACTCGTCTGCTGTATCGAAACGAACGTCGGGGTGGAGCTGGGATTTGCCGTGGCTCCGTTTGTTTGATGATGTTGCGCCTGCTGTGTCGAGACGAACGTCGAGGTGGTGACCATTCCACACTGGTGTGAGACGATCTCCAGTTGTCTTTCTGGCTTTATATGGGTTGCCGTCAAGACCTTGAAGCTAGGAATTTAGCCTTTGCTTCGTTTACTTTGTCATGCTCGAAGCTTGTTGGAGGAAGAACGTTATTGTTGACATTGCGTCTACTGTATCGAGGCGAATGTCACGGTTGTCTCTAGGTTGTTGTTGAACCGTCGAGACTTGGCTTCGCTTTTTGGCAGAGCCTGTCGGGAAGGTATGGTTCCCTCTTTGTTTGTGCTCCTGGATTGTATACAGGGATCGATGTGATTTCACCTGTAGGGCAAAAAGTTTCATTCTTTCATTTTTTTTATTCTTTCCGCGATGCTCTATCATTTCAGCTTTTATATCGCGAAGGTCGCGATTGCCCAATCGTTTCGGCTATTTTTCGCGGTGCCCAATCGTTTCGGCTGTTTATTTTGTTTTTACTCGCTGCTTTTTATTGCGAGTTGCCCAATCATTTCGGCTGTTTATTTTATTTTTACTCGCTGTTTTTTATTGCGAGTTGCCCAATCATTTCGGCTATATATATATATATATATATTTTACTCGCTGTTTTTTATTGCGAGTTGCCCAATCATTTCGGCTATTTAATATGCATTTTCAGCTCGCTGATTTTTATCGCGAGCGTAGAACTTGGAATCTGGTGCCAATCTCAGCATCAGCATCGCTACAACCGGAATATTGCGAGGAGCGAATCATCATCTGCCATGAAAGGACTTGGAATTTGATACCGATTTAGGCATCAGTATCGCTACAACTGGAATATTGCCAGGAGCGAATCATCATTTGCCTCTGTCGATATCGAACAAAGGTGGCTTAGTAAACAGGATTAGGATCCCATCGACTAAGGCTTTTGACTTCATGAGCCGTAAGTGTCTCATAAAGGTGTTTCTCCCTACGAGTCGTGAGGATCTCGCAGGTGCGTTTTCTCCTTAGGAATCGTGAGGATTCCTAAGTGTATGTTCTCTTATAAGTCGTAAGGATCTTACAAGAGTGTTATCTCCTTATGAGTCGAGAGGACTCACAAGGGTTGTTTACCGTGTAGATATATCCCCAGTCACGGATGGGACTTGGTTAGGGAAATGTTTATTCGCGCCCGTGGATTGTATACAAGGGCCAATATAGGGCCACTTGTAGGGCAATGCCGAAAGTTGTGGGGGTTGCTTAAGCACAGGTTTAGGTATCTGTAACTTAAGACTTTCAAATCTTATGAGCCGTGAGGGTCCCATAAGAGAGTTCTCCTTACGAGTCGTGAGGATCTCGCAAGTGTATTTTCTCCTTAGGAATCGTGAGGATTCCCAAGTGTGTTGTTCCCTTGTAAGTCGTAAGGATCTCACGCGGGTGGTTTCTCCTTACAGGGTCGAGAGGACCCTATAAGTGTTTCTTAACGAGGTTGCGCCCTTTCGGTTTTTTTCACAAACACTCGCCGGTAGTCCTGCTGTTTTTACTCACGGAGCCCTCTCGGGTTTTCATCCGTGCCCATTTTGCTTATGGACATACCGTTTTTTTTATAATTATTTATATATATATATATATATTTTTTTACGAGGTCGCGCCCTTTCGGGTTTTCACCAACACTCGCCGGCAGCCCTGCTGTTTTTACTCACGGAGCCCTTTCGGGTTTTCATCCGTGCCCTTTTTGCTTATGGGCATACCGTCTTTATTTATTATATATATATTTTTTTATATATTTTTTTTCCATCTCGTCAGCCTGAGGATGCTGCGGTATTAGTTTAAAGACGTTTCGATCTGCTATTAGTTTAAGGACATTTCGGTCCGCTATTAGTTTAAGGACATTTCGGTCCAACATTGTCGCCGTATTTGAGGCGAATATCTGGTTTATTGACTTTTTGGTCTATGAGTCCTTCTCCATGAATGAACATGATGCCCCCGGCGTATCCATCTTCTTCGGAGCGTGCGGTTGTGGCGGACTCACCTTCCAGTTCTCAGACAGCGCAAACTTGCCCTGTTGGTATTGGTCTTCAACCCAGTTTTTGAAAATGTAGCAGTTTTCGATCAGGTGACCTACTGTTTGGTGGTAAGGGCAATAATTAGGATTATTAACATCGCCTGGCCGCAACGGACGTTTTGGACCCGGTAGATTGATGAGTCTGTCGCACACTGCCAGCTCGAACAGTCCCTTTATTTTATCTTGCGGAAACGAGTAAGGACGTTTCAACTTTTCCTGGAGGGGTTGCCGCTTGTTTCTTTGGCAAGCAACCGGTCTAGGGTCACCTGATTGTTGTTGAGCGCTGGCGACGAGGGCCTTTTTTCCTTTTCTTTTATCATTTTTGTTCGCTCCGTTGTTTGCGGGGTCGGGATTTTTTTCGAGTAGCATGCGATTGCATGGCTGAACGTTCTCGCAGCTTCTCAATTCCTTTATTTTTGAAATAGATTCCCCGAGGGAAGAGTTGGGGATAGCTTCTTCGTCAGATTTGCTTCCAAAGGTGATAATTTGCGATGCCTTAGAGTCGGCTATATGGCAATCGTCGGCGACTCTTTTGCGCTCATATATCGCATTTTTCCGATGTCCACAAGCTTCACACTTTGTCCCGTCGAAGTGTTGCTTTTGAGCGACATACCCTTGCCACCAACAGTTAAAGGATTCGCAGTCTTCGGTAGGATGTATGATCTTCTGATGATATAAACAGAAGTTAGGGTGCATCTCTACCTCAGAGAAAGAATTTTCTTCAGAGGGCGGTAGCTTCATTCCTACTAATAGAGTTTTGGCGAACCGTTTCCTCGTCTTGAATTTGTTTTTGCCCGCAGTGTATGGCTTTTGATTTGACGGGAATACCTTGGTTCTTTCTAGTATGGCCATTTCACGCTCTTGATTGGCTTTTGCTTTCAGACGAATTTCACTTAGGAAGACATCGATCAACTCGTCTGACGGCCGCGGAATTTCTGTTTCAGGGTCCACCCTCGTTTTCTCGGCGCAAGGAGCCTCTTTATTATCTGCCAATGAGTGAGAGATCACATGACAAGTTCCCCCGGCGTGCTTGTCTTCTTTGGAGTATGCGGCTGTGGTGGGTTCACCTTCCAGCTTTCAGACAGCGCGAACTTGCCTTGTAGGTATTGATCCTCGATCCATCCCTTAAAGACGAAACAATCCTCAATCGGGTGACTTACCGTTTGGTGGTAAGGGCAATAATTGGGATTATTAAGATCGCCTGACTGTGACAGACGCTTTGGACTCGGCAGATTAATGAGTCTGTTGCGCACTGCCAGCTCGAACAGTCTTCCCGTTTTATTCTGAGGAAACGAGTAAGAACGTCCTAGCCTCTCTTCGAGGGATGGGCGTAGACGCGCGTTGTTTTGGCGAACGACCGGCTTTGAGTTGCTCGACTGTTGTTGAGCATTGGCGACGACGATTGCTTTCCTTTTTCCTTTCTCATCTCGGGAATCTGATTTTGAAGGAGACGGTCTATGGCCCATCTGGTCCATTTGGGCTAATTTGTCAATCAAGGCCTAGAAGGTGGTCGGCCTGAAGAACATCATGAATTGTGAGATGGTCACCTGCGGATCGAGAGTGCCCACAAACATGCCTATCGCAGGTGCCTCTTCTATGCGTTGTTCGCATTTCGACCATAGGTTCCGCCATCGTGTTGTGTATTGAACCCACGTTTCGCTTGGCCTTATCCTGGCATTTATTAGTGCTGTTATCGGGGTGCGTTCACTAGCACTTGCGAATCTTTGCGTAAACAGCAGTTCCATCTCTGCAAATGTTTTGACAGAGTCGTTAGGTAGCTCCGAATACCATTCAAAAGCTGTTTCTGCTAAGCTGCCGACGAATTGACGTAGCAACAATTTGTCATCGCCTCCAGTATTGCCGCATAAGGCCCTGAATTGAGCGACATGCTGATGTGGATTCCCTGTCCCTTTATATACATGGAATTTAGGGATCATATATCCCGGCGGGTAACTGATTTGGTCGTACCAGCTCGGATACGGTCGTCCAGTTCTAACAATTTGCCCAGTCGCTTCATTCGCCTGATGAATCCGGATCTGCTGAGCTATATATTCGTCTAAGTCAACTTTGGAGATTGCCTCCTCCTTGGCTGTTGACAGAGCCGGCGGAGGATTTGACGTTTCTCCCCTGTCGTCTTCAAGGACGATCGGAGGATCTTCAGCAGGAGGGTCCGGCTGTAACATCATCCCTACCATATCTTGGAAGAGGAGCGCCATCTGTTTTATGTTAGCCGCTTGCTCTGCAGCTTCTTTGTCCCTCTTTTCGAGGACTCTGCGTAAAAAGTCAGCGTCGGTTTCTTGTTCTTGACGCTCATCCGAAGACGTTTCAGAGCTTTCTTTTGGCTCAGTGAGTGCAGCCATTGTAGTCATCATTTCCTGAAGCTTTTGTTGTTGCTCCTGGGCTTTCGTCACAGATCGGGTGAGCGGTCGGTGGCCCGTAGAAGTGCGGCTTTCCTCCTTTCCAGAAGCCATATAAACAGTGTGCACCACCATGCCCCCAGATTTGGGGCGTTTGTGTTCAGCGCTTTTATGCTTCGCCATGTTCACAGGGGCTTTTTGTGGCCTCCTTTTTTGAGTGATTGGAGTTAAGGGAGCCGTTGTAGTGGGCACCCAAGTAGCTTTTGCTTTTTGTGGTTTGACAGAGTAATCCTTCCCCTGCCAAACCATCATCTTTTTCTGTCGTCGGAGGCAGTCTTGATCGATCACCGACTCTTGGACCTGTCGCCAGACTTTGTAAATTTTAGAGGACAGCCGTTGAGGGGGCTGCTCTAGCTTCTTCTCTGGAGTATTCTCCACAGGTGAAGGAGTTCGTTTCAACATCGCAGTAGGAGAGTTTCAGCGCACCTTGTTGAGCAGTTCAAAGCTATTCTTGGTTGGAACAGCAGTATCGATCCTCACCATCGGAGCTGACGGAGTTATCCCAGAGGGGGAGTTGCCCCCAGCCTTCCTTACTCGACGCCAGTAGCGACGTCGAGCGTGTCTTGCGGATGGAGTTGTTTCAGCTACAAGGGTGACTTCGTCGTGCCCCCTGCTTTGAGGAGAGACTGTTATTGGTGCTAGCCTATCGAAGGCTGACACCCGTTGAGAAGTAATGTCTAATCTGTCAAAGACAGACCTCTGGGCAGGGGAAGCAGCTTTGAGGATCTCGCCTGGAGCAGCAACTGGAATGGCCAGCCTTGTAAAAACTGACTTCTTGGAAGGAGGGGCCTTTCCAATGATTTCGTCCGCTTGAGCCGGGATGGCTGTCCGCTTGAGCCGGGATGGCTGTCCGCTTGAGCCGGGATGGCTGTCCGCTTTGGGATGGCAACTTCGGGTATCGCGGGCTTTTGCATGGGCCCGTTGGAGCTCTGACCTAGCCTATTAAAAACTGAGGCAGTGGAGTTGGGCGACCCGTTGAGAGGGGTCGCAGCAGTAGCAAGCCAATCGAATGCCGACTTCTTGGGAGCTTCTTGCGATGTCATTGGGGCATTGACGCTCATCGGTGGGATCATGGTCCCAAAGAACAGCCCCGTGGTGGCCTGAGTTACCTGTTCCACCGGCATAGCGAAGATGGAGGCCGCCTGAGGCCCATAAGTCACTCCTCCGGACGGGATGGAGCGAGAGTTGCAGTTGCAGGTAGTGCAGTTTGAAACCATTGATCTTCTGTTTTCTGCACGGAGCAAGACACCAAATCTTAGTACCTCGAATCCACAGGCAACCACAGTAAACCGCGATTCGTTCGCGAACACGACACACAAAGTGTGGAGTGGAAAGAGGAAGAGGTCCCACCGGGCGTGCTAGAATCTGTTCCCCTCCGAATGGCGGCGCACAGGACCGCGATGGCCTGACGCTGAGATTCGGGGCAGATGCTATTTGGTTTTATCCGTCCACCTCTCCGAAGATGCCAAGTTGATTTATGGCACCGTGTATCGAAGGTTTAGACGGATACGGCCGATGTAGCAGACTTTGTCAGATTCCCCCTCGCTAGAGGGGTTTTTGATTGTGGGGACGCTCTTCCCTGCAGGCGCATGCCCCTGCAGTTAATTACGCTACCGCTTCGCGGTAACAACTTTCTCCTTCTCCAGAATTTCACTTCGTGTCGTGGGTGTTTGTTTTGTTTGTGGTTGCCCGTGGATTATATACGGAGACTGAGTAATACCGTCGCCCGTAGGACGTGGACTAGTCCAAATCCGTATTTACTTAGATTTGGGTTTGGTGTTTTTAGTTTAAGGATGCATTAGTCGCGTTGCGGCTAAGATCAACTTAAACGTTTGTCAAGGATACGTTAGTCCTGTTTGAGACTAAGATCAACTTAACAGGGTGATCTATTTAATATATGGTCGTCGGGACCCGTCGCCTCTCTGACGTCGTTGAAGGATTACAACGACAGATGTCAGAGGAGTTCGGAGATGTACCCTTGGACCAAGGTCGATTTAGAATTTTATCGTTCATTTGAGTATTTAAGGATACGTTAGCCGTATTTGGGGCTAAGATCAACTTAAACGGGACCGTTTAGATCCGGCAAAAGAGCATTAGGAGGCTCTATTGTTCCAGTTTAGGGACGTAGTGGTCCATACTCCAGTTTAGGGACGTGGTGGTCCATACTCCAGTTTTAGGGACGTGGTGGTCCGATATTAGTTTAGGGACGTTTCGGTCCCATATTAGTTTAAGGACGTTTCGGTCCAATATTAGTTTAAGGACGTTTCGGTCCACATTGATGTGTGGTCGTTGGGACCCGTCACCTCTTTGACATCGTTGAGGAATTACAACGATGGATGTCAAAGGAGTTCGGAGATGTACCCTCGGACCGATTGTAAATTGATTTAGTAGAGCAATTTTGCTTAGTCAATTTAATTTAAGGACTTATGGCCAAAATTGGGCTAAGTCCAGTTTCAATATATTTTTTTTTTGTCTTTGGCCTGTGCTAGGGCTTTACCCCTTTTTAGTAATGCACTGCATTATTCTTGTTTTGGTCGGGCTTTGCCCTTTTCTAAATGATGCAGAGCATCTATTTTTTTTGTTTGGGCTTTGCGCCCCTTTTGAAATGCATAGCATTTTTTATTAGGCCTGTTAGGCCTTTTAATTGGGCTCTGTCCCTTTTCTTTAATAATGCAGAGCATTAAATACTCTGACAGTGCCCCACGTGGCTTGTCAGGCGCCTTGCGCTAAGTAATGAGCGCAAACTCATATGGTGGTGACACGTGTCACGCTCTGGTGAGCGCAAGCGCAATAGCGCAGTGCGCTGCGCTAATGCGCTGCGCTGTTGCGCTGCTGACACGTGGCGCGCTCTGGTGAGTTGCGCCAATTCCAGAGAGCAAAGCTCTATTTCAAGAGCGCAAGTTGTTTTGTAGCTGACACGTGTCGCGCAGCGCACTGCGCGAGCGCATCAGCGCTGACACGTGTCGCGCAGCGCAGAGCGCAGCGCAACTGCGCTAGCGCACATCTGTGCTGACACGTGTCGCGCAGCGCAGAGCGCAGCGCAACTGCGCTAGCGCATCTGCGCTGACACGTGTCGCGCAGCGCAGTGCTTGCGCAGCTGAAGCGTTGCTTCATAAAAATAGAGTTTTGCTCTGATTGGGTGCGCTGCCTTGGGCGCTGCGCTGATGCATCTGCGCCTGACACGTGGCGTGTTGCGCAGCGCAAATAATCTGAAGCGTTGCTTCATTTATTAAATTATTAAATTTTCAAAGCAGAGCTTTGCTCTGATTGGGGGAAGATGAAGCGTTGCTTTATCTCTCGCCTTGGAATTTGAATAGAGCTTTGCTCTGATTGGGGTAAACACCCCCTTGTAGAAGGGGACGACGAACGAACCGTTCAGATCGGGGCGCTTTTGATGGGGACTCAGCGAGACGACCTGGTTCACTTCCTTAGAAACTACTCTGACGTGTTTGCCTGGGCGCCTGCCGACATGCCCGGGATCAACCCCAAAATCATATCTCACAAGCTTGGGGTAGACCCTACGGTCCGACCCATCTGGCTTAAAAAACGAAGCTTCGCCTCGATCAAGCAAAAGGTGATCGAGGACGAGGTGGACAGGCTTCTCGCCGCCAACTTCATTCGGAACGTGCCTTACTCGGAATGGTTGGAAAACGTAGTCATGGTTAAAAAATCAACCGGGAAGTGGCGAATGTGCGTCGATTTCACCGACCTCAACAAGGCCTGCCCGAAAGACAACTATTCCCTCCCTCGGATAGATCAGCTCGTCGATAGCTCGGCAGGCCACGAGCTACTTAGCATCATGGATGCTTTCTCCGGCTACAACCAGATACGTATGAATCCGGCAGACGAGGATCTCACCGCATTCACAACCGACCGGGGGGTATACTGCTACAAGGTGATGCCTTACGGCCTCAAAAATGCCGGAGCTGCGTACCAACGCTTGGTCAATCGCATAGATCGGTAGGAACATGGAAGTTTACGTCGATGACATGCTCGTCAAATCGATCTCATCGGACGAACATGCCAAGGATCAAAGCCCTCACCAAGAGGACACCGGGCAACAACCCTGCTCGGTCCATCCAAGGCTGGTAGTTCACTACCCACCGACGCCAAGGATCAAACCCCTCACCAAGAGGCCACCGAGCAGATACCCTTCTCGGTCCATCCATGGCTGGTAGTTCACTACTCACCGACGCCAAGGATCAAATCCCTCACCAAGAGGCCACCGGGCAGCAACCCTGCTCGGTCCATCCAAGGCCCTCACCAAGAGTTCACTACCCACCGACGCCAAGGATCAAAGCCTTCACCAAGAGGCCGCCAGGCAGCAACCCTGCTCGGTCCATCCATGGCTGGTAGTTCACTACCCACCGACGCCAAGGATCGAAGCCCTCATCAAGAGGCCACCAAGCAGCTACCCTGCTCGGTCCATCCATGGCTGGCAGTTCACTACCCACTAACGCCAAGGATCAAAGACCTCATCAAGAGGCCACCGAGCAGCTACCCTGCTCGGTCCATCCTTGGCTGGTAGTTTACTACCCACTAACGCCAAGGATCCAAGCCCTCATCAAGAGACCACCGAGCAGCTACCCTGATCGGTCCATCCTTGGCTGGTAGTTCACTACCCACCGATGCCAAGGATCAAAGCCCTCACCAAGAGACCACCGGGCAGCAACCCTGCTCGGTCCATCCAAGGCTGGTAGTTCACTACCCACCGATGCCAAGGATCAAAGCCATCACCAAGAGGCCACCGGGCAGCTACCCTGCTCAGTCCATCCATAACTGGTAGTTCACTACCCACCGACGCTAAGGGTCAAAGCCCTCATCAAGAGGCCACCAAGCAGCAACCCTGCTCGGTCCATCCATGGCCAGTAGTTCACTACACACTGACGCCAAGGATCCAAGCCCTCATCAAGAGGCCGCCGAGCAGCTACCCTGCTCGGTCCATCCTTGGCTGGTAGTTCACTACCCACCGACGCTAAGGATCAAAGCCCTCACCAAGAGGCCACCGGGCAGTAACCCTGCTCAGTCCATCCAAGGCTGGTAGTTCACTACCCACCGACGCCAAGGATCAAAGCCCTCACCAAGAGGCCACCGGGTAGCTACCCTGCTCGGTCCATCCATGGCTGGTAGTTCACTACCCACCGACGCCAAGGATCGAAACCCTCATCAAGAGGCCACCAAGCAGCTACCCTGCTCGGTCCATCCATGGCTGGCAGTTCACTACCCACTGACGCTAAGGATCAAAGCCCTCATCAAGAGGCTACCGAGCAGCCACCCCTGCCCGGTCCATCCTTGGCTGGTAACTTCTTACCCCACGATGCCAAAGATCAAAGCCCTTATCAAGAGGCCACCGAGCAGCTACCCTGCTCGGTCCAACCTTGGCTGGTAACTTCTTACGCCACGACGCCAAGGATCAAAGCCCTCGCCAAGAGGCCACCGAGAAGCTATCCTGCTCGGTCCATCCTTGGCCGGTAACCTCTTACCCCATGACGCCAAGGATCAAAGCCCTCATCAAGAGGTCACCAAGCAGCTTCCCTGCTCAACTCCCTACACGTCTTTATTAAGCAATCTCCACCTCGACTTCGGGGCCATGGAGTTACCGAACTTTCACCGGTCTTTGCACACTTGGAAAATGGTCAAATTCAATTCGACGTGTGATCGCTGCGACGAAAAACTAACCTAACATGAAAGCAGGCAAATAAAAATGTTTACCACAAACAAAGAGAAAATGCATATGCAAGAGAACCAGCCTCACCTCCCACCTCCGGAGCCCGGGGCTCCTACTCCCGAGCACGTTTTCGGCGCGGCGCTTGGCTGGACTTCGAGGCCCGGGGCGCGCTTGAACGCCTGGATGGAGCGGTTGCCGGTGGAGCCGGAGCCGACGACGGACGAGAGGGGCCGGCGCCTCCGGCCTTCTTCCCCTTCTTCTGTTCGCCCAGGGCTACCCGAAATTTGCCTAGGTCCATGGGTTTTGCATAAGACGAAAGTACAACGGAGTCAGCAATGCCAGAAAAAGTGAAAGAATACTCAAGTCTAAACAGGTCGCCTGAAAACTCCTAACTTACCCGCGAACTGGGCGGGGCTAAGCCCGTCCCAACTGAGGGCCCTCTTAGACAGCAACACATCGGCCCGGGGAGGTGCTCCCACTCCGACACCGCCACCGCGTCAGGATCATTCGACCGCCTCACCCGCGGGCAGTTGGCCCTGTGCCACTGGGTGGGCACAGGCCAATACTCACCCCCGGACGGCCCAACAAACAAAAACTTCTTCCATTCGTGAATGGAAGAAGGGACTACGACGACCCCTGACCCGGCATCACCTTCCCGGTGTTTTATAAAAGAGATGCATACCCAGCTTGGCTCACCCCTGCGAGTGTCGGGGTGGTTTTTGTAGCAGAAAGAAGAGATGAGAAGACTTCGGCTAAAAGGGATCAGACGTAATTTCAACCGGACCAGGAACACAAGGAGCATCCTCTAAGAGTTCGGCACTAACTGGCCCGAGGCTAATTCAAAACAATTCAACGCCGCACTCACCTCGGAGGAGAAGGGCAGGCGCATCCCGGCCCAAAAGGCTTCCAGGTACAAGGCAATCTCCTTGCCCCGTACCTGGTCTGCCCTCTCCCCCTCCTCGGCCAGACGGAGCGAGTAGCCGGGAGGAATGCGGAAACGAGTTCGGATGGTGGCAAGCTCATCCGCATGCCTCAGCATGGATGACGCGCCAAGAGCATCCATGACCCACGCTCTGGGGACCGCCCCCGTCGCACGACCCCGGGAAGCATGACTAACCCTAACTTCCCAGGGGGACTCCAACTCAGACGAGGAAGAGGAAGAAGCAGAGGAGGAAGAAGAAGAGGAAGCTACAGAGGACTCCCTAGACTCTTCCCGGACTATTTCTACAGACTCCTCAGTGGAAGACATCTAACCTGATCGAAGGGATGAGTCCTCGGAAGAGAAAATGTAAGGAATCCGACCTGAGGAGAAAAGCGCCGAGCTAACACGACTAGGGACGAGGAGATTATGATGAGGTATGGACCCTGATGGGGATCCCACCTCTATTTATAGCTGCTAGCGTACACGTCCCACGATTCCGATCGCCTCCCGCCAAGACAGCGCTTCGTAACTGTTTAGTTGATAAAACTGCACATTTGTTATTACATTTTTTCTACCATTTTCATATTAAAAAAGGACTTTATTATAATATATCATACATATGAGGGGTTTTGTGTAAAAATACTATTTTCCATGTGTTGATATATTATAATTAGCATTTGGTAGGAAAATATATGCAAATAATTTTATTGGCCAAATCCTAGTAGAACAAAGTCTACTAAATATTATTTGAGTTGTTGTGCAGAATTTTTCCAAGTTGTGCAGAATTTTTTAAGACTAGAATCAAGGAAATCAAGTTGTTGAAGAAGACTTGCCTAATTAAGAAGCAAAACTTGGAGACCAAGTCTGACAGCAACCACGAGAAGATTTCCATGATACAAAGGTTCCTAGGATCGCCAAATGGCACAAGCACAGAGCCCCTAAAAATTGATCAAAGGAGGAGATTGAATTGCCGCGGATCCGCGGCCTTACCCCCCTTGGGCCGCGGATCTACGGCAGTTTTGATGAGTTAGGTACTGCAATTTTTGTGGAAAATTCTATACAGCTAGTTACCTAATTTAGAAGCAAAAGGTTATGGCTTTAGACTATAAAAAGGGACCGAGAGCCTCTTGGAAAAATTTATCAAGTCGACGCGATCACGAAGTCCAAGACGGCTCACGCATCCAGACTGATCATCAACTGTTCGTCTACCTCTTTGGAAGAGATCGAGAAGCAAACTAGTCTTTGTAATCATTTTCTAAGGAATCAAAGTGTAATGAATATTGTTGATTAATAAAGGTAGCTTTCTTTTTCTTATTCTATTTCTTCGTGGTTTAATTATGCATTTTCTCTCCATCTCTTTTTCTCCCAACATGCGCGAGTAATTCTCCTCTTGTTAGGGTTCGTAGGATTAGGGTAGGCTAATGGATGATGAACATCTCAAAACTCTTTTTAAGTCCTATAAAGTTTATGAACTTTATCAAAAGAATCATTAACATCCTAATCGGGCGCGCTAGCAATTCTCTGCTAGTTCCGACCGCGATTAGAGATTAGATTAACGATTGTTTTGGTAAAGGCTAGATTTGAACGGAGTTCCGTGTCGAGATAAGGGTTAAGAGTGAGATTCCTTTTCCCTCCAGAAACCCTAATCTACACGCATAACCGTCGTTCTAGTTATAAATCTATTAAAGGATAAAAATGGTAAATTTTTAATCATCCATAACTACTAAATCCTAACGAACTCTACAAGCCCTCTTATTATATTATCTACATCCCTAAAATAATCTAGATCTATATTTTTGCATTCTTGCTTAACGTAGATCTAGAAACTTTTCACAAAATTCTTATTTCCTCCTCTCTTTTTCAACACATCTAAAGTAAGAGTATAAGGTTCTACGTTTCCCAGAGGACGACCCGTACTCATCTCGGTCTAGCTACGTGCGACACCGTTATTGATTGCGGTTAACTACAAAACACTCTTTTGTACCAATCAAATGGCGCCGTTGCCGGGGATACGTGCGTAATTTTTTTATTCTTACTATTTGTGTTGAATTCTTAGACGATTCATATCATTATTTACACAAAACTGCAAATTGCATATTTAACGATTAGTGCGTGAATTTTGCAAGGAGATCTGGAGTCACAGAATTAAGGAAAACAGAAGAAAGAGACATTATAGAGATGCAGAGGAGCAAAGGAGGCCACAGAGAAATTTTCATCAACTGAACCACCCACCACGCGGCGGAACCGCGGCTTGACAAGGGGATCTAGGGTTCAAACTCCTCTGGTAAGATTCTCAACTCCTTCTCTCTCCTCTCAAATCCAATAAAATCTATTTTCTGCAGGATTCTTTGCAAAATAGCGCCGCTCAAAAATCTTTTTTTTGCAAAAGTTTTGTGATTGGTTTTGTTTTGCATATTTTAATACGGACTTTAAGGGGCAAAGACCAAATCAAGATTAGGTGGGGATTTCATCACCCTTCCTAAGCCCCACAAATCACAAATCGAGCATCTAGATCTACCCTTCATTAATTTAAAAAATATCTAGACCAGACTCTAAGGACTGTCGCGCTCAATAAGGACAGAGGAAGGTCGTGGGTAATCTATCGTTTATCCGCATTACTTTTGTAGTGCCTAGGCAAGTGTGTCAAAGGCTAGTGGTTTTTAATTAGGCCCACTACTGTGGTTCCTTCCCACTTACCTGGCACTTACCTGGCTACAAGGGTAGTACGGAAGCGGTAGAGGATTGATCCTGCGACTTGTCCTTTGGAAGTCTAGGATCGGTCTAGAGACTGGACCTAGGTGACCTTAATTCTAGGGTTGCTTGTGCATCGTAAGGTGATTTGTCTTGAGTCCCACTTTTTCAAAACAAACCAATTTTTTCACACACACGCTGCCACTTGCACTAAACCCGCTTAGTGCATGCTCGGCTGGACACGGGATCCTAGTGCCCGTCTTGTCCGCGTTCCTGCTATCGACGCCGAAGTCGGTACTTCTTCATCTTCTTTTCCCCCGCCACACACCACGACCGAGATGGACGACACTCTATCAGAATATAACACCACGCTGCTACCGCCCGTAGGTACGCAGAATCCACCGCGCATCTCTCTCCAAGAGAGATGCTATCCTATCCATGGTCCTCTTCCCACTTGTCTATCTCTTCCACCACCTAACGGGGATAATTTCGAAATTAAACCCCACTACATCAATCTGCTGCCCAAATTTCACGGGCTTGAATCTGAAGACGCGTACGTTTTCATCACCAAATTCGAAAACGTATGCGCAATGATGGGTACTTCACAATTGACTTTAGATGCTATGCGCTTACGTCTTCTCACATTCACACTGTGCGACTTGGCAGAAAAATGGCTTTATAATACTGACGCACACTCTATCACTAATTGGGATGAATTTGTCATAGCATTTCTTAAGAAGTTTTACCCAAACCATAAGACTGCCCATATTAGGAGCGAGATCAACCAGTTCACCCAGCTTCCCAATGAACCATTTTGGAAGTGCTTTGAACGTTTCAAAGATCTTCTTGTCCAATGCCCCCATCACGAAATACAAAGATGGGATTTATGTCGGATTATATATGAGGGCATTAATCCAGCGACAAAGCAGATGTTTGAAACAATGTTTCAATGCAATTTCATGTCTAAAGATGACGGTGAAACGTGGAAATATCTGGAAGACCTTGCTGAACACACGTTGCAGTGGGAAAGCGTTAGACCACCTTCAACTAAGGAAAGTATTCACCAGCTCGATGTTTCTATCGCAGTAAAAGCCGAAATGGCAGCGATACAGAAGAAACTCGACGCTATTGAAAACAAGTTCTCATCATTCTCCCTAAATCAGGTCACGCTTCCTAAGACCGTCTGTGGTTGCTGTTCGGATCCTTCACACTTAACGGAAGAATGTCCTATGAATGTATCGTTTCAAGCTAATGCTGCTTTTCAGCAGCGACCTAGAAACGACCCTTATTCTTCCACGTACAATCAAGGATGGAGGACTCATCCTAACTTTGCTTGGAACCAAAACCAACAAAGCAATTATCAAAGACCTCCTCCACAGCAACCACAACCACAGAATCAGCCCCCCTTTCAGTCACAGAATTTCCAAAATCCGGCAAACAGTTCTACACCACAAGTGGCTGGTACTGACAACTCACTTGCACAAACTTTGGATATGTTCATGAAACAATCCATGCAATTTTCGGCTGAGATGAAGTCTTCTATTGATACCCTAACGAAAAACTCCGCCTCCCATGGTGAGAGTATTAAATCAATAGAAAACCAAATCGTATAGTTAAACGCCGCAATGAGTGCGAGAGATAAAGGGAAACTCCCATCTCAACCCATACCTAATCCTGGCCACTCACAAAGTTATAATGTGAGTGTTGTTACCACGTTGAGATCGGGAAAAGTGCTGAATAACCGAGTGGGTGAGCAATGTGATGATAGTGACACCAATGATATCCCAGCTTCTTCTTCTTCCCCTAATTCGTCTAATCTCCCACCTTCACCCGAGCCTATTCTCCGTTTTCCCCAAGGCTCGAACATTTCGCCGAATCTATCTAAGTTGATTCCCACTCCAATTTTGGGATCGAATCCGTCCCCACAGTCTTCTCCACAAACGTTGGACCCAAAACTTATTGATCAAGCACCTTATCCAAATAGGTTAAGGGGCAACAGACCAAGTCCACAAATGGAGAAGATTGTGAAAATTTTTAAGCAAGTTAACATAAACATTCCTCTTCTAGATGCTATTCAACAAGTTCCGTCATATGCGAAAATCCTAAAGGACTTGTGCACTAGGAAGAGAAAAGTTCAAGTACCTAAAAAAGTTTTCCTTGCGAGTAATTTGAGCACAGCTTTTACACAACAACTACCCAAGAAACGAAAGGACCCCGGAAGTCCTACAATTTCTATTTCTATTGGGGGTAAAAATATCAATCGTGCTCTACTCGATCTAGGTGCTAGTGTTAACTTGCTTCTGTATTCTGTTTATGAGCAATTAGGGATCGGAGAGTTAAAACCTGCGCATTGCACTCTTCAGATGGCCGATCGATCTATCACCCAACCAAGGGGTGAGCTAGAGGATGTGTTAATCAAAGTCGGGGAATTCATATTCCCTGTGGACTTTATCGTTATAGATACACAACATGTGGCAAACCCACGCAATCAAATTCCGGTGATACTCGGTTGACCCTTTTTGGCCACTTCCAACGCAGTAATCAATTGTAGAAATGGCTCTATGACCTTATCCTTTGGAAAGAAGTCAATTGAGCTTAACATTTACAAGTTGGGAAGTGAACCCTCCGAACCCTATACTCATGTGTGTTCTGTTGAATTAATGGATGTCGACAGCAGCGAATTTGATCAACCTCATGATACTGACTCTTTTCATATGTTGTTGTTTGACCCAACCATGTACTCTTCCACCAAGTTGTTCGGGTCAACATCTAACGCTGATAAGGAACTTTTTATAGAGTCTGACGATCACCCCATTTTTTCTGAGGACATTATTCTTCGGGGTATCGATGAAAGCTTTGAAGAAATTTTCGCTGATGAGCTCGCATTTTTACAAGACACGGGTGTTAAGATAAATCAAATCCAAGATGAAGAAATTGGACCTCCACCCCTTCTTTTGGATAATCATGATAATGCGAGTAATCCATCGTTACTATCACTGCGTCGTCTCTCCAAATTGAGACGCAATCCTTTTCCATTACACCTCTTATCACCTCCCCACTTCTTCACGTCGAAAGGTGACATGTTCTTCCACCAAGCTTGGTGCTTCATCGATAAATTTTTTGAATGGTTGGTGTTGACCTTCGGTCTTTGCAAAACTTGGCATTGACCAATAACCTTGACCCCCTCGTGTGATTTTAAAAGATTAAAATTGTTTAACTCAAGTTTGGGGGGGTGGTATATTTTGGCTCTTGAAAGAAAATGATTTTTACAACATTATGAGCCAAAAATAAGTTTGGGGGAGGATTTTCACTTTCATATATTCTTGGCCCCATTAATAATTTCCTCCCAAGTCTACAGGTTTTTGAGCTTAACGGATGACATCAGTGAGGACACTGCTGTAAACAGGTTTGGGGGAGGTTTGTGCTTATTTACACATCAATCTGCATCATATTTTACATAAGCACAACATTTTCACAAAAAAAAAATTGTAAAAAAAAATTTTAAAATTTTCTTTTATAACAAAAGAGTAGAAAGTGAAAAATTACATCCAAAAGATAGGAATAGTTTAAGAAAACCAAGAAAATTAGAAGTTTTCTTAAACGAACTAGTAATAAGTAGTTATGAGCTGTTGTCCCAAGGGTTAGTAAGATGAAGGAAGTCACTAATCTGAGGATAAAAATAAGTCTGAAAAATAGTTTCTATTCTGGAAGCCAAACATTTGAATGTTGTTACCCTACTATATGCACTTACACACGTCTTGAAACTCGGGATAGTAGAGGATACCTTGAAATGCTCTTGTCTAAAAGCCAAAGTATGTAGGAAATGAAAAAAAATGAAGAAAATATAAAAATGGTGACAAGAAAAATGAACACTGGTTTTGTTATCGCCAAGGCAGCAATAAAAAAATATAGCGAGGGTGCCTCTTCACCTAGTGCCCTAAGGCCAACTGGTCTGGGAGTCACTGCTAAGCCTTAGGTGGTGCAAGACGAGGAAAAGATTATCACCGAATCAACAAGCACATGAGTAATCTGTCGGTTAGTACCTCAAGAAGTATTAGCGGTAAAATGTGTGAGCAAATCTTAGTATTCATCAAATTAAAAAGTACTAAGGTAGATGGACAAGAGTATGATAGCTTGAATTGAATTCTCCGAGTGTAGGGATGTTCTATACACACACGTAGGGGTATATGATCAATGTTTGGACGAAAGGTAGGAATGAAGAATAAGACGATGTTTTATTGAGAGATAAAGTGATTTCTAACATCTTTTCATGACCATTAAGATAGGGCTCATGACAACTGAAAAGCTAGTGTAGTTGGAAACTCTCATTTTCAAAGTCTTTCTTTTATGGTTCTTATCTTTGTATGTAAATTTCACCATCTCTCTTTTGTTATAGGATTTTGTGGGTGTAATCCGCTGAAAACCCTCAGGAGACAACACTCCTCCTACTAGGGACACCTAGAGGTTTAACGGCTTGTTGCACGTGCTCAGTGCAATCGTGTTTGCCTACGAAAGTGTGCTTAGTTTTCTCCTTTCTTTTTCTCCTCTTGAATAAACTAGTTTGCTCGGGACGATCAAAGATAAGTTTGGGGGTATTTGTTCAGTTGATAAAACTGCATATTTGTTATTACATTTTTCCTACCATTTTCATATTAAAAAAGGACTGTATTATAATATATCATACATATGAGGGTTTATGTGTAAAAATACTATTTTCCATGTGTTGATATATTATAATTAGCATTTGGTAGGAAAATGTATGCAAATAATTTCATTGACCAAATCCTAGTAGAACAAAGTCTACTAAATATTATTTGAGTTGTTGTGCAGAATTTTTCCAAGTTGTGCAGAATTTTTTAAGACTAGAATCAAGGAAATCAAGTTATTGAAGAAGACTTGCCTAATTAAGAAGCAAAACTTGGAGACCAAGTCTGACAGCAACCACGAGAAGATTTCCATGATACAAAGGTTCCTAGGATCGCCAAATGGCACAAGCACAGAGCCCCTAAAAATTGATCAAAGGAGGAGATTGAATGGCCACGGATCCGCGGCCTTACCCCCCTTGGGCCGCGGATCCGCGGCAGTTTTGATGAGTTAGGTACTGCAATTTTTGTGGAAAATTCTATACAGCTAGTTACCTAATTTAGAAGCAAAAGGTTATGGCTTTGGACTATAAAAAGGGACCGAGAGCCTCTTGGAAAAATTTATCAAGTCGACGCGATCACGAAGTCCAAGACGGCTCACGCATCCAGACTGATCATCAACTGTTCGTCTACCTCCTTGGAAGAGATCGAGAAGCAAACTAGTCTTTGTAATCATTTTCTAAGGAATCAAAGTGTAATGAATATTGTTGATTAATAAAGGTAGCTTTCTTTTTCTTATTCTATTTCTTCGTAGTTTAATTATGCATTTTCTCTCCATCTCTTTTTCTCCCAACATGCGCGAGTAATTATCCGCTTGTTAGGGTTCGTAGGATTAGGGTAGGTTAATGGATGATGAACATCTCAAAACTCTTTTTAAGTCCTATAAAGTTTATGAACTTTATCAAAAGAATCATTAACATCCTAATCGGGCGCGCTAGCAATTCTTTGCTAGTTCCGACCGTGATTAGAGATTAGATTAACGATTGTTTTGGTAAAGGCTAGATTTGAACGGAGTTCCGTGTCGAGATAAGGGTTAAGAGTAGGATTCCTTTTCCCTCCAGAAACCCTAATCTACACGCATAACCGTCGTTCTAGTTATAAATCTATTAAAGGATAAAAAGGGTAACTTTTTAATCATCCATAACTACTAAATCCTAACGAACCCTACAAGCCCTCTTATTATATTATCTACATCCCTAAAATAATCTAGATCTATATTTTTGCATTCTTGCTTAACGTAGATCTAGAAACTTTTCACAAAATTCTTATTTCCTCCTCTCTTTTTCAACACATCTAAAGTAAGAGTAGAAGGTTCCACGTTTCCCAGAGGACGATCCGTACTCATCTCGGTCTAGCTACGCGCGACACCGTTATTGATTGCGGTTAACTACAAAACACTCTTTCGTACCAATCAGTAACCAACGACCGACAACATTCCACCTGTCGCACTCACATTGGACGCGTCCCATCGGGCACGGGAACGCCTGCGGCCCGTCTCGTCAGCCAACCAACACCAGACACGTGGGCTGGCGTTTCGACGAACATACGCACAAACCGGTGCTTCCTCTTTAATGCGAGATCCCTCCCCTGATCCGCTGACATCATCAAGAAAATATGATTAATTTCCCGGTAATACGCACCGACGATATTTTCAAGTGAGAGCTCACCCCGGGTGACCGGTCAGACCACTCTCGACTCGACCCAGGAACGGGTCGAGACGAGAGTGGGGGGCTAATGATAATGCTCGATATCAGTGATTCCACAGATCATGACACATAGCAGATGGCGTGTCCCAGAGCTTACAAGAAAGGATTAAGAACGGTACGTTGGGAGCATACCCGGGCCTGCGACCCGAGGATGTTGCCGACCTTCGGTGGCCTTTCAAACCACCCATAGCTCGCCTCCGAGCTGTCACAAAACCAAGATGCCTCGGCCTCCCGCTCGTTCCCGAGCCTCCCACCGAGCTTTTCTTCCCCGATCTCACCGACCGACCCACAGCACCGATCACAGGCGCCTCCGCCACGGCTCCACGAATCTCGCCAGGCGCGAGATATCCGCCGCCCATGATCCCGAGTTCCACGCCATTACGATCCCCCGTTAACGAGCATATCTCGTCATTGATAAGGAATCCCGCCTATCACGCGGGCGTAACGCCAGGGGCGTAATAGCAGGCATGAATCTCGTGCCCGCCTGGCCATTGCTGCCACTAAATAAACCCCTCTCCCAGACGACTCAGGTAAGCTAATTTGACCCCAATAGGCCGTTACTCTGCCAAAATACCTCGTCTAACTTGATCGTCGGAGGGTCCTTGGTGGCACAACCATCCCGGGACTTCCTTGCAGGTAGTTCGGCCTCAACCACATAAAACCCATTGAGATCCACACGCTTCAGGAGGCAACCCTCCAACTCAATCTCAGCCATCCATCAGCGTTCGTTGCAGATCAACGGAAGGTAACATCTGAAGTTGATCCAGAGATTCATCAATTGGGCTGAAGTTTTGATGGAGATAGCCATGGATTATGATAAGGGCATGGAGTCTTGTGGCTGCATTGAGATTGGGAGTTGATTTTAAGTTGAAGAAAAGGGTTTTGTAGGAAAATTTTGATTTTGTTGTTGCTGTTGTTGTGAGATATTTGAAGAAAAAAGGAGTACTGAGTTTGAGTTTGGATGGAATCAAGAAATGGGAAATAAAAAGCATGTTTTGTTGTTTTTGAGTTTCATGTCAAGAGTCTGGTTTGGGAGTAACTGAAATATACTGGCAAAAAAAACACTCTCTACATGAAACACAAAAACAGAAAAACTACAATTAAATTACAAACACTTTGGCATTTTTCCGGCTTTTCAACATTTTCCTTACCATAACATATGAAAATAGTAAAATTCTTTAAAATATCAAAATTTCTCTTTTCTTCAATTTTTTCAATATTTAGCTTCTTATAACACACAGAATCGCGAAATGTACAAAAATCGCAAAAAAAAATATTTTCTATAAATTTTCAACATTTTACACGTAAACACCAATATGACGAAATTTTAAAAATCTCAAAATTTCTATTTTCTTGGATTTTCACAATATTTTGCTTGCTAATAGCATAAGAAAATCTTGACATTTTTTCTTCGGTTTTTCAATATTTATCACTATATAACACATGAAAATCGCAAAGTTTTCCCAAAGAACTCAATTTTTTTGAATTCTTCAACTTTTTAAATATTATACATGCTTATTATAGCACATAATGAAAATTTCAAAAATCTCAAATTATTCTGTTTTCTTTTGTTTTTTATACTTTGCACGCTATAACACATGAAATTTGCTAAATTTACAAAATTCCCAAAATTATTTTTTTCCTTCAATTTACAATGTTTTTCATGCAACACACGAAATTTGCGTAATTTTCAAAAATATTTTCCATTTTCTTTCGGTTTTTAATATTTTGCTTGCTAGAACACGAAAATACTGAAATTGCCTTTAAAAATTCTACAGTTTTTCTTCGATTCGTCAATATTTTGTATGTAGCACACGAAAATCGCGAATTTTTCAAAAATCTTAAATTTTCTGTCCTCTCCGATTTTTTTGTATTTTGCTTGCTAGCACATAAAAATTACGATATGTTCAAAAATGCCAAAATTTTCTATATCCCTCAAAATTTTAATATTTTGCATCCTATAGCATAGGAAAATCGTGAATTTTTTACAATTCAAATTTTTTGTTTTCTTCAATTTTAAAATATATTGCATGATATATAGCATACGAAAATCACAAAATTTTCAAAAAAGCTTAATATTTTCTCTTTTATTTGGTTTTTCATATAACACACAAAAATTGTGGAATTCTGAAAATCTAAAAAATCTTCAGTTTTTCTTCGATTGTTTAATATTTTGTATGTATCACACGAAAATCGTGCATTTTCAAAAATCTTAAATTTCCTGTGCTTCTCGGGTTTTTAGTATTTTTGCTTGATATAGTGCATGAAAATTACGATATCTTCAAAAATCCAAAGATTTTCTATTTTCTTCAAATTTTCAATATTTTGCATTATATAACATACGAAAATCGTGATTTCTTTTAAATTCAAAAAATTTCTATCTTCTTCTATTTTTAAAAATATTTTGCAAGAATATTTAGTAAACGAAAATCACAAAAGTTTCAAAAAATCTAAATAGTTTCCCTTTTACTCGGTTCTCCATATTTTGCTTGTTATACTAGATGAAAATCGTGAAATTTTGAATATCTAAAAAATCTTCAGTTTTGTTTTTGATTTTTCAATATTTTATCGCACGAAAATCGGGAATTTTCAAAAATCTTAAATTTTCTGTGCTCTTCGATTTTTATGTATTTTGATTGCTATGTCATATGAAAATTACGATATCTTAAAAATTCCCAAAATCTTCTTTTTCCATCAAATTTTTAATATTTTGCATTTTGTAGCATATGAAAATCGTGAATTTTTTTATTTAATTTTTTTTTGTTTTCTTTAATTGTTTTAATATTTTGCATGATATATAGCATATGAAAATCACAAACTTTTCAAAAAATCGTAATATTTTCTCTTTTATTCGGTTTTCAAAATTATGAAAATCTAAAAAATCTCCAGTTTTTCTTCGATTTTTCAATATGATGTACGTAGCACACGAAAATAAAAAATCTTCAATTTTTTGTGCTTCGCGGTTTTTTAGTATTTTGCTTGCTATAGCACGTGAAAATCACGATATCTTCAAAAATCCCAAATTTTTTATTTCCTTCTAATTTTTAATATTTTGCATTATATAACATAAGAAAATTGTGTTTTTTTTAAATTCAATTTTTTAAATATTTTGTATTATATATAGCAAACGAAAATCACAAAATTTTCAAAAAATATTAATATTTTCCCTTTTATTTGGTTTTCAATATTTTGCTTGTTATAGCAAATGAAAATCATGAAATTTCGAAATTCTAAAAAATCCTCGGTTTATCTTCGATTTTTCAATATTTTGTATGTACCAAATTAAAATCGCGAATTTTCAAAAATCTTAAATTTTCTGTGCTCTTCGATTTTTAAGTATTTTGCTTGCTGTATCAGATGAAATTTAGATATCTTCAAAAATCCCAATATCTTATATTTTCTTCAAATTTTCAATATTTTGCATTCTGTAGCATATGAAAATCATGAATTTTTATAATTAATTGTTTTTATGTTTTCTTCAAAAAAAATTATAATATTTTGTATGATATATAGCATACAAAAAATCAAAAAAAATTCAAAAATATCTTTATATTTTTTCTTTTATGTTATTTTCAATATTTTGCTTGTTATATAGCACACAAAAATCGTGAAATTTCGAATATCTAAAAAAACTTCAGTTTTTCTTCGATTTTTCAATATTTTGTATGTAGCACATGAAAATAGCGAATTTTCAAAAATCTTAATTTTTCTGTGTTCTTCAGTTTTTAGTATTTTGCTTATTATAGAGCATGAAAATTATGATATCTTCAAAAATCCCAAAAATTTATATTTTCCTTAAATTTTCAATATGTTGCATTATATAGCATATGAAAATCGTGATTTTTTTAAATTAAATTTTTTTTCTATTTTCTTCAATTTTAAAAATATTTTGCATGATATATTGCAGACGAAAATCATAAAATTTTAAAAAAATCTTAATATTTTCTCTTTTATTCGATTTTCAATATTTTGCTTGTTATATATAGTACACGAAAATCTTGAAATTTCGAAAATCTAAAAAATCCGTAGTTTTTTTCGATTTTTCAATATTTTGTATGTTGCAAACGAAGACCGCAAATTTTCAAATATCATAATTTTCTGTGCTCTTTGGTTTTCTAGTATTTTGCTTGCTATAATACATGAAATTTACGATATCTTCAAAACGCGCAAAAATTTTTAGCAACAAAAGTCCACAGCCCTCCTAATTGACACCAACGAGTAAAATCTTTTATTTCCATCAAATTTTCAATATTCTGCATTCTATAACATACGAAAATCATGAATATTTTAAAATTCAAATTTTTTTGTTTTCTTTAATTTTTTTAAATATTTTGCAGGATATATAGTATACGAAAATAAAAAAATAAAAAAATCTTAAAATTTTCTCTTTTATTCGATTTTTAATAATTTATTTTTTATATAGCGTACGAAAATTGTGAAATTTCGAAAATCAAAAAAATCTTCAGTTTTTCTTTAATTTTTCAATATTTTGTATGTAGCACATGAAAATCTCGAATTTTCAAAATTCTTAAATTTTCTTTGCTCTTCTGCTTTTTAGTAACCCCTGTTATAGCACATGAAAATTGTGATATCCTCAAAAATCCCAAAACTATCCATTTCCATCAAATTCTCAATATTTTGCATTTTATAGCATATGAAAATCGTGAATTTTATAAAATTCTAAAATTTTCTGTTTTCTTCAATTTTTTTATTTTGCATGATATATGTAGTATACGAAAATCACAAAAAATTCAAAAAAATATTAACAATTTCTCTTTTATGCGGTTTTCAATATTTTCCTTATAATAGCATAGGAAAATCATAAAATTTTAAAAGTCTAAAAAATCTTCAGTTTTTCTTTGATTTTTCAACATTTTATATGTGCTGAAAACAGTCTTAGAGAGGGGTGAATAAGGTTTTATGGCAAACTAAGCATGATTTGTATAATTTAAAAAATTATATAGCGAAATATAAAATCAAAGTCTAAAGTACAAATACAATCACAACACAGATTCACAGAAATAACACAAAATCGATGAAAAAGTAAATGAACACAGAATTGTTATTGAGATTTACTAACCCTGTGGCTAATCCCTGCTTGAGAACTCCTGCTCAGAATTCAACTTCACTATCCAGTGACTCCTTCACAGGTGGAGAAACCCAGATTTTTTACCAGGCTCAGATTTTAGAACCTTTACACTTGCAGGCGATGAACACCTAAGCTTTTACCAAAAACTCAAGTCCGAAACCTTTTATAGTTACAGGTGGTGAACATCTAGACTTTTTATCAAAGGCGCAAGTCCGAAACCTTTTACAACGTGAAGATTTTAGACATTTATTCACTATGTCGTACAAAGTAAGATTTTACAAATCTTTAAAAACCAACTCTAACAATCCTAACGATCTCAAAAGATAAATCAAATTTTCGATTCAAGGAGATGAGAGATTGTATTTTGGAGATTAATACAAGTTTAAAAATAAATCGAAAAAGCTTTTAAATATTAACCAAGTTTTAAAAACAATCACTTTTTCGAAACTTTTAGAGATCTTTCTTTTCTAAAAGAATAGAAAAGTTTAGGGTCGCTAGAAAAATCTCTTCTCTTTGAAAAGAGTAGTAAAGAACTTGAGAGCAAAGAGAGACAAATTTTTCACAAACACTTGAAAGTGAAGAAAAATGAAAATCGGGTTAAGGAATTCATAAAAAAACTCTTTAGAAAGTTGTTCTATATATAGGGAAATAATTTTGGACAGTTAGTACAATTATTATAACTGCCCCTAAAAGATAGGGCAGTTATTGGCCGTTGTAAAACCGAAATTCCAAAAAAAAATCAAATTTTGAAAAATTGTTAACTGTTATAAACGTCTATCATAAACGTCTATTTGTCTGATATTTTCAGAAATAGACCTTATTTTGAAAAGAATTTGAAAATTGGATTTTTGGTTTTGTAACTTGAATTGAAATAGAATAGAAAACTTAATTCTAACCGTCTCAGATCGACTTGACTCTAGACTCAAATAAACTAGAAAAGTCTTGAATATCTCCGATGTATAACTTCTCCATTATAGCCTTTTAATGTGCATTGAGTTCTTCCGAGTCTTGCCGATATTTGCCGATGCTTTTATTGATATGTTAGTTGTAATATTGTGTATCCTTATACTTAAATAATTCCAGTTGTGTAGCACTTTGACTCATCTGACATTATTGGTAATATATATAATATATTTAAAATATAGTTTTGTAAAATAATCAAAACATAAAGAGACCCATAGGTCAACAATCTCGCTCTTTTTGATATTTTACAAAACCTAATTATTAATATTCAAGATATACATAATTTCAATATATATAATTTTTAAAGATATATATTTAAATGCTCCCCCTGAATATATGCAAATTATTTCTCCCTCTTTTTGGAAATATCAAAAATTTAAAAATATGAAGGAGGAATATAGAAAAGTGAGGTAGGAAATGAATAGTAGATATATATAATTAAACAATCATACTAAACTAATAATACAAATACAATAATTAAAACATATAATTTCTTTATCTAAATTTTTTATTATTAAATCCTTAGGATGATCTTTGTTGAATTACATTTTTCTGTTCTTCCAATTGATTAGTTTTAATTGTTTGAGCTAGTAACTAATCCTTTATCAATTTTTCTTATTATTAAATCCTTAGGGCGATCTTTGTTAAATTGCCAATCTTTTGGAAGAGAAGAATTAACCAGTTTCTCTTGTTGTTCCAATTTATTGGTTTCAATATGTTTGTCTATTAATGAATTATCTAAATCTTTTAATAAGTTAGAGTCATTATCTAGTAGATTCTTAGGATCAGAAATGTTGGTTTCATCTTTCATGCATATTTTCTTTAATTATTAACATACGTTTGACTTTAGAAACCCATACCATTCTTGATTCTTTAAGGTCTAACTTTGGATAGAAAAAGTATTTATAAGTTGAGTTGTTTTTAATATTATAATATTGCGAAATATGTCAAATAGTGCAACAATAGTTACACGTAGAATTGACGTATTTATTATCATATTTATAATAACATTTATGTCTAAATGGTTTGGTTTTTGGAACTAACTTAGAATATTTATTGTAATATATACCTTCTTTCTTACAATATTTTATTGATTGTCCTAATATTACATCTAAATTATCTTTACTTTTAGTGAATTTTAGGATCATTTCATATTTTAAATTTACTTTTCTTTTTAAGTTAAAGATTTCAAATTTTAATATATTTTTAGTTTCAGTTAACTTATCATTTGCTAGAGTTATGGATTTTAGTTTTTATTTAAATTCTTATTTTCTAATTTAATTTAATTTATTTTGTGTAGATATATCTAAATTATTTTTAGTGGATAGGTTTGACTTTAATATTTTATACTTAGTATTAATATTATCATACTTATCCTTAAGAAAATGACAACAATCTATTAATCGTCTTTACTAAGGGAAACTAAATTAATGTCGTTATTAATTACTTCATCTTCTTGTGCAATAAAGCACACATTTGCGACTTCTTCGGCTTCTGAGTCGCTGGAATCTGTATCGTTCCAAATAGCTTGAAATGAACGTTTTTTGATTCCTTTTTAGTCTTCCACTTATCCGTATTGAGTGTAGGACACTCTGACTTGATATGACCTTCCTTATTACATTCAAAATAACGAAGAATTTTATTAGAATTAAAAAAATTATTTAAATTATACGTATCTTTCTTCGAATATAAATTTCTTGACTTCAGATACATCTTGACGTGTCTCGCAATACCGGCCATTTCTTCATCGTCGCGTTCTTCATCACTAAATGTTTTCTTAGGCTTAGACTTACCAGTAGATGATTTTAGCGCGATATTTTTCCTTTGAGTGTCCATTTCTTGTTTTTGCTTTAGATCACCTAGTTGCATTTCGTATATTTTTAACTTTCCTATTAGGGAGTCGACTTTTAACGTTGTCATGTTATTTGCTTCTTCGATGGCAATGATCTTGGATTGCCATGAGATCGTTAGGGATCTTAGCAACTTGTAACACTTTTGTTTCTCATCGAATTTCGTTCCTAGGTTGAAGAGTTCTGTAATGATATTGTTAAATCTAGAATACATAGAGTTGATGGTTTCATTGTCTCTCGTTTGGAATATCTCATATCCGTGCATGAGACGGTTGATCTTACTCTCTCTGACTTGACTGGTTCCTTCATGGGCAGTCTGGAGAGTATTCCAAATCTCGTTTGCCATTTGATACATAGAGATTCTATTGAATTCTTCTGAATTCAAAAAACAATGAAGTGCATCCATTGCCTTGACATTCAATGTCATCGATCTCTTGTTGGCATCGGATAAAGGATTCATGGTAAGGATGACAAAGGGTTTTTATATGATTTCTAAGATTTCAAGATCTATACACTGAGGGAAAACTCTAATCTTGGTTTTCCAGAATTGATAGTTATTATCATTGAAAAGAGGAGGACGGTTAGTGGGTTGTCCTTCCATATAATTTGTCATAAGATCATAAACTCAAGAAGTTAATCTTACAAACAGAGTAAACCTGCTCTGATACCAATTGAAAACAACCTTAAAGGGGGGTGAATAAAGCTTTATGGCAAACTCAGTATGATTTGTAATAATTTAAAAAGTTATACAGTGGAATATAAAATCAGAATCTAAAGTACAAATGCTATCACAATACAGATTCACAGAAACAATACAGAATCACAGAAAAAGTAAATGGACACGGATAATTGTTATCGAGGTTCGCCAACTCTGTGGCTAATCCTCGCCTGAGAACTCCTGCTCAGAATTCAACTTCACTATCCAGTGACTCCTTCATGGGTGGAGAAACCCAGATCTTTTATCAGGCTCAGATTTTAGAACCTTTACACTTGTTGGCGGTGAACACTTAGAGTTTTTACCAAAGGCTCAAGTCCGAAACATTTTACACTTGTAGGTGGTGAACACCTAGACTTTTTACCAAAAGCGCAAGTCCGAAACCTTTTACAACGTGAACATCTTAGACCTTTCTTCACTAGATCGTACAATGTAAGATTTTGCAAATCTTTACGGACCAACTCTAATAATCCTAACGATCTTTAAAAATAAATCAAATTTTCGATTCAAGGAGATGAGGGATTGTATTTTGGAGATTAACAAAAATTTAAAAACAAATCGAAGAAGTTTTTAAAGATTGACCAAGTTTTAAAAACAATCGCTTTTTCGAAATTTTTACATGTTGGGGTCAAAAATTTCATCCATTTGCCAAAATCAAAGTCAAATTCAAAGTCAAAAAGTCAAAATGTGCCCAAGCTCAAACCCGAGCCAAGTGGGTCCGAGCCCAGGTCGAGCCCAAGTCAAGCCCAAGCACGAAGAGGGGCCGGCCAAAAGAGAAAAGGAAAAAAGGAAAAGATTAATTGTAATTTTTGTTTTTTAAATTAAATAGGCAAAATCTAATTTTGTAAAAGTCATGGGGTTATATGTGAAGATGTTGGCTTATATAAAGCCTCCCATGGTGACTCAATAATAATCTCTGATTCCCAAATGTTTTTTTAGGGTTTTAAGCCGCTCTCTTTCTCTCAAGGTCTCCTTCTTCTTCCTCTTTTCTTTTCAATTAAATCCAAGACAAATCCTCCCTTTTTCAAAAATAAAATTGATTTTGACCACTAATCCATCGAGAGGAACACGGATCTTCCGTTATGATCAACAAAGGAGAATTTTTTTCTCCCCATCTATCTCTTCACGATCTAACAAAGGAGGGGAAGAAGAAGAGAAAACCCACGTCAAAACCCAACTGTGCACATCCCGAGGTTTTGTAGAAGGGGAAAAGAGCCCCCTTTTTATCTTCTGGCATCAAATTTTTTTGTTTTTGAGGCTGTAGCTCTATTGGGTTTTGTCACGCCCTGCTTCCTAAAATATGGAATACAAGGGTAACAAGACTAGCCATGCTCCTACGATCAAGAAAAAATCCTGCCGTAATCACATTTCGTCTTCTAGCATTATATGGTAATCAGTAAAATACAACACACATAAAAAGAATACAGTCATTAAAACTATCTGATATAAAGAAATCTGAGCTCAATGGAAGTAAACAAGAGGGCAACTAACCAGGGATATCAAAGGAGAAATATATCTGGTTCACTGGTCTGGATCTTTACGGTCTTCTAGAGATCAGAAGAATCCACCTCTATCACTGAGCATGCATACTCAGGTCATCAGGGGCGACGCAATAGCAATATTATAATAGTATTAATGAGGCAAGAAAAATAAAAGTAATAATGGTGGAGATAATAAATGCAGGCAATCGATATGTCAATAAACAAATACAATATATGATCTGTGTCCCTATCGGTCTCTAAATCACATTGAAATCGAGTTGTGGAAAGGAATTATCATGTTTAACGAGGGTCTCATACGTTCCCGAGACTACGGCCCACTGTTGCCCGGGACATAATCCTGTCAGCCGGACCGCTAGGTCCAAACCTAATATATAAGAGTCGCTGTTCGAATGATCATTCTCTAAACCACTGACCTCGCTAAATACAATTTCCTTTCCACTTCGATTTCTCCCTTTTTTCCTCAGGTTTCATTATTTATGAATATGGGCTAGTTGTGTACAAGTACGCATCAATAACACGGTTTTATTCACTATTCACTGTATTGTTCATTATCATGAATCACTCACTTTTCACTGGCATACTTGACACAACCAAACCGATACTATTAACGTTCGACAATTTATTGTACATTGAAACTTAATAATGACGCGCACTATCGCTAGAGGTATACAGTCGGGTAAAACTGTGAATCACGCCGCTAAACAATTTATATGCAATACAAGTCACTATGCGCCTCAGGAACTTATAAAAAATCGCATTAAATCATACATTCAGAATTAAGTAAAATGATACAAAAGAGGTAAAAATTAAACTTAGCCAGAAGTTCAACGAAATTGGTTTCAAGTCAATCGGGTTTCGGGTTCGCAAATTACAGTCGTTTCATTTTAAGTGTTCTCTGCTGGAAATTCAGTCCTGAACTGAAAGTCCATTTCGTAACACAGTTTTTACCCTGTTGGGATCAAAATTAGGCAACGCTATAGTTGAACAATATTTAGGTTTATCAGTTATGTTTCTAACGCAACATACGTATCGATAATATCCATATTGTACTGGAAGTTATGCATTATATAATATTGGGGTATACGGTCTGTCCCTGCTTGGGACTGCCGTATGTACTGATGGTTTAAAATGTGATTAAAATAGTAAACGATGGTAAAAATGAATGAAATCACTTCCAATAGTTATCTAGAAGATTTATCTTTGCTGCGGTATAGGGTTCCGCATAATACCATTTTCATACAGAAACGTGAAAGCATTTCAATTCGAGTATGGACAGCCAGTGCTGCTCTGGACTGCAGTCCAGAGCCGCAATTCTCCCGATTTTCATTATTATGACCCATTAAAATTCAATGGAAAAAAATATATTACAGTATTTTATTACGTTATCTTCGATATAAGTCCTAAAACGCCACAATTTGATATATACATAATTTATTATAAATTTTACGGATTAGCATGTATGAAAAATTTCAGATTTTACGACGGAAATCGGGATACCATTTTACGTGAGCAAACGACATTTTTTTGCAATCAAAATCTTATAGGATATTCGTTAACCATACCTGGGTTTATTAACCCAAGTTCCTCTATTTTAAAATAGGTTTTAGTTTAGGATATGTTCAAAACTAGCTTTAGTAAACGGTTATCAATGAAAAGTCGATTTCTTACTTGACGAGCATGAGATTTGAACCATATGAATTATGAGCATTTTCAAACACGGAGTAAAAGCCACTAGATGGATTAAATCGCTAAGAGAAATGATGCTGGCTCATAGTAGCAAATGATTTGATTACGGTATTCGATTCAAGCATAAAATCATAATAGAACTACTTAACTAATATATTTATATAGCATGTAAAAGCAAGCGGAATTCACTTGCCTGCGACGACCGACGGTCATGAAGATGATGATGGCGGCGACCCATAACAACGGTATGCACAAGGCTACACACGGCTAGGATTCGGGCTTGGCCTCGGCGATGGAGACGGAGCTGCGGGGACGATGGCGAAGTGGGTTGCGCTGGTCAGAGGTGGCCCGTGAGTGGTAGGGGATGAGGGCAGCGGAGGAGCTCGAGGGTTGTTGATGGAGGTGTGTCATGGTGGCTCAAGAAGGAGGTGCGGGGAAATCGGGCAGGCGGTAGAGGGAGGCAGCCGGCGGCGGTGGGATGAACTGACGGGGTTTGGTGATGGCTAGGAGATGCTGGGGTTCTTGGTATCCGGGATGAAGGTGATGGTGGTGTCGGGCGGTCGGGGAAGAGGGAGGTGAGGGGAGTGACGATGGGAAGGTGAGGGATGGTCGGTGGTGAAGTGGTGACAGCGAGGCCGGAGTTGCAGAGGAAAGGGTGGTGTTGGGTCGGCCAAAGCTTGGAGTCGGGGCTTGGGGTTGCGATGGCCGGAGCTGCAGTGGTAGAGGAAGGTCAGGAGCTCGGGGAGGAGAGTGGAAGGGGCCGCCGACGGCGCGATGAAGGTCAGAGCAGTGGGCGTCGATGGAAGTAGGGAAGGCTTGGTGCTCGCGGTGCAGTGGTGAGATGGAGGCGGTGAGGTGTTGGCGAGAGTGGCGATGTCGTGACGGCACCGGCGGTGAGTTTCGGTGGATGGAGCTTAGAGGTGGAGGCGAAGGCGTGGCAGCGGTGAGAGGTGAGCATGGGGGCGTTTGGGCATGGGTTCTCATAGGGGAGAGGAGGGTGACGAGCGGGGAGAAGAAAGAGAGAGAGAATGATCGAGATGAGAGAAAGAGTGATAATAGAGAGAGAGAGAGAAGAACGTGGGGGGTTTAAAAAAATAATAAAGGAAAAATAAAGGAGAGAGAGTAATGAGGAATTTGAAGGATTAATCGGATTAAAGGATATTAATGAGGAATCAATGGGGATTTTAATGGCTAATCTTCAGATTATTTTCTTTGAGGGGTTTAAGAAAACAAAGAAAAGGACATAATTGTTGGGGTGAAAGAAGGGGTCAGCCTGGGCAAAAATAAAGGGTTGAGTGGGCTTGGGCCTGTGCTTGGGTGTGGGTTAAAGCACTAAGAATATAATTAAGAAAAAAGAGTCAGAGTTTAAGGATTAGAAAATGTAGTGAAAAATTTAGACAAGAATATTTGAAGAAAATATTTATTGAAATACGGATTTAAGTACAAAGTGAGACCGGTTATTACATCATACCCACCTTAAAGAAAATTTCGTCCTCGAAATTAAAAGAACGAAAACAAGAAGGTAACAATACAAACGGCTACTCGAAAAGATGTGGGAACCGCGAACGGATATCCTCCTCACGTTCCCAGGTAGATTTCCCAGGTGAACGACCGCCCCAAGACACTCGGACTAACGGAATGACCTTATTTTTTAGCACTTTCTCTCTACGGTCGAGTATGGTAGTAGGATACTCCACATGAGTCAAATCGGCACCCAAAGTCAATTCAGAGTGATCGAGAACATGACTGTCTTCACGAACGCAGCGTCGCAATTATGACACATGAAATGTGTTGTGTACACCCGTTAACGAAGGGGGTAAAGCAAGACGGTAAACCACTTCTCCGACCCGTTCCAATACTTCGAATGGTCCGATGAATCGGGAACTGAGTTTCCCGCGACTTCCAAACCTAATAACACCGCGGTTAGGAGAAATTTTCAGAAACACATGATCTCCGACCTCGAATTCTAGTGTTCTCTTGCTGGCATCCGCCCAACTTTTCTGTCGGTCCTGAGCCGTCTTAATGCACTGTCTGATCATTTGAACCTTGTCTACCGTCTGAACAATAAGTTCGGGGCCCAATAATCTTTGCTCACCCATGTCATCCCAACAAACAGAAGATCGGCATTTCCATCCGTAAAGTGTTTCGAATGGGGCCATCTGGATGCTAGCTTGGAAACTGTTGTTATAAGAAAACTCAGATGGAGGTGATCCCCCTAAGAACCTTAAAAGTATAGCATGCACGCCCTCAACATGTCCTCGAGCGTCTGAATAGTACGCTCGGACTGTCCGTCCATCTGTGGATGGTAAGCCGTGCTAAACTTGAGACGTGTACCCAGACTTTACTGTAAGCTCTTCCAAAAATATGAAACGAACCTGGTGTCTCGATCTGATACTATACCGACGGAACTCCGTGAAGTCGCACTATTTCTTGCATGTATTTCTCCGCAAGCGACTCTGTCAACTGTACCACTTGGAAGGGTATAAAGTGTGCTACTTTCGTAAGATGGTCGACGATAACCCAAATGGCGTTGTTGCCTCTTGGACTCCGTGGTAAAGCGGTCACAAAATCCATAGTGATGTGCTCCCATTTCCATTCGGATATCGGAAGCGGTTGCAACAGTCCAGCCGTTCTCTGGTGTTCAGCCTTTACTTGTTGGCATACTAAGCACTTGGATACAAACCGTGCAATCACTCACTTCATCTTGTTCCACCAATAGTGCCGCCTCAGATCTCGATACATTTTCGTGCCTCCCGGATGTACAGAATAAGCTGAACTATGAGCCTCGGCTAGTACTTCTTCTCGAACATCCCTCTGGGAATGCAGAGTCTGCTATCGAATCTCAAAGAACCGTTTTGATGTATGAGTAAGTATGTCCTCGGTCCGGCTTCCACCTGCCCTCTGAACTTCTGCAATTGAGGATCATCAGCTTGTACAGCCTTAATGCGATCTACAAGTGAAGACTGCACCTGTAACTGCCAAAACTGCCTGATTGCACTCGGTATAAAACCTCTAGTTCGAACTTGTAGGGTGTTTTTCGTCACCCCATTGAGATGGGAATACACGCGCGCTTGTCAGGTATACTACAGATTCCCCCTGCCTAGGGTAGGCCGGGGTTTATTGATTGTGGGGATCCGAATCTCCGGCAGCCGCGGACTAAGCTGCCGTTAATTACCCCTCGTCTTTGGAGCGAGGGAACCTCCGATTGACGGGTTAAACTGGTCATGCGAACTCAATATGCAGTGTTGTGTTTTGTTTTGGAGGGGGGCCTAGATATATCGGGAGCCACGCAGAGTTTTTACGGGGGTCCCGCTACCCGGATAGCGGGCTTGTTGGAGATAGTGCCCTCAAAATCAATTATTGGATCGCAGGTACGTGATTGCAATGATTGAGGCAGGACCTATACCGATATGACAGTCTTGCTCGAGATGATAGTTTGCTATCTGGTTTGTCTTTATCATCGTATACATGCTTTAGTTCACTATTGCATGATGATAGAGCCCATAGGATTCTTACTTGACTACCAGCAGTATGATGGCGATCATATACGTGGGAGCTGGGGTCTATAAGCACATCCTTAAAGTGTCCCTAGTCGTGGGAGTTTCGAGATAGGGCATCGATACTCCAGAGTAGACTAGTGTATACAGTCGAGACCCCGACGAGGGGCGGTGGCCGGTCTCACAAGCCACTGGTGTCAGTTGGATCACCTAAGATGTTTACAGGTGCTCATTGGGTTATGAGTACACCGGACAGGACTCGCCGGGAACATGCTAGTTGGTATTATACATATCATCAGATAGCAGTTCCCTGGTGACATGTGTACAGGTTAGTTTGTCGACCTGAGATCGTCATTTGTCTCGTGTGAGTTCCCACTGTGCTTAGATTACTACCCTACCACGCTCAAAAGAGTTGTGCAAATAGGTTTTAGTTGGGTACAGTCCCGAGCTACATGGAGGCAGTAAGCGGATCGTCGGGGATTCGTCTCTCCCGGTATTGGGGGTTGATATCGCACAGTGCACGGGTGGCCATCACTTGAAACCCTCGGCCGAGGTAGTGGAGAATTACTGATTTGGATCAGTAGTTTCTCAGATGGTGATGGGCTTCATACCGACACGATTTATCGCGTTATTAGGGGTCTGACTTTATCCGCCCCCTAGACTCGATATGCGATACTCTTTAGACGAACGGACCGGACTGTATATACATTGTCACTGTCAGGCTCAGTAGGGTTTATGGATGAGTTCGCTCGTCAGCTTCCCTTCTAATCAATACATAGGCAACCGTTACGTACAGCTTGTATCTCTGACGTGCTAGAGGTTATACCCAGTGCCAGTGTGTTGATGAGTCATTAGAGTCCCCCACAGACACTTTCCCAAGTTCGGGCGAAACGTTGTAGAGACCGTATAGTTTTATGGCAAGGTTCAGAAAATGCACGTGCGTTTTCGCACGTGTCATTTTTCGGGCAGATAATACTGGTCGGCTTTGGTTTAAGCCGGATCCGAGTATTATACTGTGTAGATATAATATCTTTGTCTCAGATGCATTTGTATTCGGTCGCAATACAAATGCGGGTATGTTTATACCGATACAGGGTTATCCTGAAATTCGTTTCAGGATCACTTTTGGAAGTTGCCAGTTTCCCGTTTTCTATCAGCCGTATTTAACATTCGGTTAAATGCGGATTTATCTTTTCTTTTGGATGAGTCATGAGGTGAGTCATGAGTGTGGAAGGTTCTTATTTTGGTGACTAAGTTTAGATTCATTGTATGCATTAATGAATGGGTGACTAGGTTATTTGAGTCACCATCTGCATTAATGATGTTTTGTTTTGCCTTGGATTTTTTCTCTTGATCTTTTCCTTTATAGTCACCTCCTAGCTCCTACACTCACCTCCCTTACTCCTTTAAATGGCCGGCCCTCCCCTCCTCTCTCACTCACTCACTTGATAGGAAAAAGATTATGATAGTTTGGGATTCATGAAATTAGATAAGCCTCATTTCTCATTTCACCCGATTCCAAAAGGCAACTTCATTAACCGTTCGTTCATAGCCTTGGACGTAACGAGACAAAGTGTTCTACTCATTTTCTACAACATCTTGGTCGTCTCTTTTGGCAAACTTGACGATCGAGTTGCCTCGGTTCAGAGGCGGAGCCCGTTTAAAGATCCGTCGACGTGGTGCCACCTGGACGAGAAGATTGGAGATTCAGGAGATCGGAGCAGCCGCAACAAGCGTGGGATGATGGTTGAAGACCGAAGGACTCGGATCATTCGGTATAACGTTTCTTCCCACTTTGTAGTTTGTTAGTTTAGCTTTAATGGCAGATCCGGGTTATAGTACGCGATAGCGCCAGTTGTAAAAAGTTTTTGTTCCGCATTTGGCGTCTGTTAGACGACCGGGGCGCTACCATGAACTTACAGTGGTATCAGAGTCTCACCATTAAGCTATACTAACTTGTGCTAACGCGTTTAAAATATCGATCGAACGAATTTTCGAAAACTACATTTTTTCTGTACAAAGTTTCTGTCGATTTTAAATCTGGTCTAAAAATTATTTTGAGCATCACAGAAATTCGTGCAGGCTTTTAGTAGAACACTGGTGAAATTTGGACCATTGATCTCACTGTTCCACCGCGGATCCGCGGCCCAAACCAGGGTTTGGCCGCGGATCCGCCGCGATATTGTAAGATCATGTAACCAAATTTCACCAGTATGTTCTACACAGTGAATTGTAGTTTCTGAAATATTTCTTTTGGGCCCATATTTTCTTACTGTACAGCAGATGTTCGTGGGGCCCACTTCGGGAAATTTTGGTCGATCGAAATTTTAAATTTGTTAGTATGCAGTATTTACATTATATCTCCGACCGGGAATGTCATTTGATCGGTAAACCGTGTCTGATTGCTATAGTTCTTTTAGACGGGTTTGCGAACGTGACATTCGCGTTGATGTTCTGTGTTGTGCTGTGTTGTTGCGGATATGTCGTGGTGGATAGCAGGGTGCAATGATAGTGCAGTTTGGATTTATTTGTACATTTGATATTGCGGGTCGAGCGTCCAACATGTGGACTGCCGTCACTGCCTGTTGTATAATATTCTTTTTGGGACACGACCGGGTTGAGGTCGATGTACCCGTTGTACATATTTTTATTTCTGTACTAGGTTTATCCCGCGACGGAGTGCACGGATAGCCGGGTTCTGGAGGGCAACGGGTCCGTATCTTATGGCTTTGAGAGGCAAATGGACCTCACTCTAGAATTGGCAGACTATTCGCCGCACTCTTAGGGGGTTTAGGTTGACCCAAGGAGGGGTGCTCAATTTACCGGATTCCGTGAAGTACCGGGTGTTCCATTCACTATGCTGTGGGGGACTACCTCGCTTCAGGTTTTGGCGGGTAACTTGCCGCACCCGTAGGGGTCTAGGTTTCATTGCACAGGCTATCCACACGACCAGGGGAACGTCGGGTTTCAGCAGCGGCTCTGTGAAACCCGGGGATCCCAGATTATCTGTATTGTTCTGTGATACTTATTACTTTTCTGTAATGTTGCATATTATCACGCCTGGAGCGATTATTGTATATTGGTATATATACTATTAGATATTGTATATGTTTTATACCCGCGCTAGTCCAGCCCCCGCTCTGTCGTTGTTAAGTAACCTAACGGGTGATGACGGGACCCAGTGATGAATGCGGATGGTATATACGTACATTTTATTTTCGTTCTTTTCTGGTGTGATTGATTGATGGGACTGCATTGATTCTTATCAATGCAAGGATAAAACAAACCTATATTTGATGTTGTTGGAACAAATTTTAAAAGGTGTTATTACAAAGATGTTTCTTTTTGTTTTGCATAGCGATATTCAGTTTAGAATATCCTGCACCTCATTCGACGAGGCAAGGGCCGAGATCCCTTCACCGGGAGTGACCCCTTGGGCAGAAGTTTGCGTCAGGGTAATAACTTTAATATAGTCGATTACAAGTTGCTTTGTATCGCGGTATTCAGTTGGAATATCCTGCACCTCATTCCACGAGGAAAGAGCCGAGATCCCTTCACCGGGAATGACCTCTTTAGCAAAACGTTTTCGTCATTATATTTTATAAAAGCTATCAGATTCCTTCAACGAGATCAAGTTCATTAAGTTAAAGGTTTTTTCGCCAAAAACCAGCCGTAGCCCTCCGTCATTTCTTATGGATTGTCAGTAGTATTCAAGCTATGTTTGTTGGCCAAAGTCAAGGCATAGTGCTTGGTAGCTGCTGAACATTCATCTGTTGCATAGATAGATGCGTTGGTTTGGGACAGTCATATTATTTTGTTGGCCAAAGTCAAGGGTATGTACGGGTGGGTTCAAATTAACCTGGACAATGACGGGTAGAACTTGACATGTGACTTATGATTTGTTAGCCAAAGTCAAGGTCATAAGAGCATGAGGTAAAAATCATATCGGGAGTTTCTAAAGAAACTGAAACTTGCCACGTATGCGCATACCTTCTGGAGTGTGATTGTTCCCCTCCGAAAGACGGCGCACAAGACCGCTGTGTCCTGACGCTGAGATTCGGGGCAGATGCTATATGGTTTTATCCGTCTACCTCTCCGAAGATGCCAAGTTGATTTATGGCACCGTGTATCGGAGGTTTAGACGGATGCGGCCGATGTAGTAGACTTCGTCAGATTCCCCCTCGCTAGAGGGGTTTTTGATTGTGGGGATGCTCTTCCCTGCAGGCGCAAACCCCTGCAGTTAATTACACTACCGCGCGCGGTAGCCGCTTTCTCCTTATCCAGAATTCCACTTCGTGTCGTGTGTGTTTGTTTTGTTTGTGGTTGCCCGTGGATTGTATACGGAGACTGAGTAATGCCGTCGCCCGTAGGACGTGGATTAGTCCAAATCCGTATTTAATTAGATTTGGGTTTGGTGTTTTTAGTTTAAGGATGCATTAGTCGCGTTGCGGCTAAGATCAACTTAAACGTTCGTTAAGGATACGATAGTCCTGCTTGAGACTAAGATCAACTTAACGTGATAATCCATTTAATATCTGGCCGTCGGGACTCGTCGCCTCTCTAACGTCGTTGAAAGATTACAACGGCAGATGTTAGAGGAGTTCAGAGATGTACCCTTGAACCAAGGTTGATTTGGAGTTTTATAGTCCATTTAAATGTTTAAGGATACGTTAGCCGTATTTGGGGCTAAGATCAACTTAAACAGGACCGTTTAGATCCGGCAAAAGAGCATTTGGGAGCTCTATTGTTCCAGTTTAGAGACGTAGTTGTCCATGTTCCAGTTTAGGGACGTGGTGGTCCACCATTAGTTTAAGAACGTTTCGGTCCAATATTAGTTTAAGGACGTTTCGGTCCAACATTAGTTTAGGGACGTTTCGGTCCGATATTAGTTTAGGGACGTTACGGTCCGATATTAGTTTAAGGACGTTTCGGTCTGATATTAGTTTAAGGACGTTTCGGTCTGATATTAGTTTAAGGACGTTTCGGTCCACGAGTTTAAGGACCCCGCAGTCCATATTGATGTGTGGTCGTCGGGACCCGTCACCTCTCTGACGTCGTTGAAGGATTACAGCGATGAGTGTCAGAGGAGTTCGGAGCTGTACCTTCGAACCGGATATAAATTAATTTAAGAGAACAGCTGTGCTCAGTCAATTTAATTTGAGGACTTACGGCCAAAATTGGGCTAAGTCCAGTTGAAAATGTTCAACACCCTTATTTATTTTTGGTCTATTAGACCTGTGCTAGGGCTTTGCCCACACTTAAATAATGCATTGCATTACTTCTATTTTTTTTGTTTGGGCTCTGCCCATAAAAGATTCAGAGCATCAATTTATTTTGGGCTCTGCAAGGCATCTGCATAGCATTTTATTATTTTGTTTGGGCTTTGCCCATTTATAAATGATGCAGAGCATCAATTTAATTAGGCATGTTTGGTCTTTTAATTGGGCCTGGCCCTTCATTAAAATGCATTGCATTTGTTAGGCGCTTTGCGCCAATCACTGAGCGCAAGCGCTTGTGGTGAGGACACGTGTCATGCTCTGGTGAGCGCAAGCGCAACAGTGCAGTGCGCTGCGCTGTTACGCTGCGCTGTTGCGCTGTTGACACGTGGCGCGCTCTGGTGAGTTGCACCAACTCCAGAGAGCAAAGCTCTTATTTCAAGAGCGCGTAGCGCAAGTGGTTTAGATGCTGACACGTGGCGCTCTCCCAAGAGCGCAACAGCGCAGTTTGCAAGTGCAAAGCACCAAGAATCTTTTAGATTCAAGAACAGAAGTGCAAAGCACTATTTGATTTCTTGATCTAATTTAGATCAAAGAAAAATAAGTTTTTTCTTGTTTTTCTTATCTCAGAGAACCAAACGTTCATGAAAAGTGCAAAGCACTATTTTGTTTTTTTTTATTTTTATTAAAGATCATTAATCTTGTTTTTAGATCTATGATCTGTTCATAAGAGAACTTTCTCTTTTTCTAAAGGTTTTTACCTTTTTTATTCTTGAGGAGTTTCTCAGAGTTCTCTTCTCTCTTTTTTTTTAGAAAGATGTTGATGCCTTTTAATTGAGGCCTAGGGTCCTTTTTATAGTGCTCATAAATTAGTTAAATTTGTTAAAGAGATCTTTCTCTGAGTGATTTGGGGAATTTTCCCCACCGTTGGATCTTTGATCTAAGGGCTTCTGCTTTGCAGAAGAAAATCTTCTTGTTTTAACAAGAACAGAAAAGATTTCTTAAAATTTTAATTCTGTTTGGCGCAGATACCCCAGCGCGTGACACGTGTCGCGCAGCGCACAGTGCAGCGCAACTGCGCTAGCGCATCTGCGCTGACACGTGTCGCGCAGCGCAGCGCCTGCGCAACTGAAGCATTGCTTCCTTTAATAGAGCTTTGCTCTGATTGGGCGCGTCTTCTTGGGCGCTGCGCTGACGTATCAGCGCCTGACATGTGGCGCGTTGCGCCCGAGATTTGAAGCGTTGCTTCAGAATTTTTGAATTTTGAATTTCAACAGAGCTTTGCTCTGATTGGGCGAAACAAATGCCCCCCCACCGTTGCGCTCACGTGGCGCACACGTGAGTGCAGCGGTGGCAAACTCCTGATCGTTGGATCAAGGGGTGAGCTTAAGGGGCGCAAGCGTCTTATAAATAGGACCTCTGGCCCTTAGAAAAATCTCACCATTTTCTAGATTTTGATTTCCAGTGCTTTGCTCTTGCTTAGAACTCCAGAGCTTTGCTCTCGTTTCCAGAACTTTAGAGCTTTGCTCTCATTTTCCAAGTTAGAAAATTTTAGGTAAAATTAATCTTAAGTTAAATATTTTAATTAACTAATAGAGCTTTGCTCTTACAGATCTTTTGATCTAAAGAGATCCCCATTGGGATTTTATAAACAGAGCTTCGCTCTCAAAATCTTGCAGATCTACAGGGATCTTGTTCATAGGTTTTAACCCATGAACAGAGCTTTGCTCATAGATCATCTGTGGATCTTTTAGATCTGATAAATGAAAAAATTTCACAAGTTTTTCGTGGATTTTCCAAGATTTCAAAAATTTTAATTCTTTTAGGTGTAGACATTTTCTGATGGACCTTTCCATTATTACCATAGAGCTGTGCTCTTTTTAAGGAATCTTATTTCCCTGGGACCAGAGTTTGACAAGTGTCACTATGTGACAGAGCTTTGCTCTGAAAGAGGAGATTTTCTCCTTGCCTCTAGGGATTCTCACCACCCCCCTTTTTATAAATGGGAATGTTTTCCTGGGGACCAACTGACAATCTCATCCAATGATAAGGTTGTCTGACGTATTGAGAATCCGGATTTTATGGGTCCCCCTTTGGTCTCCCACTCACTGCGCTGCTGTGTGGTGTAATTAATTAATTTTAATTTAATTAATGCATTTTCTTTCTTAGACGCCAAACGTTGGAATTACAATACTAAAGGCTAAATTGTTCTTTTGCGGCGATCATGTCTCCAGACATTTCATTCCCTTTCGTCCGCTCGGAGGAGGGGTTTCCTGAGGCACCCTCGGACCGTGAGGTCCTGACCATGATTAGAGAACACGACCCGGAGTACAAGAAACTCCACCTTTGGGGTAGGTGGTACAATGAGATCATCCAGGGTCGCCGAAGTTTCGGTTTCGCCACGCCGTCTGAGCCAACATCTTCACTCCCTTACGCAGATGAACCCCAGGTGAAGTATGCCGTGGAGGTCAAAAATTGGAATTCGGATGACCTCCTCCAACCTGCGATTGGTGCTATACAGCCGCCGCCAGCAATAGATATTTTAGGGAGGAGAATTTTCCAGGGTGAAGCACGCCCTTGGGGACAGGCTTATAACATTGGATTGATCCCACGACCGCCTGTCGGATATTTACAATGGGCCCGGTACATCCTATCAGCGAAGAGGACTCATCTGATGAGGATTGGCTTGTACTCGGCCATTTACGTCTCGCTCTTTGAGTATCCTTCTCCTCCAACATGGTGGGTTAAGGCTTTTATCGAGCAATGGAATATCCCCACCCACACCTTCCTGATGACGGACCGGGAAGTCTCTATCTCCTTGGAGGAGTTTGCTAAAATCTCGGGTCTGCCGATGAGGGGAGAGCCTTACGAGGAGCTGCTTCCTCCCAATGAGTACGTCTTTGCCACCAAGCCGCTGGTGTTTGACCTGACGCCGGAGAACGCTATTCAGCACCAGTACCCAGGTTTGGTTAAGGTGCTGGAGATCTATGAAGGACTCTATCTGGAATCGGGCATCCGGGGTGTCAGTTTCGCAGATTTTATTGCCCGCTTCATTCGACCGGAGTTCTTATCGGAGCAGAGCGAGAAGTTCGCCCAGCTCAACGACCCTTTTGGATTCGGCTTGGATCGCCGACCCACATCGGAGGATGACCACAAAGATTTTTACCTCCCTGGTGCTGCCGTCGTCTCTTTTTCGGAAATCGCCGTCCCCGACATGGATGAAGAGACCTTCTTTGTAGGGTTCTTGGGCTTGTGGTTGTGCAATTTTGCGCTTCCTATGCATCCACGCTACATGCGGCCGACTGTTTTCTACCCAGCACATCGGATGGTGGCTGGTTTGCAGTTGTCAGTAGGAATCGCCGGGTTGGCTTATCTTTATAACGGACTTAGCGTAGCGGCGGACGCTAGTGAGCCTGGGGTGCAACCCCCCAACTTCCCGATGCACTACTTTACTTCTTGGATGGAAATGCACGTGCACGGGGTGTTTGGCGCCCATAGGATTCCTCCCTTTTTTGAGAAATGCAGGCTCCCAAGGGTCATACGGTTGGTCGGGGCTTCGATCGTTGTTGCACCTCCGCGGGAGGCTAGGGGGCTGCTCCTTCGACCACACCTGGTCGGGACGAAGGTTTCCTTCTTGGATAAGGTCATAACAATAGGCTCAGAGACCACCAAGTCGGTAGTGTCGCTACGCGATGATTTTAAAGACGGGGCTTCCATACTGAAGGCTCGGGAAATCCTCCATCTCTACTCCATTCGGCCGGGATACCTGGTGTTCAGGCAGAATGAGACAGCACTCTTCATGAGGTATAATCCTCACCAGTTTGCTCAGCAATCGAGCTACAACCAAGGGATCCCAATGGAAGCCTTCTTGGAAAAGCCCGTGGTTAGCCGAGAGGGGATAAAGAATGCAATGCACCACTTTATGCGGCTCAACACGGGTTCTTATTTCTTCATCAGCGAACCGAGCTGCATCCCCAAAGTCCTCAACGTGTACGTGGCTTGGTATGCGCATGCTATGGGTCCAGTTATCCAAATGGAAAAACGCATGCTGGTTGACCGCAAGGGTGTGCCTCCCGGCGGCGATCGCAAGGCTCCCTTGAAGCCGAGGACCCCGGTTATTTCTCCATTCAAAGGTGTTGGAGTCGGACCTCCGCGCGTGTTGAGCCCTCCGCGCGGATTGCCACTTCATGATATTGTGGATGCGCCACCAGCCTCCCGTGCTTCAGTGGAGGCGGTAAATGTGGTACCGCCAGAGTCTGGCGCCGGCGAGGATATCGGGACCCACCGCCCCAAGGCATCCGCTAAACGTAAATCAGTCCCGGGTGTATCCAGAGCTGGCGGGCAAAAGAAGAAGAAGCCGCTCCTTTCCCTTGACGCGATTCTTGGCTTAGAGCCTGAGGCCTCTCTTACCAAAGGAATAAGTGAGTATGGCAACAATAAGGGCTTCGCGGCAGACCCCGCAGACACCGACCTGGCGGCCGCCATTGCGGCTTCTGAGCGATCAGCGAGGCTTGAAGCGTGGTTAAGTAAACTCGCCGAGTCAGGTAATTATTAGCTGCTCTCCTCATCATTTCATCGCATTTTTCATCATTATTCTTGACTAATACTTTTCCCCATTTTCAACAGGTGTCTCTACCGAAGAAGCTATCGCTGCCTCTTTGAAAACCTTCCAAAAGGAGGAGGAGAAACGCACTTTAGCGGGCGCCGGTATGTCCCACCCCCCCTTTTTAAAGCAAATTTCATCATTCTTTTCGATGATCAACCTAACTTTCTTTCCTTGTTTCCTTCTAGGGGTTATACCAGTCGACGAAGATATTCTTCCGGAACCCGTCACTGGAGTTCCGGTCTCGTCGGGGCTGCTGCAAGGGCTTCGACTTGACAAGTCGACGAGGGATGCCTTGAAGAGTTTGGAGGCATCCCTGTATACGGACGAGGATGCCTCAATGCGAGAGGCTCTAGTTAGGTCCGTCTCAACGGCCCAGGAAGAGAGAAAACGGCTGAGGCGCGAGGTGAAGGCGCGCCGGGCTGCTTTGGCTACGGGAGCGGGCCCAAGCACCGTCCCTCGGGCAGATACTCCTTCCGAAGAGGCCCCTGTCGCCCTATCCACTGCTCGCAGACAAGTGACGCGTGCCGTTCGAAGCGCAAATGATAAGTCCACTTCAGGTAACATTTCTTTCAGAATTTTTATTGTGAAAGTTATAATGCCGACGGTTCTTACATATATTATTTTGCAGGGCCAAGTCCGACCGAGGGTGAGGCGGAGACCGTTGATCCTAGGGGAACAGAGGGGGTGGTACCTGCCGAACTCGAGCCGACGGTGGGCAACGTCGTTGTGGCTTTGGAGCCTGAGGTGGAGGTCGAGGGGCCTGCAGCCGAGAAGGTCATTGATGCCGAACCTGAAGCGGTGGCAGATGATATGATCATTATAACTGAACCGAGGGTGGTGGTGGACGAGGCGCTTGAGGCCGGCGACCTCGTGGTGACAGTAGATGAGCCGATGGAGACGGCGGAGCTCGAAGAAGTTGCGGGTGAGATGGGTACGACTCTTGGGGAAGAGTCAGCCGCTTCCTTCCAAGAATCCGGCAACGTCCAATCATTGCCCTCCCTGCTTACGATCTCCTGCCGTCTCCTGGTCGCGCTAGCACGACGACGGTCCCCATCTAGTCGGGTGATGAGGCTACGGGCGGTGGCCTCATGTCGATAGAGGAGGGAGTCGCTTCTGTTTCGGCCGGGAGCTCCTCAGGTAAACCTTAGGTTACTGTCTTTCTTATTTTACAATCCTTTCTGACAAGTTCACCTTTCTTGTAACGCAGGTGCAGCCAGCGCCGATGCCCCACTGCTTGAAGGAGCGCCTTCAACGACTGCCTTGGCGGTGGTTACCTCCCAACCCTCTCTCATACCGTCTAAGATGTTGGAAGGTATGGGTTTGCAACTTATTAGTCTTATCTTTCAGATGTATAGTGTATGTACTGAAGTCGTGCTATTGTGTCTTTTTAGGAGTACTTTTTGACCATCTTTACCAGATGTTGCTCCCACACTTCTCCTTTCCATCCGAGCTTGCTTCTTCCTCTGGTGGCGTTGGTGAGTATGATTTCTAATGACATCCTTCTTTCTTCATTGATGGAATTATTTCTAAACCCTTTTTTTTATCTCGACTGCAGTGTTACAAATCGAAGGAGGGGATGAAAGACGGGCTGCGTTGCCGACTCTTCCGGCTCTACCACCTGCCTCAGCTGGTACAGCGACTATCACATTGATAAAGTCCTCCTTCTTTATTTTCAGAACTGTTATCTGATCACATCTTGTTTCTTTTCAGCTGTCGTTCCGGTCTCGGCGCCCTTCGAATCTCGCATCGTAATGCCGGCGGGTCCTTATCTGAGGAGTCTGTCTTCAAAAGGCTCCGCGAATAGTCTGCGCATGTTGAGTGACTACGTCGAGGAACTCGACATTGAAACTCCTACATCTGCCGCAGACTTCGCTATGATGGTTAACCCGATGCTAGCAATACTCGTGAACTTTCATGATGAGGGCATCGTCGCATCCTGGGTTAACCATTGTAGGGAGATCGAGGGTCGCCTATATCAGTTGGAGTCGCTGCGTCCCCTCCCGAGGCCTTGGCTGCCAGTAATCAAAGAACAGTGTGGATTGAGCAGAGCGCTCCTTACTTCCGCCACCTTGAACAAGAAGTCATTTCAAGGCGCAAGGAGCGTGGTGAAACTTCAAGCAAATCCGTCCAACTGCATGCTCGGGTGGAGGCCAACGCCGCACGGCTGAAAGTTGTCTTTGAGGGCCTCCTGCAAAGTCTTTCTGAAGGGTTATCATTGAGGCAACACCTTGATGTTGTCGAGCGAGATGCACCTAGCCAGGAAGCAGCCCAGAAGGCGGCGGAGGAGCAACTTTCATCTTTCTTGCAGCAGCGAGCCCGGGTGGAAGCGGAGGTGGCCGCGGCAGCCGCTCAGGAGGAGGCGCTGAAGGAAGTGCGAGAGCAGCTTGTGGATTTACTAAAGACACTTCCTCCTCAGTAGCTATCCATCTTTGTATCGTTTGTACTTGTAGATAAAAGAATGTATATACATATATTTTTTTATTCTTTGACATAATGTATCCTGTACCCGATCAAGTTTATGAATAAAAGATACACCTTTTTTTGTAATGTGTCATTTTCTCCGTCTTTTCTTTCTTTTACTATCAGCATATCACTTTAGCAAACATGGTTGACGGATGATTAGAACGAGTATCCTGACTTTCTTAAGAAATAGCGATGGTTTAAGCCGCAGGTTCGGATCTGCTGCCTAAGACTTTTCAACTCCATGAGCCATGAGGGTCTCATAGAGATTCTTCTCCCTACGGATCGAGAGGATCTCGTAGGTGGGCTTTCTCCTTGGGAATCGTGAGGATTCCTAAGTGTTGTTTTCTCTTACAAGTCGTAAGGATCCTATAAGAGAATTTTTCCCTCTTACGAGTCGAGAGGACCCACAAGCGGTTGTTTCCCTCCTCGTCGAAATTCGACTTTGGAGAGTGAGACCCGTGAATAGTATGCAAGACCATTTTGGATTGACTTGCAGGGTCCCATTGTTCAGGAAGCAAGTTTTTTAGTCCCTGCTGCCTGAGGCTTTATTTGCATGTTGAGACGAATCGGGAATTTCCCGCGGAGACACAGTTTCTCTGCGAGCCGACGCGAATCAGGAGGTCCTCGTCAAGGAGTGTTTGTATCCGTGAGTCGAGGAATTTCCTAGGGATTATTTGTTTCCCAAGCGCCAAGGATTATTTGTTTCCTTGGGGTTTGAAACGAGTCGAGAATTTCCCACGGAGGCACTGGTGGCTCTGCGAGTCGACGCGGGTCAGGAGGCTCTTGTCAAGGAGTGTTTGTATCCGTGAGTCGAGGAATTTGCTAGGGATTATTTGTTTCCCAAGCGCCAAGGATTATTTGTTTCCTTGGGGTTTGAAACGAGTCGAGGATTTCCCACGGAGGCGCTGGTGGCTCTGCGAGTCGACGCGGATCAGGAGGCTCTCGTCAAGGAGTGTTTGTATCCGTGAGTCGAGGAATTTGCTAGGGATTATTTGTTTCCCAAGCGCCAAGGATTATTTGTTTCCTTGGGGTTTGAAACGAGTCGAGGATTTCCCACGGAGGCACTGGTGGCTCTGCGAGTCGACACGGATCAGGAGGCTCTCGTCAAGGAGTGTTTGTATCCGTGAGTCGAGGAATTTGCTAGGGATTATTTGTTTCCCAAGTGCCAAGGATTATTTGTTTCCTTGGGGTTTGAAACGAGTCAAGGATTTCCCACGGAGGCACTGGTGGCTCTGCGAGTCGACGCGGATCAGGAGGCTCTCGTCAAGGAGTGTTTTTATCCGTGAGTCGAGGAATTTGCTAGGGATTATTTGTTTCCCAAGCACCAAGGATTATTTGTTTCCTTGGGGTTTGAAACGAGTCGAGGATTTCCCACGGAGGCACTAGTGGCTCTGCGAGTCGACGCGGATCAGGAGGCTCTCGTCAAGGAGTGTTTGTATCCGTGAGTCGAGGAATTTGCTGAAGACATTGGTTTCTTCGGAATTGGACTGAACCGTCGAGATTTGGCTTCGTCTTCTGGCGGAGCCTGTTGGGAAAGTATGATTCCCTCTTTGTTTACGCCCTTGAATTGTATACAGGGATCGATGTGATCTTAACTGTAGGGCCAAAGTTTTATCATCATTTTTTTTGTTTTATCTCCGCGATGCTCTATCATTTCAGCTTTTATATCGCGAAGGTCGCGATCGCCCAATCATTTCGGCTATTTTTCGCGGTGCCCAATCATTTCGGCTATTTATTTTATTTTTACTCGCTGCTTTTTATTGCGAGTTGCCCAATCATTTCGGCTATTTTGTATGCATGTGCGGCTTACTGGCTTTCCGCCGTAAACCTGGAATTAGACACCGATTTCGGCATTAGCACCGCTACAACTGGGATATTGCCAGGAGCGAATCATCATCTGCCTCTGTCGATGTTGAACAAAGGTGGCTTAGCGACCATGGTTAGGGTCCCGTCGTCTAAGGCTTTTAACTTCATGAGCCGTAAGGGTCTCACAAAGGTATTTCTCCCTACAAGTCGTGAGGGTCTTGTAGGTGTATTTTCTCCTTAAGGATCGTGAGGATTCCTAAGTGTTTTGTTCCTCTGTAAGTCGTAAGGATCCTACAAGAGGATTTTCTCCTCATAAATCGAGAGGATTTACAAGGGTTGTTCACCATGTGAACATATCCCCAGTCACGGATGGGACTTGGTCAGGGAAATGTTTATTCGCGCCCGTGGATTGTATACAAGAGCCCGTGTTGGACCACTTGTAGGGCAATATCGAAAGTTGTGGGGGTTGCTTAAGCACAGGTTTAGGTTTCTGTAACTTAAGACTTTCAACTCTTATGAGCCGTGAGGGTCCCATAAGAGAGTTCTCCTTACGAGTCGTGAGGATCTCGCAAGTGTATTTTCTCCTTAGGAATCGTGGGGATCCCTAAGTGTGTTGCTCCCTTGTGAGTCGTAAGGATCTCACGCAGGTGGTTTCTCCTTACAAGGTCGAGAGGATCTTGTAAGTGTTCTTTAACGAGGTTGCGCCTTTTCGGGTTTTCACAAACACTCGCCGGTAACCCTGCTGTTTTTACTCACGGAGCCCTTTCGGGTTTTCATCCGTGCCCATTTTGCTTATGGACATACCGTTTTTTTTTATTCTTTTTATTTTTATATTATTTTTTTTTACGAGGTCGTGCCCTTTCGGGTTTTCACGAACACTCGCCGGTAGCCCTGCTGTTTTTACTCACGGAGCCCTTTCGGGTTTTCATCCGTGCCCTTTTTGCTTATGGACATACCGTTTTTTTTTAAATTTTATTTTTATATGTTTTTTTTTATCTTATCAGCCTAAAGATGCTACGGTAGTAGTTTAAAGACGTTTCGGTCTGCTATTAGTTTAAGGATATTTCGGTCCGTCGTTGAGAGGCGGGCTACTGCTTATAAAGCTTGAGCTTAGGAAGATAGCGAGCGGACACAGTCGTCGTCATCTATCATTGACCTAGGCCGTGGCTCATCAAGCATAGTATTTCTTTAGGAAGCGACCGTTTATCGGTCTGAAAGGCCTTTCACCGTGCATATCTATGAGTAGATAGGCCCCGCCCTGGTAGACCTTATCTATGACGTACGGGCCTTCATAGTTTGGCTCGAATTTTCCCCGCTTGGCGCGATTGGGGATCATAGGCCTTTTGACCACTAGCACAAGCTCGCCTTGGCGGAATGTCCTCGGTCGGGTCAGTCTTTCATATGAGCGCGTCATCTTTGCTTTATAGGCCTCCAGATTTTGTTGCGCCATGAGTCGTGTTTCTTCAAGGGCGTCAAGCTCCTCAAGCCGAAGGTGAGCATTTTCTTCGTCCGTCAGCTCGTAATAGACTGCCACTCGTAGAGAGGGTAACTCTATCTCGAGGGGGAGTATTGCTTCTGTCCCGAATACTAACGCATATGGTGTTGCGTTCGTGGCCGTTTTAAATGTAGTTCGATATGCCCAGAAAGCCTCTTGCAGTCTTTCATGCCAGTCTTTCTTATTTCGCGACACTGTTTTCTTCATGATCTTCGTCAAGGTCTTGTTGAAGGCCTGTCACGCCCCGCTTCCCAGAGTACTCAAGATTGGGCATGTGACATAGCCAACCATGCTACCTGTGGGTAGGAAGTATCCATCCACAGTCACATTACGGCTGTAGAGATATCAAGAACAAGATAAATAAACTATCTAACACATGTCCAAATCCAGAATAACAAGAGTCTAAAATAAATAAGTGCGGAAGCAAATGATCCAATACAATAAATAGAAAAGTACGTCCCATAATGAGGGCTCACATCTGGAAATAAAATGAAATAAATAAACTAATCACTACAGGACTCACAAATCAGCCTGCTGGCTGAAGTACTCCTGCTCAGTCGGCGACAGTGGTAAAGAATCTGGGCCATGCAAAACCCAGACGTCAGCGCGTCATGTCAACCAATAATATAATATGAACATGGTAATAAGCAATGCAGAAAATAAACATGAATAAAGCAGTAATATGAAACAAGCAGTGCAGGGTTGTGTACAGTGGGTACTAAACTGTTCTATCAGGTTTTCTATTCTAAAGTCTTTGAAATCAATTGATGACTCATCGATGTAACTCAATAGTATCCCGTGCGTGCCCGGGACCACGGTCAAGATTCTCGGGGCTGAATCCGAGACGTGCCGCTAGGCAGTAACAAGTAGCAGGATGGGTGAGTGATGTCAGCATCATCACTCCGGGGCTGGCCTAGCCCGTAAGACTGATCAGAACAGGTATCGAACTGTTGAGTTACAAGTCGGTTTCACCTTTGATTTCCCCATACCCCCAAGTTATGTATGTCGAGTCAGGTATTCAGTAATCAAGAACTAATGCCAACACAGGATCAGGTACAAGCAGGTTTGTCTGGATAGACAACAGGAATGGTCCATGAGGACTCCATGTCAGGTTTGTTGGCATTAGGCATGAGATCAGGTAACAGGTCAGGTCATGGTACATCAGGTTAAGTCGATAGTAAAGGGTACCATGTCCGGTGCATCGGTATACGTATATGTCATGTGTATCAAGGTCAGGTCAATATGTAACGCAATCGAGGGTGTGCTCACAACAGGTATATAATCGAATAAGGAAAAACAGCAGGAAATAAAGTAAACAACAATAACAGTTCATTTAATCACAATGGTGCGTTAATCTAGTGCAGTTGTATTATCATATTAACAGGTTCGAGCACCCTTGGGGTGCAATAATCACAAGGTAGTGCAATATCAATAACAGAAAGTAATAAAGCTACATGTGTACGGCTATCGTCCTTTAAACAGCAAAATGATTTACCGGTAGTTTCGTTATTAGGGTTAAAGCGGCAATTGTGATTCTAGGTTACAGTATCATGATATATGTCATAATGCGTCCAAATTATAGAATAGCTCTACTTAGTTAAGTTTTGCAAGTTTTATGAGTCAAACACATTCAATTGGTATAACATAGCATGTAGCAAGTAATACTCGCCTCGACGGTTCCGCGAACCGGGAAAAACGAACGTAACGTCGGCGGAAAACACGCGACGGATGCACGGGTCACGGATCGAGTCCAAACAACGAACAGCGGGACCGCACGGACCGGAGTACCTTGCTGGAATGTCGGGTCAAGTCGTCGGCACGGCCGGATTCCGGCGAAATGTCAAAACAGCGACGAAGTTGGCAAAATACAAAGCATGGACAAGATCGACCAGAGAGGGGATAAATGAAGGGAGAAGGTGAAGAGAAGCTTACAGGGATAGCAAGGGTGGCAACCGCGACGGGGTCGACGGCTATGGGGCGCCAGCGAGGAGCAGTGAACGCGGCAGAAAGGCTGGAGGTTGCTGGATCAGGTGGTGCTGCGATGAGGGGAGGTAATGGCCGGGTTCTGGTCGCAGGGAAAGAGGAGGTGGTCGGCGGTGGCGCGGGTGACGACGACGAGGGTCGACGGCGGCTTTTCCGGCGACCGGAGGAGGTGCTAGGGTTGCTTGTTGGGTTCTGTTGCGGCGCCGGCGTACGGAAGGAGGAGGAAGGTGTCGAGGTCGGGAAGAGGGCGAAGGGGAGATGCTGGCGTCGTCGGCGACGAGATGCGGCGGCGACGGCGAGCAGCGACGGTGCAGGTGGCTACGGCGCTGGCTGCAGGCGCTGGAAGGAAGGGAGAAGGAGGAAGGAGGTGCGTCGAGGCTGAGGAGGCAAGGGTGATGGTGGTGGTGTCGTCGGCGCGGGGGCTGCGGCGGCGACGGGCACGGTGGCGGCTAGGGTTCTGCGTGGGTTCGTGGGGTTCTCGTGATCGTTTTCTGCGAAGACGAGGAGGTTACGAAAATATATATAGGGATAGAGAGAGAGAGATTATAGGAAGAGAGAGAGAGAGATTATAGGAGGAGAGAGATAGAGAGAGGGAAAGAGAGGAGAGACAGAGAGAGAGAGAGACGGGCCCACGAGGGATAAGGTCCCTCGTGATTGGCTGGGAAATTTAAAAGGAAAATTAAAGTAAAGATTTATAGGATTAATTCGTTACTTAAGTAACAGATTAGAGATTAGAATATATTTATTATAGTTTTAGTATATTCAATTAAATGGGGATTTTGGCGCTAAATGAAACATTTTCAAATCGCGCCCGGGTTGCGCCCAAATATTTGAAATTCAAATAATAGGATTTTAAGCGAGTTCCAAATTTTAAAATGAGATGTCTTATGATTAAAATGCATGCCCCCAAGTCGGACACTTGCACGCGCGCGTAGCCGTCCAAACTCGCCTGTTTCACCGAACGGGATGAAAACTCGACGCGCGGATGCTACCACGCGACTAGGGGTGACGAGTAGGCCAATATGGATATTTTTAATTTCATTTTAGGTGTTAAAATTTGTTATATGCAAAACTGACCTAGCCGGTTAAACTTTCACAGTGAGACCCAAACAGGCAAAATAAATGAAATGAGCAATGTCAAACACTCAACCAGTAACAGAAATAGTATTATTGGGCTCGGGTGTTACATCATACCCAACTACAAAAAGAATTTCGTCCTCGAAATTCCAAGAATACAAGGTAGATAACTACAGGAAAAGATGAGGAAACTTCTGCCGGATCTCGTCTTCTCGCTCCCGAGTGGATTCTCCATGCGATCGATTACCCCAAGAAACTAGCACAAGGGGGATAACCTTGTTCTTAAGAACCTTTTCTCTTCGATCCTTGATTTCAACCGGTCGCTCCTCAAAAGTTAGGTCCTCCCGTACAGTTAACTCCGAATGATCCAAGACGTGGGTTTCATCTCGAACATACCTCCGTAGTTGAGATACATGAAACACATCGTGCACACCTGCCAAGGACTGTGGTAACGCCAAACGGTACGCTACCTCTCCAACACGCTCCAATATCTCGAAGGGTCCAACGAATTGAGGACTAAGCTTTCCCCGACTCCCAAAACGAATCACTCCTCTAGTCGGTGATATCTTCAAGAATACCAAATCACCCCCGGCGAACTCTAGAGGTCTTCTTGACGTGTCAGCCCAACTTTTCTGTCTGTCTTGAGCTGCCTTCATATGCTTCCTGATTGTATTCACCTTCTCGACTGTCTGTACCACCAAATCTGGTCCCAGTAACCTTCGTTCACCAACATCATCCCAACAAACAGGTGAACGGCACTTACGACCATATAGAGCTTCAAACGGAGCCATCTGAATAGTCGCTTGGAAACTATTGTTGTACGAAAACTCCACCAAATGTAGATGATCCTCCCAAGAACCCTTGAAGTCCAACATGCATGCCCTCAGCATATCTTCAAGAGTTTGGATCGTTCTCTCCGACTGTCCATCAGTTTGAGGATGATAAGCTGTACTAAACTTCAATCGAGTCCCCAAACTTTCTTGTAAACTCCTCCAGAAGTGTGACAAGAACCGAGTGTCCCGGTCGGACACGATGCTCACCGGTACTCCATGCAATCTTACAATCTCCTGCATGTACCGCTCTGCCAAAGTCTCCGTCGATTGACCAACCCGAAAAGGAATAAAGTGAGCTGCCTTGGTCAACCGATCGACAATCACCCATACTGCATTGTTGCCCTTTGGACTCCGCGGTAAGGCTGTCACGAAATCCATGGTTATATGTTCCCACTTCCACTGAGGAATCGGAAGTGGTTGCAACAAACCAGCAACCCTTTGGTGTTCAGCCTTGACTTGCTGACATACCAAGCACTTAGCCACGAAGCGAGCGATCTCCCGTTTCATACCTTCCCACCAGAAATGCTGTCGAATATCTCGGTACATCTTTGTCCCTCCTGGATGTACAGAGTAAGCTGAACTGTGTGCCTCCTTCATAAGCTCTTCACACACATCCCCTTTTGGCACACACACACGGCTACCATACCTCAACGAACCATCATCGTGGACCAGTAAATCTGTTCGTAGTCCGGCTTCAACCTGCTCTCGAAACTTTTGCAGTCTAGGATCCTGCGATTGTGCCGCTTTAATCTTCTCAACTAAGGACGACTGTACTTGCAACTGCAACAACTGTCCCGTAGAACGCGGTAGCACAACCTCCAAGTCAAACCTTCGAAAATCCGCAATGATCTCCCTCTGTGTAGTCAATACCTGAATCGCTGGTAACCGACTGAGCGCATCCGGCACGACGTTAACTTTTCCCGGATGGTACTTAAGATCAAGGTCGTAGTCGGCCATAAGCTCCAACCATCTGCGTTGCCTCATGTTCAACTCCTTCTGAGTGAACACATACTTCAAACTCTTGTGATCCGTAAAAACTTCGACTCTCTCGCCCAAAAGGCAGTGTCTCCAAATTTTCAAGGCGAAGATCACGGCCGCAAGCTCCAAGTCATGAGTCGGGTAATTCTTCTCGTGGGTCTTCAGTTGTCTTGATGCGTAAGCTACGACCTTCCCATTCTGCATCAAAACACATCCCAATCCTTTTCCAGATGCGTCGCTGTGAATCACCAGTCCTCCGGAATTGTCTGGTACGGTCAGGATAGGGGCGGTTATCAACTTCTGCTTCAACGTCTCGAAGGCCAATGCACATCCATCCGTCCAAATAAAAGGTACTTCCTTACGCGTAAGCTTGGTCAACGGTTCTGCCAAACGAGCGAAGTTCTCCACAAATCTCCTGTAGTATCCGGCTAAACCAAGGAAACTTCTTATCTCAGCCACAGTTCTTGGAATAGGCCAATCTCGAACTGCTGCAATCTTTTCGGGATCGACGGCGATCCCATCGCCCGACACAACATGCCCCAGAAACTTCACTTCTTCCAGCCAGAATTCGCACTTACTCATCTTCGCATACAATTTCTCCTGTCTCAGCGTCTGCAGTGCGATCTTCAAATGCTCAGCATGCTCCTCCGGACTCTTCGAGTACACCAGAATATCATCAATGAATACCACAATAAACTGGTCCAAGAATGGTGTAAAGATTCTGTTCATCAAATCCATGAATATTGTCGGCGCATTCGTTACTCCGAAGGGCATCACCAGATACTCGAAATGTCCATATCGAGTTCGAAACGCCGTCTTGCAAATGTCTTCTGCTTTCACTCGGACCTGATGATATCCGGATCGCAAATCCAGTTTCGAGAATACTCTCGCGCCACTAAGCTGCTCAAAAAGTTCTCCAATGCGAGGGATTGGGTACTTGTTCTTAATAGTCACCCGGTTCAATTCTCGATAATCAATGCACATCCTTCTCGTGCCATCCTTCTTCTTTACTAAAAGAACTGGAGCTCCCCAAGGCGAGTTGCTGCTTCGAATCCAACCCTTCTCAAGTAATTCACCAACTTGTTTCTTAACTTCTTCCAATTCCACTGGTGCCATCGGATAATAAGCTTTAGATACTGGCGCTGCACCAGGAATGAGGTCAATCGCGAACTCCACGTCTCGCTTCGGCGGTAAGCCCGATATAACTTCAAATACGTCCATAAAGTCGCGAACAACTGCCGGCTCTTCATTATTATCAACTTCCATAGCTGCAAGAACACTGTTTGTCGGCCTAGCCCTAAACTCGACTGGCCCGACAGAACTGCTTCCCCCAGTGAAGGTAAACTCAGGATGTCCGGGAATCTGGAAAATTACCTTCCTTGCCCTACAGTCAATGTGGGCGTGGAAAGTGCCAAGAAAATCCATTCCCAAGACAACTTCATAGCTGCCCGTATCTATTACCAAGAAATCTGCAAAGAGCTCCCGTCCGCACACAACAACTGTACAATCTCTACATTTCCTACTAGCTATGATTTTCCCATTCCCAGTGTGTATGTCCCAAAAACTAGACAGGGTCGTGCAGGTAATCGAGTGTGTAGTTATAAATTTGGATGACATAAAACAGTGGGATGCTCCGGAATCAAATAATGCCAATGCGGGAAAACCATGAACGAGTAAAGTACCTGAAACCACTTCTCCTGATGCCTTAGCTTCCTCAGCTGTCAAAGTGAAAGCTCGAGCCTGATTAGGTCCTTGAGTCAGCTGTTTCTGCCCTTGGAACGGTTTCTGCGGAGGCTTCTGAATATCATCCCTCGTACGAAGCTTCGACGGACAGGCACCAACTGCGTGATCAGCCGCTCCACAAACCAAACAAAGTCCCAGCCTCCTTCGACAATCCTTCTACACGTGCCCAGGTAAACGGCAGTAGTCACAGATCATGCTCTTTCTTCGATCAACGATCACAGGCTTCTTCATGGGTGCTACACCTCGACGGTCCACTGGAATACCTCTGCGACCACGATCTCGGTTAGGTACAAATGCGGGCTTCCTGGCCGCAACTGCTGCCTGCTGTAGGTTCCCTTTCATTCCCGATAAACTCTGCTGCTCCCGGGCTGCTGTAAGAACCTGTGAGAAAGTGGTCAAACCCAGGGAGACAATCTGCCTCTGGATGTCCACATCCAGACTGCGCAAGAACCTTCGCGCCCTGTCTGCCTCGTTGGCAACTAAGGGTCCAGCGAAGCGGCTGAGTCTCGTCCATTCCGCTGCATGTACGTCCACAGGTGCTCCATTTTGCCTCAGCCCAATAAATTTCTCTTCCATTTCCTCCCGTGCAGTCCGCGGGAAGAATTTCTCCAGGAAACTTTTAGAGAAATTCGCCCAACTGATTGGCTTGGGCAAGCGGGTCTCCTCCACAAGCCACCACTCTCGGGCGTAATCCACTAGCTGAATGCGCACCACATCAACTCTTTTATCCTCTGGGATCTGTGCCGCAATCAGCAAATTCTCCGTGTCCACTAGCCACTGTTCGGCTGGCAGCGGCTCCTCCAGACCAGTGAAAGTAGTAGGACCCAAACGTCTGAAATCTGCCACGGTCCCTACCCGGTCAACTGGTTTCGCTCCAGCATTGTTTACAGACTGCCGAATGGCCTGCAAACCCTCCTGAAATGAATCTGCTTGCTGCTGGATCAGCTCAGTATGCCTCTTCTGATTTTCCAACATTCCACGTATCACCCCCAACATGGCGGCTTCATCTACGCGCCTCTGATACGTCTTGAAATTCTTATCTGCCATATTCCTGAAATCAAAACACTCAACATTAGCATGATGATAGATTCAATATATAAATCAAGGCTAGAACTCCAAGATACTTAAATAGAGTACCGCATTGTAACTATGCCGCGGTATCATAGCCACAATTACTTAACTCCACCCAAGTCGCCTAAGTCCTAGAGATAACAAGAAATCAGATTTTCGAGCTAACATGCAAAGTAAGTTTGCACGTCGACATAATCCGGAAGAATGTGATTCAAGAATGGTAAAACGGTCAAGGTGGTAGGACATGTTTTCCTAAGCACGGGTATTCTGATTCGTGTATCGGGTACAATACCCAACTAAAAAAGAATCAACCCAATTAACCTATGTCTCTGTTACCAAAAAAACCATGTCACGCCCCGCTTCCCAGAGTACGCAAGATTGGGCACGTGACATAGCCAACCATGCTACCTGTGGGTAGGAAGTATCCATCCACAGTCACATTACGGCTGTAGAGATATCAAGAACAAGATAAATAAACTATCTAACACATGTCCAAATCCAGAATAACAAGAGTCTAAAATAAATAAGTGCGGAAGCAAATGATCCAATACAATAAATAGAAAAGTACGTCCCATAATGCGGGCTCACATCTGGAAATAAAATGAAATAAATAAACTAATCACTACAGGACTCACAAATCAGCCTGCTGGCTGAAGTACTCCTGCTCAGTCGGCGACAGTGGTAAAGAATCTGGGCCATGCAAAACCCAGACGTCAGCGCGTCATGTCAACCAATAATATAATATGAACATGGTAATAAGCAATGCAGAAAATAAACATGAATAAAGCAGTAATATGAAACAAGCAGTGCAGGGTTGTGTACAGTGGGTACTAAACTGTTCTATCAGGTTTTCTATTCTAAAGTCTTTGAAATCAATTGATGACTCGTCGATGTAACTCAATAGTATCCCGTGCGTGCCCGGGACCATGGTCAAGATTCTCGGGGCTGAATCCGAGACGTGCCGCTAGGCAGTAACAAGTAGCAGGATGGGTAAGTGATGTCAGCATCATCACTCCGGGGCTGGCCTAGCCCGTAAGACTGATCAGAACAGGTATCGAACTGTTGAGTTACAAGTCGGTTTCACCTTTGATTTCCCTATACCCCCAAGTTATGTATGTCGAGTCAGGTATTCAGTAATCAAGAACTAATGCCAACACAGGATCAGGTACAAGCAGGTTTGTCTGGATAGACAACAGGAATGGTCCATGAGGACTCCATGTCAGGTTTGTTGGCATTAGGCATGAGATCAGGTAACAGGTCAGGTCATGGTACATCAGGTTAAGTCGATAGTAAAGGGTACCATGTCCGGTGCATCGGTATACGTATATGTCATGTGTATCAAGGTCAGGTCAATATGTAACGCAATCGAGGGTGTGCTCACAACAGGTATATAATCGAATAAGGAAAAACAGCAGGAAATAAAGTAAACAACAATAACAGTTCATTTAATCACAATGGTGCGTTAATCTAGTGCAGTTGTATTATCATATTAACAGGTTCGAGCACCCTTGGGGTGCAATAATCACAAGGTAGTGCAATATCAATAACAGAAAGTAATAAAGCTACATGTGTACGGCTATCGTCCTTTAAACAGCAAAATGATTTACCGGTAGTTTCGTTATTAGGGTTAAAGCGGCAATTGTGATTCTAGGTTACAGTATCATGATATATGTCATAATGCGTCCAAATTATAGAATAGCTCTACTTAGTTAAGTTTTGCAAGTTTTATGAGTCAAACACATTCAATTGGTATAACATAGCATGTAGCAAGTAATACTTGCCTCGACGGTTCCGCGAACCGGGAAAAACGAACGTAACGTCGGCGGAAAACACGCGACGGATGCACGGGTCACGGATCGAGTCCAAACAACGAACAGCGGGACCGCACGGACCGGAGTACCTTGCTGGAATGTCGGGTCAAGTCGTCGGCACGGCCGGATACCGGCGAAATGTCAAAACAGCGACAAAGTTAGCAAAATACAAAGCATGGACAAGATCGACCAGAGAGGGGATAAATGAAGGGAGAAGGTGAAGAGAAGCTTACAGGGATAGCAAGGGTGGCAACCGCGACGGGGTCGACGGCGATGGGGCGCCGGCGAGGAGCAGTGAACGCGGCAGAAAGGCTGGAGGTTGCTGGATCAGGTGGTGCTGCGATGAGGGGAGGTAATGGCCGGGTTCTGGTCGCAGGGAAAGAGGAGGTGGTCGGCGGTGGCGCGGGTGACGACGACGAGGGTCGACGGCGGCTTTTCCGGCGACCGGAGGAGGTGCTAGGGTTGCTTGTTGGGTTCTGTTGCGGCGCCGGCGTACGGAAGGAGGAGGAAGGTGTCGAGGTCGGGAAGAGGGCGAAGGGGAGATGCTGGCGTCGTCGGCGACGAGATGCGGCGGCGACGGCGAGCAGCGACGGTGCAGGTGGCTACGGCGCTGGCTGCAGGCGCTGGAAGGAAGGGAGAAGGAGGAAGGAGGTGCGTCGAGGCTGAGGAGGCAAGGGTGATGGTGGTGGTGTCGTCGGCGTGGGGGCTGCGACGGCGACGGGCACGGTGGCGGCTAGGGTTCTGCGTGGGTTCGTGGGGTTCTCGTGATCGTTTTCTGCGAAGACGAGGAGGTTACGAAAATATATATAGGGATAGAGAGAGAGAGATTATAGGAAGAGAGAGAGGGAGAGATTATAGGAGGAGAGAGATAGAGAGAAGGAAAGAGAGGAGAGATAGAGAGACAGAGAGAGAGAGAGAGACGGGCCCACGAGGGATAAGGTCCCTCGTGATTGGCTGGGAAATTTAAAAGGAAAATTAAAGTAAAGATTTATAGGATTAATTCGTTACTTAAGTAACAGATTAGAGATTAGAATATATTTATTATAGTTTTAGTATATTCAATTAAATGGGGATTTTTGCGCTAAATGAAACATTTCCAAATCGCGCCCGGGTTGCGCCCAAATATTTGAAATTCAAATAATAGGATTTTAAGCGAGTTCCAAATTTTAAAATGAGATGTCTTATGATTAAAATGCATGCCCCCAAGTCGGACACTTGCACGCGCGCGTAGCCGTCCAAACTCGCCCGTTTCACCGAACGGGATGAAAACTCGACGCGCGGACGCTACCACGCGACTAGGGGTGACGAGTAGGCCAATATGGATATTTTTAATTTCATTTTAGGTGTTAAAATTTGTTATATGCAAAACTGACCTAGCCGGTTAAACTTTCACAGTGAGACCCAAACAGGCAAAATAAATGAAATGAGCAATGCCAAACACTCAACCAGTAACAGAAATAGTATTATTGGGCTCGGGTGTTACAAGGCCTCAGCTAGACCGTTAGCTCACGGATTATAAACCGAGGAATATCTCCAATCTATATTGTGTTGTTGCGCGAAGCGACTGATCTTGTGGCTTCTGTAGGCTGGCCCGTTATCGGAGATGATCCGTCTTGGCGTTCCAAACCGATATATGATGTGCGTCTTGAAGAAGTGGAGGATATTTTCCGTCTTCACTTCTCTTAACGGTACTGCTTCTGCCCATTTGAAGAAGTAGTCAGTCGTCGCCAGGATGAAACGATGTCCTCTAGACGATGCTGGTTTGATGGGGCCGACTATGTCAGTTCCCCACATTTCGAACGGCCAGCTAGCCACCGTTGGATATAATGGGTTTGGATGCTGATGGATGAAGTCCCCATGAATTTGGCATGAGTGACATTGCTTCGCATATTCGAGGCAGTCATGAATCATCGTGGGCCAGTAGTAGCCCATCCGTTTTATCTTCAACTTCATCTTTGGGCCCGCTTGGTGAGAACCGCAGAGTCCGTCATGAACTTCCTGAATGACTCTTTTCGCTTCATCAGGTCCTAAACATCTCAGCCACAGAGAATCAAACGACCTCCTGTATAGAGTATCATTGACGAAGGCGAAAGACAGAGCTCGTTTCATGAGCTGATGTCTTGCGGACGCATCTTTGGGCATTTGGTGGGATTTAAAGTAGTCTATGAAGACTTCTCTCCAATCCTCGGTCTTTTCCCGGTCTTTTACTTGCAGGGTCGTTTGCTCGCTCGCTCCTTTTTCCTCGGGTGATTCCGGAGATATTCCTGCTGGGGCAAGCACCCGACGGCTTTGTACTACGATTCTAACGTCATCGAGGTTCTCGTCAGCCAATTCTTTAGCAAGTTTGGCCAATGCGTCTGCTTTGCTGTTTTCCGCACACGGTATGTTCTCCAAAGTATAGGAGGGAATTCGGGTCAACAGTTGTTGCACTTTTTCGCCGTACTTTACCAATTCTGGTTTGCATGTTTGGTAGTCGCCGTTTACTTGACTAACGACCAGTTGAGAATCCCCGTATATGAGAAGGTTTTCAATTCCCATGTCAACGGCGATCTCGAGGCCTGCTATCAGAGCTTCGTATTCGGCTTCATTGTTTGTCCTCGGTTCTGTTAGGGAGAAAGCAAAGCGCATTATCCCTCCTTGTGGAGTTACAAAGATGAGCCCTACGCCCGATTTAATTATAGGGGTGCTTTGTTTGCGCTTCTTCATGGAAGATGCGCCATCGAAATAAAGATCCCATCGAGTATCATCACCGTTGACGGTATCAAACGCATGTTCGTCTGGAATATCGCAGTTTAAAGGAGAATCGGCCGGTATCGGATGCTCAGCGAGGAAGTCGGCGATGGCTTGGCCTTTTACTGCCTTGAGAGGTTGATATATTATCGAGAACTCCATCAAGAGCAGGGTCCATTTAGCGAGTCGTCCCGTCAATATAGCCTTTGACATTAGATATTTGAGAGGGTCCACCTTTGAAATAAGACGGACTTCATGCGCCAACGCGTAATGTCTAAGCTTTGTTATTGCGAAGATCAACGCCAGGCAGTGTTTTTCAATGGGGGAGTAGTTGCTTTCTGCCCCCAGTAGAACTCGACTTAAGTAGTAGAGTGCTCTTTCTTTCCCTTGGTCATTTTCTTGTGCCCATAACGCGTCTAAAGAACCTTCAAGGGCGGTTGTGTAAAGAATGAGAGGCTTTTCCTTAACCGGAGCAGCCAAAACTGGAGGGTTCTGCAGGTACTGCTTGATCTCGTCCAGTGCGCCTTGGCACTTGTGATCCCAAACAAATGGAGTTCCTTTCCTCATCAGGTGACTGTAAGGGCGACACTTGCCTGAGAGATTGGCTATAAATCGCCGTATGTATGCGAGCTTCCCTTGGAGAGACCGCAACTGTTTAAGAGTCCTCGGCGGAGGCATTTCCATGATCGCCTTGATCTTGGACGGCTCTATTTCGATACCCCGGTGTCGGACGATGAATCCTAAAAATTTGCCCGAGGAAACTCCGAATGCACACTTAAAAGGGTTCATCTTCAAGTTGTATTGCCGAAGGCGTTGAAATACGGTCTTCAAATGCTCGAGATGTTCTTCGTATGATTTACTTTTAACCACGAGATCGTCGATATAGCATTCGACGATTTCGTGTATAAGGTCATCAAATATCTGCGTCATGGCTCTCTGGTAACTAGCACTGGGGTTCTTTAAACCGAAGGGCATCACCTTGTAGCAGAATATACCCAAAGGAGTCCTGAAGGCGGTGTGCTTCTGGTCTTCGGGATGCATCTTTATTTGATTATACCCTGATGAGCCGTCCATAAAGGAGAAAACTTCATGAGTGGACGTGTTGTCTATCATCAGCTCGGTGACTGGCACTGGGAAATCGTCCTTCGGACAAGCTTTATTAAGATCCCGTAAGTCTACGCATATATGCACTGTCCCGTTTTTCTTCATCACCGGGACGATGTTGGCGATCCATTCAGGGTATTGAACCTCCTGGATGAAGCCAGAGTCGATCAGCTTCTTGACCTCGGCATTGATGCTCATCTCAAGCTCGAGTCGCATTCTTCTCGGCGCCTGTTTGACTGGCTTGATGTCCGGGGATATCGCCAATTTATGTACAGCAATTTCTGGATCTAGTCCCGGCATTTCGGAATAGTTCCACGCGAAGCAATCTCTCTGCTGCAGAAGCACATCCTTTAACGCAGCTACCCTTTCTTCAGATAGTAACTCGCTGATGAATGTCGGTCGTGGATCGTTTGCCGTCCCCAACTCAATCTTCTTGAGGTTATCTACAGTGGTATGGATTCCATCTTCCAGCTCTTTTGGCGCTGGTGGGAATTCTGAGATTATCTCGTCGCTGCTGTTTTCGAAGCACCAAGGGAGCTCATCTATGTCCCCGGGCTCTTCTTTTAATATTGTAATCATGTGACAGGTGCGAATTCGCTTCCAATCCCAATGTGGAACCGGTTCTTCTTTCGTGGCCTTGGGCTCGTGCTTATGTGGCGGCGCTACCCTCCAGTTGTCAGACAGAGTGAATTTGCCAAGCTGATACTGATCTTCGACCCAATTCTTGAAGGTGAAGCAATCTTCAAGAGGATGCCCTATTACTCGATGGTAAGAGCAATAGTCCGGGTGTGAGACTTCGCCCGCTCGTTCGGGATGTTTAGACTCCGGCAATATAAGCATTTGATGTTTTAGAGCAAGATCAAGTATCTTCTTCGTCTTGTCCCGAGGAAACGAGTACGCTCGACCCATTTTCTTCATGAGGGATAGATCAATAACGCTCAACTCCCGTTTGCGTGGCTTTTTAGCTCTGCTTTGTTGTTGTTGAGCGCCTTTTTGGCCTTTCGACTTATTTCTGCTTTTGCGCCGAGCCTTCTTTATAACAGGTTGACAAGGAGCGGCATTTTCATCCTTTACGGCCTGTTGGAGAAAGCGCTGTGTCTTGGCTTTCTCGTAGATGGCCGTCTCGCGGTTGTGATCATCTCGGACTTTTTGACCAGCTTTCTTTATAAGTTTGTCCATTTGTTTCTTGAACGACGGACTGGGCTCCTTTGCATCTGGAACTTTCACTGGCTTAGAATTAGCGTCCTCCCATTGAGCATCCGCTTCTTCATCAAGGTCATACACGACGTAGCAGCCGGGTAGTAACTCTCGTTTCTTTGACCGGATGTATCCAAGCCCTTTTGTTTCCATTCTCCCGTTAGGCAGTTTACGTTGAGTTCCGGGGACGTTCCAGACCCTGTCATAGAATTTGGCCTTTCTAACGGTCTGTTTGAAGGGTATCCCCTGGCGTTTCAGCAGCTTTTTCAAACTTTCCGTATAATATCTGGGGAGACGGATAGGCTGAAGCCTGTCGAGCGTAGAATCCGTGCCATACCAGATTTCTTTTTCTACCTTGGTATCTTCAGAGCGGTAAAACAGAATTGCTTTCTCGCTCTCTCGCCTGGGAGGGATATAGAATGTCCGCAACTCTTCTACACTGTAGATATTAAGTGCATCCAGTTCTTTATGGTGTTTAAGCGGCACTATGGCGATTTGTAGACTTTGCTCTTCGTCAGCGGACGTTTGTATTGAAGGTCGAGCAGAGAATACAGTATGGACTTCATCTTCCGAATCGCTACCAAAGATCAATGCAGGAGCCGATGGTCCCGGCTTGGTGTATTGGGGAGGACCCGAATAAACTCTCTCCTCTTCCTCCTCGGTATCACTGCCGAAGATAGGGATGGTGGCATTAGCTTTATTCTCCGGCTTGTGACACTTCTCCGTATCTTCGAAATCCGGTAAGAAGTATTTGGCGTCTTCATATTTGCGGACCTTGTTTACAGAGAACGGGTTCAGTTCTCCCGTAACGGTATACTCGAAACCATCCTTAAAATATTTCATACACTGATGCTGTGTAGAAGGGATGATGTTGTACTCGTGTAACCATGGTCGGCCGAGCAAAGCGTTGTAGCATGTCTTGGCGTCTATGACGTGGAACTTAATGTCCGTGACGAGTAGCCAGAAGCGTAGCGTCAGTATCACAGATCCAAGAGTCTTTGACGATTGGGAATCGAACCCGGAGATGGTGATCTTGTCTCGAGCAAGGTGCTGGACGCTCATGCAGATTTTCTTCAACACCCGCACGTTGAGTAGGTTAACAGACGACCCGTTATCGATCAGGATTTTGCCTATCTTTATATCATGGCAGTATCCCGAGACATAGAGAGGGCGATTGTGTTCGCACGTCCCAACTAGAAGGTCTTCATTGCCAAAAGTAACATCGGCCGTGTGCACTTCCTCCAATTCATCCTTCATCTTTTCCTCGGCCAGGCATGCTTGGAATTGTTCTGGGTCTTGGAGCGCCTTAATCAACGAATCTCTCGCCTCTTTTGATAGCAAAAGGGCGTCAAGAATGCTGAGCTGTGAGGGTAGCTTCCTTAGATGTGCTAAGACGTTGTAATCCACCTTATTCTTCTTTGGTGGGTCTTTGGCAGCTAGCTCTTCCACCACTTGGTCATCTAAGACGATATCTTCAGTGGCCTTTCCTTTCCCTTTATCTTTTTTGTTCGAGGGTCCGAGGTTCTTTTCGGGTAGCGTGCGATTACGTAGCCGGATATTTTCACAAACCTTCGGTTCTTCTTCTTTTCTCGAAGCAGACTCTTTAAAGAGAGGGGCAAGTTCTAGCTCTTCATTAGAATCACTCCCGAATGTGGGCACTTGTGATCTACCGGTGTTAACCATGCAACAATCGCCAGCAGTTCTTTTAAGCCCTTCCGTCATATTTCTTTGCTCTCGACGAGTTTTACGCTTTTCCCGGTTAAAGCGTTGTCGATGAGCAACGTATCCTTGCCACCATCTATCGAAAGCTTTGCACTCCTGAGTGGGGTACGAAACCTTCTGATGATATAAGCAATAAGACGGGTGCATTTTCGCCTCACCAGTAATTTCTTCTTCGGAGGATGGTAGCTTCATGCCCATGGACATGGCCTTAGCAAACTTTTTTTTATCTTGAATTGGCTTTTGTCGGTAGCGGAGGTGTTCATCTCCAACGGGATCGTCTCAGCTCCTTCATCAAGTCACTGGCGCTTGGCCCTTTCAAATATAGCCGCCTCGCGTTCTCGATCGGCTTTACTTTTTAGTCGAGCTTCGTTAAGGAACGCGTCAATCATTTCAACTGATAGCTCCGGAATTTTTGATTCGGTATCTTCCCCCAGCGTTTTAGTGCCAGGAGTCTCCTCATCGTTCGCGATCGAATGGGAGATCATATGACAGATCGCCACATATTCCTCGGGTTCATCCGATGAACTTTCTCCCTCATCTTCTTCTTGAAAGACGTGATTGAGGAACTCTTGGAGCGTAATGGGAGTCCGTACCTTTTGGTTGTATTCATCCAGCGTGTCAATTTGATTTTGTAGGTCCGTGCACTTGTCGCCAGGCTTCACGGGCTTCTTAGATTTCTTCTTCTTCCTTTTTGAAGATTTTGACGACTAGCTGCAAGCGCTTGAACCACCACCATCGGCTTTTGGGGTTGGACGTGGCTTCAACATCCCTCCAACGACCTGCGGTTCCAACGGGTTCTTCCACTTGACTGCTGGACATGTCTGAAGATCGTTTAGCATCCTCTTTGTCTTGGCTGATAATACAACCTCCCAAGGAGCTTCTTCAATGACGGAGCATGTTGCCCCCGGCGTATTCGTCCCTTTAGAGGTGTGGGGCTACGGGGGATTCACCTTCCATTTGTCCGATAACGCGAACTTCCCCTGTCGGTACTGGTTTTCAAGCCAATTCTTGAAAACGTAGCAATCTTCGATCGGATGGCCTAGTACTCGATGATAAGGACAGTAGTTGGGCTCGTTGACGTCACTTGGTTGCAACGGACGCTTTGGATCCGGCAGATTTATGAGTCTGTTGCGCAACGCCAGCTCGAATAACCTCCTCGTTTTATCGCGGGGAAAGGAATAAGGACGTCCCATCCTATCTTCAAGGGGTACGTACGGGCGCATATTATTTTGACGAGCAACCGGTTTCGGGTCGCTCGGTTGTTGTTGAGCATTAGCGACGACGATCGCTTTTCCCTTCCCTTTGTCATTTCGGGAGTCCGGCCTTGGAAGAGGAGGTTTATGGCCCATCTGATCCATCTGTGCTAGTTTGTCAATCAAGGCTTGGAAGGTAGTCGGCTTGACAAACATCATAAATTGCGAGATGGTTGCTTGCGGATCAAGAGTTCCCACAAACATACCCACCGCGGGAGCTTCTTCAATGTGTTGCTCACACTTCGACCATAAGTTCCGCCATCGTATAGCGTACTGAACCCACGTCTCGCCGGGTTTTACCCTGGCGTTAATCTGTGCTGTCATCGGGGTACGTTCACTGGCGCTTGCAAAACGCTGAGTAAACAACAGCTCCATCTCCGCGAAGGTTTTAATAGAGTCGTTCGGGAGCTCAGAGTACCATTCGAACGCCGTATCTGATAAGCTTCCAACAAACTGGCGAAGCAACAGCTTGTCGTCACCGCCGGTGTTGCCGCAGAGTGCCCTGAACTGGGCAACATGCTGATGAGGATTGCCCGTCCCCTTGTAGACATGGAACTTGGGAATCGTATAACCTGGCGGGTACTTGATTTGATCGTACCAACTCGGATATGGTCTCCCCATTTTCATGACCTGGCCGGCTGTTTCGGTTGCATGATGAACCCGTATTTGCTGGGCAATGTATTCATCCAAATCAGCTTTGGAGATTGTATCCTCTTTAGCTGTGGACAGAACTGGTGGAGGATTCGACGTCTCTCCCCTATCGTCTTCAAGAATGATGGGGGGATCTTCAGCAGGTGGATCTTGTTGAATCATCATACCCACCATATCCTGGAACAGGAGGGCCATTTTCTTTATGTTGGCTGCCTGCTCCGCAGCTTCTTTATCTTTCTTCTCTAGTACGCGCCGAAGGAATTCGGCGTCCATTTCTTATTCTTGACGCTCGTCCGAGGATGTTTCAGGGGTTTCTTTTGGCCCTGTAAGCGCGGCCATAGCGTTCATCATTTCTTGGAGCTTCTGCTGCTGCTCCTGAGCCTTGGTCACTGACCTCGTGTGCGGTCTATGACCTGTTGATATGCGGCTATCTTCTTTTCCCGATGCCATGTAAACCGTATGAACTGTTATGCCCCCTGACTTGGGGCGTTTAGGTTCACTATTTTTAACTTTTGCCGCTGACGCGGGATTTTTCTCTGGTCTCCTTCTTTTGTGGGCCGTTGAGGTTGAAGGAACCGTTGAAGGGGGCAGCCTTGCAGCTGCTGTCCCCCGCTGTTTAATGGGACGGTCCTTGTCTTTTTCCACCTTCGCCTTTTTCTGGTGACGAGAGTGACCTGGATCAATCACGGAGTCTTGAACCCTCCGCCAAACTTTATAAATTCTTGAGGACAGCCGTTGAGGGGGCTGTTCTTGCTTCGTTTCTAGAACTCTCCCCGCAGGTGGAGGAGATCTCTTCAGTGTAGCGGTTGGAGAGTTTTTTCGTACCCTCCTCAGCAGTTCAAAGCTGTTCCCAGTTGGAACAGCAGCGTTGACTTCCATCACTGGAGCCGGTGGAGTTAGCCCTGAGGGAGAGTTGCCCCCTGCCTTCCTCACTGTTGCCAATGGCGACGTCGAGCATGACAAGCCGTTGGGACTGGCTCGGAGATTGAGACATCTTCTTTTTTCCCCCTGTCTGAATGGGGCGCCGCCGGTGTTAACCTCTTAAAAACTGAGGTTGTCTTTTGAGGGGTGATATTCAACCTGTCGAAGACAGATCCTCGAGTAGGGGAAGGAGCAGGAATCGTCATCCTTGAAAAGACTGACTCTTTGACAGGGGAAGCCGCCTTAACGACTTCTGGAGCAACAGTTATTGCCTTCTTCGGGACAGCAAATTTAGAGTTCTGGTTTAGCCTGGCGAAAACAGAGGCTGTCGGTTTGGTAGTGGGCGACCCGTTGACAGGGGTCGTAGTAGCAGTAAGCCGGTCGAAGACCGACTTCTTGTTCACTTCCGGTGCAGGTATTGGCTCAGGGAAGCTTGTAGATGGGATCATGGTCCCGAAGAACAGGCCAGTGGTGGCTTGAGTCACCTGGTCTACCGGCAAAGCGAGGAAGGAAGCCGCTTGGGGCCCATATGCTACACCTCCTGGTGAGGTGGGGCGTCTGTTGCATTGGCACTTCGAGCAGTTGATGCAATTAGAGGCCATTGAACCTTGAGTTCTGCGCCAGACAAAAGACCAAATCTTAGTAACTTGAAATCCGAAGGCAACCATTAACAAACAGCGATTGGTTCGCGAAGACGACACACGAAGTGTGGAGTGGAAAGAGGAAGAGGTCCCACTGGGCGTACCAGAATCTGTTCCCCTCCGAAAGACGGCGCACAAGACCGCTGTGTCCTGATGCTGAGATTCGGGACAGATGCTATATGGTTTTATCCGTCTACCTCTCCGAAGATGCCAAGTTGATTTATGGCACCGTGTATCGGAGGTTTAGACGGATGCGGCCGATGTAGCAGACTTCGTCAGATTCCCCCTCGCTAGAGGGGTTTTTGATTGTGGGGACGCTCTTCCCTGCAGGCGCAAGCCCCTGCAGTTAATTACACTACCGCGCGCGGTAGCCACTTTCTCCTTCTCCAGAATTCCACTTCGTGTCGTGTGTGTTTGTTTTGTTTGTGGTTGCCCGTGGATTGTATACGGAGACTGAGTAATGCCGTCGCCCGTAAGACGTGGATTAGTCCAAATTCGTATTTAATTGGATTTGGGTTTGGTGTTTTTAGTTTAAGGATGCATTAGTCGCGTTGCGGCTAAGATCAACTTAAACGTTCGTTAAGGATACGATAGTCCTGCTTGAGACTAAGATCAACTTAACGTGATAATCCATTTAATATCTGGCCGTCGGGACTCGTCGCCTCTCTAACGTCGTTGAAGGATTACAACGGCAGATGTTAGAGGAGTTCAGAGATGTACCCTTGAACCAAGGTTGATTTGGAGTTTTATAGTCCATTTAAATGTTTAAGGATACGTTAGCCGTATTTGGGGCTAAGATCAACTTAAACGGGACCGTTTAGATCCGGCAAAAGAGCATTTGGGAGCTCTATTATTCCAGTTTAGAGACGTAGTGGTCCATATTCCAGTTTATGGACGTGGTGGTCCACCATTAGTTTAAGGACGTTTCGGTCCAATATTAGTTTAAGGACGTTTCGGTCCAACATTAGTTTAGGGACGTTTCGGTCCGATATTAGTTTAGGGACGTTACGGTCCGATATTAGTTTAAGGACGTTACGGTCCGATATTAGTTTAAGAACGTTTCGGTCCGATATTAGTTTAAGGACTTTTCGGTCTGATATTAGTTTAAGGACGTTTCGGTCCACGAGTTTAAGGACCCCGCAGTCCATATTGATGTGTGGTCGTCGGGACCCGTCACCTCTCTGACGTCGTTGAAGGATTACAACGATGAGTGTCAGAGGAGTTCGGAGCTGTACCCTCGAACCGGATATAAATTAATTTAAGAGAACAGCTGTGCTCAGTCAATTTAATTTGAGGACTTACGGCCAAAATTGGGCTAAGTCCAGTTGAAAATGTTCAACACCCTTATTTATTTTTGGTCTATTAGACCTGTGCTAGGGCTTTGCCCACACTTAAATAATGCATCGCATTACTTCTGTAAGTCCACGTTGCGACCCCCGGTTCTTACGGGGAGACGGAAACGGTATAAAATCAAAATTTTAACGCAAGAGGCAACATGGACTAAACTATGGTCGGGATCGTTATCTAAACTAAAACTAGCAAACTTAGCTAAAGAGAGTTAGCTACTCGGATGGAGATGGTTATACCTAGACTTGAACTCCTTCGTCTTCAAACTTTGTAGAGGTTGATGGTTCTCCTTTGTCGCCTTCTTCCGTCGAAGATGGATCCACCTCGAAGGCTCGACCTTTGGGCTCTTTCTCGTACTTGGAGTGAACTAGAATCGCCGGCTTGCTAGACCCTTGATCCTAGAGTGAGTAGAGAGTGTCTAGGGTTTGCTTTTGTTTTTCAAGAGAAGGATTCTCAACTCATGAGAAGGTTTCTCTTGACTAGAGGAAGAAGAAGATGAAGTGAAGAGAGAGAGTGAGAATGATAGAATGAGCTTCTCTTTTCCTTTTTGCAACCATAACCAAAGAAAAAGAATAATCAAATAATAACAATAATCAAAATGAAAAAGGTTTGATGGAAAGTTTAGGAATGACTAATATCATTACAAACATTAAATGAAAAAGCAAGAATGAAAAAGCATCTTGCATTTGTAATGATGGTAGTCAAATGTTCAACCATGGTCAACAAGTCAACCATGGTCAACAAGTCAACAAAAACTAACCATGACACAATTTCATTTTATTATATATTATTAAATGATATAACACAGATCCATTAGGGTTTGGAAAAATACAACTGTCAACTGTGCGTACGCACCCGTTCCGAAACCCTAATGAAAAATCATCTTCCTCCTCCTCAAAAAGAACTGTGCATACACACCTGTATTCTTGTTCCGACGAACACGAATACAAAGAGATAAAAGCAACCCCAAATACTATACCAGTATCCGGCTCAAACCAGAGCCCACTGGTAATACCCGTCCGGACTCCAAACGTGCACAAGTGCGCGGATGAGAACGAACCCTGTCGCAAAACCATGCGACCTCTACTCTGTTTTGCCCAGAGGCGAATACCCTCTGTGTGGGACTCTAAAGACTCGACACTACGCTGGCAGTGGGTTTAACCACAGACCGCAAGCGGCACTAGCTGTGCGTAACGGTCCCCAGGTAGATGTCGACAAGAAGGCTGACGAGGTGAAACCCCATCGGTACTCCTACTGAGTCTGAATGTGACAGTCTCCGTACAGTCCGGTCTGTTCGTCTGATACATCGCATGGCGGGCCTAGGGGGCGGTAAACGTCAGTCCCCCAATAGCGGTACAAGTCGTGCCGGAGCGAAGCCCAAAACACCCTGAGATAACACTGGAAACCTACCAGTATATCTCGTTTGCCCTGGCCAGGGACTACTCGTGTAATGGCTCTCCTAGACACAGCGCGATGTCAACCCCCAATACCGGGAGAGACGAATCCTGTCTAACCGTCACTGCCTCCAAGTGCTTCGGGACTGCACCCAACCACCACCTGTTTGCACGACTCCTTTGAGCCGTGGTAGGGTAGTGATCAAAGTGCAGTGGGAACACACCTGAGGCGAAGTGCCAGTGTCAAGTCAGCGGACTAAGCTGTACTCATGTCACCTGGGAACTGATGACTGACGATAGGTATAATACCAACCTATCAGTTCCTGACGAGTCCTGTCCAGTGTACTCGTAACCCAACGAGCACCCGTATACTATCTCCAGTACGACGTACTGATGGCTGTGGGACAGACCATCTCCCACACTGGGATGAGAAGCGCATACGCTAGTCTACTCCGGAGTATCGATGCCCTGTCTCGATAGTCCTGCGACTAGGGACCTGTATAAGGATGTGCTTATAGATTACCCAGCCCCCACTAGTGTGACTGCCATCACAACGCTGGTAATCAAGCAAAGATCCTAAGGGCTCCACTAATGCGTATAAGTGATATAGTAAAATAAACACAAGTACACATTGAAGTAGAGACAAACCAAGTAGCATACTACTATTTTGAGCAAGATTGTATATACAAGGTGAATATCCCAAGCATCCATTAAGTAATATACAAACTAGTATGATACAGTAATGGCCTCTAGGGCATATACACTAACAATCTCCCACTTGCACTAAGGCCATGTACTGGCGTATCGAAGACCTATCATCTCGATCAGCCGCTCGAACTGAGTCTGGGGCAAGGCCTTGGTGAATGGATCTGCAGTGTTGTCTTCTGAAGCGACTCTCCGAACCTCGATCTCCTTGCGATCCACGATCTCCCTGATCAGGTGATACCGCCTCAAGATGTGCCTGGATCTCTGATGGGACCTGGGTTCCTTCGCTAAAGCTATAGCCCCGTTGTTGTCGCAATACAGAGGTATTGGGTCAACAATGGACGGAACCACCTGAAGTTCTTTCAAGAACTTCCTCATCCAGACAGCTTCTTTTGCGGCATCAGATGCAGCGATGTATTCCGCTTCCATCGTCGAGTCTGCAACGGTTTCCTGTTTGGAACTCTTCCAACACACCGCCCCTCCATTGAGGGTAAAGACAAAACCCGACATGGACTTGGAATCATCCTTGTCACTCTGGAAGCTGGAGTCAGCAAAGGCCTCGATCTGGAGGTCTTTTCCGCCGTACACCAAGAAAATCTCCTTAGTCCTTCTCAGGTACTTGAGAATGTTCTTTACTGCTATCCAGTGTTTCTCCCCAGGGTTAGACTGATACCGGCTTACCACGCTCAGTGCATAAGCTACATCCGGTCTGGTACACAACATCGCATACATTATAGAGCCTACCGCAGAAGCGTAGGGTATAACAGACATGCGATCCCTCTCCAAATCAGTCTTGGGAGACATCTCTTTAGAGAGGGTGATCCCGTGACAAGCCGGTAGGTTACCGCGCTTGGAATCTTCCATAGCGAATCTTTTCACTATGGTGTCGATGTACCTGGACTGAGAAAGTCCCAATATCCTCTTGGATCTATCACGATGGATCCGGATCCCCAGGATGTATGAGGCATCACCCAGGTCTTTCATGGAGAACCTTTGTGACAAGAACCCCTTGACAGATTGTAGCATAGGAATGTCATTTCCTATTAAGAGAATGTCATCCACGTATAAAACGAGGAATACTACAGTTCTCGCTACAAATCTACTATAGATGCATGGTTCATCTGGATTTTTGATAAAGCCAAATTCCTTGACCGTCTCATCAAAACAGATGTTCCAACTCCGCGATGCCTGCTTTAGTCCATAGATGGACTTAAGCAACTTGCACACCTTTCCGCTGCTCCCACTCTGAATGAAACCCTCTGGCTGGTCCATATAGACACACTCCTCTAAATTTCCATTTAGAAAAGCTGTCTTTACGTCCATTTGCCAGATCTCATAATCGTGGAAGGCAGCAATGGCAAGAAGGATCCGAATGGATTTCAGCATGGCTACTGGAGAAAAGGTTTCGTCGTAGTCCAAGCCAGGTCTTTGACGAAAACCCTTTGCTACTAGCCTAGCTTTATAGGTCTCAACCTGTCCATCTACACCAATCTTCCTTTTGAAGATCCACTTGCATCCTACGGGTTTTACCCCGTCTGGAGCAATGTCCAACGTCCATACCTTGTTGGTGTACATGGACTCCATTTCGGTCCGCATTGCATCCAGCCATTTCACTGAGTCAACGCTCTGAACGGCCTGCTGGAAGCTAGTAGGCTCATCATAATCTATGATGCAATCCTCTCTATCCCCGTCTACGAGAAAACCGTAGTATCTCTCGGGCGGATGAGACTGCCTACTACTCCTGCGGAGCGGCGTAGGAATGTCCTGTTCTTCCGAACCCTCTGGTTCCACTAAACTTTCAGTAATAGTCCGTGGTTCTGGAATTTCTTCCAGTTCTACTGCGCTCCCACTTATTTCCTTTTCTATGAACTGGTGTTCTAGAAAGTGGGCATGACGAGAGACAAGAACTTTTTGTTCCTCTTCACAGTAGAAGAAATATCCCTTGGAATTCTTTGGATATCCCACAAACTTGCACAGTACTGAGCGTGCCTCGAGCTTGTCCGCATGCTGCTTTTTGACAAAAGCTGGACTTCCCCATATCTTAATGTGATTAAGATGGGGTCTCTTCCCACACCACATCTCAAATGGCGTAGTAGGCACAGTCTTAGTGGGAACTCGGTTCAAAAGGTATGCGGCTGATTCTAGCGCATATCCCCAGAATGATCGCGGCAACTCAGCGTTACTCATCATGGACCGCACCATATCCAATAGGGTGCGGTTCCGTCTCTCCGATACACCGTTGTGTTGCGGGGTGTAAGGAGGAGTAAGCTGAGAGAGAATTCCGTTCTCTTTTAAATAGTCCAGGAACTCGGCACTTAAGTATTCTCCACCTCGATCCGATCTTAGAATCTTAATACTTTTGCCGGTCTGTTTCTCTACTTCATTCTTATACTCCTGGAATTTTCCAAAGGCCTCGGACTTATGTTTCATTAAGAAGACATAACCGTACCTTGAGAAGTCATCCGTAAAAGTAATGAAGTAAGAATGTCCGCTTCGGGCATGTGTAGACATTGGACCGCACACGTCACTGTGTACGAGTCCCAAGAGCTCGCTCGCTCTTACTCCATGTCCAGTAAACGGAGTCTTTGTCATCTTTCCCTTGAGACAGGATTGACAAGTGGCATACGACTGATATTCGAACGCATTCAAATACCCTTCTGTATGTAACTTCGTCAACCTTCTCTCATTGATGTGACCCAATCTACAATGCCATAAGAAAGTCTGATTTATTTCTGGAGACTTTCTTTTGTGTGTATTCTGGACATTAAAAATCTGTGGTTGGTTTAACACGTATATACCATTACTCAGAGTACCTGACCCAATCAATACTTGATTAAGGTGAATGTTTACAACATTACTTACAAACGCAAATTCATAACCTTCTTTAGAAACTAAAGATACAGAAATGATATTACAAGTTGCGTTGGGTACAAAAAAGCAATTACGCAAAACCAAAACATGTCCATCTGACATTCCCAGGTGATAGTCCCCCACGGCTTTAGCATCCATGCTAGCTCCGTTCGCAACTCTGAGGGTCATGTCACCTGCCTTCAAATCCCTACGGTTTCTCAACGCCTGCAAAGAATTACAGATATGAGATCCTGATCCGGTATCCAATACCCAGGAAGTAGAGTTTATTGAAAGACAGTTTTCAATAACATACACACCTGAAGCTGAAGCTGCAACCTGCTTCAATTCCTGTGTTCTGGCCTTCCAGGCCCTGCAATCATTCTTCCAGTGTCCTTTCTTATGACAAAAGAAGCATTCTTCCTTATCCACAAGCTTCCCCATTATCTTTGTTGCTTTACCTTTTCCCTTCGTATCCACTTTACCAACACCGCCCCTTGGTTTGGCGGGGGCCTTCTTCTTCTTTCCCTTGGCTTTCGCCTTGGACCTAGAAGAAGATGATCCTCCTACAAACAAAGTGGATGTTTCCCTACCTTTCTGTAGGGTGCCCTCTGCGCTCCTCAGCAGGTTGAGGAGCTCTGAAAGTTCAACCTCCTTTTCTTGTAGGTTGAAGTTCATTATAAACTGGGCGTAAGTGGAAGGAAGGGACTGGAGAACTATATCCGTATATAGCTCACTCTCCAATGTGATCCCTAGGTCAGCGAGCTGCTCAATGTAGCCGATCATCTTTAGCACATGCTCGGCTACTGATGATCCGACGGCCATTCTTGTCGAGAATAACTTTTTCGACGCTTCGTATCTTGCGATACGTGATTGCTCTCCATACAGTTCTTTTGTATGGAGCAATATGGACTCCATGTCCATATTCTCATGCCTCCTCTGATGTTCGTTGTCCATCGAGGCAAGCAGGAGGCATTTGGCCTTCGCGCTATCAATCTCCCAAGTCTTGCGGATTTCCTTATCCGCGACACTAGAAGTTGGACCAGGGACAGGGGGAGCTTTGGTGGTAAGAAGATACCCCAGCTTGTCATAAGTGATTGCTATCTTGACATTCCTGAGCCAATCTTTGTAGTTTGGCCCTGTCAGCTTGTTTTTATCTAGGAGTAACTTAAGTCCAGTCATGTTGATTGGTCGCTGCAATTAGGAGAGAGAAGAAGAAACACTCAGCATGATGCTCTTGCAAGTTTAGAGTGGTTTTTAGTTTGTCTAAACAGGATGGCTCCCACTGTTTCTCGAATCCCTCCTCAAACCATAAAGGAAGAATTAGTCGGGATCAATCCCACCGTACAATACTTGCTTAACCGTTCAGCCAGGCCAGTGTCGGTACTTCGAGGGAGGTTTTCCAACGCTTTCGCGAAGTTCCTTAATTAAATAACCTCTTTTCCCTGGGGGCGTAACCCCGCTAACACCTTTCTAGGCACCTACTAGGTTTATAGCATTGATCGTTTAGTGAGAAATTTCCCGAGGAGTAGCATATACTCACAGTAGGATCGGGATCCAAATATCATCGCGTGACGAAACTGAAGGAATCCTACCAGAATCACCACACTCCAAATGGTATGCAAATCTAGCAAGTTTCAGTACTTATGAAACTCCCGATGTGGATTTTTGCCCCATGCTCTTATGACCTTGACTTTGGCCAAAATATCATAAGTCACATGTCAAGTTCTGCCCGTCACTATCCAGGTTAATTTGGATCCATCCGTACCTACCCTTGACTTTGGCCAAAATGGCAGCACGACTGTCCCAAACCAACGCATCTATCTATGCTACACATGAACACCCAATAGCTACCAATCACTATGCCTTGACTTTGGCCAAAATACATAGCTTGATTACTATTGCCTATTCATGCGAAGCGACGGAGGGCTACGAATGGTTTTGGCGAAACCGTGAACGTAGTGAACTTGATTTAATCGATGGAACGAGATAGCTTTTAGAAGGAGTGGCTCAAGCTCCGCATTTAAAAGTTATTTTTGAAAAGAACCGAGTGGTTTTTCGAAAGTGTTCCAACGACTTTAACTTGGTTTATTATCTTGCATTAGTTCTTTTAATGCGTGATATTCTTGCATTAGTACTTTTAATGCGTCCCATCATTTAATCCTACCATTGCAGAAAACAACCAAAATATGACGTACGCTTATGCCATTCGCATTCGCCACTGGGCCCCGTCATTACCCGTTAGGTTACTTAACTAACGACAGAGCGGGGGCTGGGCTAGCGCGTCTGTAAAACATAAGCAACGCCTAAATAATATCTTATATAGATATACTGCAATGATAAACATTTCAGATCACAGATAAATACATTGGATATACTAGTAATCTGTAATTTGTACGAGCCTGTAACAAAAACAGATAACACGGTCGCGGTGAATAGCCAATACCCCACCCAAGACCCCTACGGGTACGGCAAACTACCCGCCAAGTACCCGAAGCGTAGCAACCTCCCTCATCTCCATGAGTAGGCCACTCGACACTTCGGCATACCCGGTAGTTTGTGCACCCCTCCACGGGTCTATCCTAGGAGCAAAAACAGTAAAAAGAAATTATACAATGACGGCTACAACCCCGACCCGGTTGTGCGGCCAAACAAATAATTATTACATCAATTTACAAATTTACATGAATTGCAAGAAAAGTAAACTCTCGTCTCACAACCCCCGGCTATTCACCCGCGACAATCCAACATATTTATATACACATTCCAGCACATTACAGATCATGTATAACCCCGACTAATCGACTTATAGCGATTAGCCGACGTTCAATACATGCAAACATCACAGATATAACCATCATAGTCAAAGTGCAATGAAGTTCGGAAAAAAATACGGAATTATAGGACCCCAAAAGGAAATTTCTTTTCTGTAAAATCTGGGCACATATAATATATCTCAAAAATCCCAAAACCAACACAGACACACACTGCACGAAAAACGACGCACTAAAGACAACAAACCGCGGCGCTTCCGCGGCGGCCAAGAAGGGTCACGCGGCGGAAGCACGGCGGTTTAGACGAATTGGTGAATCGTTTTTCATGGGTGTTCTAACAAAACCCTGAGACGAATTTAGGAGTATAAAGTTTTTCATTTTGACCAGAAAAAATTTCAACAGAAACTCAGTTTTTGTAGTTTTCCGGTTTTGTGATTTTTTTCGGTTCCGAACTTCGTTACACTTTACTACCTAGCTAGTTTAAGTTTAGTTAGGCTCTGATACCACTGTAAGTCCACGTTGCGACCCCCGGTTCTTACGGGGAGACGGAAACGGTATAAAATCAAAATTTTAACGCAAGAGGCAACATGGACTAAACTATGGTCGGGATCGTTATCTAAACTAAAACTAGCAAACTTAGCTAAAGAGAGTTAGCTACTCGGATGGAGATGGTTATACCTAGACTTGAACTCCTTCGTCTTCAAACTTTGTAGAGGTTGATGGTTCTCCTTTGTCGCCTTCTTCCGTCGAAGATGGATCCACCTCGAAGGCTCGACCTTTGGGCTCTTTCTCGTACTTGGAGTGAACTAGAATCGCCGGCTTGCTAGACCCTTGATCCTAGAGTGAGTAGAGAGTGTCTAGGGTTTGCTTTTGTTTTTCAAGAGAAGGATTCTCAACTCATGAGAAGGTTTCTCTTGACTAGAGGAAGAAGAAGATGAAGTGAAGAGAGAGAGTGAGAATGATAGAATGAGCTTCTCTTTTCCTTTTTGCAACCATAACCAAAGAAAAAGAATAATCAAATAATAACAATAATCAAAATGAAAAAGGTTTGATGGAAAGTTTAGGAATGACTAATATCATTACAAACATTAAATGAAAAAGCAAGAATGAAAAAGCATCTTGCATTTGTAATGATGGTAGTCAAATGTTCAACCATGGTCAACAAGTCAACCATGGTCAACAAGTCAACAAAAACTAACCATGACACAATTTCATTTTATTATATATTATTAAATGATATAACACAGATCCATTAGGGTTTGGAAAAATACAACTGTCAACTGTGCGTACGCACCCGTTCCGAAACCCTAATGAAAAATCATCTTCCTCCTCCTCAAAAAGAACTGTGCATACACACCTGTATTCTTGTTCCGACGAACACGAATACAAAGAGATAAAAGCAACCCCAAATACTATACCAGTATCCGGCTCAAACCAGAGCCCACTGGTAATACCCGTCCGGACTCCAAACGTGCACAAGTGCGCGGATGAGAACGAACCCTGTCGCAAAACCATGCGACCTCTACTCTGTTTTGCCCAGAGGCGAATACCCTCTGTGTGGGACTCTAAAGACTCGACACTACGCTGGCAGTGGGTTTAACCACAGACCGCAAGCGGCACTAGCTGTGCGTAACGGTCCCCAGGTAGATGTCGACAAGAAGGCTGACGAGGTGAAACCCCATCGGTACTCCTACTGAGTCTGAATGTGACAGTCTCCGTACAGTCCGGTCTGTTCGTCTGATACATCGCATGGCGGGCCTAGGGGGCGGTAAACGTCAGTCCCCCAATAGCGGTACAAGTCGTGCCGGAGCGAAGCCCAAAACACCCTGAGATAACACTGGAAACCTACCAGTATATCTCGTTTGCCCTGGCCAGGGACTACTCGTGTAATGGCTCTCCTAGACACAGCGCGATGTCAACCCCCAATACCGGGAGAGACGAATCCTGTCTAACCGTCACTGCCTCCAAGTGCTTCGGGACTGCACCCAACCACCACCTGTTTGCACGACTCCTTTGAGCCGTGGTAGGGTAGTGATCAAAGTGCAGTGGGAACACACCTGAGGCGAAGTGCCAGTGTCAAGTCAGCGGACTAAGCTGTACTCATGTCACCTGGGAACTGATGACTGACGATAGGTATAATACCAACCTATCAGTTCCTGACGAGTCCTGTCCAGTGTACTCGTAACCCAACGAGCACCCGTATACTATCTCCAGTACGACGTACTGATGGCTGTGGGACAGACCATCTCCCACACTGGGATGAGAAGCGCATACGCTAGTCTACTCCGGAGTATCGATGCCCTGTCTCGATAGTCCTGCGACTAGGGACCTGTATAAGGATGTGCTTATAGATTACCCAGCCCCCACTAGTGTGACTGCCATCACAACGCTGGTAATCAAGCAAAGATCCTAAGGGCTCCACTAATGCGTATAAGTGATATAGTAAAATAAACACAAGTACACATTGAAGTAGAGACAAACCAAGTAGCATACTACTATTTTGAGCAAGATTATATATACAAGGTGAATATCCCAAGCATCCATTAAGTAATATACAAACTAGTATGATACAGTAATGGCCTCTAGGGCATATACACTAACAACTTCTATTTTTTTGTTTGGGCTCTGCCCATAAAAGATGCAGAGCATCAATTTATTTTGGGCTCTGCAAGGCATCTGCATAGCATTTTATTATTTTGTTTGGGCTTTGCCCATTTATAAATGATGCAGAGCATCAATTTAATTAGGCCTGTTTGGTCTTTTAATTGGGCCTGGCCCTTCATTAAAATGCATTGCATTTGTTAGGCGCTTTGCGCCAATCACTGAGCGCAAGCGCTTGTGGTGAGGACACGTGTCATGCTCTGGTGAGCGCAAGCGCAACAGTGCAGTGCGCTGCGCTATTGCGCTGCTGACACGTGGTGCGCTCTGGTGAGTTGCGCCAACTCCAGAGAGCAAAGCTCTTATTTCAAGAGCGCGTAGCGCAAGTGGTTTAGATACTGACACGTGGCGCTCTCCCAAGAGCGCAACAGCGCAGTTTGCAAGTGCAAAGCACCAAGAATCTTTTAGATTCAAGAACAGAAGTGCAAAGCACTATTTGATTTCTTGATCTAATTTAGATCAAAGAAAAATAAGTTTTTTCTTGTTTTTCTTATCTCAGAGAACCAAAGGTTCATGAAAAGTGCAAAGCACTATTTTGTTTTATTTTTATTTTTATTAAAGATCATTAATCTTGTTTTTAGATCTATGATCTGTTCATAAGAGAACTTTCTCTTTTTCTAAAGGTTTTTACCTTTTTTATTCTTGAGGAGTTTCTCAGAGTTCTCTTCTCTTTTTTTTTTTAGAAAGATGTTGATGCCTTTTAATTGAGGCCTAGGGTCCTTTTTATAGTGCCCATAAATTAGTTAAATTTGTTAAAGAGATTTTTCTCTGAGTGATTTGGGGAATTTTCCCCACCGTTGGATCTTTGATCCAAGAGCTTCTGCTTTGCAGAAGAAAATCTTCTTGTTTTAACAAGAACAGAAAAGATTTCTTAAAATTTTAATTCTGTTTGGCGTAGATGCCCCAGCGCGTGACACGTGTCGCGCAGCGCAACTGCGCTAGTGCATCTGTGCTGACACGTGTCGCGCAGCGCACAACGCAGCGCAACTGCGCTGACACGTGTCGCGCAGCGCAGCGCCTGCGCAACTGAAGCGTTGCTTCCTTTAATAGAGCTTTGCTCTGATTGGGCGCGCCTTCTTGGGCGCTGCGCTGACGTATCAGCGCCTGACATGTGGCGCGTTGCGCCCGAGATTTGAAGCGTTGCTTCAGAATTTTTGAATTTTGAATTTCAACAGAGGTTTGCTCTGATTGGGCGAAACAGTGATAACTTGAGTGGCTTCCATCAAGTTATCATGCGATGATAGTTGGATCCCGATTCTCACTGATGAGTTGGTTTACTCCTCGGGTGATCCCGACTAATTTTTCTTTCAGGTTTGGAGGAGAATTTGAGATTACAGTGGGAGGTTTCCTGATTAGATAAAGTGATAACCATTCTGATCTAGGTTAGAGTGCACGCAGAGTATTTCTTTTCTCTCTCTCTCTTTGGCAGCGACCTTTGACCGACCCTAGACTATGACTCAGTGACCAAGTTGACCGAACCTTCTTAAAATATTGACTTTTGGATTGTCTTAGTTGCATAAGTCATTTCCGTTCCTTCTTTTTCCCTTTACATTTCTCAGAACACCCCGTATTACTACGGACATCCACTTCCATTGGATAAATCCATCGTATGGTTATATATGAACTCGAAGGTACTACTTCAAGGATGGATCCAGGTTTAGGAGAAATAGAATTGGTTTATTCAGTTTTCTTTTGTTATCACCTTCTCTCAGGTTGCGAGAGCTCCTTGGTTAAGGAGAGTACACCTATTACGCTTATTGGATAGTCTTGTTCCAAACCATAGGCAGGTGCCGAAAGGTAGGGAATGAAGAAAACCAATTAGCCTAAATAAGGTGTGCAGAAGGTAATAACTAAAGACAAAATAAAATGATTAGAAAGAGGGCAAAGTAAATTGCGACTGTTATCATTCACGACCAAACCGCGTACTTCATCGCCACTACTATTTCACCTTTGATTTTTTCCCAGTTCGGGAGAAATAGAATAAGGTATTATTCAGATTGTCTTTTATCATCACCTTCTCTCAAGTTGCGAGTACTCCTTGGTTTAGGAGGGTACACCTATTATACTTACTGGATAGTCTTCTTCCAAACCATAGGCTGGTGCCGAACGATAGGGAAGGAAGAAAACCATTTAGCCTAACGATGGTGTACAGAAGGTAACGACTAAAGACAAATAAAGGGATTTGGAGAGATGGCAAAGAAATATACGGTTACAGTCATAAATAGGATTATGGAAGAGGCATTATTAAGAAAACCAGGATACCCCTACGAAACATTTTAATATTTCAGTTTCACTGCGTATTGTTAAAGGAAAACTGATTTCCCGATTAGATACTTACTCCAAGGTATGTATTTACCAGGTTTTATATTCTCATATCTGTATAGTTTTACAGATGATGAGTGGGAGTAAGTTATTGTGAATTAGGTGATCATCCTCATTATATCGGAATTCGTTGTAATTGGTGATATTTGAGGAAATCGCCTGGGTACAGTTTTCAACCTACAATGCACAGGTTTTGAGTTATTTAAACTCAGCGGACTTATACAGAGTATTGTATGTTGTTCAGTGTCCGTCAGGACAAGGGGGTAAGTCCTCGTACTATGTTCTGTTTACTTGTGACTTCTCTAGTTTTTAGACAAGTGTTTCGTAGAAATACAATGTCTAAGTTTTGAGAAGTTGTGGGTATAAGAATAAAGTAGAAAAACCAGTTGTCGCAAGTATCGGGATTCTTCAAAGAGATCGAAGATGTAAATTCTTGTGATTGGTATGAAAGTAATGGTTTTGAGAAACTTTTTTCTCTTTCAGGTTACTCATAATTGGATGGATTCCTAAGTTGAGTAATGCTGATTAGCTTCTCTCCATTAAATTGATATGCACTGGAGACAGCTGCAGGTTTTTGAATCTGGTTCCAATTAAATTAGTGCCTCTATTTCTATATTGTATATAGAATAGTTCATATCTTAACGATATTAAGATACGGGGAGTTGTCCAGCTTATGCTTAAAACCAGACACTGGATAGATCAAGGCACGTTTCTGTAATGGCAGTTTATGGGTTGACCCTGGCTTGGACGAAGGTTGACATTTCTACCATCTGGAAGATCAATAGTGATATTGTTCTTGACTCGCCACAGTTTTATTAAAATGGATTTTTTCAGAAAACAGTAGTGGGAGTATGGTAGAACTGGAAGTAATTCCAGAACCGCAAACGATTACGGAAGATTTAATAGGACCTATATATTCAATCAGGTTTGACATTCCAATAGCCACTCCGCAGATATGGTGGGTAAACTTAGACACCCGAGAGGTACTCCAGTAGCCTCAAGGACGGTGACAGGGAGGTTCTTGTTTACCCAGACTTGACACTACTGTTGTTGCAAACTATGAGACCCGGCAAGGGGATATGTATAGCGTCGTTCTAAACTAGCTTTAGAAGTGTACGTATATATTATTCTGCCAGAAGGTTGTCGTAGTCAGTGGGAGCAGCGGAAGCATAGTGGGCAAGTAGCTTATGTCTATTTATAGATTTGAGCAGATATAGCGGAGATAGATCATCTATTTTTGATATGACAGTCATGGATTTGACTTCATCAGAATAGGGGATGGATCTGTTGAGAAGGTAGTAGGGTGTGATGTCCTGATATTTGGATAACATACACAGAGTAGGAAGTAAAATTCCTATACTACGATTGGTTGTACTGTGGTTGTCATACAGTTGTTTCTTCATACAGGATATGGATATAATATCAGACATTCTGGTTACTAGATCTACGGTTTTAGATCTAGATTTGGATAGTTTCCCAATTTGGGTACTTTGACAGTATTCTAATAGTATTTTAGAATAGATGACTCCTGGCATGGTGGTGTACCTGCAGGTGATGGAGTCACCCTCTCTAAAGGTGTCTTAGAGACTAAAGGAGAGAGGGATGTGCATGATTGGCAGATCACTTGCTTAGGCAATTGAGTCAATCATGAGATATCAAGTACCACACCAGATATAGTTTTTGCACTTGATGCAATAAATTTATATTAATCCAATCCTGAAGAAACATAAGAAAGCAGTTTTAGAACATAAGTGCATGTTCTACGGATTTGATGACGGCAGCCTCCTTCGGGAGACGGTTATCATTCCAGGCTTCAAAGGTGACATGGATGACAGAGTGATTGTCAGAGTTATAGTTTTCCCTCTGACAAGGGACAGTATTATGGACAGGTGGTCCAAGAGGATACTGTGGGAGGCTTGGTGCTGGATACTGATTAGGTTCAGTTATCGATACAGTCTAAGAAGTTTAGATTTAGATTTCATTTATGAACTAGGTCCCATCAGATATTCAGACATATTCTAAGACAAGTGTTACTCGATTCGGGAGATGGTTTTCTCCGCGAATTTGAGATTAAGAGACACATAGAAAGAAACATCAGGGCGGATCCACTCACTGAGGCTATTTCTTGAACACAAGAGTTTTACAAACTAGCTTTATGAAACTGATTAGTAGAGGAGTTGGGTGTTCGGTATCACACGGGCTGTGAGTATGCGACATTGCAATAATTAGCCTTAAGTGCAAGTGGGAGATTGTTGGAGATAGTGCCCTCAAAGTCAATTATTGGATCGCAGGTACGTGATTGCAATGATTGAGGCAGGACCTATACCGATATGACAGTCTTGCTCGAGATGATAGTTTGCTATCTGGTTTGTCTTTATCATCGTATACATGCTTTAGTTCACTATTGCATGATGATAGAGCCCATAGGATTCTTGCTTGACTACCAGCAGTATGATGGCGATCATATACGTGGGAGCTGGGGTCTATAAGCACATCCTTAAAATGTCCCTAGTCGTGGGAGTTTCGAGACAGAGCATCGATACTCCAGAGCAGACTAGTGTATACAGTCGAGACCCCGATGAGGGGTGGTGGCCGGTCTCACAAGCCACTGGTGTCAGTTGGATCACCTAAGATATTTACAGGTGCTCATTGGGTTATGAGTACACCGGACAGGACTCGCCGGGAACATGCTAGTTGGTATTATACATATCGTCAGATAGCAGTTCCCTGGTGACATGTGTACAGGTTAGTTTGTCGACCTGAGATCGTCATTTGTCTCGTGTGAGTTCCCACTGTGCTTAGATTACTACCCTACCACGCTCAAAGGAGTTGTGCAAACAGGTTTTAGTTGGGTACAGTCCCAAGCCACATGGAGGCAGTGAGCAGATCGTCGGGGATTCGTCTCTCCCGGTATTGGGGGTTGATATCGCACAGTGCATGGGTGGCCATCACTTGAAACCTCGGCCGAGGTAGTTGAGAATTACTGATTTGGATCAGTAGTTTCTCAGATGGTGATGGGCTTCATACCGACACGATTTATCGCGTTATTAGGGGTCTGATTTTATCCACCCCATAGACTCGATATGCGATACTCTTTAGACGAACGGACCGGACTGTATATACATTGTCACCGTCAGGATCAGTAGGGTTTATGGATGAGTTCGCTCGTCAGCTTCCCTTCTAATCAATACATAGGCAACCGTTACGTACAGCTTGTACCTCTGACGTACTAGAGGTTATACCCAGTGCCAGTGTGTTGATGAGTCATTAGAGTCCTCCACAGACACTTTCCCAAGTTCAGGCAAAACGTTGTAGAGGCCGTATAGTTTTATGGCAAGGTTTGGAAAATGCACGTGCTTTTTCGCACATGTCATTTTTCAGGCAGATAATACTGGTCGGCTTTGGTTTAAGCCGGATCCGAGTATTATACTGTGTAGATATAATATCTTTGTCTCAGATGCATTTGTATTCGGTCGCAATACAAATGCGGGTATGTTTATACTGATACGGGGTTATCCTGAAATTCGTTTCAGGATCACTTTTAGAAGTTGCCAGTTTCCCGTTTTCTATCAGCCGTATTTAACATTCGGTTAAATGCGGATTTATCTTTTCTTTTGGATGAGTCATGAGGTGAGTCATGAGTGTGGAAGGTTCTTGTTTTGGTGACTAAGTTTAGATTCATTGTATGCATTAATGAATGGGTGACTAGGTTATTTGAGTCACCATCTGCATTAATGATGTTTTATTTTGCCTTGGATTTTTTCTCTTGATCTTTTCCTTTATGGTCACCTCCTAGCTCCTACACTCACCTCCCTTACTCCTTTAAATGGCCGGCCCTCCCCTCCTCTCTCAGTCACTCACTTGATAGGAAAAAGATTATGATAGTTTGGGATTCATGAAATTAAATAAGCCACATTTCTCATTTCACCCGATTCCAAAAGGCAACTTCATTAACCGTTCATCCATAGCCTTGGACGTAACGAGACAAAGTGTTCTACTCATTTTCTACAACATCTTGGTTGTCTCTTTTGGCAAACTTGACGATCGAGTTGCCTCGGTTCAGAGGCGGGAGCCCGTTTAAAGATCCGTCGACGTGGTGCCACCTGGACGAGAAGATTGGAGATTCAGGAGATCGGAGCAGCCGCAACAAGCGTGAGATGATGGTTGAAGACCGAAGGACTCGGATCATTCGGTATAACGTTTCTTCCCACTTTGTAGTTTGTTAGTTTAGCTTTAATGGCAGATCCGGATTATAGTACGCGATAGCGACGGTTGTAAAAAGTTTTTGTTCCGCATTTGGCGTCTGTTAGACGGCCGGGGCACTACCGTGGACTTACAGGGCTAGGGGTCAAGGGGGCTAGTAGCCCCCTTGCGGGGTGCGGGACAGCGCCCCTGCCCAAAAATTTTTTTGGGAGGGAGAGTGTTGTAGAGTGTGTGTGTGTGTGTATTTATATATACATATATATAAAAAAAAAGAAAGGGAAAGGGCATCCAAAGGATGCGTGGGGTCAGCGCCTTGAGCGCTGTGCGCTTAGGTGCTGTGCGCTTAGGCGCTAGCGCGCCACGTGTCAACATGTGGGCGCTTGAGCGCAAGCGCGCCACGTGTCGGCACGTGGGCGCTTTGCGCTTGAGCGCAAGCGCGCCACGTGTCGGCGCTGGGCGCTTGAGCGCAAGCGCGCCACGTGTCAGCACATGGGCGCTGGAGCGCAAGCGCGCCACGTGTCGGCACGTGGGCGCTTTGCGCTTTCGCAGGGCTCGAGCGCCAGCGCGCCACGTGTCGGCACGTGGGCGCTCTGCGCTCGAGCGCCAGCGCGCCACGTGTCGGCACGTGGGCACTTGGCGCTTGAGCGCTTGGGCGCCGGTGAGAAAAAGGGGGCCTTTAGTCCCAGAACCAGAAGCTATGCTTCAGAAAGAAAATATTTATTATATATATAGTGAGAGAGAGAGTTAAACTCTTAGGATGTTTTGAAGCTGATGAAGGGCTTCTCCCCTTGAGCCCTAGTTCTTCCCTAAAGCGGGGTTTCTGGAGATAGGTCTCTTTCTTCTTCCTTTGTTGGCCGGATCTTGAAGATCAGGAGATGTGAGATTTTAAAAATCTCTCCTTTCTGAGATCTGATGGCAGATCTGAGTTTCCCTTTATGGGTTTTGTGGTGAAAAACTAAGTTTTGGAAAAGAAAGAGTAAAACTCTTGATTTAATTCAAAAGAAATGAGAAGGTTTAGAACCTTGGAGAAGGAGCAGGAGGCACAAAGAACCCTAGTTTTTAGGGGAATGAAAAAGTATTTTTTATTCATCATCATGTTGCTTTTTATAGGCTTACATATTTACATATAGCCCCTTGGGCTTCACAAAATGGCATTTTGCCTATCCCATGGCTCATGTGCCATTTCATTTTTGCACATAAGCCATTGGCTTACAAAATATTGGCTTTATGCCCATTTTGCATACATTCGTGTATAAAAAATTAAATAAAAAATTATTTATTACATGATTTTGTTGTTGGCATGGGGAGGTTGGCCGCGGACTCGACTTGGGCATAGGCCCGCTTGACCTGGGTTTGGGCCCACCTAGCTTAGGGGTTGACCTTGACTTTGACTCGGTCAACCGGGGTGCAAATTTTTACCCCAACAAATTGCCCCCCATCAATAAATGCACACCGCACATTTGAGTTGTGTGCATGAAATTGATGGATCTTGAAGCTGGACTTCGAGCTGGAACATCATTCCGGGGGCGGAGCATCATCCCGGGGAGCATGATTCCTGGGGATCGGAGCATCATTCTGATTCGCGGAGCATAATTCCAGCATCGGAGTATCCCTCAGGGAGTATGATTCCCGGGGATCAGAGCGTCATTCCGATGAGTGGAGCATGATTCCAGGGATCGGAGCATCATTCCGATGAGCGGAGCATGATTCCAAGGATCGGAGCATCATTCCGAAGAGCGGAGCATGATTCCAGGGGATCGGAGCATCATTCCGATGAGCGGAGCATGATTCCAGGGGATCGGAGCATCATTCCGATGAGCGGAGCATAATTCCAGGGTTCGGAGCATCATTCCGAAGACCGGAGCATGATTCCAGGGATCGGAGCATCATTCCGAAGGGCGGAGCATAATTCCAGGATTCGGAGCATCATTCCGAAGGGTGGAGCATGATTCCAAGGATCGAAGCATCATTCCGAAGAGCGGAGCATAATTCCAGGATTCGGAGCATCATTCCGAAGAGTGGAGCATGATTCCAAGGATCAGAGCATCATTCCGAAGAGCGGAGCATAATTCCAGGATTCATAGCATCATTCCGAAGAGCGGAGCATAATTCCAGGAGATCGGAGCATCATTTCGATGAGCGGAGCATGATTCCAGGGTTCGGAGTATCATTCCGAAGAGCGGAGCATGATTACAGGGATCGGAGCATCATTCCGATGAGCGGAGCATGATTCCAAGGATCGGAGCATCATTCCGAAGAGCGGAGCATAATTCTAGGATTCGGAGCATCATTCCGAAGGGTAGAGCATGATTCCAAGGATCGGAGCATCATTCCGAAGAGCGGAGCATAATTCTAGGATTCGGAGCATCATTCCGAAGGGTGGAGCATGATTCCAAGGATCGGAGCATCATTCCGAAGAGCGGAGCATGATTCCAGGGATCAGAGCATCATTCCGATGAGCGGAGCATGATTCCAGGATTCGGAGCATCATTCCGAAGAGCGGAGCATGATTCCAGGGATCGGAGCATCATTCCGATGAGCGGCAAACATTCTAACCGAAGCATAATTTCGATGCAAAGGTTGATTCCCAGGCGAAGTATAATTCCGACAGGGAAGGCGGGTACTCCGAGGCGAAGTATGATTTCGATACGGGGTACATTCTGAGACGAAGCATGATTTCGACGCAGAGCTTGCTGGTTTGATTTGATTCGGGTTGACATCAGCATCGCTATACTGGAATATAGTACCAGAAGCGAATCATCATTTGTCATGAGAGGATTTGAGAATTGGTTTTGGTTTGGCATCTGTATTGCTACACTGGAATAATGCCAGGAGCAACTCATCATTTGCCCCGGGAGGACTTGGGAACTATTTTTTTTTGTTTGGCATCAGCATCGCTACACTGGAATATGGTACCAGGAGCGAATCATCATTTGCGTTTTTTTATCAGGAAGCGATGGCTTAGGAGACAGGTTTTAGGTCCCTATCACCTAAGACTTTTCAATCTTGTGAGCCATAAGGGTCTCACAAAGCATTTTCTCCCTACGGGTCGTAAGGATCCCGTAGGTGTATTTTCTCCACAGGAGTCGTGGGGACACCTAAGTGTGTTGCTCCTTTGTGAGTCGTAAGGATCTCACGCGGGAATTTTCTCCTCACAAAGTCGAGAGGACTTTGTGAGTGCATTTCATCTCTTTTTTCACGAGTTTGCGCCCTTTCGGGTTTTCACAAACTCGCCGGCAGTTCTGCTGGTTTTACTCACGGAGCCCTTTCGGGTTTTCATCCGTGCCCATTTTGCTTGTGGACATACCCTTTTTTTATTTTTATTTTATTATTTTTGGTGGGACTTTGAATGTGGTCTCACCGGTAGGACTTGGGAGAGATTGGGGTTGTTTTATGCCCGTGGATTGTATACGATTTTGCAGGATGTATGATTTAGACCGTAGGGCCGGAAAAATTTCGGGACTTTGTCGGCGTCTGCATCGCTGCACTAGAATATGGTACCAGGAGCGACTCATCATTCGCCGTTGGGGTATGGGATTTGGAACTTGGTTGGCGTCTGCATCGCTGCACTGGAATATGGCACCAGGAGCGACTCATCATTCGCCGTTGGGGTATAGGATTTGGAATTTGGTTGGCGTCTGCATCGCTGCACTGGAATATGGTACCAGGAGCGACTCATCATTCGCCACTTGGGATTTGGGGAGCGATGCCTTAGGAGACAGGTTTAGATCCCTATCGCCTAAGGCTTTTCAATTTTATGGGCCGTAAGGGTCCCATAAAGGCATTTTCTCCCTACGTGTCGTAAGGATCCCGCAGGTGTATTTTCTCCTTAGGAGTCGTAAGGACTCCTAAGTGTGTTTTTCCTTTATGAGTCGTAAGGATCCCACAAAGGTTTGTTCTCCTCATGTATCGTGAGGACACATGAGTGGGTCTGCTCAATGGAGCATAATTCCAAAGGCGGAGACCAGCCGCGTAACTGGTGATTGTTGTGGGGCATGGGTATGATGAGAATTATTTGAGCCCGTGGATTGTATACGGTAGTCAATTTAGGGACTGGCCGTAGGGCTGGGAGAATTTTTGAAATTTGAATTTTGGTTGGCGTCTGCATCGCTGCACTGGAATATGGTACCAAGAGCGACTCATCATTCGCCTTTGTTGTTTTTTTTTGTTTTTTGTTTTTTGTTTTACCGCGAGTGCTCTATCATTTCAGCATTTCTTATCGCGAAAATCGTGATTGCCCCATCATTTCGGCTATTTATTCGCGGTTGCCCCATCATTTCGGCTTTATTTTCATTTTTATGTTCACTCGCTGATTTTTATTGCGAGTTGCCCCATCATTTCGGCTTTTCTTTATTTTTCTTTTATTTACACATTTTTTGTTTATTCACGTTTTTTTACATTCCCAGTTTAACGACTTAGAGGTCGATCGTCCCCACTTTAATGACGTGGTGGTCGATTGTTTTCATAGAAAGACAGATGTCTGAGAGAATCGGTTTCACGAAGAATTTCGGTCTCCGTTTGTATGAAATTGGCAGTCGCAGCTGGATTGTTTGTTAACACGCCTTTAGACGGTTCTATCTCTCCTGCCTTGTATTGCTTTTCGACCCAATCTTTGAAGACGAAGCAGTCCTCAATGGCATGACCTATCACTCTGTGATAGGGGCAGTATTTGGGGTCGTCGGTCTTATTCGCTTCCTGCGGTCTTTTTGACTCTGGCAGTTGTAGACCGTTCCGCAGGGCGTCTTTGAATATTTTACGGATTTTGTCCCTTCTGAAGGAATAGACCTTGTCCAGCTTCTCTTTCAGTGGAGATTCTCCCCCCTCTCCGAACATTGGCTTCCGAAGCTGGTTGGCATTAGGCCCGCTCGACCCTTGCTTATTTCGGTTAGCCAAGGCATTGAAAGATTCAGTATCGTCGGAATTTCCGCCTTTACGATTTTCGTCCTTTCGGTTTCTCCAGGACCTATTGTTATTTTGGGAGTCAGAGGAGGACTCCTGCTTTGAGCGCTCCAGCATCTGAACCTTCCTGGTCAGCTCTTAGAATGTTTTGAGACCCGCGGTGCATAGAAACGGGGCCATCCAATTTTTGAGATTTCCGACAAGGAGACTGACAGATTGGTCTTGCTCTATCGGCAGTTCGCATTTGACGGAGAGATTGCGCCATCGGATTATAAAATCCGTGCTGCTTTCGTTGTTCTTGGGCTTGGTCCTTACGAGCTCGGAAATGGTGATCTTATCGCTGACACTCATGAACCTTTGTCGACACAAAGATTCCATTTGGACGAAAGTAGTAACGGAGCTATCCGGTATGCTCGCGTACCAGTCGAAAGCAACATCGGTCAAGCTATTAACGAACTGGCGGAGGAGAAGCGCATCATTTCCCCCAGTATTCCCGCATGAGGCTTTAAAATGGGCGATGTGCTGATTCGCATTTCCCATCCCATCGAATCTTCCGAATTTAGGGATGACATAGCCGCTAGGAAATTCTACCAGATCATACTGAGCAGGATATGGTCTCCCACTACTGCTGATATCTTTTTGCGCTTCGGCTTCGGCTACCAACGTTTTGACTTTGCTGGCAACCAAATCCATGATTTGATCTTGAGTTAGAGGGCTACTGTCATCGGTAGCCAAGACATTTCCCGAGATAGGATGCGACTGATTTTCATGCGGTTCGCCCACTTTTGGATTTAAGGGAATAGGTGTCGGCTGCTTTGGGACACCGTTTCCCGGTTCACGAGCAGAACCCTGTGCTTGATTGGGCAGCTGAGAGGCAAGTCGGGCAGTGAGCTGCATCACGACATTCGTCAAGTCGTCAATTTTGGAGTAGAGCTTGGCCATCTCCTTATCTTTACTTCTGAGCTGTTTTCGGAGCTATTGGAGAAGTTGCTGCTCTGTGTTCTTGGGACGGAAGATTGGCTCATCTTCGCTTTCCGAGCCCGACTCCTCATGGACTGAAGGGTCTTTCTGCCTATCATCCTCATCGAGAGGGTTTTCATCAACCAGCAAAGGCGGCTGTTCTTGGGAAGCGGCAACCACATTCAAGCCAGATTGGATTTAAGATGTGGTGGCCCCATCCTTGCTTTTGCTGTGAAGGTTGTCGCTGGGACGCGTGCCCAGCATGTAGACGGTGTGGATAACACATTCAGCCATCCCCTCATCTTTGGCGGGGTAACCCTGTTCCTCGAACCTCATGAGGTTCGGCCTGGCAGGAGCCCTAGCCCTTTTATTGGCTCTATATCTGAGCCTTTTCTGCCTTAGCTTCTCAATTTTAAGGGCTTGGCAGGCATCTGTTTCCTGGGAAGCCACCGTGAGTCGATTAGCGGGGAGCTTAGAGAAGACACCCGATCGAGCAGTTGTCAAGGGCACCGCCAGAGCTTGCTCGAGACACCTTGTTTCTTTGTTGGTGTTGATGGCCTTGCCCCCAGCTGGGGCCAAGGAGAGTTGTTCGAACACCGACTTGCGTTTGAGTTGGGGCGCCTTCGAGACCACCACATTTAGCCTTTTGCCTTTCGAGACCGGTTTGTTTGCCACCGGGGCTTGAGAAGCTGGGATGGCATTAGCTGACACGAACAGGATAGAGCCGAATGGTAGCAGCGCCTCTTCCCATTGTCTCCCGAGACTGGCCGGAAGGACCGTCCTGGCGTCCATCTTCATCGTGTAGGAGATGGGAGCCGTGTTGAGAGCTGAGTTCATCATAGGAGACATTGTTGAAAAGTGATTGCTTGAAGCCTGCATGAAAAAGCATTATTTTAGTATAGATATGGGTATGCATATTGATTGAGTTCGCATGAACGTTTAACCCGAAATATGGGAGGAGAGATCCGTCCCACCGGGCGTGCCAGAATCTGTAGGGTGTTTTTCGTCACCCCATTGAGATGGGAATACGCGCGCGCTTGTCAGGCATACTACAGATTCCGCCTGCCTAGGGTAGGCCAGGGTTTATTGATTGTGGGGATCCGAATCTCCGGCAGCCGCGGACTAAGCTGCCGTTAATTACCCCTCGCCTTTGGAGCGAGGGAACCTCCGATTGACGAGTTAAACTGGTCATGCGAACTCAATGTGCAGTGTTGTGTTTTGTTTTGGAGGGGGGCCTGGATATATCGGGAGCCACGCAGAGTTTTTACAGGGGTCCCGCTACCCGGATAGCGGGCTGGGGGTCAAGGGGCTAGCAGCCCCCTTGCGGGGTGCGGGGTACGGGGTAGCGCCCCAGCTCAAAAAAAATTTTGGGAGGGAGAGTGTTGTAGAGTATGTGTGTGTGTGTATATTTATATATACATATATATATATAAAAAAAAAAGGGAAAGGGCATCCAAAGGATGCGTGGGGTCAGCGCTGTGCGCTTAGGTGCTGTTCGCTTAGGCGCTAGCGCGCCACGTGTCGGCATGTGGGCGCTTTGCGCTTGAGTGCTGGACGCTTGAGCGCAAGCGCGCCACGTGTCGGCACGTGGGCGCTTTGCGCTTGAGCGCAAGCGTGCCACGTGTCGGCACGTGGGCGCTTTGCGCTTGAGCGCTGGGCGCTTGAGCGCGCCACGTGTCGGCACGTGGGCGCTTTGCGCTTGAGCGCAAGCGCGCCACGTGTCGGCACGTGGGCGTTTTGCGCTTGAGCGCAAGCGCGCCACGTGTCGGCACGTGGGCGCTTTGCACTTGCGCTGGGCGCTTGAGCGCAAGCGCGCCACGTGTCGGCACATGGGCGCTTACGCTGGGCGCTTGAGCGCAAGCGCGCCACGTGTCGGCACGTGGGCGCTTTGCGCTTGAGCGCTGGGCGCTGGAGCGCAAGTGCGCCACGTGTCGGCACGTGGGCGCTTTGCGCTTGAGCGCAGGGTGCTCGAGCGCCAGCGCACCACATGTCGGCACGTGGGTGCTCTGCACTCGAGCGCTAGCGCGCTACGTGTCGACACGTGGGCGCTTGGGCGCCGGTAAGAAAAAGGGGCCTTTAGTCCCAGAACCAGAAGCTATGCTTCGGAAAGGAAATATTTATTATATATATATATGGAGTTAAACTCCTATGATGTTTTGAAACTGATGAAGGGCTTCTCCCCTTGAGCCCTAGTTCTTCCCCAAAGTGGGGTTTCTGGAGATAGGTCTTCTTCTTCTTCCTTTGTTGGCCGGATCTTGAAGATCAAGAGATGTGAGATTTTAAAAATCTCTTCTTTCTGAGATCTGATGGCAGATCTGAGTTCCCCTTTGTGGGTTTTGTGGTGAAAAACTACTTAGTTTTGGAAAAAAAAGAGTAAAACTCTTGATTTAATTCAAAAGAAATGAGAAGGTTTAGAACCTTGGAGAAGTAGAAGGAGGCACAAAGAATCCTAGTTTTTGGGGGAATGAAAAAGTATTTTTTTATTCATCATCATGTTACATATTTACATATAGCCCCTTGGGCTTCACAAAATGGCATTTTGCCTATCCCATGGCTCATGTGCCATTTCATTTTTGCACATAAGCCATGGGCTTACAAAATATTGGCTTTATGCCCATTTTGCATACATTCATGTATAAAAAATTACATAAAAAATTATTTATTACATGATTTTGTTGTTGGCATGGGGAGGCTGGCCGCGGGCTCGACTTGGGCATGGGCCCGCTTGACCTGGGCTTGAGCCCACCTAGCTTGGGGGTTGACCTTGACTTTGACTCGGTCAACCGGGGTGCAAATTTTTACCCCAACAGAGCTTATGAAAATCCTCAAAGATGCCCCTCTGACTAGTCAACATCATGATCGCTGGCTTGCGACTAAGAGCGTCGGGTACGATATTTACTTTTCCCGGATGGTATTGTAATTCCAAGTCGTAGTCCGCCATTAGTTCTGGACATCGGCGTTGTCTCATATTCAGTTCTCTCTGAGTGAACACGTATTTCAGACTCTTGTGATTCGTACACACTTCCACCTTTTCGCCTAATAAGTAATGTCTCCAGATCTTCAATGCGGAAACCGCTGTGGCTAACTCCAAGTCGGGTGTTGGGTAGTTCTTCTAGTGATTCTTCAGCTGCCATGAGGCATAAGAAACTACCCAACCGTGCTGCATCAGAACGCAACCTAAACCTTTCCCTGAAGTATCGATGTGTATCACCAAACCACCTTAATTATCTGGCACTGTAAGAATTGGTGTCGTGGTCAATTTCTGTTTCAATATCTCAAAATTTTGAGTACATTCATCTGTCCATACGTATGGCACTTCCTTCCGTGTTAGCTAAATTGGGGGTCAGGTGATTGCAAGGTTCAAGGATGGGATAAAGTAATTACTTGCAATAAAGGAAAGAAATTTAGTAAGAAGGATCAATTTACGCATCAAGCGGGCTTTAAAGGTACAATATTTTAGGAAAATTTGATCGAACCAAAACTTTACTATTCAGAAAAAGAGTACAACTGAGAGATAAACGTGGCCCTAAACTATACATCGTTGTTATTTGGCCCAAAGAAAAGAAAAATAAGTCGCGTCAGTCGCGATTGGATGTTCAACAAGTTGCGATAACTTCTCGCGCTAAGATTGGGGTGTCCATTCTCATAGTGCCTTGCCGGGATATCTGCTTGAGGTTCTTCAGCCTCGAGCTCCTCTTCACTCGAGGTTTCATCCTCCGATTCCTCCTCGGCTGGAGCTTCCTCATCGGAATCCTCCACCATATGTTCTGCCTCTTCCAGGTCCCTTTCTGGATCCGCTTCCATAGGGTCTTCCTCACGATTCTCCTCTTTAGGATCCTCATCTCGATCATCCTCTACTACATTTTCTTGTGGATCCCCTTCTATCGGGTCTCCTTCGGGATCCTCCTCTTCAGGGTCTTCTTCTGGGTCCCCTTCCATTGCATTTTCCCGTGGATCCTCTTCTATTGGGTATTCTTCAGGATCCTCTTCTTCAGGGTCCTCTTCTGGGTCCTCCTCTTCATCATCTGAATCATTAATCATATTGATCTCTGGAACTTCGACATCGACTCCCTCGTCCTCGGATCCGCTGTCGTCGAAAATGATCTGTGGGCCATCGACCTCGTCATCTGAACTCACTAATATACAGTTGAAAGAAATGCAGGATCGAGTGTCATCATCGAGAAGTGGTGCCGCCCCAGGGTTGGCCATGGTCTGAAAAGTAAGAGTCATAATCAGATAGTGGGACATGAAGGAAAATAACGACTGATGATGCAGAACACGAGGAAAAGATAAAGTAGATAAGATTCAAAACATGAACTTGAGTGGTGATGCACAAGCAGCATATGAAAGTGAAAGCAAGGAAACAAAGTATGATTCAAGGGACCCCTAAATTGAATTGCAATCTTATTCTAAACCCGGCGATCTGATACCAACAAAACCATGTCACGCCCCGCTTCCCAAATTACGGAATACAAGGGTGACAAGACCAGCCATGCTCCTACGATCAAGGAAAAATCCTGTCGTAGTCACATTTCGGCTTCTAGCATTATATGGTAATCAGTAAAATACAACAAGGATAAAGAGAATGCAGTCACTAAAACTATCTGATATAAAGAAATCTGAGCTCAATGGAAGTAAACAAGAGGGCAACTAACCAGGGATATCAAAAGAGAAATATAACTGGTTCACTGGTCTGGATCTTCATGGTCTTCTCGAGATCAGACGAATCCAACTCTATCACTGAGCATGCATACTCAGGTCGCCAGGACGACGCAATAGCAATATAATAATAGTATTAATGAGGCAAGAAAAATAAAAGTAATAATGGTGGAGATAATAAATGCATGCAATCGATATGTTAATAAACAAATGCAATATATGATCTATGTCCCTATCGGTTTCTAAGTCACATTGAAATTGAGTTGTGGAAAGGAATTATCATGTTTAACGAGGGTCTCATACGTACCCGAGAGTACGGCCCACTGTTGTCCGGGACATAACCCTGTCAGCCGGACCGCTAGGTCCAAACCTAATATATAAGAGTCGTTGTTCGAATGATCATCCTATAAATTACTGACTTCGCTAAATACAATTTCCTTTCCACTTTTATTTCTCTCTTTTTTCCTCAGGTTTCACTATCTATGAGTATGGGCTAGTTATGTACAAGTACACATCAATAACACGGTTTTATTCACTATTCACTGTATTGTTCATTATCACGAATCACTTGCTTTTCACTGGCATACTTGACACAACCAAACCGATACTATTCACGTTCGACAATGCATTGTACACTGAAACTTAATAATGACGCGCACTATCGCTATAGGTATTACAGTCGGCTAAAACTGTGAATCATGCCGCTAAACAATTTATATGCAATACAAGTCACTATGCGCCTCATGAACTTATAAAAATCTCATTAAATCATAAGTTCAAAATTAAGTAAAATAATACAAAAGCGGTAAAAATTAAACTTATCCAGAAGTTCAACGAAATTGGTTTCAAGTCAATTGAGTTTCGGGTTCGCAAATTACAGTCATTTCATTTTAAGTGTTCTCTGTTGGAAATTCAGTTCCTGAACTGAAAGCCCATTTCGTAACACAGTTTTCACCCTGTTGGGATCAAAATTAGACGATACTATAGTTGAACAATATTTAGGTTTATCAGTTAGATTTCCAACTCACTAGACGGATCGATAATATCCATATTGTACTGGAAGTAATGCATTATACAACATTGGGGTATACGTTCTGTCCCTGCTTGGGACTGCCGTATGTACTGATGGTTTAAAATGTGATTAAAATAGTAAACAATAGTAAAAATGAATGAAATCATTTCCAATAGTTATCTAGCAGATTTATATTCGCTGCAGTATAGGGTTCCGCATAATACCATTTTCATACAGAAACGTGAAAGCATTTCAATTCGAGTATCGACAGCCAGTGCTGCTCTGGACTGCAGTCCAGAGCCGCAATTCTCCCCGATTTTCATTATCATGACCCATTAAAATTTACTGGAAAAAATATATTACAGTATGTTATTACGTTAGCTTCGATATGAGTCCTGAAACGCCACAATATGATCTATAAATAATTTATTATAAATTTTACAGGTTAGCATGTACGAAAAATTTTAGATTTTACGACGGAAATCGGGATACCATTTTACGTAAGCAAACGACATTGTTTTGCCCAAAATCTTATAGGATATTCGTTAACCATACCTGGGTTTATTAACCCAAGTTCTTCTATTTTAAAATAGGTTTTAGTCTAGGATATGTTCGAAACTAGCTTAAGTAAATGGTTATCAATGAAAAGTCGATTTCTTACTTGACGAGCATGAGATTTGAACCATATGAATTATGAGCGTTTTCAAACATGGGGTAAAAGCCACTATATAGATTAAATCGCCAAGAGCAATGGCGCGTGCTCATAGTTGCAAATGATTTGATTACGGTATTCGATTCAAGCATAAAATCATAATAGAACTACTTAACTAATATATTTATATAGCATGTAAAAGCAAGCGGAATTCACTTGCATGCGACGACCGACGGTCATGAAGATGATGATGGCGGTGACCCATAACAACGGTATGCATAAGGTTACACACGGCTAGGATTCGGGCTTGGCCTTGGCGATGGAGACGGAGCTACGGGGACGATGGCGAAGTGGGTTGCGGTGGTCGGAGGTGGCCCGTGAGTGTTAGGGGATGAAGGCAGCGGAGGAGCTCGAGGGTTGTTGATGGAGGTAGGTCACGGTGGCTCAAGAAGAAGGTGCGGGGAACTCGGGCAGGCGGTGGAGGGAGGCAGCCGGCGGCGGTGGGGTGAACTGACGGGGTTTGGTGATGGCTAGGGGATGCTCGGGTTCTTGGTGTCAGGGATGAAGGTGATGGTGGTGTCGGGCGGTCGGGGAAGAGGTAGGTGAGGGGAGTGACGACGGGAAAGTGAGGGATGGTCGGCGGTGAGGTGGTGACAGCGAGGCCGGAGTTGCAGAGGAAAGGGCGGTGTTGGGTTGGCCAGAGCTTGGAGTCGGGGCTTGTGGTTGCGATCGTCGGAGCTGCAATGGTAGAGGGAGCTCGGGGAGGAGAGTGGAAGGGGTCGCCGACGGCGTGATGAAGGTCGGAGCAGTGGGCGTCGATGGAGGTAGGTAAGGCTTGGTGCTCGTGGTGCAGTAGTGAGATGGAGGCGGTGAGGTGTTGGCGAGAGTGGCGAGGTCTTGACGGCACCGGCGGTGAGTTTCGGTGGATGGAGCTTGGAGGTGGAGGCGAGGGCGTGGCGGCAACGAGAGGCGAGCGCGGGGGCATTTGGGCATGGGTTCTTGTAGGGGAGAGGAGGGTGACGAGCGGGGAGAAGAGAGAGAGAGAATGATCGAGAGGAGAGAGAGAGTGTGTGATAATAGAAAGAGAGAGAGAGAACGTCGAGGGGGGTTTAAAAAAATAATAAAGGAAAAATAAAGGAGAGAGAGTAATGAGGAATTTGAAGGATTAATCGGATTAAAGGATAATAATGAGGAATCAATGGGGATTTTAATGGCTAATCTTCAGGTTATTTTCTTTGAGGGAGTTTAAGAAAACAAAAAAAGGGACATAACTGTTGGGGTGAAAGAAGGGGTCAGCCTGGGAATAAATAAGGGGTTGAGTGGTTTTGGGCCTGTGCTTGGGTGTGGGTTAGAGCACTAAGAATATAATTAAGGAAAAAGAGCCAGAGTTTAAAGATTAGAAAAGGTAGGGAAAATTTAGACAAGAATATTTGAAGAAAATATTTATTTAAATACAGATTTAAGTACAAAATAAGACCGGTTATTACAGGTTTCGTCCCTTGTCTGCACTGTGCTAGGTATGCACCTCGTCAAGTGCCCATTTGGCCAGATGTGTACTATGTTGTGTGCACATCCTTCCAAGTGCGCACCGGCCCAGGTATACACCTCTTTATGTGCGCACTTCCTTAAGTGCGCATCTTATTGGACCTTTTGGCCCATTCGGGACCCTTCGGCCTCTAACTCTCGCACCTCCCTAAGTGCACACTTCATTGGACCTTTTGGCCCATTCGGGACCCTTTGGCCCCTACCTCTCTTGCACCTTGCCAAGTGTTCACCGGGTTATGCGCACCTTATCACGGTCTCACCTTTCCAAGTGCTCATCCTGCCAGGTGCGCACCTTGTCACGTGCGTACCTTACCACGTGCTCACTTTTCTAAGTGAGCATGTGGTGTTCCCGCCAAAATTTTGGCTCACAACCTGCGCCCTTATAAAGAAAAATAATAAAAAAAATAAAATAATAAATAATAAAAATAAAATAAATAAAAATAATAATAAATAATAAAAATAATAGTAAAATAAAAAATGAAGGGAAAAACTCCACATACGAAGAATGTAACAAATGCCTCAAAGCCAAGAGTTAAAACATTGTGAAGCAATGCTTCAGATGCAGTGTCAAGTGCGATGCGCCCTAAACAGCGCGCCACGTGCAAAACACGTGTGCGCTAGCGCAGGCTGCATTGCGCTACGCACCACGTGTCATACATGTGTGCGCTAGCGCAATGTGCGCTGCCTTTTAAGCAGCGCACCACGTGCAAAGCACGGGTGCGCCAGCGCTGGAACCTAAAAGCTCCCCAACCATCAGATCAAAGATCTAATAATAATGATAAATCATTAATTAATCAGAATTAAATTATGTTAAGGAAAGATTCCTCAAAATCTTTCCAAATGACAAGATTTTACTCTGTAAATCAGAGTACCGTTGGATCAATGATCCAATGGTAAATAAAAATTACCAAAGACAATAAATTCTGTTATGGAAAGATTTTCCAATCTTGTTAAAAAAACAAAAAGATTGCCTTCTGTAAAACAGAAGCCTTAGGATCAAAGATCCAACGGTGGGAAACATCCCCAAATCAATCAGTGAAAGATCTCTTTAACTGATTTAACAAATCAACTTGCCCTATATAAAGGCCTCAAGACTTCAAGTCTGATAGAGAGAAACCTCCCTAAAAACTTTGAGAAAACTCAAAGAAAGAAAAGCAAGTTTTTAGCAAAAGAAGATCATTCCTTCAAGGTAAAGAACATGATTCTTGAACACAGAGATGAAATCATCTCATGAAAAGAAGAACTATCTTCTAAAAAAGATCATGGATCTACAAAAGACCAAGGTCTTTTATAAAAAGAGATTAAAAGATCTCATCATAAAAACAAAAGAAGTATTTACTTCATTCACAGATCATTGATCTACAAAGGCAAAGCCCTTTCAAAAATAAGAACCATTGTTCTTGAATCTTGAGGCAAAGCCTTCTTTAAAAAGAACATAAACTTGTTCTCTGATCATAAATTCGATCAAATACACTTTGCGCTATTGAAAAGTGCCTTGCACTCATGAACTGCGCTTTTGCGCTCCTTGGACCGGCGCTCAGCGCCAAAACGTGCCACGTGTCAACCACGTATACAACTTGCGCTTTGCGCTTCTGAAACAACGCACTGCACTCATGAGCTAGCGCTCAGCGCCAAGCGCGCCACGTGTCACTCACTGGTGCGCCAACAAACTAGCGTAAAGCGCTCATAAACTGGAAGGGCAATGCGCTTATAACCTGGCACTTAGCGCTAAGCGCGACACGTGTCCATTTCGCATGCGCTACTTGGCAGAAGCGCAATGCGCTCTTTAATTGGCGCAAAGTGCCTGGCGCGCTACATGGCGCACTGTCAGAACACACATTGTTCTGATGAATTCTATGCATTCAATACAAGACAAAAAAGTAACGTCAGGATCTAATGCTCAGTATTATTAAAAGGGCCAAGCCTAAATAAAGGCTCAATAGCCAGAACAATAAAATGTTAAACATTTATTGGACTTAGCCTAAGATTGGTCGTAAGTCCTCAACTCATATCAACTGAGCCCATATGCTCATAAACCTTTTAACAGACTTTAGTCCCAAATTGGACTATAGATCTCCCAACCAAAATTGGTTCAAGGGTACATCTCTGAACTCCTCTGATATTTGTCGTTGTAATCCTTCAACGTCTTCAGAGAGGTGACGGGTCCCGACGGCCATACATTCCACAGACTATGATGTCTTTAAACCGGACTGTGGGGTCCTTAAACTCATGGACTACGATGTCCTTAACCTGGACTGTGGGGTCCTTAAACCTATGGACTACGATGTCCTTAACCTGGACTGTGGGGTCCCTAAACTCATGGACTACGACGTCCTTAACCTCGGACTGTGGGGTCCTTTTAAACCCACGGACTATGATGTCCTTAATCTCGGACTGTAGGGTCCCTTTAAACCCACGAACTACGATGTCCTTAACTTGGACCACCATGTCTTTAAACTGGTAATCGACCGCAATATCTCTAAACTAAACAATAGAGTCTAAATGCTCTCTTGTTGGATCTAGACGATCCTGTTAAGTCGATCTTAATCTAAAAATTAGACTAACGTATCCTTAACAAACGTTTAAGTTGATCTTAGTCTCAAATAAGACTAACGTATCCTTAAACCCAAACCAAAACCCAAATCTAAGAAAATACGGATTTGGACTAATCCACGCCCTACGGACGACAATATAAATTAGTCTCCGTATACAATCCATGGGCAAACACAAACAAAACAAACACCCACGACACAAAGTGACCATCTGGAAAAGGAGAAAGTTGTTACCACGATGCGGTAGCGCAATTAACTGCAGGGGCTTGCGCCTGCAGGGAAGAGCGTCCCCACAATCAAAAATCCCTCAAACGAAGGGGAATCTGACGAAGTCTGCTACATCGGCCGCATCCGTTTAAACCTTCGATACATGGTGCCATAAATCAACTTGGCATCTTCGGAGAGGTGGACGGATAGCACCAAATAGCATCTGTCCCCAGATACAGGCAAGACGTTTGTCTTCCCGGTTTCCGGCGGTAAACATGTGGCACACACACATCCCTCACTTTTGTCTTTTTTGTAAATATTTTACAAAATAAAAAATGAATAAAATAGACATGCCCCACACTTAAAAACCTTCTCCCCTTAGAAAAATTTCTAACGAGACGCTGCCCCACATCCCGCAAGGGAGCTGCTAGCCCTCTTGACCCCCAGCCCGCTATCAGGGTAACCAGATAGATCAAAAGGATTTGAATCGATCGGGACCCCGTAAACTCTGCGAGGCCCCCGATATGCCTAAAATACCCTCAAAACACACACATACGCATACTGCACATTGAGTTCGCATAATCTGTTGACCTGTTAATCGGAGATTCCATTACTCTAAAAGCGAGGGGTAATAAACGACAGCTTAGTCCACGACTGCCGAAGATTTGGATCTCCACGATCAATAAACCCCTGCCTACCTGAGGCAGGGGAATCTGTAATACGTTTAACAAGCGACGCGTATTTCTATCTCAACGGGGTGACGAAAAACACTTTACATTAGAGATCTTTCTTTTCTAAAAGAATAGAAAAGTCTAGGGGCGCTAGAAGATCTTCTCTCTGAAAAGAGTATCAAAGAACTTGAGAGTAAAGAGAGACAAAATTTTAACAAACATTTGAAAGTAAAGAAAAATGAAAATCAGATTAAAGAATTCATGAAAAACTCTTTAGAAACTTGTCCTATATATAAGGAAATAATTTTGGACAGTTATTATAATTGCCCCTAAAAGATAGGGCAGTTGTTGGCACTTGTTGGCCGTTGTAAAACTGAAATTCCAACCAAATTTCAAATTTTGAAAAATTGTTAACTATTATAGACGTCTCTTATAGACATCCTCGGGACGTCTATCATAGACGTCTATTTGTCTGATATTTTCGGACACAGCCCTTGTTTTGAAAAAGAATTTGAAAATTGAATTTTTGGTTTTGTAACTTGAATTGAAATAGGATCGAAAACTTGATTCTAACCGTTTGAGATCGACTTGACTCTAGACTCAAATAAAGTAGAAAAGTTTTGAACATCTCCGATATGCGACTTCTTCGTTATATCTTTTAAATGTGCATTGGGTTCTTCCGAGTCTTGCCGATATTTGTCGATGCTTTTATTGATATGTCAGTTGTAATATTGTGTGTCCTTATATTTGAATAACTCCAGTTGTGTAGCACTTTAACTCATCTGACATTATTAGTAACATATAATTGTTCCCTTATTAATTAAACACAATAATAAGAGCTAAGCTCTGATCAAACACAATAAAGCAGCGCCTCACGTGCTCACCACGTGAGAGCCAACACCAGCCTCTTATAGGATTAAATCCTACAGCGGCGCCTCACGTGAAACTCACATGAGCTCCGACGTGCAAAGCACGTGGTGCCTGTTATATAAGAATTAAATTCTTAGGCAGTGCCTACGTGCATAGTATGTGAGCGTCAGCGTCCAAATTAAAGAGAATAGAATTAAATTCTATTATAATATCTCCTGATCTTTTTAAATAAAAAAGATCTCCTCTGTTAAGCAGAGCGGTTGGATCAAAAATCCAATGGTGATTAAAATCATCAAATAATAGAATTAAATTCTATTAGGAGGAAAATATCCGTTTTTTAAATAGAAAAGATATTCTCTGTTAAACAGAGAGTTGTTGGATCAAAAACCCAATGGGAAAATATTTCTCTAATCTTTCCAAATGAGAAAGATATACTCTATACCTTTGGATTAAAAATCCAACAGTGATTAAAAATCACCGTTTGATGGAATTAAATTCTATCTATAGGAAAATATTTCCCTAATCTTGTTAAAAACAAGAATATATATATTCTGTGAAACAAAAATGATAAGATCAAGTTCCAACGGTGGATAAAATCTCCCAAATAATTTTTGAGGCCAAATGAGAGATTTTCTCAAATTAATTAGCAAAACGCCTCTTCTATATAAAGAACCCGAGACTCCAAGTCTCAGGAGAGGAGGAAAAGAGGAGGAGGAAAGGAGGAAAAAGGAGAAAGAAAAAAGAGAGAGTACCCCCCATAAGCTTGGACAAACAAAAAGATAGAAGCTGCAACTGAGAATTTAATTCTCTTTAAAAGAAGATCTCCTTTTTCTTTCAAAGTAAAGAAAAAATAGAGATAAAATATATCTCCTTTGCTTAGCATAAAGAAAATAAGGGTTTAATCCTTCATAAACAGAACTTAGTTCTTCCTCTGATATGAGATTTGTAAAGAAAATCTCCCCACAGGTTGAAAATTTAATTCTCATCGGGGATATTTTGTTCTTCAAACTCAAATCTAGGAGGAAGAACTAGATTAAAAGAAAAGAAAAAGAGAAGAGGACATATGTTCTAAGAATTTAATTCCTTTGGAAAACAGGGTTTAACCCTACACACAATTAGAACTTAGTTCTCAAAGAAAACTTGATCTCAGATCTTCAAACAGAAATCTTGATGATCATCAATAGCTAAAATGCCATAAACAGAAGTTTAACTTCTTTTCAAATGATAAAACAGAGAGTAAATCTCTAAAGGACTCAGCGCCTCTCGTGTTTCACATGCGAGCACCCAAGAATATAAACTCAGCGCTTCACGTGAAACACACGTGAGCGCCTACCAAAACAAAACGCTCGGCGTCTCATGTGCTTCCCACGTGGGCACTCAAAATAGAAGACTCAGCGTCTCACATGAAATACGCATGAGCGTTGTATAAAGTGTCGAGCACTATAAATTTAGTCAAAATGATTAAGTACATAGCACTGAATAAGCAGCGCCCATGTCTCATCGCCTCACGTGCTTCCCACGTGAGCACCATACCAAGTGCTTAGCACTCTATATTCAGTCAAAATAACTAAGTGCTTAGCACTGATTGGGCAATGCCCATGTTTGAGCGCCTCAAGTGTTTCCCACATGAGCACTAGAACCACAAATAAGTGCTTAGCACTTTTGAATAAAAAAAAGCTCAAGACCGAGCAGACCAAGCTCAAATTGGCTAAGTCTCAGAAATTTCTTGCAACTGAGCCCAAACGCTCTATTGTTGGATCTAAAAAAAGATCCTTAAAATATTTCTAAGTTGATATTAGTCTCAAATAAGACTAATGTATCCTTAGTTAAAAATAAATTGAGCCCAAATGCTCATATATTTAAGTTGATCTTAATCTCAAACTAGATTAACGGTCCATAAATAAAACAAAAATATTCTTTGAAATAAAGGAATATACAACTTAAGTTCAAACTCAAATTTAAAATATACGGATTTGGACTAATCCGTGCCCTACGGGCGACGACATAAACTAGTCTCCGTATACAAGCCACAAGAAACCAAAACAAACAAAATAACACACGACATGAAGTGAACTACTGGAGAAGGAGAAAGTGGTTATCACAACGCGATAACGTAATTAACTGCAGGGGCTTGCACCTGCAGGGAAGAGCATCTCCACAATCAAAAACCGCTCACAAATGAAGGGGAATCTGATAAGGTCTGCTACAACGGTCGCATCTATTCAAACTTTCGATATACGGTGTCATAAATCAACTTGGTATCTTCAGAAAGGTGGATGGATATGTCCAAATAGTATCTGCCCCTAAATTCAGGCTAGACGCCCCCAAGCGTCTCGGTCCGGTTTTCGGCGGTAAATAGATTCTGGCACGCCCGATGGGACCTTTTCATCTTTCCCTCCACACTTTGTATGTCGTGTTTCGCAAACAAAATCGCAGTTCGCTATGGTTGCCCTTGGATTCGAGGTCTAAAATTTAGCGTCTTGCTCCTGTACAGAAAAGTCAATGGCTTCCCACTGCACCTCATATAACAGCAATTCTCGCTCCACCCCAACTGGAGGAGTGACCTATGGGCCCAATACGGCCTCCATTTTCTCAATGCCGGTGGGGCAGATTACATAATCCACTACTGAACTGTTCTTCGGGACCATATTCCCGCCTATGAATTTTGGCGCCTCAATGCCATAAGGAGAAGCTCCTCGAAAGTCGGTCTTCGATCGGCTGGCAACCACGGCGGCTCCCATCAGCAAGCCGTTAAACCCTGAAACCTCAGTCTTCAACAGGATGAGCAAAAGCTCGAACAGGCCCGTAAAGAAGACCGTGATACCTGAAGGGCTACCCGAAAAAGGTTAACCATTCCTGCCCCTGCTACAGGCGAAGCTGGCAAAGGTGCTTCCCCCATCAGACGGTCGGTTTTCGAAAGATTGGTCGGCTCTCCTCAAACTCTATCAAAGACATCGGTCTTCAACAGGCCTACGCCAATTGAAACCCCTCAGCAAAGCCGGAGGCATGATGAAACCACTTCTAAAACTAAGGCGGTCTCTTCGGCAAGGCATGCTAGACGTCGCCACTGGCGCCGAATAAGACAGGCTGGGGGCAACTCCCCCTCTGGGCTCATCCCACCAGCTCCTATGGTAGATGTCAACGCTGCTGTTCCAACCAGGAACGGCTTTGATCTGCTCAGGATGGTACGTAAGAACTCCCCGATGGCAGTGCTGAAGAAATCACCTCTACCAGTAGAGGTCCCTATGCTGCAACAGCCAGAGCAGTTTCGCGAAAGGCTCCCCTCGCAAATACATAGGGTCTGGAAAAAAGTCCAAGACTCTATGATTGACAAAAATCACTCTCGTCGACCCGAGAAATCTAAGGGCCGACAAGAAAAAGACCGCTCCTCCACCATACAACAGGGGGCCATTCCTAAACAGGTGCCTGTCACAATGGCTCCTTCAGCTCCGACCTCCCATAAAAGAACGAGGCTAGAGAAAATTCTACCGCCCGCGGCAAATTCCAATGGCAATGGATCTAAACGCCTCAAGTCTGGGGATATAACCATACATACGGTCTATATGGCTAGTGGTAAAGAAGAAAGCTGCGCTTCGGTGAGTCACCGACCGCAAACTCGGTCGTTGACGAAGGTTCAGCAGCAGCAGCAAAAGCTCTAAGAAATGCTGACCAAAATGGCAGTGCTTAACGAACAAAAAGAAGGTCTGGACAAAGAAGCTTAGCAACGCCAAGAGCAAGAAACCGATACAGAGTTTCTGCGAAGGGTGCTAGAAAGAAAGAACAAAGAAGCTGCTGAGTAAGCTACTAATATAAAGCAGATGGCTCTCTTGTTCCAAGACATGGTTGGAATGATGATCCAACCAGAACCCCCGACTGAAGATCCGCCAATAGTTATTGAGGATGATAAAGTGGAAACATCAAACCTTTTTCCGGCCTTTCCAGTGGCCAAAGTAGAAATGATCTCCAAGACGGCCCTGGATGACTACATTGCTCAGCAAATAAGAGATCACCAAGCTAATGAAGCTACTGGCCAAATTGTCAGAACTGGAAGACTATATCCAGGCCGGTATGACCAAATCAAATACCCACCAGGATATACGATCCCCAAGTTCCATGTCGACAAAGGAACAGGCAACCATCACCAACACGTCACGCAATTTAGAGCTCTGTACGGCAACACTAGAGGCAACGACAAACTATTACTTTGCCAGTTCGTCGGCAGCTTGTCGGAGACAGTTTTTGAATTGTACTCAGAACTCCCAAATGACTCCGTGAAAACCTTCGCAGAAATGGAGCTGATGTTTACACGGCGGTTTGCCAACACGAACGAACGCATTCTGATCACGGCATTAATCAATGCCAGGATAAAGCCGGGAGAAACATGGGTCCAAAACGCGATCCGGGGGAGGAACCTGTGGTTTAAGTGAAAACAACGCATTGAAGAGTCTCCTGCCGTGGGCATATTCATCAGGACCCTTGATCCTCAAACGATTGTGTCCCAGTTCATGACGTTCTTCAAGCCCGCAACCTTTCAGGCTCTGATAAAGAAACTGGCCCAGATGGATCAGATGGGTCATGCGCCTTCCTCCTCAAATAAGGACCCCAGAAATACTGAGGGTAAGGGGAATGCGGCCTTCGTTTCTAATACGCAACAACAACCGGGTGGCCCAAAACTAGCTGCTCGCTAAAACAACGCGCGTTCGTGCCCGTCCTTGGAAGAAAGACTAGGACGTGCTTACTCATTCCCGCGTGATAAAGTGAGGAGACTGTTCAAGTTGGCAATGCGAAATAACCTTATCAGATTGCCAGACCCGCGGCGACCCGCACAACCCGGCGACGTCAACAGCCCCAACTACTGCTCCTACCATAGAATGGTGAGTCACCCAATTGAAGATTGCTACATCTTCAAAAATTTGGTTGAAGACCAGTACCAGCAAGGAAAGTTCACGTTGTCTGATAACTGGAGAGTAAACCCGTCCTAAAAGCACGCTCCCAAAAAGGTGGATGCGCAGGGAGCATCGTGCTCACCCATGGAAGAAGTTCTATGGCAAGTAGTCCTCTCAGCAAAAACTAAAATAATACTGAAGAATCTTCTGTTAGTGTATATGCCCTAGAGGCCATTACTGTATCATACTAGTTTGTATATTACTTGATGGAAGCTTGGGATATTCACCTTGTATAAACAATCTTGCTCAATATAGTAGTATGCTACTTGGTTTATTTCTACTTCAATGTGTACTTGTGTTTATTTCAGTATATCACTTATACGCATTAGTGGAGCCCTTAGGATCTTTTGCTTGATTACCAGCGTTGTGATGGCAGTCACACTAGTGGGGGCTGGGTAATCTATAGGCACATCCTTATACAGGTCCCTAGTCGTAGGACTATCGAGACAGGGCATCGATACTCCGGAGTAGACTAGCGTATGCGCTTCTCATCCCAGTGTGGGAGATGGTATGTCCCACAGCCATCAGTACGTCGTACTGGAGATAGTATACGGGTGCTCGTTGGGTTACGAGTACACTGGACAGGACTCGTCGGGAACTGACAGGTTGGTATTATACCTATCGTCAGTTATCAGTTCCCAGGTGACATGAGTACAGCTTAGTCCGCTGACTTGACACTGACACTTCGCCTCGAGTGTGTTCCTACTGCACTTTGATCACTACCCTACCACGGCTCAAAGGAGTCGTGCAAACAGGTGGTGGTTGGGTGCAGTCCCGAAGCACTTGGAGGCAGTGACGGTTAGACAGGATTCGTCTCTCCCGGTATTGGGGGTTGACATCGCGCTGTGTCTAGGAGAGCCATTACACGAGTAGTCCCTGGCCAGGGCAAGCGAGATATACTGGTAGGTTTCCAGTGTTATCTCAGGGTGTTTTGGGCTTCACTCCGACACGACTTGTACCGCTATTGGGGGACTGACGTTTTACCGCCCCCTAGGCCCGCCATGCGATGTATCAGACGAACAGACCGGACTGTACGGAGAATGTCACATTCAGACTCAGTAGGAGTTCAGATGGGTTTCACCTCGTCAGCCTTCTTGTCGGCATCTACCTGGGGACCGTTACGCACAGCTAGTGCCGCTTGCGGTCTGTGGTTAAACCCACTGCCAGCGTAGTGTCGAGTCTTTAGAGTCCCACACAGAGGGTATTCGCCTCTGGGCAAAACAGAGTAGAGGTCGCATGGTTTTGCGACAGGGTTCGTTCTCATCCGCGCACTTGTGCACGTTTGGAGTCCGGACGGATCATACTGGCAGGCTCTGGTTTGAGACAGATACTGGTATATGTTTTAGGGTTGCTTTTATCTCCGTATTCATGTTCCTCGGAATAAGGATGCAGGTGTGAATGCACGGTTATTTGAGGAAGAGGAAGATGACTTTCATTAGGGTTTCGGAACGGGTGCGTATGCACAGTTGACAGTCGTCTTTTTCCAAACCCTAATGGATTTGTATAATATCAATTAATAATATATAATAAAATGAAATTGTGTCATGGTTAGTTTTTGTTGACTAGTTGACCATGGTTGACTTGTTGACCATGGTTGAACTTTTGACCATCATCATCACAAAAGAAAGATGCTCTTTGATTCTAGCAAATTCATTTAATGTTTGTAATGATAATGGTCATTCTAAAACTTTCCATCAACCTTTTCATTTTCATTATTATTATTATTGATAATTCTTTTTCTTTTGCATTATGGTTGCAAGAAAGAAAAAGAATAGCTCATTTCTATCATAACCTCTCTCTCTCCTCATTTCATCTTCTTCTTCCTCTAGCAAAGAGAAACCCTCTCATGTGTTGAGAATCCTTCTCTTTAAAAGGAAAAGCAAACCCTAATCACTCTCTACTCATTCTAGGATGAAGGTTTAGCAAGCCGGAAACCCTAGTTCACTCAAAGATCGAGGAAAAGCCCAAAGGTCGAACCTTCGAGGTGGATCCATCTTCGACGGAAGAAGGCGACGAAAAGAGAACCATCAACCTCTACAAGGTTTGAAGAAGAAGGAGTTCAAGTTTAGGTATAACCATCTTCCATAGTAGCTAACTCTCTTTAGCAAGTATACTAGTTTTAGTTTAGACAACGATCCCGACCTAGTTTAGTCCATGTTGCCTCTTGCGATAAAAATTCGTTTTTTATACCGTTTCCGCCTCCCCGTAAGCACCGGGGGTCGCAATATGGACTTACAGTGGTATCAGAGCCTAACTAAACTTAAACTAGCTTGGTAGTGAAGTGTAACGAAGTTCGGAAACGAAAATCACAAAACCGGAAATATTACAAAACCTGAGTTTCTGTTGAAATTTTTTTGGCTCAAAATGAAAAACTTTATACTTGTAAAATCGTCTCAGGGTTTTGTGAGTGCACCCATGAAAAACGATGACCTAATTCCCTCAAAACGCCGCCCTTCCGCCACACGAGGTAGGCATGTGCGGCGGAAGCGCCGCGGTTTGTCTTTTTCTGTCCATCGATTTCGTGCAGAGTGTTTGTGTGTTGGTTTTGGGATTTTAAAATATATTATATGTGCCCAGATTTTCCAGAACAGAAATTCACTTTTGGGGTCCTATAATTCCGTATTTTTTTCCGAACTTCACTGCACTTTGGCTATGTTGGTTATATCTGTGTTGTTTGCATGTATTGAACGTCGGCTAATCGCTATAAGTCGATTAGTCGGGGTTATACATGATCTGTAATGTGCTGGAATGTGTATATGAATCTGTTGGACTGTCGCGGGTGAATAGCCGGGGTGGATGTGAGATGAGCTTTTGTTTTTCTTTCATTCATTGTAAATGTAAATTGATGTAATAATATTATTTGTTTGGCCGCACAACCGGGTCAGGGTTGTAGCCGTCATTGTATAATTCTTTTTACTGTTTTTGCTCCTAGGATAGACCCATGGAGGGGTGCACAAACTACCGAGTACTTGGCGGGTAGTTTGCCGCACCCGTAGGGGTCTTGGGTGGGGTATTTGGCTATTCACCGCGACCGTGTTATCCGCTTTTCGTTTCAGGCTCGAAAGGATTGCGGATTGCTAGTATATCCAATGTATTCATCTGTGATCTGTAATGTCTATCATTGCTTTCTATTTAGGCGTTGCTTATGTTTTACAGCCGCGCTAGCCCAGCCCCCGCTCTGTCGTTAGTTAAGTAACCTAACGAGTGATGACGGGACCCCGTGGCAAATGCGAATGGCATAAGCGTACGTCATATTTTAGTTGTTTTCTGCAATGGTAGGATTAAATGATGGGACGCATTAAAAGAACTAATGCAAGAATATCACGCATTAAAAGAACTAATGCAAGATAATAAACCAAGTTTAAGTCGATGGAACACTTTCGAAAAACCACTCGGTTCTTTTCAAAACTAACTTTTAAATGCGGAGCTTGAGCCACTCCTTCTAAAAGCTATCTCGTGCCATCGATTATATCAAGTTCACTACGTTCACGGTTTCGCCAAAACCATTCGTAGCCCTCCATCATTTCAGTTAAATATACGGTAGTATTCAAGCTATGTATTTTGACCTCACGCCAAGGCATAGTGATTGGTAGCTACCGGATATTTATCTGTTGCATAGATAGAATGCGTTGTTTTGAGACAGTCGTACCACCATTTTGGCCTACGTCAAGGGTAGGTACGGATGGATTCAAATCAACCGGGATAATGATGGGAAGAACTTGACATGTGACTTATGACATTTTGACCTCACGCCAAGGTCATAAGAGCATGGGGCAAAAATCCACATCGGGAGTTTCATAAGTACTGAAACTTGCTAGATTTGCATACCATTTGGAGTGTGATGATTATGGTAGGATTCCTTCATTTTCGTCACGCGATGATATTTGGATCCCGATCCTACTGTGAGTATATGCTACTCCTCGGGAAATTTCTCACTAAACGATCAATGCTATAAACCTAGTAGGTGCCTAGAAAGGTGTTAGCGGGGCTACGCCCCCAGGGAAAAGAGGTTCTTAAATTAAGGAACTTCGCGAAAGCATTGGAAAACCTCCCTCGAAGTACCGACACTGGCCTGGCTAAACGGTTAAGCAAGTATTGTACGGTGGGATTGATCCCGGCTAATTCTTCCTTTGTGGTTTGAGGAGGGATTCGAGAGACAGTGGGAGCCATCCTGTTTAGACAAATTAAAAACCATTCTAAACTTGCAAGAGCATCGTGCTAAGTGTTTCTTCTCTCCCCCTGCAGCGACCAAATTGAAATGACTGGACTTAAGTTACTTCTAGATAAAAACATATTGACAGGGCCAAACTACAAAGATTGGCTCAGGAATGTCAAATTGGCAATCTCTTACGACAAGCTGGGGTATCTTCTTACCACCAAAGCTCCCCCCGTCCCAGGTCCCACCTCCAGCGTCGCGGATAAGGAAATCCGTAAGACTTGGGAGATTGACAGCGCGAAGGCCAGATGCCTCGTACTTGCCTCGATGGACAACGACCATCAGAGGAGGCACGAGAATATGGATTTGGAATCCATATTTCTTCATACAAAAGAACTGTATGGAGAGCAGTCTCGTATCGCAAGATACGAAGTGTCGAAGAAGTTATTTTCGACTAAGTTGGCCGTCGGATCATCGGTAGCGGACCACGTGCTTAAGATGATTGGCTACACTGAGGAGCTCGCGGAACTTGGGACCACGTTGGACAGTGAACTTTATACGGATATAATTCTCCAGTCCCTTCCATCCACTTACGCCCAGTTCATACTGAATTTCAACTTGCAAGAAAAGGAAGTTGAACTTTCAGAACTCCTCAACCTGCTGAGGAGCGCAGAGGGCACCCTACAGAAAGGTAGGGATACATCCACTTTGTTTGTAGGAGGATCTTCTTCTTCTAGGTCCAAGGCGAAAGCCAAGGGAAAGAAGAGGAAAGCCCCCGCCAAACCAAGGGGCGGTGTTAGTAAAGTGGGTACGAAGGGAAAGGAAAAGGCAACAAAGATAGCGGGGAAGCTTGTTGGTAAAGAGGAATGTTTCTATTGTCACAAGAGTGGACACTGGAAGAAAGATTGCAGGGCTTGGAAAGCCAGGACACAGGAACTGAAGCAGGTTGCGGCTTCAGCTTCAGGTGTGTATGTTATTGAAAACTGTCTTTCTATAAACTCTACTTCCTGGGTATTGGATACCGGATCAGGATCTCATATCTGTAATTCTTTGCAGGCGTTGAGAAACCGTAGGGTTTTGAAGGCAGGTGACATGACCCTCAGAGTTGCGAACGGAGCTAGCATGGATGCTAAAGCCGTGGGGGACTATCACCTGGGAATGTCAGATGGGCATGTTTTGGTTTTGCGTAATTGCTTTTTTGTACCCAACGCAACTTGTAATATCATTTCTGTATCTTTGGTTTCTAAAGAAGGTTATGAATTTGCGTTTGTAAGTAATGTTGTAAACATTCACCTTAATCAAGTTCTGATTGGGTCAGGTACACTGAGCAATGGTATATACGTATTAAACCAACCACAGATTTTTAATGTCCAGAATACACACAAAAGAAAGTCTCCAGATATCAATCAGGCTTTCTTATGGCATTGTAGACTGGGTCACATCAATGAGAGAAGGTTGACTAAGTTACATACAGAAGGATATTTGGATCCGTTCGAATATCAATCGTATGCCACTTGTCAATCCTGTCTCAAAGGAAAGATGACAAAGACTCCGTTCACTGGACACGGAGTAAGAGCGAGCGAGCTCTTGGGACTCGTACACAGCGACGTGTGCGGTCCAATGTCTACACATGCGCGAAGCGGTTATTCTTACTTCATTACTTTTACGGATGATTTTTCAAGATACGGTTATGTCTTCTTAATGAAACATAAGTCAGAATCTTTTGAAAAATTCCAGGAATTTAAGAATGAAGTAGAGAAACAAACCGGCAAAAGTATCAAGATTCTAAGATCGGATCGAGGTGGAGAATACTTAAGTGCCGAGTTCCTGAATTACTTAAAAGAGAATGGGATTCTCTCTCAGCTTACTCCTCCATACACCCCGCAACATAACGGTGTATCGGAGAGACGGAATCGGACCCTATTGGATATGGTACGGTCCATGATGAGTAACGCTGAGTTACCGCGATCATTCTGGGGGTATGCGCTAGAAACAGCTGCATACCTATTGAACCGAGTTCCTACTAAGACTGTGCCTACCACACCATATGAGTTATGGAGTGGGAAGAAACCCTATCTTCAGTACCTGAAGATTTGGGGATGTCCAGCTTATGTCAAAAAGCAGCATACGGACAAGCTCGAGGCGCGCTCAGTACTGTGCAAGTTTGTGGGATACCCAAAGAACTCCAGGGGGTATCTTTTCTATTACGCAGAGGAGCAAAAAGTCCTTGTTTCTCGTAATGCCCATTTTCTGGAACATCAGTTCTTAGAAAAAGAAGTAAGTGGGAGCGCAATAGAACTGGAAGAAATTCCAGAACCACAGACTATTACTGAAAGCTTAATGGAACCAGAGGGTTCAAATGAACAGGACATTCCTATGCCGCTCCGCAGAAGTAGTAGGCAGTCTCATCCGCCGAGAGATACTACGGTTTTCTCATAGACGGGGATAGAGAGGATTGCATCATAGACTATGATGAGCCTACAAGCTTCCAGCAGGCCGTTCAGAGCATTGACTCGGTAAAATGGCTGGATGCAATGCGGACCGAAATGGAGTCCATGTACACCAACAAAGTATGGACATTGGACATTGCTCCAGACGGGGTAAAACCCGTAGGATGCAAGTGGATCTTCAAAAGGAAGATTGGTGTAGATGGACAGGTTGAAACCTATAAAGCTAGACTTGTAGCAAAGGGTTTTCGTCAAAGACCTGGCTTGGACTATGACGAAACCTTTTCTCTAGTGGCTATGCTGAAATCCATTCGGATCCTTCTTGCCATTGCTGCCTTCCACGATTATGAGATTTGGCAGATGGACGTAAAAACCGCTTTTCTAAATGGAAATTTAGAGGAGTGTGTCTATATGGATCAGCCAGAGGGTTTCATTCAGAGTGGGAGCAGCGGAAAGGTGTGCAAGTTGCTTAAGTCCATCTATGGACTAAAGCAGGCATCGCGGAGTTGGAACATCTGTTTTGATGAGACGGTCAAGGAATTTGACTTTATCAAAAATCCAGATGAACCATGCATCTATAGTAGATTTGTAGCGAGAACTGTAGTATTCCTTGTTTTATACGTGGATGACATTCTCTTAATAGGAAATGACATTCCTATGCTACAATCTGTCAAGGGTTTCTTGTCACACAGGTTCTCCATGAAAGACCTGGGTGATGCCTCTTACATCCTGGGGATCCGGATCCATCGTGATAGATCCAAGAGGATATTAGGACTTTCACAGTCCAGGTACATCGACACCGTACTGAAAAGATTCAGTATGGAAGATTCCAAGCGCGGTAACCTACCGGCTTGTCACGGGATCACCCTCTCTAAAGAGATGTCTCCCAAGACTGATTTGGAGAGGGATCGCATGTCTATTATACCCTACGCTTCTGCGGTAGGCTCTATAATGTATGCGATGTTGTGTACCAGACCGGATGTAGCTTATGCACTGAGTGTAGTAAGCCGGTATCAGTCAAACCCTGGGGAGAAACATTGGATAGCAGTAAAGAACATTCTCAAGTACCTGAGAAGGACTAAGGAGATGTTCTTGGTGTATGGCGGAAAAGACCTCCAGATTGAGGCCTTTGCTGACTCCAGCTTCCAGAGTGACAAGGATGATTCCAAGTCCATGTCGGGTTTTGTCTTTACCCTCAATGGAGGGGCGGTGTGTTGGAAGAGTTCCAAACAGGAAACCGTTGCAGACTCGACTATGGAAGCGGAATACATCGCTGCATCTGATGCCGCAAAAGAAGCTGTCTGGATAAGGAAGTTCTTAAAAGAACTTCAGGTGGTTCCGTCCATTGTTGACCCAGTACCTCTGTATTGCGACAACAACGGGGCTATAGCTTTAGCAAAGGAACCCAGGTCCCATCAGAGATCCAGGCACATCTTGAGGCGGTATCACCTGATCAGGGAGATCGTGGATCGCAAGGAGATCGAGGTTCGGAGGGTTGCTTCAGAAGAGAACACTGCAGATCCATTCACCAAGGCCCTACCCCAGACTCAGTTCGAGCGGCTGATCGAGATGATAGGTCTTCGATACGCCAGTACATGGCCTTAGTGCAAGTGGGAGATTGTTAGTGTATATGCCCTAGAGGCCATTACTGTATCATACTAGTTTGTATATTACTTGATGGAAGCTTGGGATATTCACCTTGTATAAACAATCTTGCTCAATATAGTAGTATGCTACTTGGTTTATTTCTACTTCAATGTGTACTTGTGTTTATTTCAGTATATCACTTATACGCATTAGTGGAGCCCTTAGGATCTTTTGCTTGATTACCAGCGTTGTGATGGCAGTCACACTAGTGGGGGCTGGGTAATCTATAGGCACATCCTTATACAGGTCCCTAGTCGTAGGACTATCGAGACAGGGCATCGATACTCCGGAGTAGACTAGCGTATGCGCTTCTCATCCCAGTGTGGGAGATGGTCTGTCCCACAGCCATCAGTACGTCGTACTGGAGATAGTATACGGGTGCTCGTTGGGTTACGAGTACACTGGACAGGACTCGTCGGGAACTGACAGGTTGGTATTATACCTATCGTCAGTTATCAGTTCCCAGGTGACATGAGTACAGCTTAGTCCGCTGACTTGACACTGACACTTCGCCTCGAGTGTGTTCCCACTGCACTTTGATCACTACCCTACCACGGCTCAAAGGAGTCGTGCAAACAGGTGGTGGTTGGGTGCAGTCCCGAAGCACTTGGAGGCAGTGACGGTTAGACAGGATTCGTCTCTCCCGGTATTGGGGGTTGACATCGCGCTGTGTCTAGGAGAGCCATTACACGAGTAGTCCCTGGCCAGGGCAAGCGAGATATACTGGTAGGTTTCCAGTGTTATCTCAGGGTGTTTTGGGCTTCACTCCGACACGACTTGTACCGCTATTGGGGGACTGACGTTTTACCGCCCCCTAGGCCCGCCATGCGATGTATCAGACGAACAGACCGGACTGTACGGAGAATGTCACATTCAGACTCAGTAGGAGTTCAGATGGGTTTCACCTCGTCAGCCTTCTTGTCGGCATCTACCTGGGGACCGTTACGCACAGCTAGTGCCGCTTGCGGTCTGTAGTTAAACCCACTGCCAGCGTAGTGTCGAGTCTTTAGAGTCCCACACAGAGGGTATTCGCCTCTGGGCAAAACAGAGTAGAGGTCGCATGGTTTTGCGACAGGGTTCGTTCTCATCCGCGCACTTGTGCACGTTTGGAGTCCGGACGGATCATACTGGCAGGCTCTGGTTTGAGCCAGATACTGGTATATGTTTTAGGGTTGCTTTTATCTCCGTATTCATGTTCCTCGAATAAGGATGCAGGTGTGAATGCACGGTTATTTGAGGAAGAGGAAGATGACTTTCATTAGGGTTTCGGAACGGGTGCGTATGCACAGTTGACAGTCGTCTTTTTCCAAACCCTAATGGATTTGTATAATATCAATTAATAATATATAATAAAATGAAATTGTGTCATGGTTAGTTTTTGTTGACTTGTTGACCATGGTTGACTTGTTGACCATGGTTGAACTTTTGACCATCATCATCACAAAAGAAAGATGCTCTTTGATTCTAGCAAATTCATTTAATGTTTGTAATGATAATGGTCATTCTAAAACTTTCCATCAACCTTTTCATTTTCATTATTATTATTATTGATAATTCTTTTTCTTTTGCATTATGGTTGCAAGAAAGAAAAAGAATAGCTCATTTCTATCATAACCTCTCTCTCTCCTCATTTCATCTTCTTCTTCCTCTAGCAAAGAGAAACCCTCTCATGTGTTGAGAATCCTTCTCTTTAAAAGGAAAAGCAAACCCTAATCACTCTCTACTCATTCTAGGATGAAGGTTTAGCAAGCCGGAAACCCTAGTTCACTCAAAGATCGAGGAAAAGCCCAAAGGTCGAACCTTCGAGGTGGATCCATCTTCGACGGAAGAAGGCGACGAAAAGAGAACCATCAACCTCTACAAGGTTTGAAGAAGAAGGAGTTCAAGTTTAGGTATAACCATCTTCCATAGTAGCTAACTCTCTTTAGCAAGTATACTAGTTTTAGTTTAGACAACGATCCCGACCTAGTTTAGTCCATGTTGCCTCTTGCGATAAAAATTCGTTTTTTATACCGTTTCCGCCTCCCCGTAAGCACCGGGGGTCGCAATATGGACTTACATCTTCATGCATGTCCGGCAATTAGGTGGAAAAGCCCACTTGAATATGAAATTATTGAAGGGATGCTAAAATCTCGTCCCGCTCCGAAAACCGCTAACATAGAGAAAAGCCCCCAAGTCAAGCTTTCAAAGTCTTCTAAGAAAAAGAAAAAGACCAAGAAGCCTGTGCAACCTGCGGAGTATGACGAAAAGCGCACAGATCGACAAAAATATATAGATACGCTGGAAGAGTATAACCAGAAGGCACGGACAGCAGTCACGCTTGAAGAATTGCTCAAGTATATTCTTGAGGGCGAAGACAGTGACAATGATGAGGGAAATGACTCATCAGAAGAAACCGAAGACCGTGTAGCAAGTTGCCACATGCTCTCCCATTCGTCGTTATATGACAAAGAGGCTCCTTCAGCGTCAGAAAAAAACGCAGAGAAACTGGAGACAGAATCGGCGCTAAAATCGCCGAAACTGCTAAAAGAAGACCCAATTGAAAGGCTGCTAAACGAAACCTTTCAAAAAAAACAAAGTTGACCGAGAACGCGAGACAACCATATATGAAAAGGTTAAGTGATTGATGTGAAAAAGTGTTTGTAGAATAACCGCAATCAATAACGGTGTCGCTTTTAGCTAGCCGAGATGAGTACGGGTTGTCCGCAGGAAAACGTGGAATCTTTTTATCTTACTTTAGACGTGTTGAATAAAATAAACGAAGAGAAGAGGATAGTTTATTTAAGATCTAAATTAATTACGGATGTAAATTATATAAGAAAAAGGCTTGTAGGGTTCGTTAAAATTTAGTAGTCATAGATGATTAATTAAAAATTACTCCTTTTATCTTTTAATAGATTTAAAACTAGATCGACGGTGATGCATGTAGATTTAGGGTTTTCGGAGGGAATAGGGTTCCCACTCTTAACCCCTATCTTTACATGGATCTCCGTTCATGTCTAGCCTTTACCAAAACAATAGTTAATCTAATCTCAAATCGCCGTCGTGACTACCAACGAATTGATAGCGCGCCCGATTAGGATGTTAACAATTCTTTTGATAAAGTTTATAAAATTTAGAGGACGTAAAAAGAGTTGAAAGATTTTAATCATCCATTGATCCACCATAATCCTACGAACCCTAACAAGCGGAGAATTACTCGCGCGTGTTGGGAATAGAAGAAGAAAGGATAGTTAAAGAAATCATAATGCAGAAATAATACAGAAAATAAATAATTAAACAAAATGATCTACCTTTATTAATCAACTTCATAAGTACAAATCCTATGAATTTAGATTATAAGAGGAAGAAGTCGCTCTCAATCTCTACCCCGTAGGAAGTAGATACTCCGTCGATTTTCACATCGCCCTATCACGTCGAATCGTGGACCTGTCGTGGATCACTTGCTCTTTAACGGTGATTTGCTTTGTGGTAAAGGTGGTGAGTTTTAATTTTAGCCATCGGTCCTTTATATAGCCTTCAAATTAGAAATCCTAGATCTCATAGGTTTATACTTGCCATAAAGATCCACTTTCCAAGTTTTCAGATTGGCAGATTTTTGATCCTGTCATTTTGAATATCTTGATCTCTTGACCTGAGCTAAATCTGTACAAAATCTCCATGAATAATGTTAGTAATATTTATTAAATTAAAGAGAGCATCTTAAATACTTTATATAGTAATAAATCTTTAAGAAACTGATTAAGAATATTTAATATGCTATTCACTTTATATGGTAATAAATTTTTAAGAAACATGATTAAGAATATTTGATATGCTATGCATCTTTTAATTACTAAAATATTATGCATATATTTTGAAATATTATTCTAACCATTTGTATGATATTATATCTTTTAAGAATTGTGATTAGAATATTTGATATGATATGCATACTTTTAAATACCAAAATATTATATAAATATAAAATGCATATATTTTCCTTCATAATGTTAATTATAATATATAAACATATGGTAAATAGTATTTTGCAGATAAATCCAAATATGTTCTATATTTATAATAAACACCTTTAAATATTTAAGAAAAATAAGGAAAATGTTATATCAAAAGTGCAATATTTTCGACTGAATAAATACCCCCAAACTTAACTTTGATCGTCCCGAGCAAACTTGTTATTCAAGAGAGGGAGAAAGAAGAAAATAAAAACTAACTAGCACACTTTCGTAGGCAACACGATTGCACTGAGCATGTGCAACAAGCCGTTAAACCTCTAGGTGTTCCTGGTAGGAGGAGTGTTGTCTCCTGAGGGTTTTCAGCGGATTACACCCACAAAATCCTATAATAAAAGGAAGATGGTGAAAGTTACATACAAAGATATGAATTATAAAAGAAAGAACTTGAAAATAAGAGTTTCCAACTATACTGGATTTTCAGTTGCCATGGGCCCTGTCTTAATGGTCGTGAAAAGATGTTAGAAATTACATCATCCCTCAGTAAAATATCGCCTTTATTCTTCCTCCCTATCTTTCTTCCAAACATTGATCATATACTCCTACGTGTGTGTAAAAGACATCCCTACACTTAGAGAATTCAATTCAAGCTATCATACTCTTATCCGTCTTCCACGGTACTTTATAGCTGGTGAATATTTTCGATAAAATTGCTCACACATTTTTCATGCGACCATTAATATTTCTTGAGGTACTAACCAACCGATTACAAAATGTGCTCGCGCATTTAGGCGTAATTCCTCGTTTCGCAAAACCTGAGGCTTAGCAGTGGCTCCCAAATCAGTTGGTCTAAGGCACTAGGTGATAAAGCACCCTCGCTATATTTATTTTATGCTGCCTTAAGCGATTACAAAACTAGTGTTCATTTTTTTTCTTTCTTCACCACTTTTACTTTTTTCCCTTCATACTAAGGTTTTTAGACAAGAGCATTTCAAGGTATTCTCTACTATCCCAAGTTTCAAAATGTGTGTAATTGCGTATAGTAGGGTATCAACATTAAGATGTTTGACCTCAAAAATAGGGACTATTTTTCAGACTTATTTTTATCCTCAGATTTAGTAACTTCCTTCATCTTACTAACCCTTGGGACAACGGCTCATGACTACTTATTACTAGTTTCGTTTAAGAAAACATCTAACCTTCTTGCTTTTCTTAAACTATTCCTATCTTTCATATGTAAATTTTCACTTTCTAACTTTTATTATCACAAGAATTTTTTTTTGTGCTTATATATATAATGCAAAGTAACGCGTAAATAAGCACAAACCTCTCCCAAACCTGTTTGCAGCAGTATCCTCACTGTTGTCATCTTTTAAATCTCAAAATCTGTAGACCTGGGAGGAAAAGTTATCAAAGGGGACAAGAAATAATGAAAGTGAAATTCTCCCCCAAACTTATTTTTTTGGCTCGTAATTTTGCAAAAAATTTCTTTCAAGAGCCAAAATATCCCCCCCCCCAAACTTGAATAAAATAGTATTAAGCATTTAAAATTATTGGGGGTTAAAGTTATTGGTCAAAGTAAAACCTTACAAAGACCAAAAGTCAATACCAACCATTCAAAAATTTTATCGATGAAGCACCAAGGTTGGTGGAAGAACATGTCGTTTATTGACGTGAAGAAGTGGGGAGGAGATAAGAGGTGTAATGGAAAAGGTATACGTCTCGGTTTCTAGAGACGAAATAATGATGATGTATTACTCGCATTCTCGTTCTTGATAAGAAGAAGATGTGGTGGTTCAACTTCTTTAGGTTGTGGTTGATTCATCACAACGCCCATGTCTTCTAAGAATGCGAGTTCTTCAGCGAAGATTTCTTCAAAGCTTTCATCGATACCCCGAATAATAATCTCATCGGAAAGAATGAGATGATACTCGGACTCTATAAATGGTTCACATTTAGCGTTAGATGTTGACCCGGACAACAACGTATTAGCGGAGTCGAGATCAGTATCGTGAAGCTCTTCAATTTCGCTGCTGTCGGAATCTATTGTTTCGACAGAACACACATGAGCATAGGGTTCGGAGGGTTCACTTCCCAACTTGTAAACGTTAAGCTCAATTGACATATTCCCGAAAGATAGGTTCATAGAAGCCGTTTCGACAATTGATTATTGCGTTGGAAGTCGCAAGAAAAGGTCGACCTAAAATCACCGGAATTTGGTTTTGTGGGTTCGCTACAGGTTGTGTATCTATAACGATAAAATCCACAGGAAATATAAATTCCCCGACTTTGATTAACACATCCTCTAGCTCACCCCTAGGTTGGGTGATAGATCGATCGGCCATTGAAGAGTGCAGTGTGCCAGTTTTAACTCTCCGATCCCTAATTGCTTATATACAGAATACGGAAGCAAGTTAACACTAGCACCTAAATCGAGTAGAGCACGATTGATATTTTTACCCCCAATAGAAATAGAAATTTTAGGACTTCCGGGGTCCTTTCGTTTCTTGGGTAGTTGTTGTGCAAAAGCAGTGCTCATATTACTCGCAAGGAAAACTTTTTTAGGTACTTGAACTTTTCTCTTCCTAGTGCACAAGTCCTTTAGGATTTTCGCATAAGACGGAACTTGTTGAATAGCATCTAGGAAAGGAATGTTTATGTTAACTTGCTTCAAAATTTCCATAATCTTCTTCATTTGTGGACTTGGTCTGTTTCCCCTTAACCTGTTTGGATAAGGTGCTTTATCAATAAAGGTTGGGTCCAACATTGAAGAAGATTGTGGGGATGGAGTGGATCCCAAAATTGGAATGGGAATCGTTTTAGATAGATTCGAGAAAGTGGGCTGAGGGTTCGAGCCTTGGGGAACACGGAGAATAGGCTCGGAAGAAGGTGGGAGACTAGATAAATTAGGGGAAGAAGTAGAAGCCGGGGTATCAATAATATCACCAACGTCATCAACATGTTCACCCACTTGGTTATCTAGCACTCTTCTCGATCTCAACGTGGTAACGACACTCACATTATAACTTTGTGAGTGGCCAGGATTCGGTAGGGGTTGAGACGGAAGTTTCCCTTTCTCTCTAGCACTCATTTCGGCGTGTAATCGTGCAATTTGGGCTTCTATTGATTTAATACTCTCACCGTGGGAGGCGGAGTCTTTCTTTATGCTATCAATAGAAGACCTCATATCAGCCGACATTTGGATGGAATGTTTCATAAACAAATCCAAAGTTTGTGCGAGTGAAGAGGAGTTATCGGTACCGGTCGTTTGGAAAGAATTATTAGAAGGTACAGAATTGTTGACCGGATTTTGAAAATTTTGTGATTGAAAGGGGTGCTGACTCTGTTGTGGTGGTTGTTGTTGCTGTGGAGGAGATCTTTGGTAATTGCTTTGGAACTGGTTTTGATTTTAGTTTGGTTTTGATTCCTAGTTTGGTTTTGATTCCAAGCAATGTTAGGATGATTCCTCCACCCCTGATTGTATATGGAAGAATAAGGGTCGTCTCTAGGTCACTGTTGAAAAGTAGCATTGGTGTGTTCTTGACCTTGAAATGGTGCATTCATAGGACATTCTTCCGTCAAATGTGATGGGTCGAAACAGCAAGCACATATGGTTTTGGGAAGCGTAACCTGGTTTAGGGAGACTGGTGAGAATTTGCTCTCTATAGCGTCGAGTTTCTTTTGTATCGCTTCCATTTCGGCTTTTACTGCGATGGAAATATCGAGCTGATGGATACCTCCCCTAGATGAAGGTGTTCTAACGCTTTCCTATTGCAAAGTGTTTTCAGCAAGATCTTCCAGGTATTTCCAGACTTCACCGTCGTCTTTGGACATGAAATTGCATTGACACATGGTTTCAAGCATCTGCTTTGTTGCTGGATTAATGCCCTCATATATAATTCGTCACAAATCCCATCTCTTTATTCCGTGATGAGGACATTAGACAAGCAGATCCTTGAACCGTTCAAAGCATTTCCAAAATGGTTCATTGGAAAGCTGGGTAAACTGGTTGATTTCGCTCCGAACACGGGCGGTCTTATGATTGGGGTAAAATTTCTTAAGGAACGCTATAAAGAATTCATCCCAATTGGTAATAGAGTGTGCGGCAGTGTTATAAAACCATTTTTCTGCTAAGTCGCACAAGGTGAAAGGGAGAAGACGCAAGCGCATAGCATCTATAGAAAGTTGTGATGTACCCATCATTGCGTATACGTTTTCGAATTTGGTGATAAAAACGTACGCGTCTTCGGACTCGAGCCCATGAAATTTGGGTAACAGGTTGATGAAGTGGGGTTTAATTTCAAAATTATCCCCGTTGACTAGTGGAATGGATAGACAAGTAGAAAAGGGATCACGTATAAGATAGCATCTCTCTTGGAGAGAGATGCGCGGTGGGTTCTGCACACCTGCGGGTGGTGGCAGAGTGGTATCGTTCAATCCCGATGGAGATCCGTCCATTTCGGGAGATGTCGTTGTAGAGGGGAAAAAGAAGATGAAGAAGCACCGACTTCAGAGTCGATAGCCGAAACGCGAATAAGACAGGCACTAGAATCCCGTGTCCAGCCGAGCATGCACTAAGCGGGTTTAGTGCAAGTGGCAGCGTGTGTGTTATTTAAAAAATTGGTTTGTTTTGAAAAGTGTCGGACTTAAGACAAATCACACAAAAATACACAATCAACCCTAGAACTAAGGTCACCTAGGTCAAGTCACTAGACCGCTCCTAGACTTCCAAAGGACAAGCCGCAGGATCAATCCTCTACCACCGCTTTACTACTCTTGTGTCCAGGTAAGTGCCAGGTAAGTGGGAGGTATCCGCTATACGAATCACCGAAAATAGCGGACCTAGTTAAGTAACCATTTGCCTTAGACACACTTGCCTAGACACCACAAAAGTAATGCGGATAAGCGATAGATTACCCACGACCTTCCTCTGTCCTATTTGAGTGCGACGGTCCTTAGAGTCTTGTCTAGATATTTTTTTAATTAATGTAGGGTTGATGCGGATGCTCGTTTTGTAATTTGTGGGGCTTAGGAAGGGTGATTAAATCCCACCTAATCTGAATTTTGGTCTTGCCCCTTAAAGTCCGTATTAAAATATGCAAAAACAACCCAATTACAAAACTTGCAAAAAGATTTTTGAGCGACGATATTTTGCAAAAAATCCTGCAGAAAAAATATTTTATTGGATTTCAGAGGAGAGATAAAGATGTAAAGAAGATACCAGAGAAATTGGAAACCCTAAATCCCCTAATGCGCCGCGGTTCCGCCGCCAATAGGCTCTTTATGCCGCGATTCCGCCGCCGACTAGGAAGATCTGATGAAGATTTTTGCTACGTGGCCTCCCTTCCTCCTCTGGGTCTTGATGAATGTCTCTGAATCTTTATCTCCTCAATCAAATGACTCCAGATTCCCTCGCAAAATTCACACAATAATCGTTAAATATACAATTTGCAGTTTTGTTTATTTATGATATGGATCGAATAAGAATTCAACACGAATAGTAAGAAAAACAAATACGTACGTATCTCCGCCAACGGCGCCATTTGATTGATGTGAAAAAGTGTTTGTAGAATAACAACAATCAATAACAGTGTCGCTTGTAGCTTACCGAGATGAGTACGGGTCGTCCGCAGGGAAACGTGGAATCTTTTATCTTACTGTAGACGTGTTGAATAAAATAAACGAAGAGAAGAGAATAGTTTATTTAAGATCTAAATTAATTACGGATGTAAATTATATAAGAAAAAGGCTAGTAGGGTTCGTTAATATTTAGTAGTCATGGATGATTAATTAAAGATTACTCCTTTTATCCTTTAATAGATTTAAAACTAGATCGACGGTGATGCATGTAGATTTAGGGTTTTCGGAGGGACTAGGGTTCCCACTCTTAACCCCTATCTTTACATAGATCTCCGTTCATGTCTAGCCTTTACCAAAACAATTATTAATCTAATCTCAAATCGCGGTCGTGACTACCAACGAATTGATAGCGCGCCCGATTAGGATGTCAACAATTCTTTTGATAAAGTTTATAAACTTTATAGGACGTAAAAAGAGTTAAAAGATTTTAATCATCCATTGATCTACCCTAATCCTACGAACCCTAACAAGCGGAGAATTACTCGCGCATGTTGGGAATAGAAGAAGAAAGGATAGTTAAAGAAATCATAATGCACAAAAAAATACAGAAAATAAATAATTAAACAAAATGATCTACCTTTATTAATCAACTTCACAAGTATAAATCCTACGAATTTAGATTACAAGAGGAAGAAGTTGCTCTCGATCTTTGCCCCATAGGAAGTAGATGCTCCGTCGATTTTCACGTCGCCCTATCACATCGAATCGTGGATCTGTCGTGGATCACTTGTTCTTTGACGGTGATTTGCTTTGTGGTAAAGGTGATGAGTTTTAATTTTAGCCACCGGTCCTTTATATAGCCTTCAAATTAGAAATCCTAGATCTCATAGGTTTATACTTGCCATAAAGATCCACTTTCCAAGTTTTCAGATTGGCAGATTTTTGATCCTGCCATTTTGAATATCTTGATCTCTTGACCTGAGCTAAATCTGCACAAAATCTCCATGAATAATGTTAGTAATATTTATTAAATTAAAGAGAGTATCTTAAATACTTTATATGGTAATAAATTTTTAAGAAACTGATTAAGAATATTTAATATGCTATTCACTTTATATGGTAATAAATCTTTAAGAAACATGATTAAGAATATTTGATATGCTATACATATTTTAATTACTAAAATATTATGCATATATTTTGAAATATTATTCTAACCATTTGTATGATATTATATCTTTTAAGAATTACGATTAGAATATTTGATATGATATGCATATTTTCAAATACCAAAATATTATATAAATATAAAATGCATATATTTTCCTTCATAATGTTAATTATAATATATAAACATATGGTAAATAGTATTTTGCAGATAAATCCAAATATGTTCTATATTTATAATAAACACCTTTAAATATTTAAGAAAAGTAAGGAAAATGTTATATCAAAAGTGCAATATTTTCGGCTGAACACTAAGCGTCAGTGTCAAGATAAAGAAGCTATGGTGAGGAAGAGTCGTAAAGTGCTCCAACCAAACCAAAACACACCTGCAACAAATAAGAGCATGATCAAAATAAAGAAGCGATTCGCCAAAGCCCTATCAATGGGGATGAAACCGCCACATCTCATAAAGTACACTCCTGAGGTCACATGCTTCAATGGAGAAGAATCACATCCAAACTAGAGCCTATATCATCGAAGGGTCGCCCACCTATCGAGGAATGCAGTGCCTTCAAGAAGTAGTGATAAGTATATATTGCCCATCAAAAACACTTCAAGAGGGTGAAGCGCGAAGCTCGCGCTCGTGACATCAAAATAGCAAGATGAACGCGCATGCAGAAATGACTGGCAACTGTCATATGGTTGGTACTAGTTCAAAATGAGGAAAGCCTTCGGTTCTTACGTTTAGGAGAGATTTTGATGACGAAATACCCCTCAACCCTCTCATCAACGACTCCGCCTCCGAAAAAGAAGAGGAAGAAAAGAACTGCGAGAATATTCAGTTGCGTAACCGTACGCTTCCTGAGAAGAATCTCGGACCTGCAAATAAAGGTTCAAACAAAAAAACAAAGGGAAAGGGACAATACCCGAAGAAATCGCCCTCGATGAAGAAGTGGTAAAAAAACTCGTTATAAAGGACCCACCTAAGAAAAACAAGGTCGATTACAATGTCCTAACACATCTGAGAAAAATACTTTCGCAGCTAAGCATATTGGATGCTCTCCTCCTGTCCAAAGAGGTACGGGATTCCCTGATCAAGGCGTTACAAGAGCACGATCAGTTCCAAGCTTTCCTCGCAGGAGAGAAAATGAAAGATGAACCGGCAGAGGTCTACATGGCTGATATTACATTCAGCGATAAAAATCTCCTCCTCGGTACGTGTGAACATAATCGCCCGTTATATTACCGGGTACTGTCACGACATCAAGATAGGAAAAATCTTTGTCGACAACGGATCCTCCATTAACCTTCTCAATCTGAGAGTGCTGAAGGAAATTTGCATGAACATTCAGCACCTTGCCCGAGATAAAATTACCATCTCCGGGTTTGACTCACAGTCGTCACGGACGCTTAGGTTCGTAATACTGATGCTATGCTTCGGGCTGCTCGTCACTGACATCAAATTTCATATCATTGACGCCAAGACTTGCTACAACGCCCTACTCGGCAGGCCCTGGTTACACGAGTACAACATCATCCCTTCTACACAACATTAGTGTATGAAGTATTTCAAGGATGGCTCGGAGTACACCGTCATGGGATAGCTAAATCCGTTCTCAGTAAATGAAGTGCGAAAGTATGAAAACGCGAAGTACTTCCTACCAGATTTCAAGGATAATGAAAGGTGCCACAAGCAAGAGAATAAACAAAATCCGTCGCCACTATCCCGATCTTTGGAAGCGATACCGAGGAAGATGAAGAAATAGTCTACTCGGGGCAACCCCAAAAAGAAAACAATAAGCCCGGACCATCTACTCCTATTTTGGTCTTTGGCAGCGACTCCGAGGACGAGGCCAATGCAGTATTCTCTATCCGCCCGTCGATGCAAGCTCTTACCGAAGCAGATCAGAGTCTAAAAGTTATAATGGCTCCACCTCGACACTACAAGAAACTTAATGCGCTCGATACATACAATGTACAAGAACTGCAAACTTTCTACGTACCTCCTAAACGAAGAGGTGAAAAGGAGATCATTTTCTACCAATTTACGGAGACCAAAGTAAAAAAAGAAATTTGGCATGGTGCCGATTTTGCACTCGACAGGCTTCAACCCATCCATCTGCTAAGATATTATGCAGAGTCATTGAAAGAGCTGTTAAGACACCAAGATATACCTTTCGAACAAACTGTTCAACAAACCCAATTCTACAAAAAGATTTGGGATATTCCTGAGACTCAACGAAAGAAGCCCAACGGGAAGATGGAAACAACTGGGCTGGGATACGTTTGGTCCAAAAAACGGGAGCAAATCTACAGTTGTCGCGTCGTAAACAGCTTGAGTGGAGAAGAAAATGCTTTTCCTGATAGCCGTGACGTCAAATCGGAGTAAGATCCCGCTCTAAGAACGTTAAGTCCGTCGCTCGAAAAACAAATTGATAAGCTAATCAAAGAAGCTTGTCAAGCGAGCTGGGACAACCATAGTCGCGAAGTGGCCATTTATGAAAAGGCCAGGACACAGCATCTCGGTCAGCAATCTGCAGAGGAAGTAGATTGAAACGCTCTTCATCCCTAGCCTACTATGTGTTCTTGCGAAAGGGGAAAATCCTGAAATGGGGGTAAAAACAAGGCTAAGAACGTAAACAACATTCGAAGACAACAAAGTGGATCAAAGACGCCGTTCAATCGAGAAAAGATCGATTGGAGCCCGTCCTTTATAAAGAAAATGGGTCGGGAATACTCTTTCTCTCAAGACAAGACAAGGAAAATATTCAACCTTGTCATGAAGCACCAATTGACGACGCTTCCGGAGTCTCGGCCCCCCGAACAAATAAATGAGGTCCATCATCCGGATTATTGCTCCTATCACCGAGCAATAAGTCATCCCCTTGAAAACTGCTTCACGTTCAAAGATTGGGTGGAAGACCAGTATCGACAAGGCAGGTTTACGTTATCCGACTGCTGGAGGGTAACCCCGCCACAAAAGCATGAGCCAAAGAGGACCCATACTATCAGGTTAAGACCATCTCAACCGCAAAATTAGAAGCGTACTCGTACCTGCCATATGATAACATTCTCAAAAGAAGGAGGGCACGAGAGTATGAATGACCTCTATAGGTGCTTCACAAATGAAGACGAGGACGCGGTGATCTCAGAGTTTCCACCAGCACCAAAAGAGCTGGAAGATGGGATACAAAGCAAAGCGGACAATCTAAGAAAAATCTACTTAGGGACGGAAAATGATCTGAGGCCAACGTTCGTCAGTGAGCTATTATCTGAAAAATAAGTAGCCACATTGAAAGACGTGCTTATGCAGTATAAAGACTGCTTTGCATGGAGCTATTCTGAAATGCCATAAGTATCAACGCTGAAATCAAGAAACTAATCGACTCGAACTTGAAATGAGTATCAACGCTGAAGTCAAGAAACTAATCGACTCCGACTTCATCCAAAAGGTTCAATATCCCGACTGGATCGCTAATATCGTTCCGGTGATGAAGAAAAATGGAACGGTTCGCATCTGCGTAGACTTTCGGGACCTCAACAAAGCGTGCCCGAAAGATGACTTCCCAGCACCCGTTATCGAACTGATGATCGATAACAGGTCTACCCATGAAGTCTTCTCCTTCATGGATGGATATTCAGGATACAACCAAATAAAAATGCATCCTGAAGACCAGAAACATACCGCCTTCCGGACCCCATTGGACATATTCTGCTATAAGCTAATGCTCTTCGGTTTGAAGAACGCTAGCGCTACCTACCAGAGCGCCATGACAATGATCTTCGATGACCTTATACACGAGATCGTCAAATGCTATATCGACGACCTTATGGTGAAGAGCAAATCTCACGAGGAATATTGGGAACATCTAAAAACAGTGTTCCAACGTCTTCGGAAGTATAATATGAAGATGAACCCTCTAAAATGCACGTTTGGAGTTTCCTCAGGCAAATTCTTAGGATTCATCATACGTCACCGAGGTATCGAAATCGATCCCTCAAAGATCAAGGAGATTATGGAGATGCCCACGCCAAGTACCTTCAAACAACTACAATCTCTTCAAGGAAAGCTCGCGTATATCTGGCGGTTCATAACCAACTTCTCCGGAAAATGTCGTCCCTACAGTCATTTGATGAAGAAGGGGACCTCGTTTGTCTGGGATCAAAAGTGCCAAAACACAATGGACGAAATCAAGCAATACCCGCAAAATCCGCCGGTATTGGTCGCTCCAGTTAAGAGAAAAACCCTTTTCCTATATATAACGACCCTTGAGAGTTCTTTAGGCGCATTGTAGGCATAAGAGAACGATCAAGGAAAGGAGAGAGCTCTGTACTATTTAAGTCGAATTCTCCTTAGGGCAGAAAGCAACTATTCCCCCATCGAAAAACATTGCCTAGAGCTGATTTTCAGGATAACGAAGCTCAGAAATTACGCCTTGGCACATGAAGTCCACCTCATATCGAAAGTGGATCCTCTCAAATATCTAATGTCAAAGGCCATACTGACAGGAAGGCTTGCCAAATGGGCCTTCCTCCTGATAGAGTTCTCAGTAACGTATCGACCTCTCAAAGCAGTAAAAGGACAGGCCATAGCGGACTTTCTGGAGGAGCATCCAATACCAGCCGACTCTCCCCTAAATTGTGAGTTGCCAGAAGAACATGCGTTCGACGCAATCAAAGAAGAGAGAGAAGAGAATGAGTCTTAATGGGAACTCTACTTCGATGGAGCATCCTCCATGAAGCGGCGAAAGCGAAACACCCCCATAATCAAAGCCGGGATGGACCTCATCTTCGTGACCCCGCAAGGAAGGATATTACGTTACGCCCTCTCCTTAACGGAGCCAAGGACGAACAATGAAGCTGAATATGAAGCTTTGATAGCCAGTCTTGAGATCGCTATCGACATGGGAATCAAAGACCTCCTTATATATGAAACTCCCAGCTGATCGTTAGTCCAGTAAACGACGATTATCAAACGTGCAAGCAAGAGCTGATAAAGTATGGCAAAAGGGTGCAGCAATTGCCGACACAAATCCCGTTCTATATCCTGGAAAGTATACCGTGAGCAGAAAACAGCAAGGCGGATGCATTGGCCAAATTAGCTAAGGAACTAAACGATGAAGGCCTCGGTGACATAAGGATCATTGTGCAAAGCCGCAGGGTTCTCACACCAACAAATATATCTTCGGAAGACCAGATAAATCTATCCGAAGGAAAAAGAAACGACCAAACAAGTAGCCCTTCAAATTGAGGACGAAGAAAGGGTTAAGGATTGGAGGGAAGTCTTCATAGACTACTTCAAGTCCCAACGAACGCCCGAAAATGCATCGTCCGGACATCAGCTCATGAAACGAGCTGTCATTGGCCTTTGTCAATGATACTCTATATAAGAGACCATTCGACTGTCTATGGCTAAGATGCCTGGGACCAGAGGAAGTAAGAAAAGTCGTCCAAGGAATACACGACGGACTCTGCGGTTTTCATCAAGCTGGGCCAAAGATGAAGCTGAAGATAAAAAGAATGGGTTGTTATTGGCCCACGATAATTCAGGACTGTCTCGAATATACGAAGAAGTTTCACTCGTGCCAAATTCACAGGGACTTCATACACCAGCACCCAAATCCGCTGCACCCGACAGTGGCTAACTGGCCGTTCAAATTATGGGGAACCGATAAAATTGGCCCCATCGAACCAGCGTCGTCCAAAGGACATCAGTTCATATTGGCAAAGACCGACTACTTCTCTAAGTGGGCAGAAACAGTACCACTAAGCGAGGTGAAGACGGAGAATATCCTCCACTTCTTCAGAACCATGTCATCTATCGGTTCGACACTCCGCGACGAATTATCTCAAATAATGGACCGGCTTACAGAAGTCATAAAATAAGCTGCTTCGCACAGCAACACAAAATCGACTTGAGATATTCCTCGGTCTATAATCCTCAGGCCAACAGTCTAGCAGAAGCCTTCAACCAGATCTTGACCAAGATTATAAAAAAGACGGTGTCCAGAAATAAAAAAGACTGGCACGAAAGGCTGCATGAAACTCTTTGGGCATACCGAACGATATTCAAGACCGCCACGGATACAACACCCTACGCATAAATTCTATAAATTCCCAAAGGGAATATGTTAGAGCTAAGCTCTATAATTAAAAATGAAGTAATCTTCCAAGGAGAAAACTCTTACCAAAGAAAATTTTGGTAGAGTGGGTCTACAATGTAGATCTAGAAAAGGGTGAAGAACTAAACTTCAAGAAAACAGAGCTAAGCTCTAATGGAGAATAAAATTCTCAAGAAAGAAGATAAAAGCGCAACAGTCGTCTAGGACTTGAAGCCCTATTTAAATGGATGGGGGTCGGTCCAGATTCCCCAAATCCCAAGACGGATCGAATGGCTCAAAATTGTGCACCGTTGCACTCACGTGTAAGCCACGTGAGAACAACGGTGGGGGAATTTGTTACCTTATTAATTAAACACAATAATAAGAGTTAAGCTCTGATCAAACACAATAAGGCTGCGCCTCACGTGCTCCCCACATGAGCGCCAGCGCCTACCTCTTATAGGATTAAATCCAACAGCGGCGCCTCACGTGAAACTCACGTAAGCGCCGACGTTCAAAACACGTGGTGCCTGTTATATAAGAATTAAATTCTTAGGCAGCGCCCACGTGCATAGCGCGTGAGCGTCAGCGCCCAAATTAAAGAGAGTACAATTAAATTCTATTAAAATATCTCCCTGATCTTTTTAAATAAAAAAGATCTCCTCTGTTATGCAGAACCATTGGATCAAAAATCCAATGGTGATTAAAATCATCAAATAATAGAATTAAATTCTATTAGGGGGAAAATATCTCCCTGTTCTTTTTAAATAAAGAAGATATTCTCTGTTAAACAAAGAGTTGTTTGATTAAAATCCCAATGGGAAAATATTTCCCTAATCTTTCCAAATGAGAAAGATATACTCTAAACCCTTGGATTAAAAATCCAATACCCTTGGATTAAAAATCCAATGGTGATTAAAAATCACTGTTTGATAGAATTAAATTCTATTTATGGGAAAATATTTCCCTAATCTTGTTAAAAACAAGAATATATATATATATATATTATGTGAAACAAAAATTATAGGAACAAAGATCCAGCGGTGGATAAAATCCCCTAAATAATCTTTGAGGCCAATTAAATTAATTGGTATCTCTCAAATAAGAGATTTTCACAAATTAATTGGCAAACTGCCTCTCCTATATAAAGGACCTAAGACTCCAAGTCTCAGGAGAGGAGGAAAAGAGAAGGAGGAAAGGAGGAAAAGGGAGAAAGAAAAAAGAGAGAGAACCCCCCATAAGCTTGGGCAAACAAAAAGATAGAAGCTGCAACTGAGAATTTAATTCTCTTTAAAAGAAGATCTCATTTTTCTTTCAAATCCTAGGTAAAGAAAAGTAGAGATAAAATGTATCTCTTTTGCCTAGCAAAAAGAAAACGAGGGTTTAATCTTTTATAAGAAGAACATGGTTCTTCCTCTAATATGATATTTGTAAAGCAAATCTCCCCACAAGTTGAAAATTTAATTCTCATCGGGGAGATTTTGTTCTTCAAACTCAAAATCTAGAAGGAAAAACTAGATTAAAAAAAAGAAAAGAAAAGGAGAAGAGGACATATATTCTAAGAATTTAATTCCTTTGGAAAACAAGGTTTAACCCTACACACAATAAGAATTCAATTCTCAAAGAAAACTTGATCTTAGATCTTCAAAACAGAGATCTTGGTGATCATCAATGGCCAAAACACCATTAATAGAAGTTTAACTTCTTTTCGAAAGATAAAACAGAGAGTAAATCTCTAAAGGACTCAGCGCCTCACGTGTTTCACACGCGAGCGCCCAAGAATATAAACTCAGCACTTCACGTGAAACACACGTGAGCGCCTACCAAAACAAAACACTCGACGCCTCACGTGCTTCCACGTGGGCACTCAAAATAGAAGACTCAGCGTCTCACGTGAAATACACATGAGCGTTGTATAAAGCACCGAGCACTATAAATTCAGTCAAAATGACTAAGTACTTAGCACTGATTGGGCAGCACCCATGTTTTAGCGCCTCACGTGCTTCCCACGTGAGCGTAATACCAAATGCTTAGCACTCTATATTCAGTCAAAATAACTAAGTGCTTAGCACTGATTGGGCAACACCCATATCTAAGCGTCTCATGTGTTTCCCATGTGAGCGCTAGAGCCATAAATAAATACTTAGCACTTCTGAATAAAAAAAAAGCCCAAGACCAAGCAGACCAAGCCCAAATTGGCCAAGTCTTTGTGAAATTTCTTGCAATTGAGCCCAAACACTCTGTTGTTGGAATTAAAAAAAGATCATTAAAATGTTGCTGAGTTGATATTAGTCTCAAATAAGACTAACGTATCTTTAATTAAAAATAAATTAGCCCAAATGCTCATATATTTAAGTTGATCTTAATCTCAAACTAGATTAACGGTTCTTAAATAAAACAATAATATTTTTTGAATTAAAGGAACATACAACTTAAGTTCAAACTCAAATCTAAAATATATGGATTTAGACTAATCCGCGCCCTACGGGTGACGACATAAACTAGTCTCCGTATACAATCCACGGGCAACCAAAACAAACAAAATAACACACGACACGAAGTGAACTACTGGAGAAGAAGAAAGTGGTTATCGCAACGCGATAACGTAATTAACTGCAGGGGCTTACGCCTGCAGGGAAGAGTGTCCCACAATCAAAAACCCCTCACAAATGAGGGAGAATCTGATAAGGTCTGCTACAACGGTCGCATCTATCCAAACCTCCGATATACGGTACCATGAATCAACTTAGTATTTTCGGAGAGGTGGATGGATATGTCCAAATAGTATCTGCCCCCAAATTCAGACTAGACTCTCCCAAGCGTCTTGGTCCGGTCTTCGGTGGTAAACAATAATATATTTGAAATATAGTTTTGAAAAATAATCAAAATATAAAGAGATTCATAAGTCAACATGCACCAAACGAAAATCACGGATTTTCAAAAATCAAAATCTTAAATTTTCTGTGCTCTTCGTTTTTTAGTATTTTACTTGCTACAGTACATAAAAATTACGATATTTTCAAAAATCCCACAATTTTCTATTTCCATCAAATTTTCAATATTTTGCAATCTATAGCATACGAAAATCGTGAATTTCTTAAAATTCAAAAAAATTATGTTTTCTACAATTTTTAAAAATATTTTGCATGATATATAAGGATACGAAAATCATAAAATTTTCAAAAATCAATATATTTTCTTTTATTTGGTTTTCAATATATAAGGATACGAAAATCATAAAATCACGAACTTTCAAAAATCTTAAAAATTCTGTGCTCTTCAATTTTTTAGGATTTTTCTTGCTATAGTATAAGAAAATGACGATGTCTTTAAAAATCCTAAAATTTTCCATTTCCATCAAAATTTCAATATTTTGGATTATATAGCATACGAAAACCGTGAATTTTTTTAAATTCAAAAAATTTCTGTTTTCTTCAATTTTCTTAATATTTTACATGATATATAGCTTAAGAAAATCATAAAATTTTCAAAAAATCTCAATATTTTCTTTTTATTTCATTTTTCTATATTTTACATGTTATATAGCACATGAAAATCGCGAAATTTTGAAAATCTAAAAAATCTTTAGTTTTTCTTCGATTTTTCAATATTTTTTTATAGAACATGAAAATCGCGAATTTTCAAAAATTTTAAATTTTTTGTGTTCTTCGGTTTTTTAGTATTTTGCTTTGCTAAAGCACATAAAAATAACGCTATCTTAAAAAATCCCAAAATTTTCTATTTCTTTTAAATTTTCAATATTTTGCATTTTATAGCATACGAAAATTGTAAAAAATTTAAAATTCAAAAATTTTCTTTTTTTTCAATTTTTTAATATTTTGCATGATATATAGCATACAAAAATCATAAAATTTTCAAAAAAACTTAATATTTTGTCTTTAGTTTGGTTTTTCAATATTTTTCTCGCTACAGAACATAAAAATAGCGAACTTTTTAAAAATATCATAATTTTCTATTTTCTTCCGTTTTCACCATTTCGCACGTAAACTCGCTATATTTATTGTTTGTTTTTTTTTTATAATTTTTTGTATGCTATATAAAACAAAAAAATCGTGAAATTTGATTACAAATTCAAAATTTTCTGTTTTCTTCCTTTTTTATTATTTTTCTCTCTATATATAACTTGAAAATTGCAATAGTTTCAAAAATCACAATTTTTTTTGTTTTCCTTGGTTTTTCACTAGTTTGCTTGCTATAATAGACGACACTCAAGAAATTTTCAGAAATTTTAAAAAATTCTGTTTTCTTCATTTTTCAATATTTTGCATAATAGCACATAAAATCATGAAATTTCTAAATTCTGAAGAAAAAAATTGTTTACTTCTTTTTTTCATTCTTTATCATGTTATATAGCAAATCATGAAAATTCAATTGTCTTAGAATTTTTAGAATATTCTGTTTTCTTTAATTTTCAAATATTTTATTTGATCTTGTTTTAGGAGAACTTCCGAAATTAGAAAAAAAAAACTATGTGAAAGATCACTAATTTCTATTAAGAATCTAATAGATTAATGAAATTCGGTCAAGTAACCGAGACTCTTGGGTATCGAAAACCACATACGAAAATCACAAAGTTTTTAAAAGTCTAGTTTTTCCTTCAAATTTCCAATATTTACATGTTGTAGCACACGAAAATCGTAAATTTTTTAAAAATCTTAAAATATTCTATTTTCGGCTGGTTTTTCAATATTTTACGTGTTAGCACACGAAAATAATGAAATTTTCAAAAGCCACGGTAAATTTTGCTTTCTTCTATTTTTTTTAAATTTTTACATGCTATAACACAATAAAATAGCGAAATTTTTAAAAATCATATTTTTTTTGTTTTTCTCTATTATGCATTAGTACACGAAAATTATTATGAAATTTTCAAAAATATTAAATTTTCTTTTTCTTCAAAATTTCAATATTTTATTACTATAGCACATGAAAATAACAAATATTTCAAAAAATATCAAAATTTTCTTTTATCTTTAGTTTCTCTATATATTTTTTGCAATACCAAACAAAGATTGTGAAATTTTTAACTCTAAAAAAAAATTATTTCCGATTTTTCAATGTTTTGCGTACTATAGCAAAAAAATATCTGAAGTTTTTAAATATTTTACCAGTAAAACCTAAATAGTGAAAAGATAGAAAGAAATTTTAAAGAAGAGGCCAATTAGAATTCTTTCACCGTAGAAGCTTACCTGTATGGGAGAAAAGTGATAAATGTTGATTATTAATCGAATAAAAAAATTCATGACCCAAATATAGTAAGAGGATTAAATAAAGGCTCTAACAATATATCCACTAAATTCCAAGCTACATAAGGGAAAATCCCAAGAAATATCCTTTCATATATATATATATATATATATATATATATATATATATATATATATATATATTGATTGATTCTACCAAGAATACATGGATGTAAATGTATTTGGATACAGAGTGTGCCATATCGATATTTGATAGGCTTTGGCGGATGTGCATACAAATCCAAATAGTTATCAGGAATTGAAAATCACTACCGTATATGATTAAAGTTGGTATGGATTCGGGTATGAACAAATTTCGGAAAATAACTGTTTCCTCCATAGTCAAATATTACAATTTTCACGATATTATGTATGCATTAAAAGGACAGACACATATATGGATACGGATATAGGTGTTGTCATAGTTGTATTTAAGCTCGGTGGTGAACGCAAACATAAATACGGATAACCATCATAAATGAAAATTACGATCCCCAATATGAAATTATTCATATCCATTTACATCCCTACAATTTTTTTTTATAAATTCCCAAATCTTGTACTGCATGCTCTTAGTCAATAGAGATAATGATATAGAAATGCTTTTGGAAAATGATTTCTAGGCATTCTTCTAAATCCATTTCCTGTCTCAGATCTTTGTATATGACTGGAAAAAACTTTAAAAATCCTTCACAATTTTCTTCATTCTTTTGGAAGGGTTTGTTCTCTTACATTTCAGTTTTTTCCGATCATTTTGGCTGGATACTTGAGAATGGAGCCTCCATTTCTTTTTGGCATGATTGATGGACTGGAGATCATTTTATTCGGTCTTTTTTCCCGAATGTGTACTCTTTTGCATGAAATACTTTATCTCATGTTTGCCTTCATGGTAGATGGGTGAGAAATATTTGGCATTGGCAGTCTTTATGTCGGCGTATCACCTCTTCTGTCATAAATGAGTTTGGCTTTCTTACTTTTATATTTCTGACATTGAAGATCAACATGTATGGAGACTTAATAATAAGGTTTTTTCTGTGAATTCGCTCTACAAATTTGTTGACGGTGGGGGTCCTCCGTATCCTTATTATTCGTTGATATGGAACTCGGCAGTCCCGCTCAAAGTTCAAATTTTTCTTTGGCTACTCTCTTTTAACAAGTTGTTTAGTAAAGAAATTCTTTTAAGGAGAAGATGGCAAGGGGGTGTTTCATGCATTTCATGTGGTTATGAACTAGAAAACACAGCTCACGTATTTGAATGTCTTGTCTCTTTGGGGGCTTGGAATTATTGCATACCTTATTTTCAGACCTCCCTTGTTCATGCATCTGATCATGATTTTTCAGCAATTGGATTTTGTCAACACCTGCTAACTTAATTCCAGCATGGCAACATTTTTGCTTTATTACTTGCTGGATTTTATGGATGGAAAGAAACAATAGACCCTTTAATGATAAGTTTAGAGGTACAGGTGAGCTTCTATTTATCATATTTAAGCTCTTTATGGAATGGGCAGCTGCAGCTCATGTTATGAAGAGGGCAAAAATCATGGCTTTGATTGATATACCACCAGATTTTTCAAGTTTTACTCGATGAGGGATGTGAAGCTACAATGACGGATCCACCGACTTTAAGCTACGAGCAATTGACTGTGAAGAAATAAAGGGATAATTTTAGCATTAACTACAGCCTCTATGTCCTGCAACATTAAGAGGAAGAAGAAAATTATAAAGGTTTGCAAACTTCCTTCATGTTGAGCACACAAGGAACATGAATAGCTATGGCATCATTCATGTTTGTTATTTTGTTGGAGGTAAGATTAAGTTATTTTTGTGTAAAGTAGGAAGAGATTTACACTTGTTAGGTGTATGTTTGAGTTGCGAGTAACGACTATGGTCCGCTCCCTCGTTCTTCTATGGGTTAGAAACTTAACCTAGCTCTTGTAAACTTGTACTCTTGTACATATTTGTTTTTATATCATTTTTTATGAGCAGGGATTTCCCTGCTTCTTCTCCTAAAAAAATGATAATGATAATGACATAGACACCACCCTAGAGAGTATCAAACATCCATATAAAATATATTTAAAATGTTCATTTTTTGGACCATTAGTGAAATAAACATTTCTTCAATAACAATGGATATTCCTTCATCTTTGTATTATTGTTTTGTTGGTTTTGTATTGGAAGGACAGTATATTGAAGTTTCTTATTCCATTGATGCAAAAGAAAACTTTGGGCATCAAAGATATATAGGAGAGATGTCTCTCTTATACTAATAAAATAATCAACTTTCCGTAACCTTTTTTTAATGATGGGCATCATCCATCTTGTTCTTCATGACTCGGATTGATTTTACATATAATTTTTTTATGTGTGCATGCTCTAAAATATGTTGCTCAGCCTGCATGCCGCCATCGACTCTGTATTTCTCAATGAGCAAACGAATATTTAGAAACACACATTTTCTCATTTTAAAACAAGTTAATCAATCTCTCATAGCGTATTATTTATGAATGATACAGAAAATGATAAATACAAATGAAAGCATCCAAATATAATGAACATTGCAAGGAATCCAAACTCAGAAAAAAAAACGCAGGGGATAATATTCAGATTTCCTTTTCATTTATCAGTTTATCTTTGTATTTCCTTCGAAAGCCAACATCGACCGTATAAATATATAGAACCAATTTGAATACATTAACACAAGAATATAAAAAAGCCGCAATCAATTCTCTTTACAACCTATAAACAACAAAAGAGCTACTGAAATCACGCAGAAGTCAATTTTTTCAGTAAACCACCATCAAGAAATTTCTTCTCGTCTTTAAGCCTGAGACAGATTCAACTCCTACGAGCACTGGCAATAATCCTGTCCAAAAAATTAACCAGTAAAAATTAGAAATATTAAAATTAATATTAAAGTTGAACGAAGTTTTAAACTAGTTAATAATTATCTAGAATTTATTTTACCTTCTGATTGCATTTTCTGCTTTGAAGATTTATGGCAATTTGTTGTTCCTGTCAAACTCTGTCAGCACCTCATGGGTATAAGTAGCAAATTAACTATGATACTAAGCCGAGATATTAACAAGTGCCACTGTATCCTAGCGGTATAGCCTCTTCGCAGCTGAGCAAGAGGCATGGAGTTCAAATCCCGTATGCATCAGGTTTCGGCCTATTATTCCCAAAAGAAAAAAAAAAGGCGAGTCGGTTACTTTTGCTTCAAATTTGGATGAATTATGGATGAAGAGCTATCGACATGCAAAAGAGTACATTTTGTATATGGATAGGGAGGCCAGTTGTGATCACTCTGCATTGCTAGGGATACGAGTGTTTTAGGAATCAACAAGTAGAGGTCATTCATGCTATTTATGTAATTTATAGTAAAAGGTATACATCTCAGAAAGGGTAAAAGTCCGACAGAAACCTGGAAATTAACAAAGTAAGAAAAAATCAAATTCATTAGAGAACAAAAACAAGCATTTTGATCCCATAACAAGCCAAACCATCGTAAACTTGAAACCTTCGCCAATCTCCTTGCTTCTAGCTTCCAACATCATTCGCTTTTAAAAGTTAGTGCTTGGGGCTTCGCTATAATCGAAGTGTCGACCTCCTTGATTTCATCACCAAAGCTTCTAGAAGACAACTCATTCTATAAATAGTATTGCATTTCAAACCTTAGGATTCAACAGCAATAACAATGGGCTATATCGGTTTGATTTTCGGGGCTTTAGGAGTGTGCCTAGCTTCAGTTGTTTGGAAGCTGTTGGTTTATCTAACATGGAGGCCTTTTGTTATAACAAGGAAGTTCAGGAACCAAGGTTTGAGGGGACCCGAGTACAAGTTTTGGTCCGGGAGCATCGATGAGATCAAGCGACTGAAGACAGCTGCAAGAGGCATCGAGATGGATGTCAACTCTCATGATATCGTTCCTAAAGTTCTTCCAAACTATTTCAAGTGGATTCCTCAATATGGTATATATATATTTTTCTCGTGTTATTAGTATCTCTTCTGCCATTGCACCAAAACTCCAAAGTTGTGAAAGTTATGAGATACATATTTTTAGACGTCCCTAACGGAATTTTTTAAAATTCTTTCTTACACGCACTATGTGACATTTGAATTAGTGTTCCTTCCACTGCACCAGACTCGAAAGTCATGGTGAGGATTAAAGGTTTTTATTCGGTTTAACAACACAAAACACCCCAGTAGTTTACCATGTACAGCACTTATACATACTCAAGTGATTTATTAGTGCAAAGACCTCATCCATTCATTGACCAAACCCTCAAATTCTACTCTAAACAACACAGAGTTCAATCAAACAATCATTCGAGTTGTTTATTCTTTGTAACGATGTATGTGCATCAACCTCAGGGGATACCTTCTTCTATTGGTTTGGGCCACAATCAAGGTTGTGCATCACAGATGCAGAAATGGTGAAGCAGGTGCTATCAAACAAGTTTGGTTTCTACACCAAGGGTAAAAACCACTCTGGAATATTGGCTCTCTTGGGTAAGGGATTGGTTCTAACCGAAGGGGCGGAGTGGGCTAGACACAGGAGGATTGTTAGCCCTGCCTTCACCATGGACAAGATCAAGGTCAGTTTTCCTTTGCGTCCGTTCTTATCGCCAAATCAATTCATTGACAAGAACTCTATGATCAAAGAGGCGCCTGTCGATTATTGAATGTCAATTAGGAATGTCAATTAGCAAGTTATAAAACATTAAATTGTTGTTTAATCACAGGCAGCCAAGGAGAGAGCCCTTCATAATTCCCTTATTATATTAAAGCATATACCAATGAGCAATAGCTCAGTTGGTATAGGCAGTTCCCCTCTTGGGGAGGGTGCGGGGTTCGTACACCAAGAACCCCAGGAGGGGAAGTGGCCACAAATTGGCAAATTCAAGGTCCCCAGGGTGCATATGTGCTAGTGTGTGATGTGTGCGTGGATGTGTTTGTGTGTGATGTATGCTAGGTTAAGGCTTACAAGCCAGTGCCCACAAAAAAAGAGAAAAAAAGCCTACAAGGCAATAAATATACATGGTGATATGATAAGATGCTATAGAAAATTGAATTAAACTCTAGGCCATCGATAGAGCCAGAGAAGGAAACGCGCGCGCATGCGCACACACAAAATTCTAACATTTGAATTTGCACACAAATCTTAAGCATGCTTTTATATTTCCTTTTGTGAAGAAAAGGTGGAGTATGGTCATTAAGTTCCATTAAAGTGTGGATAATGAAACACCATCTAGGTTAAAAAGTAGAGCAAATAATGCCATCACAAAAACGAAACACCACCACAAAAATCAAATATCATTGCATATGAGAGGATAGGTTGAGTTCGCTCGCTATAGGAACTAAAACAAGGAAATCACAAGTTCAAAGCAACCGGCATAAGCGAAATAGGAGGGGAAAAATTCGAGGTCTCTCTCTCTACTAAGAAACTGTTACACTTCTTTAACATCAATTTAAGTGTGATTTGTAGGGGATGACAAAGAAAATGTCAGGCTGTGTTCTATCTATGCTAGATAGTTGGCAATGTCAAATAGCTCAAGGGAATAACGGGATAGACGTCAACAAACAATTCGAGGAGCTAACGGCCGATGTCATCTCTCATACTGCTTTCGGGAGCAGTTACATTTTGGGAAAGGAAGTTTTTATGGCACAGAAAGAGCTCCAAATGCTTGTTTTATCAACCATGCTCAACATAGACATCCCTGCCTTCAGGTAATGTTTAACTTTACCATGATAATATTTCAAGCCTGCGAAGAGCATTGTTATACTATCTTACATCTTCTGCAGTTATCTTCCAACTAAGAAGAATCGACAAATATGGAAGCTCGAAAGGAAAGCGCGGGATAATCTTGTAAGTATCATTGAGAGCAGGATGAATTCCAAGGATTCGGGCTACAGCAACGATTTGCTCGGGTTGATGATTGAGTCGGTTCAGAAGCAAGAGAAAGGAATGGGATTGAGCACGAACGAGATTATAGATGAATGCAAGACTTTCTTCTTCGCCGGGCATGAAACAACCTCCCATTTGTTAACATGGACTATATTCTTGTTGAGCACAAACCCGGAGTGGCAAGAGAAGTTAAGAGATGAAGTTGTGAGCGAGTGCGGGATGGAAATTCCCAATGCCGACAACCAAACAAAGTTCAAATTGGTAAGTCAAATCAACAATCTCTTGTTTGGGTTTGGAGTTGAGGTATGATTTCTCTAGTTTTGTGCAATTATCCACATTTAACTTTCAAAAGCAAAACTTCATGTTGTTTGGCTATGGTTTCAGAGTTGAGATACCTGAAGTTGTCTCAACTTAAAGCCAAGACAAATGAAAATTCACCTTTCCAACCTCATTTATCCATAGACGAGGAATAAATAGAGTTCGGAGAGCCCTCCACTAAAAAAAATAAAAGATAAAAACCCTCCAGTTACCGCAATTCATATCATACGATATAGAGTTCGGAGAGCCCTCTACTAAAAAAAATAAAAGATAAAAACCCTCCAGTTACCACGATTCATATCATACGATATATGATATTTTATAATATGTTAGGCTCAAATTATAAACATGTTTCAAACATATTTAGGTTAAATCAGTGTTCATATTTTTTATTTAGTATATATTTATCTTCTCTTTTGATTATCTCATGCTTGGTCATATATACGACCTTTTAACATTTTCCCGCACTAATAATAGCTCTATGTTTAACATTTTCCATCATTGTTTAATGTTGTCATGCTAGCTTGATATCATATTTATCTTTATAAGATTATATATGTAGTCGTGTTCATGTATCCTATATTTTGAGATCTTGTCGTGTCGCCGTATCACATCGTGTTGTATTCGTGTCCCTGTATCCATGTCCATGCAACCTTGCATGGAAATGATACAAGATCGATATGTATCCCGATCTGATAACTTTGATCCTAACTCCAAACTTAACCAAGGTCTTAAACATCACCAACCATGTCTTTCTCATGCAGGTGACAATGGTTCTTTTGGAAACATTGAGGCTATATTGCCCTGTGATCATGACCATGAGGGAGGCTGCTAAAGACATGAGCTTGGGAGGCTTAAAGATACCTAAGGGCACAACATTGACACTTCCTATGGCTATAATCCACCGAAAGAAAGAGCTTTGGGGCGACGATGCAAATGAATTCAATCCGCTACGGTTCGAGAACGGGATCTCGAAAGCCTCAAAACATCCAAAGGCATTGCTCGCGTTTTCGATAGGCCCGAGGGCGTGCATCGGGCAAGACTTTGCGATGATGGAAGCCAGGATAGTCGTCGCTATGATCCTGCAGAGGTTCTCATTCTCACTCTCCCCTGATTACAAGCACATGCCTGAAGACATGCTTACATTGCAACCTCTGCATGGGCTCCCTATTGTTTTCAAGCCTTTGGCTGTTTGAGATCAGTTAGCCATCGCAAAATTTCTCTTCCTACATGAAATGCGTGTGAATTCTAACTAAAAGCAAGTAATATGATATATGTGGTTATTGGCATGCTTGACATGGAAATGGTTGCTCCCAATCAGGGGGCGGAAGCATGGATTTTGATCAGAGCAGACACATGACTGATGGCAAGATCTAATTGAAATGTCCAATTACATGATTAACGAAAATCATATTCTAATTTAACAACTGGACAAAAAAAATTAAATGAAGTTAGTTGTAGACAATGAAATTTCAATATGGGACTAAATTTTTCTTGTTTATGAAAAATTGCCCAATAATATTGATGCTCATTTAAGATAAAATAAATTTTAATTTCCTAAGTGATGGAACTTGAACATCTAACTTTTAGGTAAAAGCAAACAACAATACCCCTTGAGCTAGACACTCATTAAGATATATTTATGATATTAAAAATATATATGTGGATCAACAAAGTCCAACACTCACTTGTAACCTGCATTAGTTTGCTTTTTGCTTTTCCAAATTTCAGAGGGCGCACGTACCCCTCACCTCCGGTTTTAGATCCGGCCTAGTCCCAATGATAATTAGAAGAAGCTCTTAGAAATTTAGCGAACGAATACAAAATTATGACCATCAAGCTATCTCTAATCCATATGCTACATATGATTGCGGACCAAAGACATGCTAGTTCAGAATTGAGAAATACGCGTAATTACTCCAGTCAACCGGATTAGTTCTGTTATTTTCTTGCTTTTTTAGTTTTATCTCAAGATGGATGATTCGGATGTAAGCACACATCTTTATTTTTTCCTAGATACTATTAAAGAAAGCTACAGCTCCAATATTTGTCATATAAAAAGATATGCTTGTGAATAATGTAGATGGTCCACTTTCTTCCCCTAAATGGAAAGAAAAATACATACATAGTGGCAACACAGTGTGAGATTTATATGATAAGGAATTAACCAACAATTTAAAGGAAACTATTCCAACAATCATTACAAGACTCAAAGTAAGGAATTGCAAAGTGATTAAATACTCAAACAAAACCGTGGTTTCAGATACCTTAACCTTGTCCTTACAAAGCAAGGAATTGCAAAGCGATTAAATAAAAGAGAGAGATGCGACTCAAACCTCCTTTTGTCCCAAAGAATCCAATCTCCATCACGAAGGAATTGATCCCATTTCGTGTGGGCCGCATCATCGCCAGGAACCCTAACCCTAACCCTAAAAAATCTCCATTTGATTGCGATGGACGGTCCCCCTACGCAATCCAGCCCATAAATACACATGGTTTGCCTAGGTTGGATGTTTTCGTTGAAGTCCCGGAATATATGCCCATATCTACTTATATAGTCCCTAAAAAGCTTGATATTTAGTTTAAGGACCCTAGAATTTTTTAATCATATATATATATATACCGTGGGCCATGAATATTGTGGGTGTGTAAATGGCTATTCAAATCAAACTGTTATATGCTAATGGAATGATTGAATAGTAAAGCACCTTGTTGCAAAGGGTCTAGTCAACATATAATCGATACATATTGAGTTTGGCGATACCTTCAGCTCAGTCGCTAAACCGAAAACTGTTAGAATTGGTGAGGGATATTGGATTTGAGTTTGCGGCCAAAAAGATTTGGGCAATCTTCATCATTTCTTTCTTGGAATTAAGATTATTCAACATAAAATAGGCTTATTTCTCTGTAAATTAACCGAACATAGTACTTGTGATCTTCTAACAAAAGTAATGATGGCTAATGCTAAGCCTCTTTTCTACGTACCCGGATGTTGTCCAAGTGCGAATTACTTTCACAAGAGTTTTGATGATGAACCACATGTGGACCCAACAGAATATCGAAGCGTTGTAGATGAGCGAGAATGACTCATCCTAACATGTCATGGCTTTTTGTTTGCTGTGAACTAAGTTTATCATCAGTTCATGCATAATCCCTCACGAGCTCATTAGCCTATGTGAAGCGCGCGCATTTTTCGATATTCAAAACCATACAATCACAATTGGTTTGGCTTGAGTCAATTCAGTATGGACACATTTTGACGTCTTTTGGACTCAAAATAGATATAGAGGCCTCTCACTCATTCCACGTTCATTCTCTTTCCCATGTGTAAATTAAGTCTTGTGGCAAGGAGAGAAAGAGAGGATGAAGTAGAGATTTCACAAGAGTTTTGAGTTGAATTATTTAGTATTCCGCGTCATATTGGAGAAGATTAGGCCTTATTTATTTAGAAGAAGTTTTTTCAAAATGGGGTTGTTGGTTTGAAGCTAGCCGTTAACAAATATCATGTATAAATCTTAAAGACTGGACAAGAGACCGATCATATGAGGTTTGTAGTTTACATAAAGAAACATATAACCAATTCTTTCTAAAATGTCATTTGAGGGTCGAGATTTCGACCATAATGCAACAGCTCGTTTGGGATTGCATGGCTAAGCAATGAGATTGAGTAAATGGCTTTTAATTAGGATCCACCAAATTTGGAGATTTTTTTAATGTTGCAATAATTTAATGACAATCATCTGCTTTTGTTTTTGCTTGTGGAATGGAATAAATTCTTCAACAATAAAGAATTAAGCTAATATGATAAATTGTTAACTATTGAGTTTCTTTTCAAATTCTTAGCAGCCAGCTGAAGGTCAAAAAATAAAATGAGGAATACACCGAACTACTCTGTTCTTTTAGAGGAATTCTGAAACTAGCTATTTTTTGGTATTTTGTTTATCTCATCCAAGACAGATTATTCTAATATAATTAAAAACCTTTTTTTACCACTATTGATGTAAGCTATGGCCGAACTTTTTATGATTCTATTTAACGAGTACTTCGCCCTATAAAATCCGTGTCTTGCCAAATCTCCAAACGCTTACGGGCCACCTTTTTGTTATATCAGACTTCATGTCCTCGATTAGGCCTTCTTTTTGCTAGGTCAGACACTTCGTCTTTGATCGGTCCTTCTTTAGCCGGATTACACTCTACATCCTTGATCGAACCAACTTTCGCTGGATCGAACTCCACATCCTCGATCGAGCTTCCTTCATGTTTGTCAGTGCGGACTCCTTGACCGGGTATCCTTTTCATCTGATCAGACTCCATGTTTTCGATTAGGTTTCTCCATACTGGATCTGCCATGAGGGCATGGCCGACCGATCACAAGCATGAAGACATGCCTACATTACAACCTCAGTATGAACTTGCTGTTGTTTTTCAAACCATTTTTCGGCTGTTACAAATGAATCTGTCATCACAGAACTTGTCTTTTTACATCACAAGCACGTGAACTCTAACAAAAATAATAAGCAAACAACCAATTTAGTTATTGGCATGCACCACAACTAAGAACAGCTGTATACACCCTACTATTTATACCATATATGCTATAATTTCATTTTGGATGTATCTGGTTTTTTTTAGATCGGACACAACACAAGCTAAAGTAAGATCATGCCGCAATTCGAGAAGGTGAGTTAAATGACTGCACAGGTGGGTGGCAGTCAAGAAAGCATGGATCCTTCCACTTTTCAAGACAATAACAGATAGCCATTAAACTTGAAGGGTGTTTTAGATAATAATAAGAAGAAGAAGAAGAAGAAGAAGAAGAAGGTGTTGAGATATTGTGAGATTAATCGTCCCATAGCTTATCTTGCTATTATGACCGAAACATTTTGGACAGTTGATGGAGCTCCTTTTCGGGCCTCCGTCAGATGTTGTCTTCCGTTGATCTCCCGGTGGACTTAGTTGTTTATCCTCCGTTGCGTGTGGGTCTCAATGGGTTTTTGGAGGAAGAGCTGAAGTGAGGGAGTAGGTGCCGAGTACCTGCAAAGAAGTTCCGGGATGGTTAGGTACCACCAAGGACCGTCCGACGCTTAGTGATGAGATCCGAGCAGAGTAACGGCATAAAAGGGCCAAGAATTGCTTACTTGTCCCCTCTGTGATGGGGGTTTATATAGCAGTGGAGCACGCAGCAGCGGGCGTGAGAATCTCGCCGGCAGTTACGCTTCCGACGTCACGCCCGTGTAAAGAGCGGATCGCCCATCAATGGGGATCGTGATGGCGTGGAACGTGGGACGTTGCTGGCGTAGAATCCGCGCATGGCGAGATTCGCGGAGCGGCGGTTACGCCTGGGAGTAGGTCGGAGGGCCGAAGAAGACGTCCTCGGCGAAAGCTCGGGGATGAGCAAGGAGGCCGAGGAGTCTTTGCCCTGTGGTAGCTCGGGGGCGAGCTGAGAGGCCAAGGAGACCAATTTGGGGGGCTAGCTTGTGCTTGCTGGTCGGGCACGGGTGTCCTGATCGGCCCCCTGCGGGCCCTTTCTTCTGAGTTCTGGGACACGTCACCTGCCACGTGTCATGATCCTATAGACCACCGATATTGAGCATCATCATTAGCCCCCCCCCCACTCCTGTCCCGACCAGATAGCGGTCGGGTCAGGAGTGGTCTGCCGGGCCGCCTAAGGTGAGATCCCTTCTAGGGTTTCGTTGGGACGAGTCCTCGGGCCGTCGGTTGTCTTTTCCGCTAGTGAATCAGGGCGAGAACTTTGCATTTAAAGAAGGTGCGCCGGTTCGTGCGCTTGGCAGTTGAAGTGACGGCCCATGTGTCGAGTGTCGATTAGCCGATGCGACGTGCACAGGTCTGCGGCGTCTGATGGGACGCGGTCCAGCGTTGGGCTGCCACGTGGAATGATCAGAGCCGCTGGGCGCGAGGAGCCATTTCGGCGGGAGACGATGGGCGCCATTGGATGAGGCCGTATGCGGTAATAAATACGGGTGGGGCCCGCCCGTGGGCCCTTACTCTTTCATATTTCTCTCTCTCAAGCCCCAGCTGCTCGGCGCTCGTCTCCCCTCTTTCGTTTCTAACCTTTGAAGAATTTCTTTCCCAGGTTAGATGTCTTCCCTTGTAGAATCAGTAGACGTTGTAGGAGTAGATGCTAGGGTTCCTTTAGATGTGTCCGAGTCTCCTCGGGGAGCAAGGGCTGAGCCCTCTCCTCGGGGCCGTGAGGCGGGGGCCGCCTCCAAGGAGGAAGTGATTTGTATTTCAAAAATATTTCTAAACCGCAATCAAGAACGCCGTCGCTTGGTAGCTAGCAGGTGAGTACGGGTCGGTCCACAGGGATTTTGTGTTTTCCTAATCGCTCTAACGAGTTAATTCCGATGGGTGTCGGATTGATTATTTCTAAAACCTAAATTGATTTATACTAAGATTATCTAGATCTAAGTCTTGCTAGGGTTAGGTCTAGAGTAAGTTGGGAGATTGAAGATTTCCTCACTGCTTTCAATGCCCTATTTTAGATCTATTAGGTGTTATGGTAATTATCAATAAAAGGGATTAGTACCATCGGGAAGAAACGGTGTTTTTTCATCTAGGTTCTTGTCCTTCCTTTATCGATCATTACTCTAACCTTCATGGAAAACATACACAACCGGTCCTTTATACTATGGTATTACCGTTACCTCGAGGGGTAAGGTGCCGCAGGGAGCGGTGTGTGCGTGTATGCATGGAGTTCTAATTATTATGTGTGATGGGGCAAGAAAGGGGTGAGAGAGTTCATCTCTCAAACCTTTCCCTAAAGCTAACCTTAACAAGCGAGGAGACTACTCGTTCATTAGGGAATTTAATGACATTCTAAATTAAAAGTAAACTAAGGCAATGAAAATAAAGAAACTTACTAATTTTTATTGACGGCTCTCTCCAAACATCAACACAGTACAGATCTGAATTTATGAAATGAAAAGAGGCATACCCTAAAAAAGGTTTTAGGGTCTCTATTTATAGATTCATAGAAACCCTAGGTTACAATCGTGTCATGTCTGCTTTTACAAAAATACCCCCTAAGAAAAAGACCAAGTCAACGAGCCGCAGCGCACCGAAATTTTTCCCACCGACACGGGCATAACCCGGCCGCGGTTCCGCGGCCAATAGCATACCTTGACCGCGGTTCCGCGGCTAAGTTGGAAGATGGATGCTTCATTTTTTCTGCGATGCTTCTGGGTGTTTTTGTCTTCCTATTTCTTTGGTTCTTTTCTCAGGTTGGCTTCTAGGGTTCTTCCAGATCTCCACAGTGAATAATTGTAGTGGACTTTTACCGTTGCTTCGTAACGAAGTCTTGAACCTTGCACTGCCTTGTACTTTGTGAACTGATCTTCGTGTAGGCTTGATCACGATTCCAACATTTATTGGTCGTAGTCTCACTTTTGTATCGTCTTTTTTCTTTTTTCACTGTTTTTGTCCCGAGAATCTGTAACCTTCAACTATGTAGCAGACATGGGTCAAAACCACCTGTTTATTTGTAAAATGACTAGGCATGGGAAATATAATAATACAATATTATGATATGAACAAATACCCCCAAATTTATCTTTTGCTAGTCCTCGAGCAAACCTAGTTTTATTCTCAACAAAAACCTAACCTCACTTTCGCAGGGAAACGCGATTGCACTGAGCTCGTGCAACAAGCTGTTAAACCTCTAGGTGTCCCTAGTAGGAGGAGTGTTGTCTCCTGAGGGTTATCAGCGGATACTACCCACAAAATCCTATCAATTTGGCCTATTAACTTTTATTCTCCAATTAGGTTTTCTAACAAGGAATTCTATTATCTTCGACTCATAAATTATCCACCCGTATTCTTCACGCTTCCGTATTATTTAACTTAAGATTATATATGTTTTGTAGACTTACTTAGCTTTTAGCATCTCTTAAGTTTTCCTTCTAGGGTTCTATCTCAACTTAGGAATTTTTATCATCTTTACTAAAAATACAAGTCATATTCTTCATTCCTATCTCTTATCTAAATCCCAATCACATACCCCTACGTGTGTGTATATAGCACCCCTACACTTGGAAATTCAAATCAAGCAATCATACTCTTGTCCGTTGTCCAAAGCACTTCTTAATTGGTGAATTTTTTAGATGAGTTTTGCTAACACATCCTTCATGCGACCGTTAATACTTCTTGAGGTATCAACAACCGATTACAAGATGTGTTTGCATATTAAAGCGTAATTCCTAGTCCTGTAACACCCAAGGCTTTAGCAGTGACTCCCAAACCAGTTGGTCTAAGGCACTAGGTGATGAAGCACCCTCGCTAAATATTTTTCTATTTTTGCAGCCTAAGTAATCATAAAAACCAGTGTTCATTTTTTTATTATCTCTTTATTCACACTTGAATTTTTTATTTTATTTCCTTCATACTAATAGTACTTTAGACAAGAGCATTTCAAGGTCTCCTCTACTATTCCAAGTTTCAAGGTTCGTGTTTATGCAAGTTGTAGGGTATATATTTTCAGAATCTAGACTTAAGCTAGGAATTATTTTTCAAACTTATAATTTAATAAAAACATCAATACTCTTCCCTTGTTTTAACTTAGCCCAAGAAGTGAACTCAAAATTTGTCTATTTCTAAATAAACTACAAAGACATATATTTTCTACCATTGACATATATTTTCTACCATTAAACTTTAAGAAAGATTATTTTTAGGGTTTTTAATTTACTAAGTCTAGGATCTAGTTGTTCCTAGCTAGTTAACCGTTTTGTCAAACTCAAGTCAATTATGGCCAAAATTGAATACTTTAATTTTTATAATTTTTCAATTTTTTTCAATTTTTATGGGTTTAAAATAAGTATGCAAATGCAAAAATATACACATGAATGCGAAGGAAGAAGGCTTACCGAGCATACCCCCAAACTTAACTTTGACAGTGTCCTCACTGTCATGCTACACCAAGAGGGTCAAAATGTCGGCACTCCCCTGTTTATTTATTTATAAAAAAAAAATTATTATTTTTTTTATTTTATTGTTAAAAGAAAAACAAAAATATATATACAGAAAGGCCCCCCAAACTTCATTGAAACAATGTTAAACGTCATTGCCAAACTTTGTAAAGACCAAACGTCAACACCAACCAGTCGAAAAATTTATCTGTATAAAGTATCAGTTGGTGGAAGAACATGTTGTACCGATCCAAAAAGAATTGGGGAAGATAGAAGTGGTGGTATGGAAAGTGTGGAAGTGAATAGATATGAGGTGGTGATGAATCAAAACGAGAATGTGAATGATCAGCAATCAGTGGAATATTGGCATTCTCGTAGCTTATTAATAGAAAAAAGGGTGGTTCAACTTCTAAAGGAGAAGATTGACTAACCACACTATCCCCAAGATGTTTCTGTAGATCCTTTAACGACTTGGCATCATCCATCATATGTATATGATATTCAATTATGAGGGAACTAATCTCCTCGATGTCCGCCATAGTCCAGCCGAAAGCTTGCCGCATATCTTGTAAGACCATTAAAAGGGCTTTCTCTTGCTCGAGGGCTAGAGAGGCCGATATGATAACAGTAAAAGTCTCATTCTCACCTATGTAAGCATATTTAAGGTGAGACAGCAAAGGCGTGAGTTCGAGTTTCGGAGGAGAAACGATCATAGGTAAAATTGGGGAATCTACCTCGAACTCAAAGGACTCCAACACAGGTTCGAAATCACTGCAAACAACCGATTCGGATGGTTCAACTAACTCATCCAAAAATTCAAAAGACTCATATTCGGACGGCGAGTCGTCAAAATCATCCGAAAAAGTGAAACATTCATAATCAATATCGGTTGTATCAATTGTGGTAGATTCAAGGAGGGACGCACTAGTGACGTCAAAACTGTTGTCATCAAACAGAAATCTTTCAAGCTCGCAGTCCTCCTGCGTGATTTCGTGAATAAAGCAAACTTCACGTGTACTAGTTTTAAGCACCGGGGGGGGCAGACTTCCTAACTTGTAAATATTGAACTCACTAGACGTCTTCCCGAAGGATAGAGTCATGGAGCCATTGCGACAATTTATTACGACATTGGAAGTGGCCAAAAATGGTCGACCGAGGATCACCAGAATTTGGTTTCGTGGGTTAGCAACAGGTTATGTGTCCATAACAATAAAATCAATGAGGAATATGAAGTCCCCTACTTTGATCAACACATCCTCTAACTCACCCCTAGGATGGGTGATCGATCGATCAGCCATTTAGAGAGTACAACGAGTTGGTTTCAACTCTCCAACCCCTAATTGCTCGTACACGTGGTAAGGAAGCAGATTAACACTAGACCCAAGATCTAAAAGTGCTCGATTGATTTTCTTATCCCCAATTGTTATTGAAATCGTAAGACAGCCGGGGTCCTTTCGTTTTTGGGGTAAGGGTTGGGGTTGGTTAATAGCATTGCTCACTGCACTAGCCACTAGCAGTTTCTTGGGTATTTGAGACTTTCTCTTCGAGGAGCATAAGTCCTTTAAGATTTTCGCATACGAAGGGACTTGTTGGATTGCATGCAAGAGAGGTATATTTATGCTAACCTGTTTAAATAACTCCACAATCTTCTCCATTTGTGGAGTTGGTTTATTGGGACTCAACCTGTTTGGAAATGGAGCATTTTAAAAATCTGTTGAGTCCAAAGTCTGTGGAGTAGAATATGGATTTGGAACGGATCCCAGTGTGGGTGTGTTCGTGAAGTGAGAAGTGGGCCCGTTCGGATTAGAAGAAGAAGAAGAGCCTTTTGAAGAATGAAGAATAGGCTCTAGCGAAGAAGATGAAGGTGAAGAAGAACAGGATGGAGAAAAAGAAGAAGAAGAAGGAGAACCACCGGCGGGGTGTCATCACTAATACCCATATTATTTTGAATACTTTTCCAGATCTCAACGTGGTCACCACATTTACATTATGATTTTGATATTCATATGCGACATGTGCGTTGTGTGTGTGACCGAGATTTGGCAATGGTTGAGATGGAAGCTTTCCCTTTTCTCTCTCGCTCAACGCAGCAGTTAGTTGTGCAATTTGTGCCTCAATAGATTTGATGCATTGATCGTATGAAGCATTGTTGTGCACCAAAGACTGGATGGAATTTTCCAACCTTGCTGCGGATTCTGTAGATTGTTTGAGAAACGCATCTAGACTTTTTTCTAGAGAGATAACCTTATCATCATTTGGTTGAACAAAATTGTTCGTTTGATTTGGATAAGGTTGTGGTTGGAAAGGTTGCTGGTATTGAGTTTGTTGGGGTGCTTGTTGTGGAGGAGGAGGAGGTCTTTCAAAGTTGTTTCCTTGGAGTTGTTGATTTTGATTCCAAGCAAAATTTGGGTGACTCCTCCAACCCGGATTATAAGTCGAAGAGTAAGGATCATTTTTTTGTCGTTGCAGAAAGGCAGCATTGACTTGATCTTATCCTTGAACAGGTGGATTGTAAGGACACTCTTCGGTAAGGTGTGATGGATCCGAATAACAAGCACAAACAGTTCGTGGGGGTAAAGCAGGGGCAGGAGAAGACGATGAGATTTTGGCCTCAATGGCTTCTAGCTTTTTCGTAAGTGCCGCCATTTCGGCCTTTATAGCAATAGACATATCTAATTGATGTATGCCTGCCCTAGATTGACTAATAGAAGAAGATGATGTGGTCTTGGTGCTCTCCCACTGAATTGTTTGTTCACTAAGATCCTTGAGAAACTGCCAAACTTCCTCACTAGATTTGGTTAGAAAGTGACCTTGACAAATGGTTTCTAGCAACTGCTTCGTTGCTGGGTTCAATCCCTCGTATAATATTTGGCAAAATTGCCAATTTTCGATCCCATGGTGAGGTCATTGAACAAGTAGGTCTTTGAATCTTTCAAAACACTTCCAAAATGGTTCGGAAGGAAGCTGGGAAAATTGTATTATCTCATTGCGAATTCTCGCGGTCTTGTGATGAGGATAAAACTTTTTAAGAAAAGCTTTGACAAACTCGTCCCAATTTCTAATTGAATGTGATGTTGTGCTGTATAACCACTTCTCGGCTAAGTCACATAAGGTGAAAGGAATGGCCCTTAACCTTATAGCATCATCTGATAATTGGGTTGTCTTCATCATGGCGCAAACGTTTTGGAATTTATTGATAAAGATATAGGCATCTTCGGATTCCAATCTGTGAAATTTTGGCAGCATATTGATGAAGTGGGGTTTTATCTCAAAATTGTCCCCATTTGCCGGTGGGAGTGAAAGACAGGTAGGTAAGGAGGTGCGGACAGGGTAGAAGAGATCCTGGAGCGCGATTCGTTGGGACGCTACAACAGGCGGGTGATTCGGGTTATTCGCACCTAACGGAGGTGGAATCAGTCCCGTGGGTAAGGTGTTGTTGGGATTATATCCCGACATACCTTCGGAAGAAGAATTTGAAGGTCGGGGTAAGGAAGTGGAAAGAATTTCGACTTCGGAGTCGAAAGGTTCGTCGGTCGGTACCAATGAAACACGGACTAATCGGGCGCTAGTGTCCCCAGTCCACACGGACATACACTAAAGAGGTAGTGTAGTAAAAAAAAAGTGAAAAACAGAATGTGGGGGTAAGAAAATGTCAATGAGAAGAAGGTGGGTGATGGTGGGGTGCACGGATTTTAAGCGACAAGTTGCAAGTTTTTTTTTTATAAATTTTTTTCCTTTTTTCTTTTTCTCTTTATTTGGAACTTTTGCAAAAAAAGATTTTTGATAAAGGGCTTTCACACACTTTCGATCAACCACAAATGCACAATCAGGCCTAGATCTAGGGTTACCTAGGTCAGCTAGACAGCTCCTAACTGTTCCAAAGGGCTAGAAATAGGACCTCAAACCGCCTCTTCGCCGCCAATTGCGGCCAGGTAAGTGCCATGTGAGTGGGAGGCTCTCCACTACAAGTAGTGACCCTAATTAAGTAACCACTCGCCTTAGACACACTTGCCTAGACACCGCAAAGTCAGGTTAAGATTAACGGCCGATGCCTACAACTAGTCCTCTGTCCTATTGAGCGCGACGTCCTTAGGGCTGAGTCTAGTATTTTTTAATTAAATATGGTCAATGCAAATGCCTTATGTGATTTCTGGGGTCCTGGGAAGGGTGATGAAATCCCCACCCAATCTGGATTGGTCTCAAACCCCTTAAAGTCCGATTAAAGATATGAAAAACAGAAAAAAATCACTTGCAATCAATTTTTTTTATTTTAAGCGCGGCGCAAAGAATCCTGCACAGGATCAATTATTGGAAGGGGGAGATTTTTTAGGCGCAAAGAATCCCGCAGAAGATTTGACAGAGGAGATATTTGAGGTTGCAGAGGAGAGAGAAAGAAATCTTACGGTGCAAATTTCACGCGGTGAGGTCACTTCCCCACCGCGAATCCGTCGCCAATTGCTCTTCCCGACCGTGGTTCCGCGGTCTTTAGTGAGGCTCGGTTCCCGAGAATTTTTTGTACGTGATGAATCGTCCAGGCCGCGGCGGTTCCGCGGTTTTAAGCCCTTGTTGCGGCGGTTCCGCGGTTGGGTATGCTGATCAGACCCCGAGAAAAATTCCACTCCTCTGTTGTTGTGGTCCTCTGTCATTGAGATCTTTATTTTTCTGTTTCGCTTTCTGGATTTTTCCAGATCCGTCGATCCTGCAAAGATTCACACAAACAATACCCTTCAAACAATAAATGATAAAAATTTTATATTTCTTTTTTTCTTCTGTTTTTATGATTTTTTTAATTTAGATTAACCCGAAATTGCAAAAAGGAAATACTACGCCATCGCCGGCAACGGCGCCATTTGATTTGTATGTCAAAAATATTTCTAAACCGCAATTGTCACACCCCGCTTCCCAGAGTACGCTAAAATGGGTACGTGACATAGCCAACCATGCTACCTGTGGGTAGGAAGTATCCATCCACAGTCACATTACGGTTGTAGAGATATCAAGAACAAGATAAACTATCTAAAACATGTCCATAATCCAAAATAACATGAGTCAATAATAAATAAATGCGGAAGCGAAAGATCCAAAACAAAATAACTGGAATGTATGTCCCATAATGCGGGCTCACATCAGGAATAAAAATGCAGGAAAGAAAAGCTAACTACTACAGACACTCACAGCTTAGCCTGTCGGCTGAAGTACTCCTGCTCGGACTGCGACAGCGGTACAGAATCTGGGCCATGCAAAACCCAGACGTCAGCGCGTCAAGTCATCGAGTAATAACATAATAAACAGGCAATGCGAATATAAACATGAATAAAGCAAGAGTAACAATAATGTAAATCAGAGCAGTGCAGGGTAGTGTGCAGTGGGTAAACTAAACTGTGCTATCAGGTTCTCTGTTCTAAAGTCTTTGAAATCAAGTTGATGAATCATCGATGTAACTCAATAGTATCCCGTACATACCCGGGACCACGGCCACAATATTCTCGGCTGCAGCCGAGACATGCCGCTAGGCACAAAACAGGAATGTGTACACTCGATAGTATCCCGTACATACCCGGGACCACGGCCACAATATTCTAGACATGCCGCTAGGCACAAAACAGGAATGTGTACACTCAGGACAGGTAGTGAACTGTCGAGTTACAAGTCAGGTTTCACCTTTGATTTCCCCATACCCCCAAATTATATGTGCAAGTCAAGTCAGGTATCCCGAAATCAAGAGCTAATGCCAACACAGGATCAGGTAAACAGGTTTGTCTGGATAGACCACAGGAACGGTCCATGAGGACTACATGTCAGGTTTGTTGACATTAGACACAAGATCAAGTAACAGATCAGGTCATGGTACATCATGTCAAGTTAAGCAGTGTACGGTACCATGTCGGGTCAATCAATGTATAGGTAGCAAGACAGGTCAAGAAGCAAGCGATATCACAGGTGTGCTCACAATCAGTTATATAATCAAGCATGGGTATCAACAACATGATATAAGCAATGAAGTAAGCAATAGGCAGATTTACACAATTTGCAGTATAGTTATCAGTTGTGTCACAGATATGATTTCTACATTATAAGAATGCAGTAAGACAATTTATAGCCATTTAATCGTGTTAACAAGTTTAAGACTTTATGGATGCAATGATATATATATTTCTATAAGTTCCAAGTTTGAAAGATAAAATGTTATATAACAACATTGACATAAAATGAGAAATTATAATACTAAAGTTAAATAGCAGGTTTAGGGTGTCATTAATGAATATGTAAATATTGTATAGCATGTAGCAAGGGGTACTTGCCTCGACGGGTCGCAAACCGGGAATACGGAACGATAAACGTCGCCGGGGAAACTCGCGACGGGCGCACGGTTCACGGAATGAACCCAAACGACGAACAATGGAACCACACGGGTCGGGGTACCTCGCTGGAACGTCGGGTCACGTCGTCGTCATCGTCGAATTCCGGCCAAGGGATGAACAGTAAAGATCAAGATATGCAATCAAGAAGAGAAAGAAACTAGAGAAGAAAGGAAGGAGGAAAGAGGAGAAGAAGGCTTACGGTGGTCTGTAGAGCGGTCGTGAGGATCGACGGCGTTGAAGAAACTCCGGCGGTGGCCTACCCGACAGCGACAAAAGTTTCCAGTTCATGAAAAATGTTTACAGAGAAAGCAAGAAGAAAAGAAAAGAGGAGGAGGGAAAGCTTACCGAGGGGGCTCGCGAGGCCGGGGACACGAGGACGGGGTCACCGGCGGCGACCCACGGCGGTGCAACGGTGTGCAGGGGCGCACGCAGGCCGCGGTAAAGGTGCAGGTGTACGGGAAGAAGGAAAGCGAGGAAGGAGGAAGAGGTGGCTTGGCTGCGACGAGGGCGCGAAGACGACTAGACCGGCGGTGCTGGTGTCGGCGATTGGGTTGCGGCGGCGACGGGGGACGAGGCGGCTGAGTTCTACGATGGGTTAGGGTTATCGTTGGAGAGAACTGGGGGGAAAAGATTTAAAGTAGAAGGAAGAGAGAGAGAGAGGAGAGAGAGAGGAGAGAGAGAGAGACGGGGCCCACGTAAAAGGGGCGATGATTGGTTGAGGTCGTCAAAGAAAAAAATATTAAAGATTTAAAGATTTTGAACAGTGAAAATCTTATAGGTTTAAGGAAAAATATTCGATGATTTGAATATTAAAAATTTAGGATTTTGGCGCAAAATAAAACATTTTCAAATCGCGCCCGGTTCGGGTCCAATAATTTGAAATTGAAATAATAGGATTTTAAGCGGGATCCAAAAGTGAAAATGAAGTATTTTATGATTAAAAAGCATACCCCCAAAACGGACACACGTACGTGCACGTAGCCGTCCGAACTCGCCCGTTCGCTAAACGGGACGAGAACACGATGCACGGACGCTACAGCAGGGTTAGGGGTGTCGAGTAGGCCAAGATGAATATTTTTAATTTTACTTTAGATACCAAAAATTGTTATATGCAGAAATGAATTTGCCAGGTAAAATTACAGTAAGTAACAATCAAGCAAGATAAGTGAAAAGAATACCACATTACGCTCAAACAGTAACTGAAGTTAGTAGCATTGGGCTCGGGTGTTGTCACGCCCCGCTTCCCATTGTACGGCGAAGTGGACGCGACGATGCCCGCTACGTATATACTCAGAAGTATATACGCTAAGCGTAACTAAGCAATATAAAGTAAATCACAAGAGACGAATAATATGGAAATAACAGCAACTTTTATTAATAACATTCTTTTTACATTACAGGAAAAGAAACTACAACTGGAATGAAAAGCAATGCCTAAACAGTGGCATAACAGGAAATGAAATAAACTGGAAAGAACAAGGTACAATTATTTAGAGCTCTGGGTCTGCCTGGAACTGCTCCAAATCTTCACCGGTGGGCTTGATCTCAACTTGGTCCAACGCACCTGACGACATTCAAAGAAGAAAGAGATAGAATGTCGTCAGCGAACAGGTCGCTCGGTAAGTCCCAACGATAAGAAGAATGAGAATGACAGAGTAACAGTATTTTCTAAAGTTTTATATTGTGAATATTATGGAACATTGTGTAACGCGGTGATTTGTAGCTTGGTACAGAAGGATGCCAGTGTATGTCACGCCCCACCTCCAATACAGAGAGTATTGTCCGCTCTGGCCGAAGCCGCACGGTTTTGACCTTCGAGGCGAACCGGACCCGACCAGGGGCCACTTCCCAGGAGGTCACCCATCCCAGAACTTCCCTGGCTTGAGCACGCTTAACTACGGAGTTCTCAAGCTCCTGTAGTGCCGGTTCACTTAAAAGGCGCCTCTGTATTGAAGAGTGAAATCATTTCATTTATAGTACAGATCTAACCCCTTTCGGAATGTATTCCGAAGAGTCCCCATTGTTCTACAGTGGGTCCCACGGACTCAAGAGGTGGCCCCCACGGATTCAAGAGGTGGCCCCCGCCCACTTAACACGACACTTGGCGTGGCACTTTGTTCCGTGTGGCACTTTGCTCCGTGAGCAAGAACCGGGTCCCGACATTCTCCCCACCTTTGAACAATGGTCCGTCCTCGAACCACAGACCTACTATTGAGGGACCAGCTCTGATACCATTCTGCCACGCCCCACCTCCAATACAGAGAGTATTGTCCGCTCTGGCCGAAGCCGCACGGTTTTGACCTTCGAGGCGAACCGGACCCGACCAGGGGCCACTTCCCAGGAGGTCACCCATCCCAGAACTTCCCTGGCTTGAGCACGCTTAACTACGGAGTTCTCAAGCTCCTGTAGTGCCGGTTCACTTAAAAGGCGCCTCTGTATTGAAGAGTGAAATCATTTCATTTATAGTACAGATCTAACCCCTTTCGGAATGTATTCCGAAGAGTCCCCATTGTTCTACAGTGGGTCCCACGGACTCAAGAGGTGGCCCCCACGGATTCAAGAGGTGGCCCCCGCCCACTTAACAAGACACTTGGCGTGGCACTTTGTTCCGTGTGGCACTTTGCTCCGTGAGCAAGAACCGGGTCCCGACAGTGTATACGAGAGGGATCTCTATATGCTAGAGATCAGGGCAAACGGAAAGTACAAGAAACCGTTATGCCACGGTACAACAGCAACAGGATTCAGGTTAGGTGTCTTAATCTGACCACCTCGTGCCACCTTTAACATCTTCCGTACCAATCTACCCCTTAAACCCCGTAATGTTTTAACAGTATTGTAGTATTGGAATATGTAAGTTGGTTGACTGACCAAAACCATGATATCTGTAAATATGTTGCAACTGTATATTCAGGTAACTGGAATATCAGGATAATGGATGAATATCCATGGTTTGATTCAGTCAAAAAGGATATATTGTTAACTGGATTCAGGGTTTCATGTATTCACATTGTATTGGAATATAAAAGAATATAGATTGACTTGAATCATATTCAAGTCAGAAATAGTCAGACTCTAACCCGAGTCAGACTAAAAGAAGAGAATTTGAAATTCAATATTAGCTAGGGGCCTTATTGTAATTAGTGAAACTTGAGGGGTTTTTATGTAAAAGTACTTTTGTATAGTTTTCAAAATACACCTCAAGTATTTAATAATCGTCTTAATTGTTATAATGAATATGAATTTTATTTGTGTTATTCTAGTGAATATATCCTAATAAAAGTATTAATTGTTTTATCTGAAGTTCATGGTATTTTAGTGTAACTTTTAATCTTGTCATTTTTAGAAAAATGTGGAAACTTTATATTAGGATAAAATAGGTGTTAAAATGATAATTATATATATATTAACACATGAATAATTTTTAAATGAATATTTTATTTTCAAAAATCTCATTTTCCTTAAATATCGTATTTTAAACCTTTCGAGACCGAATGCTCCTTGCGGAGGTCTGAATCTCGCACTACTAGCCTGCGGGTGCACGATGAACCGTACTTTCCCTAACAGGTTCCCCAAAAGTTGGTTGTAGCGGCACTTTGCTTAGGTTTTATAAATACTTTTCATTTAGGAAAACGATTTTATTAATATAGGGTATTTATTTGCAAAAGAGTATAGTTTTCCGTATTTTAGTTATTAGGGTTTCCTAAACCAACTAGCCTATTTCTAAGGTCTAAACGATGAGTCATTAGAAGCCTCAAATCGCCTCTTCACCGTCAATTGCGGCCAGGTAAGTACAAGTGAGGAGGGAGGGATCCGCTCACGAATCGTGAGACGGGCCTTTTAAAGTTACCCAAGCTCACTTGCCTAGCCTAGACACCACAAGACAGTTTAGATAAACGATCGATGTCCATGACCAATCGTGTTTTCATTTTATTAAATTTTATCTAAAAAGTTTACAACTTAAAGCTTTAAATAAAAGTTATAAAGATTATGGTATTTTAGTGAAAAGTCCTGTAATCTCGTATTCTGTATTTTGATGTTTATCAATTAGGGTTATATTGAGTGTGTGTAGGGGTAGGTCATTACCCCGTGACTTATATTAAGTTTTGGTGAAGTTTAAAGGTAAAACATGACAAGTTAAAGTTGAAGGTATTAAAGTGCAAGAATACGGTATTTAAAAACGTTATCATTTTATGTGTGAAATTTCATTCAAATTGAGTTATACAAGTTTTGTGATCAAGATAAACATATTTATGAGTGAGGTAATTGATTAAACTATGAAAAATGAACTTCATGGTATTTTTATGAAAAGAGTACGGTTTTGCAAAGAACTTATCATTTTATGTGAAAAAGTTTGATTAAATTGGTTTATGGGTGATTAATAGTCAACATGGATATGGGTAGATAGTATGTATTAGGTGACAAGTGGAAATTTAAAGAAAAACCGAATCGGAAATCGGTTTGTCCGATTTCCGTCGGGTTCAAAAAATTCGTATTTTTATATGTATAGAAAAGAGAGATAGAGGGGATGGGACTTACAGTTTGGACAAGCTAATGAAGCTAAGGGATGTGGTGGTTGCCGATTTGTCGAAAGCGTCGCGAAGGTTCTGATCCGGTCGCCGGAATCTGTCGTCGATTTCGGCAGCGCTTCGCTTCTCGCTCTTCGTACCGAGTTCTCAAGAATTTGGGAGAGTAGACTTAGAGTTGTGAAGGGAAAAGGTAGAGGGTAGGGGTCTTTATATAGGGCTAGGCTAGGGTTAGGGTTAGGGTTAAAAAATATTAAAAATAAATATAAAAATCATTAAAATTTCATTAAATTTGGTATTAAAAGGGATTTATTGAGAATTGGGTAACAGTAGAAAAAATTTAGAGTATGCAGGTGAAGAGACCAGGTCAACACGAAGAATTTTCGTGTTGACGACTCGGCCGACCGGCCGAGTCCGGCCGGCGGCGCCGGCCGAGTCGGCCGAGTCCGGGCCGAGTCGGGCGCCGTCGGGTCGGGTCTGGTCTGGGGGGAATTTTGGTATAGTCTATTTTTTTTAATTCGCAATAAATAGAGAGTTATGGCTGTTTGACCGTTTGACTTCTAAAAAATTTAAAACAAAAGGATATAAAAATTATGTAGGGTATGGGATTCGAACTCGGGTGGCTTGGTTCAGCAATGCAAGGTGTTACCAATGAGCTACAAGCTCTTTCTTGTAATTATTGTAAGGAATTAGATACTTAAATTGTTTCCAGCAACATTAATACTCCAAGTGTACACTATATTTAAAGAAAATTTTTGGTATACAAAATTGGAGTTGTTACAATCTACCCTCCTTACAAAAATTTCGTCCTCGAAATTTACAACTTTTATTTAAGGACTAATTTACAAAAAGGTGCGGATATCTTGCAAGCATCTCATCCTCCTTTTCCCACGTGGATTCTCCTGGAGTGTCTTTCCTCCACATTATCCGGACCAAATTAACTTGTTTGTTCCGAAGTGTCTTCACTTTCCTGTCCAGGATCTCCACAGGTTGTTGCTCACAAGACAGATCGGGCTGTATCGTGAGCTCGGAATGATCAAGTACATGGCTGGGGTCACTCACATACCTTCTGAGTTGGGATATGTGGAACACGTTATGCACTCCTTCCAATGAGGGTGGAAGCGCTAAACGATATGCCACTTCACCGACTCGTTCGAGTATATCGAACGGTCCAATGTATCTCGGATTTAACTTTCCCCGTCTTCCAAATCTGATCACTCCGCGGTTCGGAGAGATTTTCAGGAATACATGATCTCCTGGCTGGAACTCCAAGTGTCGTCTCTTCGCATCAGCCCAGTGTTTCTGTCTATCTTGGGCTATGCGCATTCTTTCCCTGATAGTACGAACCACATCAACGGTTGCTACTATCATCTCTGGTCCAAGGAGTTCTCTATCTCCGATGTCGTCCCAACTTAATGGCGATCGACACTTCCTTCCATATAATGCTGCAAAAGGTGCCATTCCTATGCTTGCTTGGTAGCTGTTGTTGTACGCAAACTCCATAAGATGTAGGTGATCTTTCCACGATCCTTTGAAGTCGAGCATACATGCTCTGAGCATATCCTCCAAGATCTGAATAGTTCGTTCCGACTGACTATCTGTTTGTGGATGATAAGCCGTGCTGAAGTTCAGACTTGTTCCCAAGCTAGCTTGCAGACTTTGCCAAAATTGCGATCGGAACCTGGTGTCACGATCGGAGACAATGCAGACCGGTACTCCATGAAGTCTCACAATTTCCTGTATGAGTTCATGGGTATCAGAGATAGTACGTTATGAAGAGTTTAAATCTTAATTTAGATTATTACCTCCATGTACTTCTTCGCTAATGTCTCAGTTGATTGGCCAACTCGAAATGGGATGAAGTGACCCGACTTTGTGAGTCGATCCACAATGACCCAAATCGCATCGTTACCCTTTGTGCTGCGAGGAAGAGCAGTTACAAAGTCCATCGTGATGTGCTGCCACTTCCATTCTAGGATTGGTAACGGTTGAAGTAGTCCAGCTGTCCTGTGATGTTCAGCCTTTACTTGCTGACACACCAAGCATTTTGCGACGCTCCTGGCTACTTCACGCTTCATTCCATGCCACCAATAATTCTGACGTAGATCTTTGTACATTTTGGTACCTCCAGGATATACTGAATAGGGAGAGCTGTGAGCTTCTTTCATTAACTCTTCCTGAACAGGACCGTTTGGTACACACAATCTGCTGCCGTATCTCAAAGATCCGTCTTCATGGATGATGAAATCTGTTCTGAGTCCATTCTCCACTTGTTCTCTGATCTTTTGCAACTTAGCATCGCTGGCTTGAGCTGCTTTGATCTGATTGACAATAGTTGATTGGACTTGTAGATTCATCAAATTTGAAACATCACCTGGCATGACTATTTCAATCTCCATCTGATGTAAGTCTTGCTGAAGCTTCCACTAGGCGGTGAGATTCATTGCTAATGGTTGGCGACTAAGAGCATCAGGTACTACGTTCACCTTTCCTGGATGATATTCCAAGTTGATGTCAAAGTCCACCATGAGTTCTAACCATCTTCTCTGCCGCATATTCAACTCCTTCTGAGTAAACACGTACTTTAGACTTTTATGATCTGTGTAGATGTTCACTCGTTCACCAAGTAAGTAGTGGCGCCAAATTTTGAGAGCAAAAATGACGGCTGCCAACTCTAGATCATGCGTCGGATAATTGCGCTCATGAGTTTTCAGTTGTCTTGAAGCATAAGCCACAACCTTACCATGCTGATGTAGAAGACATCCTAGTCCCTTACCGGATGCATCACAATGCACCTCGAATCCTCCAGATTGATCCGGTATGACGAGAATAGGTGCAGATGTCAGTCTTGACTTGAGTTCTACGAAAACTTGCTCGCATGCTTCTGACCACACAAATTCTTCATCTTTTCTTGTGAGCTTGGTCAGGGGTGTTGCTATCTTCGAAAAGCCTTCAATGAATCTTCTGTAATATCCAGCTAAGCCCAAGAAACTCCGAATATCCTTCACTGATTTTGGTGTAGGCCATTCGCTGACTGCTGAAACCTTTGCTGGATCTACAGAAATCCCTTCTCCTGATACGATGTGTCCAAGAAAACCAACTTGTTTTAGCCAAAACTCGCACTTGCTGTACTTGGCATAAAGCTTATGTTGTCGAAGTGTTTCTAGGACAATTCGTAAGTGCTCCGCATGCTCCTTCCGATTCTTAGAATATACCAGGATGTCGTCGATGAAGATGACAACGAACCTGTCTAAATACTCCCGGAAAACTTGGTTCATAAGGTTCATGAAGATTGCTGGTGCATTGGTCACTCCAAATAGCATTACTAGAAATTCGTAATGTCCATAGCGAGTTCTGAAAGCTGTTTTGTGAATATCAGCCTCCTTGACCTTCACTTGATGATAACCTGAACGAAGATCTAGTTTAGAGAAGACACAAGATCCACTTAGTTGATCGAACAAATTGTCGATGCGCGGAAGGGGATACTTGTTCTTTATAGTAACTTCGTTCAAGGCCCTATAGTCGATGCACATTCTGTATGAACCTTCCTTCTTCTTCACCAATAGTACAGGTGCTCCCCAACTTGAAGTGCTGGGACGAATCCATCATTTCTCCAGTAATTCGTCCAACTGTGTTCGAACTTCTTTCAAACCTTCTGGACTTAGTCTATACGGTGCTTTGATCACTGGTTGTGCTCCTGGTACTAAGTCAATACTGAATTCAAGAGCTCGATCGGGAGGCAAACCTGATATATCGTCAGGGAATACATCGTCGAACTCTCGAACTACCTCCGGTCTTGATTCTTCCTCTGCATGAGCTGCTGCAACTACTGCTTCCCTTGGCTTCGCTTTGTAAGTACTTGGCTCCAATGTACGATCTCCACTCTTGAAATAGAAGACCGGATGATCTGGAATCTCAAATACTACCCTCCTTTGACGACAGTCGATGGTAGCGTAAAAGGTTCCAAGCCAGTCCATTCCTAGAACCACATCGAAGTTTGGTATGTCCAGTACTTTGAAGTCAACGTAAAACTCTCGACTACAGACGATGACTGGACACATGCTGTATCCCATAGTTGCCTTTAGAACACCATTTCCAGAACTGACGTTCCAGCTGGATACAAGCGGTGAGACTGGAATTGCATGGGTTCGGAAAAACCGTTGCGACATAAAGTAGTGGGATGCTCCAGTATCAAACAGTGCAAGTGCAGGTAGTGAAGCTACTGGGATTGTACCTAAGGTATATGGGATAGGTTCAGGTATAGGGAAAGTGTGTAGGTAACCAAACTAAAAGATAAGTTGAGAAGGAAATTTACCAGTAATGACTTGGCCAGTGGCCTCAGCTTCTTCCACAGACATCATGAAAGCCTGGCGCTTCGGCACATTCCTCTTGGCTTGAGGAGCATTCCTCTGAACGTTCCTTTGAGCTTGATGGAACTGTCGAGGAGGTGGTGCAGCTTGTGGTCCCCTAGGTGGTGCAGGCAGTGCAAGTCTGGGAGCAGGTGCCGGAAGAGCTGGTCGCTGCTGATAAGTATTTGCTGGCCTGGGCGCAGCAACTGAGTTCTGCCTTTAGGGACAAGATCTAATATCATGAGTGGCTGAACCGCAGATTAAACAGAGGCGGTTGGCTCGACGGTAGTCCTTCATCATATGTTCAGTTCTCTTGCAGTAAGAGCAAAAGGCTGGGTTAGGACGATGAGTTGGTACTCCGGGTCGCTTCGGCACGAAAGATGGTCTGGACGTGGCTCCACCTGCCATCTGGTTGGCAGGGCGTTTGACTCCTGCAGACTGAGGTCTTCCCCTCTCTTTTATGACTGCCTCATAACTGCGGGCGGCTTCTAGGGCTTCCTCATGAGTCAAAAACTTTCCTGTGGCTAGAGCAACCTTGATCTCTGTGTCCAAAACTTGCTGAAAACGACGGGCTCTGATATCGTCCGTCGGTATCAGGTGTGCCGCGAATCTGTTTAAAGATTGTGTTAGCTGTGTAATATGTGATATTTTAAAAATTGAACTATTGTGACATATCTTACCGGCTCAACATAGTGAACTCAGCATCGTATTCATCTACCGATTTCTCCCACATTGATCCTTGCTGTAGATGAATAAACTGCTGCTCCATAGCGAACCTGGCAGTCACAGGGAAATATTTCGCGTCAAACTTCTCGCGAAATGTCTTCCATTCAATCGGCTGCGCTAGACGGGTTTCTTCCGCCTTCCACCAATTTCGAGCATTATCCGTGAGCTGTAGCTTCGCTACACAGACCCAAGCGTTATCTGGCACTTGAGCTGCTGCCAGATCGTCTTCGATGCTTTGTGCCCATTCTTCTGCTTTGAGAGGGCTTCCTTTACCAGAGAACTGCTTTGGGTGCAAAGCCCGGAATTGCTTTACTTCCGGTGCATCGTTATCAGGACGGCTCAGAAGTTGTTGCTGTCCCTTGAGAAGACTGCGGATCGCATCGAATAGCATCGTTTGCTCAGTGGGTGGTGTGGTAACAACTGGTGTGAGAGGTAGTGCTGATGGGGTGTTGTTGACGTTGGTGCTGGTGTTGTTCGGGGAATCCATGATCCTGAAGAGAAAAATTTGGATTATGACAGATTCAAATACATGAAATGATAAGATTCAAGGAATAGAAATTTGCAAGATTCAAAGAACATGAATTGTAAAGAATGTTTTAGTTGCTGGTTCTTGTGTTACATTGCTTAGGTTGTTCACGCAGACCAGAACTGCATGACAGGGATTCATACAGCTCTGACCTGCATGGGCCACCAACAAAACCTGTCACGTCCCGCTTCCCAGTGTACGGCGAAGTGGACGCGACGAGGCCCGCTACGTATATACTCAGAAGTATATACGCTAAGCGTAACTAAGCAATATAAAGTAAATCACAAGAGACGAATAATATGGAAATAACAGCAACTTTTATTAATAACATTCTTTTTACAATACAGGAAAAGAAACTACAACTGGAATGAAAAGCAATGCCTAAACAGTGGCATAACAGGAAATGAAATAAACTGGAAAGAACAAGGTACAATTATCTAGAGCTCTGGGTCTGCCTGGAACTGCTCCAAATCTTCACCGGTGGGCTCGATCTCAACTTGGTCCAACGCACCTGACGACATTCAAAGAAGAAAGAGATAGAATGTCGTCAGCGAACAGGTCGCTCGGTAAGTCCCAACGATAAGAAGAATGAGAATGACAGAGTAACAGTATTTTCTAAAGTTTTATATTGTGAATATTATGGAACATTGTGTAACGCGGTGATTTGTAGCTTGGTACAGAAGAATGCCAGTGTATACGAGAGGGATCTCTATATGCTAGAGATCAGGGCAAACGGAAAGTACAAGAAACCGTTATGCCACGGTACAACAGCAACAGGATTCAGGTTAGGTGTCTTAATCTGACCACCTCGTGCCACCTTTAATATCTTCCGTACCAATCTACCCCTTAAACCCCGTAATGTTTTAACAGTATTGTAGTATTGGAATATGTAAGTTGGTTGACTGACCAAAACCATGATATCAGTAAATATGTTGCAACTGTATAATCAGGTAACTGGAATATCAGGATAATGGATGAATATCCATGGTTTGATTCAGTCAAAAAGGATATATTGTTAACTGGATTCAGGGTTTCATGTATTTACATTGTATTGGAATATAAAAGAATATAGATTGACTTGAATTATATTCAAGTCAGAAATAGTCAGACTCTAACCCGAGTCAGACTAAAAGAAGAGAATTTGAAGTTCAATATTAGCTAGGGGCCTTATTGTAATTTGTGAAACTTGAGGGGGTTTTATGTAAAAAGTACTTTTGTATAGTTTTCAAAATACACCTCAAGTATTTAATAATCGTCTTAATTGTTATAATGAATATGAATTTTATTTGTGTTATTCTAGTGAATATATCCTAATAAAAGTATTAATTGTTTTATCTGAAGTTCATGGTATTTTAGTGTAACTTTTAATCTTGTCATTTTTAGAAAAATGTGGAAACTTTATATTAGGATAAAATAGGTGTTAAAATGATAATTATATATATATTAACACATGAATAATTTTTAAATGAATATTTTATTTTCAAAAATCTCATTTTCCTTAAATATCGTATTTTAAACCTTTCGAGACCGAATGCTTCTTGCGGAGGTCTGAATCTCGCACTACTAGCCTGTGGGTGCACGATGAACCGTACTTTCCCTAACAGGTTCCCCAAAAGTGGGTTGTAGCGGCACTTTGCTTAGGTTTTATAAATACTTTTCATTTAGGAAAATGGTTTTATTAATATAGGGTATTTATTTGCAAAAGAGTATAGTTTTCCGTATTTTAGTTATTAGGGTTTTCTAAACCAACTAGCCTATTTCTAAGGTCTAAACGATGAGTCATTAGAAGCCTCAAATCGCCTCTTCACCGTCAATTGCGGCCAGGTAAGTACAAGTGAGGAGGGAGGGATCCGCTCACGAATCGTGAGACGGGCCTTTTAAAGTTACCCAAGCTCACTTGCCTAGCCTAGACACCACAAGACAGTTTAGATAAACGATCGATGTCCATGACCAATCGTGTTTTCATTTTATTAAAATATTTTATCTAAAAAGTTTACAACTTAAAGCTTTAAATAAAAGTTATAAAGATTATGGTATTTTAGTGAAAAGTCCTGTAATCTCGTATTCTGTATTTTGATGTTTATCAATTAGGGTTATATTGAGTGTGTGTAGGGGTAGGTCATTACCCCGTGACTTATATTAAGTTTTGGTGAAGTTTAAAGGTAAAACATGACAAGTTAAAGTTGAAGGTATTAAAGTGCAAGAATACGGTATTTAAAAACGTTATCATTTTATGTGTGAAATTTCATTCAAATTGAGTTATACAAGTTTTGTGATCAAGATAAACATATTTATGAGTGAGGTAATTGATTAAACTACGAAAAATGAACTTCATGGTATTTTTATGAAAAGAGTACGGTTTTGCAAAGAACTTATCATTTTATGTGAAAAAGTTTGATTAAATTGGTTTATGGGTGATTAATAGTCAACATGGATATGGGTAGATAGTATGTATTCGGTGACAAGTGGAAATTTAAAGAAAAACCGAATCGGAAATCGGTTTGTCCGATTTCCGTCGGGTTCCAAAAATTCGTATTTTTATATGTATAGAAAAGAGAGATAGAGGGGATGGGACTTACGGTTTGGACAAGCTAATGAAGCTAAGGGATGTGGTGGTTGCCGATTTGTCGAAAGCGTCACGAAGGTTCTGATCCGGTCGCCGGAATCCGTCGTCGATTTCGGCAGCGCTTCGCTTCTCGCTCTTCGTACCGAGTTCTCAAGAATTTGGGAGAGTAGACTTAGAGTTGTGAAGGGAAAAGGTAGAGGGTAGGGGTCTTTATATAGGGCTAGGCTAGCGTTAGGGTTAGGGTTAAAAAATATTAAAAATAAATATAAAAATCATTAAAATTTCATTAAATTTGGTATTAAAAGGGATTTATTGAGAATTGGGTAACAGTAGAAAAATTTTAGAGTATGCAGGTGAAGAGACCAGGTCAACACGAAGAATTTTCGAGTTGACTACTCGGCCGACCGGCCGAGTCCGGCCGGCGGCGCCGGCCGAGTCGGCCGAGTCCGGGCCGAGTCGGGCGCCGTCGGGTCGGGTCTGGTCTGGGGGGAATTTTGGTATAGTCTATTTTTTTTAATTCGCAATAAATAGAGAGTTATGGCTGTTTGACCGTTTGACTTCTAAAAAATTTAAAACAAAAAGATATAAAAATTATGTAGGGTATGGGATTCGAACTCGGGTGGCTTGGTTCAGCAATGCAAGGTGTTACCAATGAGCTACAAGCTCTTTCTTGTAATTATTGTAAGGAATTAGATACTTAAATTGTTTCCAGCAACATTAATACTCCAAGTGTACACTATATTTAAAGCAAATTTTTGGTATACAAAATTGGAGTTGTTACAGGTGTTACATTATACCCAACTACAAAAAGAATTTCGTCCTCGAAATTCCAAGAATACAAAGATAGAGAACTACAAGAAAAGGTGAGGAAAATTCTACCGGATTTCATCTTCTCGTTCCCAAGTGGACTCTCCATGCAAGCGATTACCCCAAGAAACAAGCACAAGAGAGATAACCTTGTTCTTAAGGACCTTTTCCCTACGATCCACAATTTCAATCGGTCGCTCCTCAAAATTCAAGTCTTCCCGTACTGTCAACTCCGAATGATCCAATACGTGCGTTTCGTCACGAATATACTTACGGAGTTGAGATACGTGAAACACATCGTGCACATTCGCCAAGTACTGCGGTAACGCCAAACAATACGTTACCTCACCAACACGCTCCAAGATCTCAAAGGGTCCGACGAATCGATGACTAAGCTTTCCTCGACTTCCAAAACGAATCACCCCTCTAGTCGGTGATATCTTCAAGAATACCAAATCACCCATGGCGAACTCTAGAGGTCTTCTTGACGTGTCTGTCCAACTCTTCTGTCGGTCTTGTGCTGCCTTCATATGATTTCCGATAGTGTTAACCTTCTCAACTGTCTGCACAACCAAATCTGGTCCCAATAATCTTCGTTCGCCAACGTCATCCCAACAAACAGGTGAACGGCACTTACGACCATACAAAGCTTCAAATGGAGCCATCTGGATAGTTGCCTGAAAACTGTTGTTGTAAGAAAACTCCACCAAATGTAAATGATCCTCCCAAGAACCCTTGAAGTCCAACATGCATGCTCTCAACATATCCTCAAGAGTTTGGATCGTTCTCTCCGACTGACCATCAGTTTGAGGATGATAAGCTGTGCTAAACTTCAATCGAGTCCCCAAACTTTCCTGTAAACTCCGCCAAAAGTGTGATAAGAACCGAGTGTCCCGATTGGACACGATACTCACCGGTACTCCATGCAATCTTACAATCTCTTGTATGTACCGCTCTGCCAAAGTCTCTGTTGATTGACCAACCCGGAAAGGAATGAAGTGAGCTGCCTTGGTCAACCGATCAACAATTACCCATACTGCATTATTGCCCTTTGGACTCCGCGGTAAAGCCGTCACGAAATCCATGGTTATATGTTCCCACTTCCACTGAGGAATCGGAAGTGGTTGCAATAAACCAGCAACCCTTTGGTGTTCAGCCTTAACTTGCTGACACACCAAGCACTTAGCCACAAAGCGAGCAATCTCCCGTTTCATGCCTTCCCACCAGAAATGCTGTCGAATATCTTGGTACATCTTTGTGCTCCCTGGATGTACAAAATAAGCTGAACTGTGTGCCTCCTTCATAAGCTCTTCACGAATACCTCCATTTGGCACACACAAACGGCTACCATACCTCAACGAACCATCTTCGTGGATCAATAAATCCGTTCGTAGTCCGGCTTCAACCTGTTCTCGAAACTTTTGCAGTCTAGGGTCCTGCGATTGTGCTGCTTTAATATTCTCGATCAACGATGACTATACTTGTAGCTGCATCAACTGTCCCGAAGAATGCGGTAGCACAACCTCCAAGTCAAATCTTCGAAAGTCTGCAACGATCTCCTTCTGCGTAGTTAACACCTGAATTGCTGGTAACCGACTAAGTGCATCCGGCACGACGTTAACCCTCCCCGGATGGTACTTAAGGTCAAGATCGTAGTCAGCCATCAGCTCCAACCATCTACGCTGCCTCATATTAATCTCCTTCTGTGTGAACACATACTTCAAGCTCTTATGATCAGTAAAAACTTCGACCCTTTCGCCCAAAAGGTAGTGTCTCCAAATTTTCAAAGAGAAAATCACAGCCGCAAGTTCCAAGTCATGAGTTGGGTAATTCTTCTCATAGGTCTTCAACTGTCTCGATACGTATGCTACAACCTTCCCATGCTGCATCAAAACACATCCCAATCCTTTCCCAGATGCGTCGCTGTGAATCACCAATCCTCCGGAATTGTCCAGCACGGTCAGAATAGGGGCGGTTATCAACTTCTGCTTCAACGTCTCAAAAGCTAACGCACATTAATCCGTCCATAAAAAAGGTACCTCTTTGCGCGTAAGCTTGGTTAACGGCTCCGCCAGATGAGCAAAGTTCTCCACAAATCTCCTGTAGTATCCGGCCAGTCCAAGGAAACTTCTTATCTCAGTAACTTTCTTTGGAATCGGCCAGTCTTGAACTGCTACAATCTTTTCTGGATTGATGGCAATTCCATCGCTAGATACAACATGCCCCAAAAACTTCACTTCCTCCAGCCAAAACTCGCACTTACTCATCTTTGCATACAACTTCTCTTGTCTCAACGTTTGCAGTGTGATCTTCAAATGCTCAGCATGCTCCTCAAAACTCTTCGAGTAAACCAGAATATCGTCAATGAATACCACAATAAACTGATCCAAGAACGGTGAAAAGATTCGGTTCATCAAGTCCATGAACACTGCCGGCGCATTCGTTACTCCGAAGGGCATCACTAAGTACTCGTAATGTCCGTACCGAGTTCGGAACATCGTCTTGCAAATATCATCTGTTTTCACTCGGACCTGATGATATCCGGATCGCAAATCTAGCTTCGAGAATACCCTCGCGCCACTAAGCTGCTCAAAAAGTTCTCCTATGCGAGGGATAGGGTACTTGTTCTTAATAGTCACCAGGTTCAATTCTCGATAGTCGATGCACATCCTTCTTGTGCCATCCTTCTTCTTTACTAGAAGAACTGGAGCTCCCCAAGGCGAGTTACTGCTTCGAATCCAACCCTTTTCAAGCAATTCAGCAACCTGTTTCTTGACTTCTTCCAACTCTACTGGTGCCATTGGGTAATACGCTTTAGATACTGGCGCTGCACCAGGAATAAGATCAATTGCGAACTCCACGTCTCGCTTTGGCGGTAAACCCGATATATCTTCAAATACATCCATAAAATCACGAACAACAGCCGGCTCTTTACTTTCATCAACTTCCATTGCTGCAAGAATATTGTTTGTCGGCCTAGCCCTAAACTCGACTGGCCCGACAGAACTGCTTCCTCCAGTGAAGGTAAACTCAGGATGTCCGGGAATCTGGAAAATTACTTTCTTTGCCCTACAATCAATGTGAGCGTGGAAAGTGCCAAGAAAGTCCATTCCCAAGACAACTTCATAGCTGCCCGTATCAATCACCAAGAAATCTGCAAAAAGCTCCCGTCCGCACACAACAACTGTACAATCTTTACATTCCCTACTAGATATGATTTTCCCATTCCCAGTGTGTATGTCCCAGAAACTAGACAGGGTCGTGCAGTCAATCGAGTGTGTAGTTATAAACTTGGATGACATAAAGCAATGGGATGCACCAGAATCAAATAACGCCAATGCGGGAAAACCATGAACGAGTAAAGTACCTGAAACAACTTCTCCTGACGCCTTAGCTTCTTCAGCTGTCAAGGTAAAAGCTCTAGCCTGGTTAGGTCCTTGAGTCAGCTGTTTCTGTCCCTGAAACGGTCTCTGCAGAGGCTTCTGAAAATCATCTCTCGTACGAAGCTTCGACGGACAAGCACCAACGGCGTGATCAGCCGCTCTACAAACCAAACAAAGTCCCAGCCTCCTTCGACAATCCTTTTGCATGTGGCCAGGTAAATTGCAATAGTTACAGGTCATGCTCTTTCTTCGATCAACGATCACTGGCTTCTTCATGGGTGCTACACCTCGACGGTCCACTGGAATACCTCTGCGACCATGAGCTCGATTAGGTACAAATGCTGGCTTCCTTACCGCAACAGCTGTCTGCTACACACTCCCCTTCATCCCAGATAAACTCTGCTGCTCTCGGGCTGTCGCAAGTACTTGTGAGAAAGTGGTCAAACCCAGGGAGACAATCTGTCGCTGGATGTCCACGTCCAAGCTGCGCATGAACCTTCATGCCCTGTCTGCCTCTTTGGCAACTAAAGGTCCAGCGAATCTGCTGAGTCTTGTCCATTCTGCGGCATGCACATCCACTGGTGATCCATTCTGCTTTAATCCGATGAATTTCTCTTCCATTTCCTCCCGTGCAGTCCGCGGGAAGAACTTCTCCAGGAAACTTTTTGAAAAATCCGCCCACTTGATCGGCTTGGGCAAACGGTTCTCTTCCACAAGCCACCATTCTCGGGCGTAGTCTACTAACTGAATGCGTACCACATCAACTCTTTTCTCATCTAGAATCTGTGCCGCAATAAGCAAGTTCTCTGTGTCCACTAGCCACTGCTCTGCTGGCAACGGCTCCTCCAAACCAGTAAATGTAGACGGACCCAAACGTCTGAAATCTGCTACAGTCCCTACTCGGTCAACTGGTTTAGCTCCAACATTGTTCACAGACTGCTGAACGATCTGCAAACCTTCCTGAAACGAGTCCGCTTGCTGCTGGATCAGCTCGGTCTATTTCTTTTGATTCTCCAGCATTCCTCTTATTACTCCAAGCATGGCGGCTTCGTCCACACGCCTCTGGTACGTCTTCAAATTCTTACCAGCCATATTCCTGAAATCAAAACACCCAACATTAGCATGATGATATATTCAATATATAGATCAAAGCTAGAACTCCAAGATACTTAAATAGAGTGCCGCATTGTAACTATGCCGCGGTATCATAGCCACAATTACATAACTCCACCCAAGTCGCCTAAGTCCTAGAGATAACAAGGAATCAGGTTTCGAGTCGATATGCAAAGGAAGTTTGCACATCGCAAAAGGTATAATCAGGAAGAATGTGATTCAAGAATGGTAAAACGGCAAAGTGGCAGGACATGTTTCCTAAACACGGGTATTCTGATTCGTGTATTGGGTACAATACCCAACTACAAAAAGAATCAACCCGACTATCCTATATCTCTGATACCAAAAGAACCATGTCATTCCCCGCTTCCCAGGGTACGCTAAAATGGGCACGTGACATAGCCAACCATGCTACCTGTGGGTAGGAAGTATCCATCCACAGTCACATTACGGTTTTAGAGATATCAAGAACAAGATAAACTATCTAAAACATGTCCATAATCCAAAATAACATGAGTCAATAATAAATAAATGTGGAAGCGAAAGATCCAATACAAAATAACTGGAATGTATGTCCCATAATGCGGGCTCACATCAGGAATAAAAATTCAGGAAAGAAAAGCTAACTACTACAGACACTCACAGCTCAGCCTGTCGGCTGAAGTACTCCTGCTCGGACTGCGACAGCGGTACAGAATCTGGGCCATGCAAAACCCAGACGTCAGCGCGTCAAGTCATCGAGTAATAACATAATAAACAGGCAATGCGAATATAAACATGAATAAAGCAAGAGTAACAATAATGTAAATCAGAGCAGTGCAGGGTAGTGTGCAGTGGGTAAACTAAACTGTGCCATCAGGTTCTCTGTTCTAAAGTCTTTGAAATCAAGTTGATGAATCATCGATGTAACTCAATAGTATCCCGTACATACCCGGGACCACGGCAACAATATTCTCGGCTGCAGCCGAGACATGCCGCTAGGCACAAAACAGGAATGTGTACACTCGATAGTATCTCGTACATATCCGGGACCACGGCCACAATATTCTCGGCCGAAACCGAGACATGCCGCTAGGCACAAAACAGGAATGTGTACACTCAGGACAGGTAGTGAACTGTCGAGTAACAAGTCAGGTTTCACCTTTGATTTCCCCATACCCCCAAGTTATATGTGCAAGTCAAGTCAGGTATCCCGAAATCAAGAGCTAATGCCAACACAGGATCAGGTAAACAGGTTTGTCTGGATAGACCACAGGAACGGTCCATGAGGACTACATGTCAGGTTTGTTGGCATTAGACACAAGATCAAGTAACAGATCAGGTCATGGTACATCATGTCAAGTCAAGCAGTGTACGGTACCATGTCGGGTCAATCAATGTGTAGGTAGCAAGACAGGTCAAGAAGCAAGCGATATCACTGGTGTGCTCACAATCAGTTATATAATCAAGCATGGGTATCAAGAACATGATATAAGCAATGAAGTAAGCAATAGGCAGATTTACACAATTTGCAGTATAATTATCAGTTGTGTCACAGATATGATTTCTACATTATAAGAATGCATTAAGACAATTTATAGCCATTTAATCATGTTAACAAGTTTAAGACTTCATGAATGCAATGATATATATATTTCTATAAGTTCCAAGTTTGAAAGATAAAATGTTATATAACAACATTGACATAAAATGGGAAATTATAATACTAAAGTTAAATAGCAGGTTTAGGGTGTCATTAATGAATATGTAAATATTGTATAGCATGTAGCAAGGGGTACTTGCCTCGACGGGTCGCGAACCGGGAATACGGAACGATAAACGTCGGCGGGGAAACTCGCGACGAGCGCACGGTTCACGGAATGAACCCAAACGACGAACAATGGAACCACACGGGTCGGGGTACCTCGCTGGAACGTCGGGTCACGTCGTCGGCATCGTCGGATTCTGGCCAAGGGATGAACAGTAAAGATCAAGATATGCAATCAAGAAGAGAAAGAAACTAGAGAAGAAAGGAAGGAGGAAAGAGGAGAAGAAGGCTTACGGTGGTCTGTAGAGGGGTCGTGAGGATCGACGGCGTCGAAGAAACTCCGGCGGTGGCCTACCCGACAGCGACAAAAGTTTCCAGTTCATGAAAAATGTTTACAGAGAAAGCAAGAAGAAAAGAAAAGAGGAGGAGGGAAAGCTTACCGAGGGGGCTCGCGAGGCCGGGGCCACAAGGACGGGGTCACCGGCGGCGACCCACGGCGGTGCAACGGCGTGCAGGGGCGCGCGCAGGCCGCGGTGAAGGTGCAGGTGTACGGGAAGAAGGAAAGCGAGAAAGGAGGAAGAGGTGGCTTGGCTGCGACGAGGGCGCGGAGGCGACTAGACCGGCGGTGCTGGTGCCGGCGATGGGGTTGCGGCGGCGACGGGGGACGAGGCGGCTGAGTTCTACGATGGGTTAGGGTTATCGTTGGAGAGAACTGGGGGGAAAAAGATTTAAAGTAGAAGAAAGAGAGAGAGAGAGAGATTATGGGAGAGAGAGAGGAGAGAGAGACGGGGATTGGAGAGAGAGGGGAGAGAGAGAGACGGGGCCCACGTAAAAGGGGCGATGATTGGTTGAGGTCGTTAAAGAAAAAAATATTAAAGATTTAAAGATTTTGAACAGTGAAAATCTTATAGGTTTAAGGAAAAATATTCGATGATTTGAATATTAAAAATTTAGGATTTTGGCGCAAAATAAAACATTTCCAAATCGCGCCCGGGTCGGGTCCAAAAATTTGAAATTGAAATAATAGGATTTTAAGCGGGATCCAAAAGTGAAAATGAAGTATTTTATGATTCAAAAGCATACCCCCAAAACGGACACACGTACGTGCGCGTAGCCGTCCGAACTTGCCCGTTCGCTGAACGGGACGAGAACACGATGCACGGACGCTACAGCAGGGTTAGGGGTGTCGAGTAGGCCAAGATGAATATTTTTAATTTTACGTTAGATGCCAAAAATTGTTATATGCAGAAATGAATTTGCCGGGTAAAATTACAGTAAGTAACAATCAAGCAAGATAAGTGAAAAGAATACCACATTATGCTCAAACAGTAACTGAAGTTAGTAGCATTGGGCTCGGGTGTTACAGCAATCAAGAACGGCATCGCTTGGTAGCTAGCCGGTAAGTACGGGTCGGTCCACAGGGATTTTTTGTTTTCCTAATCGCTCTAACGAGTTAATTCCGATGGGTGTCGGATTGATTATTTCTAAAACCTAAATTGATTTATACTAAAATTATCTAGATCTAAGTCTTGCTAGGGTTAGGTCTAGGGTAAGTTGGGAGATTGAAGGTTTCCTCACCGCTTTCAATGCCCTATTTTAGATCTATTAGGTGTTATGGTAATTATCAATAAAAAGGATTAGTACCATCGGGAAGAAACGGTGTTTCTTCCTCTAGATTCTTGTCCTTCCTTTATCGATTCTTACCCTAACCTCCATGGAAAATATACACAACCGATCCTTTGTACTATGGTATCACCGTTACCTCGAGGGGTAAGGTGCCGCAGGAAGCGGTGTGTGTGTGTATGCATGGAGTTCTAATTATTTTGTGTGATGGGGCAAGAAAGGGGTGAGAGAGTTCATCTCTCAAACCTTTCCCTAAAGCTAACCCTAACAAGCGAGGAGACTACTCGCTCACTAGGGAATTTAATGACATTCACAATTAAAAGTAAACCAAAGCAATGAAAATAAAGAAACTTACTAATTTTTATTGATGGCTCTCTCCAAATATCAACACAGTACAGATCTGAATTTATGAAATGAAAAGAGGCATACCCTAGAAAAGGTTTTAGGGTCTCTATTTATAGATTCATAGAAAACCTAGGTTACAATCGCGTCATGTCTGCTTTTATAAAAATAACCCCTAAGAAAAAGACCAAGTCAACGAGCCGCAGCGTACCGAAATTTTTCCCACCGACACGGGCATAACCCGGCCGCGGTTCCGCGGCCAAGTTGGAAGATGGATGCTTCATTTTTTCTGCGATACTTCTGGGTGTTTTTGTCTTCCTATTTCTTTGGTTCTTTTCTCAGGTTGGCTTCTAGGGTTCTTCCAGATCTCCACAGTGAATAATTGTAGTGGACTTTTACTGTTGCTTCGTGACGAAGTCTTGAACCTTGCACTGCCTTGTACTTTGTGAACTGATTTTCGTGTAGGCTTGATCAAGATTCTAACATTTATTGGTCGTAGTCTCACTTTTGTATCGTCTTTTTTCTTTTTTCACTGTTTTTGTCCCGGGAATCTGTAACCTGCAACTATGTAGCAGACATGGGTCAAAAACACCTGTTTATTTGTAAAATGACTAAGCATGGGGAATATAATAATGCAATATTATGATATGAACAGGAGGCGGTAGATGTAGCCTCTAGCATCTCGTGCTGGGTGAGGCATGAGGACGAGCTCTCCAACACTCGAGCTCACTTCCATATTCCCCCGCGTTACACGCTTCGTCTGGCCGAGGAGGGAGAGAGGGCAGACCAGGTACGGGGCAGGGAGATTTCCCTGTATTTGGAAGTTTTTTGGGGCGGAATGTGCCTGCCCTTCTCTCCTGAGGTCATCGCCGCTCTAAATTTCTTCGGCTTGGCTCCCGGTCAGTTAGTGCCGCACGCGTGGAGGATCCTCCTTGGGTTCCTGATCCGCCTGAGGCTGCAGGCAGTTCCTTTCAGCCTTTCCCTTCTCGATTCCTCCTTTGCTTTCAAAAGTCATCCTGGCAGTCGAGCTGGCAACCCGAGGTGGGTTTACTTTACTTTTAGGAAGTGGCCCGGGGTCGCTGCCGGGACTGGGGTCGTGGCCTTGCCCTCCTCCATTCACGACTTGAAGAAGAAATTTTTCTTCGTCTCCCCTCCCGAGGGCGAGGATAGGCCGGTGCCCACCAAGTGGTCGAGGGAGAAGTTTCTGCCGGGGAACCTGTCCGATGACCCCGCCGCGGTGAGAGTGGCGTCGTGGGAACCCATCCCTCGACACGACGTGCTGCTGTCCGAGAGGGCTTTGAGCTGGGCCGGGCTTAGCCCCGTCGAGTTCGTCAGTAAGTTAGGCTTGCTTCTTGGGTTTACATTTTACTCGTGTTGCTGATCTGTTGGGTGTCCGTTTCATGCAGGATTCATGGACTTCGGCTCTCTCCGAGATGCTATGCGCCAACCGAGGCAGCCTACTAGGACCGGGGGCGCCAGCTCTTCCCGAGCGCAGCCTGCCCCGGCTCCTACCTCCCCGGTGGCGGTGCCCCGAGGACGCTCTGCGGCGGATCCCGCCCCGGGCCCCAGCAGAGCGTCGGGTTGTGTTAGTTATATGTATGCCCTAGAGGCCATTTCTGTACATAGGATGTATATTGTAGTGGATGCTGGGACATATATAGGGAGGACTTTCTTGCTCGACATGATAGTATGCTATCTGGTTGCTCTTTATCTTAACGTGTACACTGATTGTCTCTCTGTTACATGTTGGTAAAGCCCTTAGGATGTGTACTTGACTACCTGGATTATGATGCGGATCATACTAGTGGGGACATGGTAGTCCATAAGTACATCCTTCAAGGTCCCTAGTCGAGGGTGTATCGAGACGGGGCATCGATATACCAGAGTAGACTAGCGTATACCTTCTCGACCCATACTGATGGGCGATGGATGATCCCATATCCATTGGTGTTTGACATCAGAGATGATATACGGGTGCTCAGTGGAGACTAGGTACACTGGACGGACTCGTCGAGAACTCCCAGATGGTATTATACCTTATGTCAGATGGCAGTTCTCTGGTGACACTGGTACAGAGTAGTCTGTAGACCCGAGATCGTCATAGAGTCTTGTGTGATTCCCACTGTGCTTTGATTTCCACCTTACCACGTCCAAGAGGGCGTGCAAAACGGTGGCTTTTGGGTACAGTCCCGAATCACATGGAGGCAATGAGCGATAGGAGGGGATTCGTCTCTCCCGGTATAGGGAGTTGATGTTGTACAGTGTTCGATTGGATATAACCAGAAATCCCTGGCCAGGATTGCTGAGATTTACTGGTAAGTGTTACCAGTAGTTTCTCGAACTGTTATAGACCTCATATCGACACGACTTATCGAGCTACTGAGGTCTGACGTTTACCACCCCTAGGCAAGATATGCGACATATCAGACGAACAGACCGGACTGTACGGTAAGTGTTACTGGTTGGATTCACAGGAGTGTGAGCGGGCTTGCTCGTTGATCTTCTGATCGCTCAATACCTGGGTGGCTGTTACGTTTAGCAGACCGCTTGCGGCTTGTGGGTGTTTGATATGATCATCACCTACTGCCTGCGTATTGACGAGTTTTTAGAGTCCTACACAGAGGTTTCCTGGCTCAAGCGAAACGAAATAGGAGCGCATATGAGATATGTGCGGGACCGAGAATAATACCAGCATGTGATACTGTATTCTATTCTCGCGATTTGTATCATTGGTCGGTTATATGTGATATAGCCGGGTTGCCGAATCAAATGTTGATTCGATAAGTCGATACATTGGATATTAGTCGGTCATATGCGATATGACCGGATCGTTAAATCAAGTGTTGATTTAATGTATAATTATATATTTGATATATTACTTTACATTAACTAGTATTGGTTCACTTAAGATTATTTTCTCACTAGATTGTGCACATTGTATATATGATATATTTTTGTGCACTTGATTGTATCATGTTTGATGATACATGCAAACTTGGGTGTGTGTATGCTATACACCATGTTTAGATAATGGTTAGGGTTTTATTTGTTTTATTTCATTTATTTTATGAAAACAAAATGGTGGCTTTCTTATTCATTTGCTAGAAGCCTCAAGCATCTTTGAAAAGTCTTACCATTTTTGTTTTGTTCTAAAACCTAACCATTACCTAAACCCTAGTTCATTCTCTACATGAGTTACACTAACCCATGGTTGCAAATATGATAAGAATCACTTGAATTTTCTATTGAGTTAATTCATTCTATTTTTTCTTTCTTCTTCTTCTTTCTTGAAGAAGAAAGAAAACCATTGCTAGAAAATTTTCAAGTGTTGAAACCTAGTGAGAAAACCAAATCCAAAGTGAACCCACTTCCTATTTCTTCATCCTCTACCACTTGCCATGTTGTATAGGGTGTTTTCTTCACAAGTTTCATGAGCTAGTGAAGATGGAGCTTGAGTTAGAGTTTCCTCGACGTAGATCATCTTCGGCATTGAAGTCAACGACCTAGCCCGCTCGTTTCTCCGACGAAACCATCGCTAGAGTCCGGGATCCCGGTAATCGCAGTGAAGGGACGTCATCACGGAGCTAAAGAAGTGGTGGACCGGATCTACAAAGGTTGTATTTCCATTCACTTTAGAGTAAAGTTGTTTGCTCGCATTTGCTATCGCCTATACTCTAGTCAACGATCGCATTAGGGTTTCTCGGCACCGGAAATTTTTGAATTTGGCATGGTTGATGCCTTGTGAGACCTCTTGAGTGTGTCTAGGAACCCTACAGTGGTATCAGAGCCTAGCTAGAGCCTTAGGCGAAGTGTAGAAGATGTTAGAAATCCGAACGAAACACGAAACCCTAATTCATACCCCTCTCTGTCCAATTTTTGAAAATGTGGATTTTTCTATATTAAAAATATGAAGAAAAATCAGCAGGGTTTTCTAGGAGTTACTGTGCAAAACGAGCTTCTAAATCGACCAAGTCGCCGCGGAACCGCGGCAAAAGCGTGGCTATTGCGGCGGCTCCGCGGCCGTACGGTCGCCTCCGTCATCCAATTTTGCACAGTAATGTCCATTATAGTTTCCTGACTTTTCTGGGAATTTTTAATATTTACTCAAGAGTTGAGTTTTCTGGGTTGTATTGGGGACTCGGTGTTTCGATCGGGATGTCTAATTTTGTCTATGTGTTTTCCGGATAATTTTTGAATATGTTGAAAAGTTCGACCGGATATAAATACCCAATTTTTCCCCTGTTGGGAAATTTCCAAGTGTTGGATCTTTCCGTAGTTTAATGACGTTCTATGTAGTGCAAGTAACGCGATAGTCCCTCTAGAAGACAACAAACCTTAACTCGATTATGTGACCGTCTTGAACTGCCCTTTGAACCTTAGGGTTTGGGGCAGTATAGCGTGCCACATGTGAGGCGTTGGCTTGACCCTTCTACGGCTGGACCTTTGGTACTGAGGCATGAACTAGATGTTTTTAAACTTATTTCATGTGTTGAGCTGTTTCGGGAAAACTTGGGTGTTTGAATGTTCGATCGGAAAGTTTAACATTTTCTATTTATCTGGAATGAGATACAATAATTGGAATTCACAAGTAGTTATGAGATAACTGAATGAATGTTATAAATCTAGCACTTTAGTCTCACTTGATCGGTTGCCACGGAATTTTGATGCGATCAAAAGTCCGTCGCAATCACGTAGCGTACGTGGATACTCGCCGGGTAAACTTAATAGACAGCCTCACCCCATAGCCCCGACCAAGTGACTGTAGGAGAACCCCGTCACCGAAAGCATCCGTTCGGGTGCTCGCGGCAGCGGTGTTCCGCCTTGGTGCACTTCGTCGACGGCATCGGGGGTGCGGCCGTCTACTGAAGTTTGCGACGAGCATTCGATCAGGATTTCGGGAATCTTGTTGAATTGCCTGACTTGATATTGAAAAGAGTTTTTGATAATGAGACTGAAATGCGGGGTTTATAAATGTTAGGCATGCGATGTCTAAGGAATTTATTTGATTAGGCATGCGATGTCTAAAGAAGTTGCGGATTCCAACTGTTGTAGTTTTACACTTTCTTTTCTGTGACCGTAAGTGTAATATGTGATATCGCCGTTTTCGTTGCTATATGTCAACGAAAATTGGGATGCGCATATTTACTTACGTTGATGACATGTGATATTATGTGTTGCTGGATATGTTATATTGGATCGTCGTGTTTGAATAGCCGGGGTTTTTTTTTTATGTGAGATGAGTGTTTTTCATTTTCATTCATGTAAAAACTTGTATGTAATATTCTTTTATTAGGGCACTTCCAGGTTGCGGAAGTTGTCACCGTTGTTGTATATTATTTACTTTTCCGTACTAGGATAGACCCAAGGAGGAGGGCACATGTAACCGGGTTCTGGAGTCCAGTGGGAGACCAACTCGAGGAGTCGAGTCCGGGTCTCCTAACTCTAGAATTGGTAGGGTTGCTTGCCGCTCTCGTAGGGGTCTAGGGGTGTGGGTTTGGCTATTCATCGCGACCGTGGAATCCGTGTTTTATACTGGCTCGTATTGAAAACACGGACGTCCTAGTATATCCAATATTTCATATGTTTCTTCTGCTGCGATATCTGTGATGTGATCATTTGATGTTCTGTGATAAATATTGTATATAGTATATATGATATATTATATAGGCGTTACTTATGTTTTACACCCGCGCTAGCCCTGCCCCGCTCTGTCGTTAGTTACCTAACCTAACTGTGCACGAGGGGACATCGAGGCGAATGCGGATGGCATAAGTGTACGTCGTATTTATCTGTGATGTTTAGGTAACTTAAATGATGGGACTTCATTAATGAGATTAATGAAATAAAAGAAACCTAAGATGTTGTGGAATCGAATTTCAAAATAAAACAGGTAGCTACAGTTCTTGCTTTGCATCGCGGTGTTCCTTGTAGAACATCCTGCACCTTATTCGATGAGGAAAGGGCCGAGATCCCTTCACCGGGAGTGACCCCTTTAGCAATAACTGGCAGATGCTACACACTCGGTTTGTCTTTTCATTGCTTCTATAGTTTCTTCTTTGCACAGTGATATATATGATATATCCCGCACCTCATTCGACGAGAAAAGGGCCGACGATCCCTTCACCGGGAGTGACCCCTTTAGCAAAACTAGAAAAGTCTCAAAAACACTCCATTTTAAAATCATTTGATTCTACAACGATATCAAGTTCATTACGCAATAGGTTTTCAGAAAAACCTGTCGTAGCCCTCCGTCATTTCAGATAAGTACTACTTAGTATTCGTGCTGCGGTAGTTTGGCATTCGTCAAGACGTAGTGTGCGGTAGCTAACTAGTATTTATCTGCTTATGCATATGATGCAGATTGGATTAGGGTATTCGTACGGCGTTGTTTGGCATTCGTCAAGGGTTGTGCGGGTGGGTTTAATTCAATCAAGAAATGTACGGGTTGAACTTGACTAGTGGACTATGGGTTGTTTGGCATTCGTCAAGGTCATAGAACGCTAGGGGCAAAATATTATCGGGAATTTCAAGTGTTGAAATTTGCAATGGGATTGCATACCTTCTATGAGATAGTTGGATCCCGATACCCACTGCGAGTAATTGTTACTCTTGGGAGAGTTTTACACATTACAATTAGCCGATCAAGTAGGTGTCTAGAAAGGTGTCAACGGGGTTACGCCTCTGGGAAAACGAGGTTTACTGTAATTAGGTCCGTGCGGAAGCACGGGGAACCTCCCTCAAAGTACCGACACTGGCCTGGCTGAAAGATTGGCGAACTTGTAGCGTGTAATTAATCCCGGCTAGTCTTTCCTTTTAGGGTTTGAAGGAAGATTTGATAAAAACAATGGGAGCCATCCTGATTAGATAAAATAATAACCAATCTGATCTTGCAAGAGCGCACGCAGAGTGTTTTCTTCTCTCTCTCTCCTGGTAGCGACCATGTCACTCCTTAATCTAGATAATAATACGGATGTATTGACCGAACCCGCTTGTTATACTGAGCTGGGGAATGTTGGTCCCGCTCCAACTTATAATTGTTATAAGACAGAGCAGGAAATTGGGGAATACCAGATTTCCCGTGCCACCCAAACGAAGAAAGTGCATGATGATGCATCATCTTCGGGTGTGTTCGTTACATAGAACTGTTTCTCAGTATCCTTTACGTCCTGAGTATGTGATACCGGATCAGGATCCCGCATATGTAATCTGTTACATGGGCTACAGAAAGGTAGAGAACTGAGAACGGGTGATAAGTTTCATGAGACAGAAAACGGGGCAAGTGTTGCAGCCAAGTCTGTTGGTCACTGTCACCCTGTATTATCAGTACATTGATTCTGAACAAATGCTATTAGATACCGAACCTGATATACAAAATCATATCAGTCACTTTATTAGTAAAGAAACGATAAAATTTTGTATTGTTGGATAATGTTTTGAACATTTCCTATATCAAAAGTTGATCGGTTCAGGCACGTTATCTAAAAGCATTGATGTTCTAAATCAAACTACAGTTCTTTTGTATACAGAACACACACAAGAGGAAGAGTTCAGAAATGAACGGATCCTTCTTGAGGTATTATAGACTAGGTCATATCAATGCGACCCGACTGACTGAAGTTACATTTAGATGCATATTTAAATCAGTTTGAATTTACATCTTGTGAAACTTACCAGTCATGTCACAAAGATAAGATGACCATAGCTCCGTTTACTGGAAACAGAGAAAAAGTTAGTAAACCCTTGGGATGATACATGTTGATGTATGAAGGTCCCCTGTCTACACATGCCAAGACCGGTTCTTTGTACTTCATTACATTCTCTAATGATCTCTTTAGATTCAGACATATGTTCCTGTTGAAACACAAGTCCGAACCTTTTGAGATATTCACAGAATATAAGTTAGAAGTAGATAACCAAAACGGGTATAAGTATTATGTCCTTTGATGTGATCAAGGAGGAGAATACTTGAGCATGGAATTCCTGGACTATTCTAAAGGAGAATGAGATTCTCTCTCAGCATTACTCCTCCGAATACACCACAGCACAACGTTGTATCGGGGCGGAGCAATCACACCCTATATGATAAGGTGTGCTCTATGATGAGTACTACTGAGTTACCTATTTCCTTTTGGGAGTTATGCACTTGAGAAGCTGCATACCTATTGAATAGGGTTCAAATCAAATCAGTTGCCTACCACTTCATATGTGATATGGAAAGGGAAGAGCCCATATCTTATGTTAGTTGAGATTTGGGGTTGTCCGGCCTATGTCTAAAACCAAAATCCGGACAAGCTCGAGGCAAGGTCTGTTATGTAGAACTGGAAATGTTCCAGCTATACAAACTGCAGCTGATGATTTGACAGAACCAAAGGATTCAATAGTTTCCAACGAACCTCAGCCTCTCCGCCGATCTAGTAGGGTTCCTCACCCACCTGAGAGATACTTCGGTTTCTCTATGACAGTGGGATCGAGGATTGCATCATGAGATGATGACCCAACAAGTTTCGAGCTGGCCATCAGGAGTGAGACTCTGTAAGAATGGCTGGATGTTTATCGATCTGAGATGGAATCCTTATACACCAACAAAGTATGGACTTTGGTTGCTATATATAAAGGGTTGAATCCCCATCAGGAGCAAGTATATCTTGAGAAGATTACTTGGTGTAGATGGAAAAGTTGAGACATTCAAAGCTAGACTTGTTAAAGGTTTTCGTCATCGACCAGGCGTGGATAATGATGAAACCTTTTTCCAGTGGCTATGCTTAAGTCCATCCAGATCCTACTTGCCACGGCTACATACCATGACTATGATATCTGGTGGTTGGTTGCCATGACTGCTTTTCTAAATGATGTTTTAGAAGAGAACGTCTATAAATACACAGCCAGAGGGCTTCGTAAATAGTGGGAGCAGCGGAAATGTGTGCAAGATGTTTTATGTGATGAAGCAGGTATCGCGGAGTTGGAACATCTGTTTTGATGAGTTAGTCAAACAATTTGACATCATCAAAATGGTAGATGAACCTTGTATATACAAGAAGGTAGTAGGGAGTATGGTAGTGATCCTCGTAGAGTACGTGGATGACATACTCTTGATAGGGAAAGAGTTTCCTATTCTACGTTCAGTCAATCTCTGCTTATCACAATGATTCTCCATATAGGATCAAAGTGATACCTACTAAATCCTGGGTTTTGGATCTATGAGATAGATCTAATTGGATATTAGGATACTCACTAGTTGTAGTGAGATGGTATCAATTGGTCTTGGGGAGAATCACTGGAAGGGTTCCAGGGTGATAAGGACGACTGAAAGTCAGTCACAGGTATTGTCTTTACCCTCAGTAAAAGGACGGTATGTTGGAAGAGTTCCAAGCTAGATACCGTGGCATACTAGACGATAAAGGCTGGATACATCGCTACTTAAGAGGCTACCAAAGAGGTAGTCTGGATGTATATTTGTTCATAAGATGAACTTAGTTCCTCCCATTGTGTGACAATGGAGTTGTGGCTTATGCCAAGGAACGTCCGTCCCATCAGTGATCCAGACATATTCTAAGGCAGTATCACCTGATCATGGAGATGGCTGATCTCCAAGGTGATCGAGGTAAGGAGAGTAGACTCAGAGGACAACACGGCGGATCCACTCACAAAGGCCTTTTCCCAGAGAGAGATTTTTATGGGATGGTTGAGTATGAGATACTGCAACCACTGCTACAGATGGACCTAGTGCAAGAGAGAGATTGTTAGTTATATGTATGCCCTAGAGGCCATTATTGTACATAGGATGTATATTGTAGTGGATGCTGGGACATATATAGGGAGGACTTTCTTGCTCGACATGATAGTATGCTATTTGGTTGCTCTTTATCTTAACGTGTACACTGATTGTCTCTCTGTTATATGTTAGTAAAGCCCTTAGGATGTGTACTTGACTACCTGGATTATGATGCGGATCATACTAGTGGGGACATGGTAGTCCATAAGTACATCCTTCAAGGTCCCTAGTCGAGGGTGTATCGAGATGGGGCATCGATATACCAGAGTAGACTAGCGTATACCTTCTCGACCCATACTGATGGGCGATGGATGATCCCATATCCATTGGTGTTTGACATCAGAGATGATATACGGGTGCTCAGTGGAGATTGGGTACACTGGACGGACTCACCGAGAACTCCCAGATGGTATTATACCTTACGTCAGATGGCAGTTCTCTGGTGAAACTGGTACAGAGTAGTCTGTAGACCCGAGATCGTCATAGAGTCTTGCGTGATTCCCACTGTGCTTTGATTTCTACCTTACCACGTCCAAGAGGGCGTGCAAAATGGTGGCTTTTGGGTACAGTCCCGAATCACATGGAGGCAATGAGTGATAAGAGGGGATTCGTCTCTCCCGGTATAGGGAGTTGATGTTGCACTGTGTTCGATTGGCTATAACCGGAAATCCCTGGCCAGGGTTGCTGAGATTTACTGGTAAGTGTTACCAGTAGTTTCTCGAACTGTTATAGACCTCATATCGACACGACTTATCGAGCTACTGGGGTCTGACGTTTACCACCCCTAGGCAAGATATGCGACATATCAGACGAACAGACCGGACTGTACGGTAAGTGTTACTGGTTGGATTCACAGGAGTGTGAGCGGGCTTGCTCGTTGATCTTCTGATCGCTCAATACCCGGGTGGCCGTTACGTTTAGCAGACCGCTTGCGGCTTGTGGGTGTTTGATATGATCATCACCTACTGCCGGCGTATTGACGAGTCTTTAGAGTCCTACACAGAGGTTTCCTGGCTCAAGCGAAACGAAATAGGAGCGCATATGAGATATGTGCGGGACCGAGAATAATACCAGTATGTGATACTGTATTCTATTCTCGTAATTTGTATCATTGGTCGGTTATATGTGATATAGCCGGGTTGCCGAATCAAATGTTGATTCGATAAGTCGATACATTGGATATTAGTCGGTCATATGCGATATGACCGGATCGTTAAATCAAGTGTTGATTTAATGATTTAATGTATAATTATATATTTGATATATTACTTTACATTAACTAGTATTGGTTCACTTAAGATTATTTTCTCACTAGATTGTGCACATTGTATATATGATATATTTTTGTGCACTTGATTGTATCATATTTGATGATACATGCAAACTTGGGTGTGTGTATGCTATACACCATGTTTAGATAATGGTTAGGGTTTTATTTGTTTTATTTCATTTATTTTATGAAAACAAAATGGTGGCTTTCTTATTCATTTGCTAGAAGCCTCAAGCATCTTTGAAAAGTCTTACCATTTTTGTTTTGTTCTAAAACCTAACCATTACCTAAACCCTAGTTCATTCTTTACATGAGTTACACTAACCCATGGTTGCAAATATGATAAGCATCACTTGAATTTTCTATTGAGTTAATTCATTCTATTTTTTCTTTCTTCTTCTTCTTTCTTGAAGAAGAAAGAAAACCATTGCTAGAAAATTTTCAAGTGTTGAAACCTAGTGAGAAAACCAAATCCAAAGTGAACCCACTTCCTATTTCTTCATCCTCTACCACTTGCCATGTTGTATAGGGTGTTTTCTTCACAAGTTTCATGAGCTAGTGAAGATGGAGCTTGAGTTAGAGTTTCCTCGACGTAGATCATCTTCGGCATTGAAGTCAACGACCTAGCCCGCTCGTTTCTCCGACGAAACCATCGCTAGAGTCCGGGATCCCGGTAATCGCAGTGAAGGGACGTCATCACGGAGCTAAAGAAGTGGTGGACCGGATCTACAAAGGTTGTATTTCCATTCACTTTAGAGTAAATCTGTTTGCTCGCATTTGCTATCGCCTATACTCTAGTCAACGATCGCATTAGGGTTTCTCGGCACCGGAAATTTTTGAATTTGGCATGGTTGATGCCTTGTGGGACCTCTTGAGTGTGTCTAGGAACCCTACAGTGGTATCAGAGCCTAGCTAGAGCCTTCGCCGACCGTAGTGGAGGAAGGGGGTTCCGGTTCGTAGTGCCTTCGGGGTTGTCGGTCGCGGACAGCCTTCTGCACGAAATAGAGACCTCGGCCGGGGGTCGGGTTCCTGGGGGAACCCTCAGGGCTCAGCTGGCATCGATCCTCAAGAGTCCGTGCAGGTAAGCCCCCAGTGCATTGTGAGATTTGGTGTCTCTTTCATTTCTCTGACCCTTTTTTTATGTCTTCCCAGACTCTCCAGCACGTGGCCCTCGCCCTTTGCATGGAGACCGAGGTGGTAGCCCCGACGGTGGAGGCCGCGGGCCAGCTCGCCGCGTTGCAAGAGAGCTCCAGGCGAGAGCAGGAGGCGATGTTGGCGAGGATCGCAGCCTTGGAGGGCGAGGTGGATGCCGGAAAAGGGGAGTTCGCCCAGCATCGCGAGGCCACCGCGATCGCCGAGGGCAAGCTCGAGGACTCCCAGGTGCTTGCCGGCAACCTGAAGAAGACGGTGAAGGCCCTCCGAAAGGAGCTGGGGGCAGCGGCCGAGGCCTTTATGTCGGCTGGATCGAGGGCCGTGGTGAGCTATAAAGGGTCGAGGAATTTTTATGATGACCTGGCCGTGGCCATGACCCGCATTTGGCACGACACCCTTGATGCCGTCAAGTCTCAGATGCCGGAGTTCGACGACGCGGATCTCCGGGCCGAGTTCCCCCTCGTGGGCGCCGACGAGCAAGGGGGAGAGGCTCCCGGCGAGGAGGGGGCCAAGGACCCAGTGCCCCAAGTGGTGGAGGTCGAGGACCTCGAGGTCGCGCCCGGACCCGAGGTGTAGAGCCCCCGTTCTCCTACCTTCATCTTGTTTTTCTTTTGAATTTTGTAAGGCTGGGGAGCCCAAAAAATACCTTTTGTAAAAAAACTTGTCTTTGGCAGTAGTAATAAAGTTTTTCTTCAGCTCCATAGAATTGCGTCCTACCATGTGTTTGTGAAGAATGCTCATTTGGGGTATTTTTACTTTTTTACTTGTGCCGTTGTGCTTTCATGTCAGATTGGCCCTCTGTCTAACGATCGTCCGTCGAGTTGACTGCAATCGCTTGCCGACGAGCGTCTCCGAGGAGGTACCTCCCTGGGCCCCGGAGTCGAGGGAAGATCGTTTAGACTTAGACAGACTTGACATCCATTTCTGATTTAGGGTATTGGCCACCATCCGGGGGTGATCGAGCAGGGTAGCTGCCCCGTCATTTCCTGCTAAGGCTTTATGCTTTTATCGCGGTGGTAGGGGGGTTACCCGCCAGGGATGGCCAAGCAGGGTAGCTGCTCGGTTGGCTCTTATGACGGCTTGGTTCTTTAGAGTCATGGGTAGGCAACTACCAGCCTGGGATGGACGAGCGGGGTAGCCGCTCCGATGCCTCTTGTGAAGGATTTTGATCCCTGACGTCGAGGGTAGGAGCCGGAGTTTGATCGAGCAGGGTAGCTACTCGGGTGCCTCTTACGAGGGCTTTTGATCCTTCAGGACGGGGACCGAGCAGGGTTTCTGCCCGGGGCCTCTTGGCGAGGGCTTTTGTCCTGGAAGATAGCCGAGTGAGGGAACCTCGGGCCTCGACTGCCTCTGGGAGGGCTTTTTTGATCCCCGGCGTTGTGGCAGGGAAGCTGCCCGCAGGGGATAGCCGAGCGAGGGAACCTCGGGCTCGGCTGCCTCTGGGAGGGCTTTCTGATCCTTCAGGACGGGGACCAAGCAGGGTTGCTGCCCAGTGCCTCTTGGCGAGGACTTTGATCCCTGTCGGTTATGGCAGGAAGCTACCAGCTGGGGATAGCCGGGCAAGGACCCGACTGCCTCTAGGAGGACTTTGGTCCTTGGCGCGAGAAAGGCTATAGGGCTATAAGAATCCTACCAAGGACCCTTGGCCGGGCAGGGTTACTGCCCGGTGCCTCTTGGCGAGGGCTTTTGTCCTGAAAGAGAGCCGGGCGAGGGAACCTCGGGCCTCGAATGCTTCTGGGAGGGCTCTTTTTTGATCTCCGACGTTGTGGCAGGGAAGATGCCCGCAGGGGATAGCCGAGCGAGGGAACCTCGGGCTCGACTGCCTCTGAGAGGGCTTTTTGATCCCCGGCGTTGTGGCAGGGAAGCTGCCCGCCGGGGATAGCCGAGTGAGGGAACCTCGGGCCTTGACTGCCTCCGGGAGGGCTTCTTGATACCCGACACTGTGGCAGGGAAGCTGCCCGCAGGGGATAGCCGAGCGAGGGAAACTCGGGCTCGACTGCCTTTGGGAGGGCTTCTTGATCCCCGGCGCTGCGACAGGGAAGCTGCTCGCTTGGGGCGACCGAGCTAGGTTGAACCTTGACGAGGTGTAGCCCTCCCATTCAGCCGTAGGTGCGGGGGATGGGAATGGTCGGGGCAACGGCGCGCACAGCTAGTGCATTGAATGCGGGGGGAGGTGAAGCGACAGGGGCGCGTCGCTTCGTTCCCACCGGATAACGCTCGATGGACGCCGCGTGGCGGGGACTCCCTAGGCGAAAGTGGGCGGCTGTCGGGCAGCATAGCGGGCTATATAAGGAGTACTGGTTCTCCCCCCCTTCGCAGACAGGCCATCGAGAATGGAGGATTTCCCGTTCACCATTCCCGACATCGTCAGCTTTGAAGACGTGTACCTTTACGACCCCTATTGCACCGAGGACACGGTGCAGTTAGTTTGCGGGCGCATCGAGGATCACTTTGGCCGGCTGCTCCTTAGGCGCTCCTCCCTGCTACAGCTACTGATGTACTCCATCTGGAGGGCATCGCCGAGGCTTTACAACCCCCTGTCGGAGCTGCTCTTCGACGAGGCTATGGGCAAGCTGCGGTCTTTAAGGCGCTTCGGCTTAATCTCTGCGAACCGGCTGGCCCGCTCGGAGGCGCTCGTCCGCGAATGCTACGAGCTGAGGCTCGGGGTTGATGCCCGCAAGGGGAACCGAGGACAGCGGTTGGACCTTGCGCAGCCCCGGTTGGTGGAGATTTTCACCGAGTACCACGAGCAGTGCTCGCTGCATCCCGTTCCCTCACTATTGTAAGTTTCCCCTCTTTTTTTCCTTTCTTTTTTTTTTTTGCATGTATGGCTGAGGAGCCCATAATACCCTTTGAATAAACAAAGTTTTCTTTCTTTTTCGCAATGCTCCATTGATCCTTATTAAATTAACAATAGATCCTAGGAAGAATTTACATTGCTTTTAAAAAAGGGTACAGGCTAGAAGATGACTTTATTGGCTTGGGCCGAGCACCCTGAAGGGCTGTCGGCCTCCGCGCTTGGCATAGGGCATGGGGCTCCCTGAGCTCCGGGCCGGCCGGCCGCTGAAACAAGCATGATCTGACCGATGGTCAGGTCGGTAGGAGGGTGGTGCTGCTCCTGCTCGCGGTCGGTCTGCCGTTTTTCCCTCAGGTAGGCGGCGAGGTGCCCAGACCGGATGAGCTCCTTGATGTAGTCCCTCAGTTGTTTGCAGTCCTCCATGGCATGGCCCAGTACCCGGTGGAAAGCGCAGTAGGGGCCCCGGGTTCGCTTTGCGGCCTGACGCGGGACCGGAGGGAACTTGAAGAACCCCTCGTTCTGGGCCTCCTCCAGCAATACCGCGAGGGAGACGTTGAGGGGGGTATACTCCTGGAACTTTGGGTGGTAGGGCTGCTGATGCTCCGGCCTCTCCTCCCGAGTCCTCTTCTTCTGGTCAGGCCGTTCTGTCCGGGGAAGTTTAGCATTCACCTCGGATTCCAGCTGGACCTCACGCTCGGTCCACGCCTTGACTTCGGCCATGGTCTTGGGTTGTTCCAGCGTGAAGGAGCGCAACCATTCCTTGTGCCTCAGACCATATCTGAGTGCCGTTATGACGGTTTCGTCTCGGTGCTCGGGCACCTCGAGAAGGGCGTTGTAGAAACGGGTAATATAGGCCTTGAACGTTTCCTTGTCCCCGCTCTTAACTGTGAAGAGGTAATCGACCGTGCGCTTCTGTCGACAGTTCCCCACGAAATGGCCGAGGAACTGAGTAGCCAGCTCTTCGAAGGTTGAAATCGAGCGGGGCTCGAGCCCCCGGAACCAGTCCCGACCTGCGTGGATGAGGGTAGCCGGGAAGGCCCTGCACTGGGCGGTGTCGGAGTGATCCTGGAAGCTTATTCCCGTGGTGAAAGCGTCCAAGTGGTCCTTTGGGTCGGTTTTCCTGTCGAACAGAGAGACCTTCGGGGGCTTGTTACGCCAGGAGACGTGCACAGCGAGCAGTTCCTCGGTGAACGGCTTCGTGAGCGAGTCGGAGGCGTACTTAGCCCCGTCGCTCGAAAGGTGAGCTTCTCGGCACATGCCCTCGATCTTCTTCTTGAGGGCATCTAGCCGACCGTGGTACCTCGAAGAATCGGCGCCTCAGGATTCCTAGCCCCCGCTTCTCGGCGCATGCCCTCGATCTTCTTCTGGAGCGGCCCCGGTTTCTCTCGATGAGATGCCTCAGGTCCCGAGATGGGGTAGCTTTTGAGTTGCCGGGGCGGAACCCTTCTGTGCGGCCCCGCCGATCATGGTGGGTTCGGCCACGCCCGTGGATAGGTGAGGTGACTGACATTTTCTCAGGGGGATAAGGGGCACGAGGAGGCTTGAGGCGAGGCTTCCTGGCGGCGGATCTCGGCGTAGAGACATGGGGTGCCCAGCGGGCCTCAGGGAGCACCGGTTCGAGGGTCCGGCGGCCAGGGGATGCAGCCTGTTGGTGGTCGGCCGTCCAGGCAGGGACAGAGCCTTCTGGAGGCGGCGGAGCAGCGATCTGGGGCTCGGGCGCGGCCGTTTGGACGTGGACAAGGGCCTCCATGAGGGATTGCAGGCGATCTATCTGGCCCGCGAGGGCGTTGATGACGGTCATGGGAGGAGGTTCATCCCCGCCTTCGGTGAGTGGAAGGCGGCGGCTGGTACCGGGATCCCCAGGATGGTCGTCCGCCATGAGGGTGGAGATAGGAAGGCCAACTTTGTATTTTGTGGAGTTTTAGTTTCCTACAGACGGCGCCAACTGATGGAGCTCCTTTTCGGGCCTCCGTCAGATGTTGTCTTCCGTTGATCTCCCGGTGGACTTAGTTGTTTATCCTCCGTTGCATGTGGGTCTCAATGGGTTTTTGGAGGAACAGGTGAAGTGAGAGAGTAGGTGCCGAGTACCTGCAAAGAAGTCCCGGGGGGGTTTGGTACCACCAAGGACCCTCCGACGCTCAAGTTAGTGATGAGATCCGAGCAGAGTAACGGCATAAAAGTGTTAAGAATTGCTTACTTGTCCCCTCTGTGATGGGGGTTTATATAGCAGTGGAGCACGCAGCAGCGGGCGCAAGAATCTCGCTGGCAGTTACGCTCCCGACGTCACGCCCGCATAGAGAGCGGATCGCCCATCAATGGGGATCGTGATGGCGTGGAACGTGGGACGTTGCTAGCGTAGAATCCGCGCATGGCGAGATTCGCGGGCGGCGGTTACGCCTGAGAGTAGGTCGGAGGGCCGAAGAAGACGTCCTCGGCGGAAGCTCGGGGACGAGCAAGGAGGCCGAGGAGTCTTGGCCCTGTGGTAGCTCGGGGGCAAGCTGAGAGGCCGAGGAGACCAATTTGCAGGGGCCCCGAGGGGGGCCGGCTTGTGCTTGCTGGTCGGGCATGGGTATCTTGATCGGCTCCCTGCGGGCCCTTTCTTCTGAGTTCTGGGACACGTCACCTGCCACGTGTCATGATCTTATAGACCACCGATATTGAGCATCATCAACAGTGATGTCATTATTTTATCATTTGGAATATAAAGAATTTCAAAAAAAGAAAAAATTGTCTTTGCTATAAGCAAGAATTATAGACTTCCACACCATCCTAACAAGACAAAATAAGAATAAAGACATTATGGTCAATTTCTCTTTACTCATACTAATATTTAGAATTCGAATTCAAACCAAAAAAATAGAGTCAATTTTTACATCTTTAGTTTATAAAACACAAATAAACTATATTTAAAGAGCACAACAAACATAGTCCTAAGAATGAAATAGAGAAAAAATGCTCATCATCAAATTAAATAAATCTTAATCAATTAAATATGCACACTAATAAAAACTACATACAAATAATATCTAACCCATATATTTCTCCCACAATTACAATCGATAAGTAATAATCATCCACGTGTATTGCTTGTGCAATATAATAGTTGGAAAAACCACAAGAGATACATAGGTATAATATATAAATGGGCACCCATCATAAAGGCTTTAGCCTATTTGGATGGACCCCATTTATATTGAAAACTCATGTGCATCAATTTAAAATAAAATTGTCTCGTCCCTCATGTGTTAAAATTGACATGGTATTGGATTTGAGTACTTAATAGTATCTTTGGGAGAGCCGTCTACATGTCTTTAAGAGATTAGGTCTATATGTGTTGTACTTTCCACGTGACAACCATGTTGTACGTGAAAGATACATGGGTATAAGATGTATATGGGCTCCAATCAAGAAGGCAGTCTATTTGGATGGACTCCGTTTATATTGAAAACCCGTATACATTCATATATATAAAATTGTCTCATCCCCTCATATATTAAAAATTAACATATATTAAAATCAATATGGTATCAAAAATCATGAGAGTTACATGGATATAATATATAAACTAGACTTTGACCCCATGCGTAACGCGTGAGATCAAAAATAATCGAATATATTTATAAACGAATATTATTTTTAGCTATGATTGAAAAAAAATAGATATGTTTTTATTACGTTTGAAAACAGATAAATAGATATGTTTTTATTATGTTTGAAAAAATATATATGATGATGTTAGTCATTTTTTGTTATTTTGATATAAATATTATTTTTTTATAGACAAATTCGTACATTACATAAAATTATTACAACTATGTAAGCAATACAAGATAAATTTTTTTATATAACTATCTTTTTTATAAGAAATATTTTATAACTTAGATCTTAGTTTAACATTTCACTATTGCATAAAAGCTTTTGGTGTTTTTTTAACATATATACCATATATTTTGCGACATGTAAATAAATACCGAGAACATATATATATATATATATATATATATGAGATTAATGGAGGAAAGAGGCCATAGGAGGGAATTTCCTCCTATGGCGGCGAAAAAGTACGCCCTCCGTCGTATTTTCCGACGATCGGAATCCATCATCTTCATCGTTATCATCTAAGATGTGGGTACGCCAAATTTCATGTGATTCTACAACTTCTTCACCGTTGATTTAACAATGTAAAAAGTTCTATTGTCGGTAAACCGTTAATTTTCAACCCACTAATTCAACGGTGAAAAGGTTATAGAATCACATGAAATTTGGTGTACCCATATCTTAGATGATAATGATGAAGATGATGAGTGCCGATCGTCGGAAAATACGACGGAGGGCATACTTTTTCGACACCATATGAGGAAATTCCCTCCTATGGCATCTTTCCTCCATTATTCTCTCTCTCTCTCTCTCTCTATATATATATATATATATATATATATATATATAGAGAGAGAGAGAGAGAGAGAGAGAGAGAGAAAGATGGGGGGAGTGATCTATTGCAAACCGGTTCGCGTTTTTTAAAAACGGGAGCTTTCGGTCTACAACATATCTGAACGATCCAATCCGTTCACGTTGATCACCCTACCCTTAAATGTGTGCGTATGAAAAATCAAAGGACTTGAAGATATCTAACCAATGCATCGGATGGGTAAAAAATGAACGTCTTTCGATAATGCAATATAAACTTCATCTGATGCGTTGGTTAGAGATTTTCAAATACTTTGATTTTCATACGCATACATTTAAGGATGGGTGATCAACTTGAACAAATTGAATCGCACTACTAGAAAACGTAATTATTAGGAACCATGTATTGGCGACAGTTCATTTTTGAACGGTCGCTCATACGTATCAGCGACCGTATACAACATACGGTCGCCAATACACGGTCACTAATAACATTAGCGACCGTTTCTTTTTTATTAGCGACCATATTAAACGGTCGCTAATAATCTCTGCACATTTAGCCCGCGATCAGCCTTCTCTTTTCCCATTCTTCGCCAATTTCCCCCCACCCCACGAGCTCCTCCTTTACTAGGTGAATTCCTCTCCCTTCTTCCCCAATTTCTCCAAAATTTTTTTAATTATTTTGTCTAATTTTTTTTGTATGCATTGCTCTTGTTGTTGAAGGTGATCGGTATCGTCTTGGTTGTTCAAAATCCGATGAAAAGGTTAGGTTTTTTACCTCTCAAATTATTATTTTTTCTATTAAGTTGTTATTTGTGATGTGGATTATGAAATTGTTATGTCATTGTTATTTTAGATTATTAAATTGTTATGTAGATGTTAGGCTATGAATTTTTTGAATTAAATGTGAATGTTAGGGTTGTAGGATTTGAAGAATTTATAAACTCAAAAAAATCCTAATTACAAATTATAGACCTAATTACAAAAATTAAGATATTAAAGAATCTATAAACCCTAAAAAATCCTAATGACAACTTATAAAACCTAATTAATAAATTAAGATAATCTTAAGTTAAAAATATTAAAACCGTAATTAGAGACCGGAAAAACCTAACTATAAAAAACTCTAATGTTAACACTAATTAAAATATAATATTAATTACACTAATTAAGAAACCTTAATTAAGTCCAGATATTAGTGAACCGAGATCCTAATTAAAAAACGATTAAATTGAAAGTTTTAAAGGAAACCCTAAATTTTTTATTAGAAACTTAAGTACGGTTTTATCTTATTATTTAATTAGTAAGTTTAAGATCGAAAGGTAAAACTTGTTTAGAATCGACCTATAGTTTCCCGTCTTACAATTAGTATATGTAAAATCTTTTTTCCGTCGAATCACAAATGTTTGTAAGAGTTGAGCTTCTGTTCGATTTTTTTAAACGTATGTGTAGTATTCGACGAGGGGATTTGACATACAGTAATTGTTGGATTTTTCAAGTGTAGACAAATTACGAATGCAACAATACTCACATCTCACTTCCTTCTGTATTTTCGTCAATTTCGAGAAGCTTCGACGGTGATTTCCACTTGTTTCCCGTGTATAGATTTATTTACGAACACGAGAAACGGGGGGAAAGTGCCGCCAAAATTTTCTCGAAATGGAAGAAAATACAGGAGGAAGTGAGATAAGAGTGTTGCATCGAGCAGCTCCGCATCTCTCTCTTTTGTCGAGCACGAGCCTATCACTCGTTGTTAGTTAACAATTTCAATGATTGGATTATATGCTTAATACTGATAGAAAATAAAATAGGAAAATGATTATTCATCGCATGGCTATTCATCTATTATATTTTCTCGTAATGGGAATTATAACCTTTAACCCTGACAGCCATGACAGTAATTATTTGTCCTGGCCTTTTGCCCTGAGTGCTTACACCAACCTTAAATGCCTTTAGACGTTTTGATGCGTCCACATCATGAAATATAATTTAAGACTTGAAAATTTATTTAATGATGAACTTGTAATAATCTCATAAGATATGTTAAACTCGTATTATTATCTGTGATAATAGATGAGAATTATTCCGATAAATCGTTTATGCATATGGAGAAAAAAGATAGGTATAGTTTGAGAGACGTCCGATTTAAAGATGGACTTAAAACCTTTTTAGATAACGCAAAGATGGACCTAAAGCGTAGCCGAGACGGACTCTTGTTCTGTTCTTATAAGAAATATAAGAATAGAGCCCGTTTTCGATATGAAATGATAGAAGAACATGTGTTTGTAGAGGGTTTTGAATCGAACTACATACATTGGAATTACCATGGTGAGGGAATACGTGACGAGAAAATGAGGATGGATAATTAGACCGCAAATTCGAAAGCTGAATTGCTGACGGGTGACGGGATAGATGACACGCATGAGATATTGGAAGATTTATTTGCTGGAGAGGAAATAAATGAAGTAGAGGAATTGCAGAAACTTCTAGAATAAAAACTGTACGAAGACTGTATGAAATTTAGTAGCCTGTCATTTGTAATAAGACTTCTTCGTCTGAAAATGATCAGCGGGATGGCTAACGAGCACTTTGATGTGCTTCTTGATCTCCTATGCAAGGTAATTCCTGAAGGAAAGGAAAGCATTTCAGAGAATCATTACCAAGCAAGAAAATTGTTAAGACACTTGATTTCTCGTATGAGAAGATCAATGCATGTCCCAATGATTTTGTACTGTATCATAAGGATTATGCATCTCTCGATGAGTGTCCGTCTTGCAACTTGTTTAAGTAGAAAAATGTTAAGCAAAATTCAATCGCAGAAACGTTCGATGTCAACAAAAAGAGCAGAAAGCTTCAGCCAAAATCCTTCGTTATTTTCCCCTAACTAAGAGGTTGCAAAATTTATATATTTTAAAGGACATGGCGAAGAGCATGCGATGGCATTCCGATCGTCGGATTAAAGACGGGAAGCTGGGGCATCCGGCCGATGCAGAAGCATGAAAAAAATTAGACAATGTTGATCATTTTGGGATGAATCGAGAAATGTATGTCTAGGTTTGGCAACCGACGGTTTCATGCCTTACGGACTCATGAGCTCTAGTTAGTCCACATGGCCGGTATTGCTTATGCATTATATTTTGCTTCCCTAGATGTGTATGAAACAACCGTATATGATTCTTTCCTTATTAATTCTCGGAAAATATTCACTTGGCTAGAACACCGACGTCTATATGGAACCTTTAATTGAAAAGCTGATAGAACTCTGGGAATATGGAGTAGAGACATATGATGCGTACGTCGAGGAGAAGTTTAGAATGCGAGCGGCTGTTATTTGGACAATCAACGATTTGCCAGCATACAACATGTTATATGGATAGTCTACCTACGCGAAGCATGCATGTCCATTATGTGGTCTTGATTACAGTGCCATACAACTTAAGACACATGGTAAGTTTTTCTACCGGTTTCATTATAGGCAGCTATCGGCGAATCATCCGTACAGAAAAATGAAAAATAAGTTTGATGGAACGCCGAAAAAGGGTGAAGCACCAAAATAGTTGTCCGGAATAGAAATTTTTTAGCAGATTTCATCGTGTCAATTCCAACAAGGTTCTAATCGTTTTAATTCAGATGGTTCCTTCAATAAAAAAACCGAAGCGATCCGAAGATAACCAATTGTTGAGTATGTGGAAGAAGAAAAGTATATTATGGAATCTTCCTTACTGGAAACATCTGTTGATTTGACACAATATGGATGCTATGAATGTAGAGAAGAATGTGTTTGATAATATTGTCGGCACATTGTTACATGACGATTCTAAGTCCAAGGATAAGTTAAGTGCTCGCGAGTGCTTGGAGGAGCTTGGAATCTAACAGGAATTATTTCCGGTACTTCATGATGATGGTGTCTATGAATTACCAGTTTTGAGCTACACAATATCGAAATTGACTATGAAAAGATTTTGTGAGGTGCTAAAGAGCATCAAAACCCCAGATAGTTACTCCTCTAACATAGCAAAGAATGTGCAGGTCGAGCCACCAAAGCTCTTGAATCTTCAAACGCATGATTGTCACATCCTTCTGCATCAATTGGCTCTTCGACATAATTTGCCATCCAAGGTGACCAAAGCTTTGATAGGGTATTATGACTTTTTCAATAAAATTTCTTCTAAAATTATAGATATAGCCAAATTCGAGAAGTTGCAGAAGAGTATTGTTGAAACCCTCTGTAAGTTAGAGATGATATTTCTACCATCTTTTTTCACCGTCATGATTCATCTTTCTGTGGATCTAGCTATAGAGGCAATGATTGCTGGACCAGTTGTTCCCCTCCGGAAGACGGCCAAGACGACGTGAGGACGCCTTGCCTGAGATTCGGGGCAGATACTATTTGGTTTTATCCGTCTACCTCTCCGAAGATTCCAAGTTGATTTATGGCACCGTGTATCGGAGGTTTAGACGGATGCGGCCGATGTAGCAGACTTCGTCAGATTCCCCCTCGTTTGAGGGGGTTTTGATTGTGGGGACGCTCTTCCCTGCAGGCGCAAGCCCCTGCAGTTAATTACGCTACCGCATCGCGGTAGCCACTTTCTCCTTCTCCAGAATTTCACTTCGTGTCGTATATGTTTGTTTTGTTTGTGGATGGCCGTGGATTGTATACGGAGACTAAGTTATGCCGTCGCCCATAGAACGTAGATTAGTCCAAATCCGTATTTACTTAGATTTGGGTTTAGTGTTTTAGTTTAAGGATACGATAGCCATATTGAGGCTAAGATCAACTTAAACGTTCGTTAAGGACACGTTAGTCTGATTTGAGACTAAGATCTACTTAACGGGATCGTTTGGATCCGACAAAAGAGCATTTGGGGGCTCTATTGTTCCAGTTTATGGACATAGTGGTCCATAGGTAGTTTAAGGACGTTTCGGTCCATATTCTAGTTTAGGGACGTAGTGGTCCATATTCAGTTTAAGGACGCATAAGTCCGCGGGTTTAAGGACCCCACAGTCCGTGTTTTGGTTTAAGGACGCATAAGTCCATGAGTTTAAGGACCCCACAGTCCGTGTTGATATGTGGTTGTCGGGACCCGTTACCTCTTTGACGTCGTTGAAGGATTACAACGATAGGAGTCAGAGGAGTTCGGAGATGTACCCTCGAACCGGATGTAAATTGATTTAGGAGAGCAGTCTTGCTCAGTCAATTTAGTTTGAGGACTTACGGCCATGATTGGGCTAAGTCCAGTTGAGAATATTCAACGTTATTTCTTATTTTTGGCCTATTAGACCTGTGCTAGGGTTTTGCCCATGTTTAATAATGCATAGCATTAATCTTGGTCTCTGTTGGACCTTTATTTGGGCTTTGCCCCTTTTTTTGAAAATAATGCATAGCATTTTTATTTGGGCTCTGCCCATTTATAAATGAGGCAGAACATCAATTTTGTCTGGGCTCTGCATTTTATTTTGTTTGGGCTCTGCCCTTTTATAAATGATGCAGAGTATCAATTTTGTTTGGGCTTTGCCCTTTTATAAATGATGCAGAGTATCAATTTTGTTTGGGCTTTGCCCTTTTATTGCATTGCAATTTATTTTGGCCTACTAGGCCTTTTTGATTTGGGCCTGGCCCTTTAGTAAACAATGCATTGCATTTGTCAGGCACTTTGCACCAATCACTGAGCGCAAACGCTTGTAATGATGACATGTGTCACGCAAGCGCAGTGCGCTGCGCCAGTGCGCTGCTGACACGTGGCGCGCTCTGGTGAGTTGCGCCAATTTTAGGGAGCAAGGCTCTATCTTAAAAGCGCATAGCGCAAGTGGTTCAGGTGCTGATACGTGGCGCTCTCTGGTGGCTTGCGCCAACCCAAGAGCGCAACAGTGCAAATTTTACAAGTGCAGGGCACTGTTTAATTCTTTGATCCAATTTAGATCAGAGAAAACAAGTTTTTCTTGTTTTTTCTTGTTTTCAGAGAACCAATGGTTCATAAAAAAGTGCAAGGCACTGTTATTATTTATTTTTCTTTTTATTGAAGATCGTTGATCTTGTTCTTAGATCAATGATCTCTTCAGAAGACATTCTTCTTCTTTTTCATAAAGGTTTTTACCTTTTTCTTGAGTTCTTCAAAGTTCTTCAGAGCTTTCTCTTTTTTGCTGTTTTTCTGAAGTTCTTGATATCGATGATAATGTTGATGATCTTTTGAGTTGGGGTCTAGGGGTCTTTATATAGTGCCCATGGATTTGTTAAGTTTGTTTAAGAGATCATTCTCTGAGTGATTTGGGGATTTTCCCCACCGTTGGATCTTTGATCCAAGGGCTTCTGTTTTACAGAAGGCAATCTTCTTGTTTTAACAAGAACAGAAGGATCTTACTAGAATTTTAATTCTGTTTGGCACAAACGCCCCAGCGCGGACACGTGTCGCGCAGCGCATCTGCGCTTGCGCAACTGCGCTGACACGTGTCGCGCAGCGCAGCGCTTGTGCAACTGCACTGACACGTGTCACGCGGCGCAGCGCTTGCGCAACTGAAGCTTTGCTTTCTTTAATTTTGTTTTAAAATAGCGCCTTGCTCTGATTGGGCGCGCTGCCTTGGGCGCTGCGCTCTCTGCGCTGGCATGCATGATTTTGACACGTGGCGCCCTGCACGCAGTGCAGAGGATCTGAAGCGTTGCTTCATTTATTAGAGTTTAAATTTTCGAAGTAGAGCTTTGCTCTGATTGGGAGGAATCGGAAGCGCTGCTTCATCTCCCGTCTTGGAATTTGAACAGAGCTTTGCTCTGATTGGGGTAAACAAATGCCCCCCCACCGTTGCGCTTACTTGGCTCCAAACGCGAGCGCAACGGTGGCAGAATTGCAACCGTTGCGGCAACTTTTGGAAGTTGAAAGGGCATTTGATGCCTATAAATAGGACCCTTGGTCCTCAACAGATGATTATCATCTTCAACATTTTTTTACTTTCAGAATCTCAGAGCCCTGCTCTTTATTTTTCAGAACTCCAAGAGTTAAACTCTTAAACTTTTTAGGTAAAAACTTTAATTTAAATTAAATTAAATTAAATTAATTTTCATTGACAGAGTCTTGCTCTCAATATATCACCGATCTAAAGAAAACCCATTGTTCCCGCCAAAAATTTCTGCGCAAAAGAGTCCAAGGTATCAAATGGCAGCGATACGCTTAAGAAAATGTGAACCAGTAACTTCCGGCCTGTATTTTGATAAACTCCCCAATGAGGAACTTTTAAATTATAATGGTATTGAAAGCATCTCGAAAAAACCTTCGATTTGATATATTATGAGCCTCACAATTCATCCGGGATCAAAAGTTATGAGCAAATGTCTATGCACATGTGATTTAAGGAAGAAGATACGAACCAGTATTTTCCGAGCTGTATTTTGACAAACTCCGGAACGAGAAATGGCTAAATTCTGATGTTATTGAAAGCATCTCGAAAATACCTTCGATTTGATATATTATGGGCCTCATAATTCATCCGAGATCAAAAGTTATGAGCAAATGTGTTATGCACGTGTAATCTAAAGTAATGCTCTACTACATGGGGAATGCATTTTTTAGTCCCACATCGGGAAAACGAGAGATGGCTTCTATACCACTCCCATATAAATAAGAGGGGATACCTCTTTAAAAGTGGGAGTTAAATCCTCAAAGGATTCAATACTCAAAAGAGCTTAGTTCTCCAAAGGAGCTTAGTTTTCCAAGATAGGAGCATGCTCCTCCATAATGCGTATATGCGCAAGCGCCATGTACGCTACGTGCAACGCACATGTGCCCGCCATGCGGCACTACGTGCAACGCACGTGCGCACCACATGAGAACATTTAATAATATTAAAAGGAGCATGTTCTCCATATATAGAAGCCCTGCTTCTCCTCATAATGCGCATGTGCGCTACGTGCAACGCACGTGTGCTCGCCACGCGCGCACACGTGCAACGCACATGCGCACCACATGAGAACATTTAATAATATTAAAAGGAGCCTGTTCTCCATATATAGAAGCCCTGCTTCTCCTCATAATGCGCATGTGCGCTAAGTGCAACGCACGTGTTCTCGCCACGCGCGCACCACGTGCAACGCACGTGTGCTCGCCACGCGCGCACCACGTGCAACGCACGTGCGCACCATATGAGAACATTTAATAATATTAAAAGGAGCTTGTTCTCCATATATAGAAGCTCTGCTTCTCCTCATAATGCACATGTGCGCCACGTGCAACGTACGTGTGCCCGCCACGCCCGCACCACGTGCAATGCACGTGCACACCACATGAGAATATTCAATTAAAAGGAGACTCGTTCTCCATAGGAGCTTGCTCCCCCCCATAATGCGCATATGCGCAAGATCCATGTGCGCTACGTGCAAATATGAGCGCCCAACACGTGCGACGCACGTGCATGAACGCAAAGAAGCCTTTTTCAGCAGCGAGAAGCTTAAGCTCCAGCCTGTTCTTCCCCTTAATGAGTGAGACATGGTTCAAAGGGTACATCCCTTCACACCTTCGATATATGGCACTGTAATCTCTCAGTGTCGTCGGAGAGGTGGTGGGTCCCAACGACCAATGATCCTTCTTTCTAAAATAAAAAAGAAGAAGAAGAGAGAACTCCTAAAAAGAAAGTTTGAGAAGAAATCAGAAAGAAAAGAAGGTAAACCTTTGAAAAGAAGAATTTCTTCTGAACAGATCATTGATCCGAGAACAAGATCAAGGACCTCTAAGGAAAAGGAAAATAAACAAATAAAAAACAGTGCCTTGCACTTCTTTTTATGAACCATTGGTTCTGAATCTAAAAGATTCTCAAGATAACAGTGCCTCGCACATTTTATCTGAAATTGATCCAAAAAAAAAAGAACAGTGCCTAGCACTTGCCAGAAATGCACTATTGCGCAAGCCGCGCCACGTGTCAGCAGTGCAACAGCGCAGCGCACTGACGCAGCGCACTGCGCTGTTGCGCTTGCGCTCACCAGAGCGTGACACGTGTCACCACCATATGAGTTTGCGCTCATTACTTGGCGCAAAGCGCCTGACAAGCCACGTGGGGGCACTGTCAAAGTATTTAATGCTCTACATTATTAAAGAAAAGGGACAGAGCCCAATTAAAAGGCCTAACATGCCTAATAAAAAAGTGCTATGCAGGGCAGAGCCCAAACAAAATAGATGCTCTGCATCATTTATAAAAGGGCAGAGCCCAACCAAAACAAGAATAATGCTGTGCATTACTAAAAAGGGGCAAAGCCCTAGCACAGGCCAAAGACAAAAGATGTTGAAACTGGACTTAGCCCAATCATGGCCGTAAGTCCTCAAACTAAATTGACTGAGCACGGCTGCTCTCCTAAATCAATTTACATCCGGTTCGAGGGTACATCTCTGAACTCCTCTGACACCCATCGTTGTAATCCTTCAACGACGTCAGAGAGGTGACGGGTCCCGACGACTAAACATTCAAATGGACTGCGAGGTCCTTAAACTCGTGGACCGAAACGTGCTTAAACTAATGTTGGACCGAGACGTCCTTAAACTAATGTTGGACCGAGACGTCCTTAAACTAATGATGGACCACCACGTCCCTAAACTGGAACATAGACCACCACGTCCCTAAACTGGCGATGGACCACCACGTCCCTAAACTGGAACATAGACCACCACGTCCCTAAACTGGCGATAGACCCCCACGTCCCTAAACTGGAACATGGACCCCTACGTCCCTAAACTGGAATATGGACCCCTACGTCCCTAAACTGGAATATGGACCCCTATGTCTCTAAACTGGAACAATAGAGCCCCCAAATGCTCTTTTGTTGGATCCAAACGATCCCGTTAAGTTGATCTTAGTCTCAAATCAGACTAACGTATTCTTGACAAACGTTTAAGTCGATCTTAGCCTAAATACGGCTAACATATCCTTAAATCAAAACACCAAACCCAAATCTAAGTAAATAAGGATTTGGACTAATCCATGTCCTACGGGCGACGGCATTACTCAGTCTCCGTATACAATCCACGGGCAACCACAAACAAAACAAACACACACGACACGAAGTGAAATTCTGGAGAAGGAGAAAATTGTTACCGCGATGCGGTAGCGTAATTAACTATAGGGGCTTGAACCTGCAGGGAAGAGCGTCCCCACAATCAAAAACCCCTCAAACGAGGGGGAATCTGACGAAGTCTGCTATATCGGCCGCATCCGTCTAAACCTCCGATACACGGTGCCATAAATCAATTTGGCATCTTCGGAGAGGTGGACGGATAAAACCAAATAGCATCTGCCCCGAATCTCAGGCAAGACGTCCTCGCGTCGTCGGCCGCCGTTCGGAGGGGAACAGATTCTGGCATGCCCGGTAGGACATTTTCCTCTTTCCACTCCACACTTCGTGTGTCGTCCTCGCGAACCAATCGCGGTTTGTTAAATGGTTGCCTTCGGATTTCAAGTTACTAAGATTTGGTCTTTTTCCTGGCGCAGAACTCAAGATTCAATGGCCTTTAACTGCACCAACTGCTCGAAATGCCACTGCAACGGACGCTCCACCTCACCGGGAGGTGTAGCATATGGGCCCCAAGCGGCTTCCTTCCTCGCTCTGCCGGTAGACCAGGTGACCCAAGCCACCACTGGCCTGTTCTACGGGACCATGATCCCACCTACAAGCTTCTCAGCGCCAATACCTGCACCGGAAGTGAACAAAAAGTCGGTCTTCGACCGGCTCACTGCTACGACAACCCCTGTCAACGGGTCGCCCAATGCCAAACCAACAGCCTCTGTTTTTGCCAGGCTGGATCAAAGCTCTAAACTGGCTGTCCCAAGGAAAGCAATAACTGCTGCTCCAGAAGTCGTCAAGGCGGCTTCCCTGTCAAAGAGTCAGTCTTTTCAAGACTGACGATTCCTGCTCCAGCCCCTGCTCGAGGATCCGTCTTCGACAGGTTGAATATCACCCCTCAAAAGACAACCTCAGTCTTTAAGAGGTTACCACCAGCGACGCCTCATTCAGACAGGGGGCAAAACGAAGCTATCTCTATCTCCGAGCCAGTCCCAACGGCTCGTCGTGCTCGACGCCGCCATTGGCAACGAGTGAGAAAGGCAGGGGGCAACTCCCCCTCAGGGCTAACTCCACCGACTCCAGTGGTGGAAGTCAACGCTGCTGTTCCAACTGGGAATAGCTTTGAACTGCTGAGGAGGGTACGTAAGAACTCTCCAACCGCTACACTGAAAAGATCTCCTCCGCCTGCGGAGAGAGTTCCGGAAACGAAGCAAGAACAGCCCCCTCAACGGCTGTCCTAAAAAATATACAAGGTTTGGCGGAGGGTTCAAGACTCCATGATTGACCCAGATCACTCTCGTCAATAGAAAAAGGAGAAGGTGCAAAAAGAAAAGGACCGTCCTATTGAACAGCAGGGGACAACGATCGCTAGGGTACCTACTTCCACGACCCTTTAACTTCAACGGCCCACAAAATAAGGAGGCCGGAGAAAACCCCCGCGCCGGCGAAAAATATCAGAGGTGGTGAACCCAAACGCCCTAAGTCAGGGGGCATCGTAGTGCACACCGTCTATGTGACGTCTGGTAAAGAAGACGGCCGCATATCTACGGGTCATCGACCGCTTACCCGATCAGTGACCAAAGCGCAGGAGCAACAAAAAAAGCTTCAAGAAATGATGAACGCTATGGCCGCACTTACAGGGCCAAAAGAAAATCCTGAAACGTCCTCAGATGAGCGCCAGGAGGAAGAAACCGACGCTGAATTCCTTCGTCGGATATTGGAGAAGAAGGACAAAGAGGCTGCTGAACAAATAGCCAACATACAACGTATGGTCCTCCTCTTCCAGGACATGATAGGGATGATGATACAACAAGATCCCCCGGCTGAAAAGCCCCCGATAGTCCTTGGAGACGATAGGGGAGAGACATCAAATCCTCCACCAGCTCTATCGACAGCTAAAGAGGATACAATCTCCAAAGCTGATTTGGATGAGTACATCGCCCAGCAAATACGGGTTCATCATGCGACCGAAGCGGCCGGTCAGGTCGTAAAAACGGGGCGGCCATATCCAAGTTGGTACGATCAAATCAAGTACCCACCCGGTTACACAATTCCCAAGTTCCATGTCTACAAAGGGATGGGCAATCTTCATCAGCATGTTGCCCAGTTCAGAGCACTCTGCGGCAACACCGGCGGTGATGCAAGCTGTTGCTTCGCCAGTTTGTTGGAAGCTTATCAGATACGGCGTTCGAATGGTACTCTGAGCTCCCGAACGACTCTATTAAAACCTTCGCGGAGATGGAGCTGCTGTTTACTCAGCGTTTTGCAAGCGCCAGTGAACGTACCCCGATGACGGCACTGATTAATGCCAGGATAAAACCCGGCGAGACGTGGGTTCAGTACGCTATACGATGGCGGAACTTGTGATCGAAGTGCGAGCAGCGCATTGAAGAAGCTCCCGCGGTGGGTATGTTTGTGGGAACCCTTGATCCGCAAGCGACCATCTCACAATTTATGATATTTTTCAAGCCAACTACCTTCCAGGCTTTGATTGACAAACTAGCGCAAATGGATCAAATGGGCCATAAACCCCCTCTTCCAAGGCCGGACTCCCGAAATGACAAAGGGAAGGGAAAAACGATCGTCATCGCTAATGCTCAACAACAACCGAGCGACTCGAAGCCGGTTGCTCGTCAAAATAATATGCGTCTGTACGTACCCCTTGAGGATAGGATGGGACGTCCTTATTCCTTTCCCCACGATAAAACGAGGAGGTTATTCGAGCTGGCGTTGCGCAACAGACTAATAAATCTGCCGGATCCAAAACGTCCGTTGCAACCAAGTGACGTCAACGAGCCCAACTACTGTCCTTATCATCGAGTACTAGGCCATCCGATCGAAGATTGCTACGTTTTCAAGAATTGGATTGAAAACCAGTACCGACAGGGCAAGTTCGCGTTATCTGACAAATGGAAGGTGAATCCCCCGCAGCCCCACACCTCTAAGGGGACGAATACGCCGGGGGCAACATGCTCCGTCATTGAAGAAGCTCCTTGGGAGGTTGTATTATCAGCCAAGACAAAGAGGATGCTAAACGATCTTCAGACATGTCCAGCGATCAAGTGGAAGTACCCGTTGGAACCGCAGGTCATTGAGGGGATGTTGAAGCCACGTCTAACTCCAAAGACCGATGGTGGTGGTTCAAGCACTTGCAGCCAGCCGTCAAAATCTTCGGAAAAGAAGAAGAAGAAATCTAAGAAGCCCGTGAAGCCTGGCGACAAGCGCACGGACTTACAAAAGCAAATTGACGCTCTGGATGAATACAACCAAAAGGCACGGACTCCCATTACGCTCCAAGAGTTCCTCAATCACGTCTTTCAAGAAGAAGATGAGGGAGAAAGTTCATCGGATGAATCCGAGGAATATGTGGCGAGCTGTCATATGATTTCCCATTCGATCACGAACGATGAGGAGACTCCTTGCACTGAAACGCTGGGGGAAGATCTCGAACCAAAATTTCCGGAACTATCAGTTGAAATGATTGACGCGTTCCTTAACGAAGCTCGATTGAAAAGTAAAGTTGATCGAGAACGCGAGACGGCTATATTTGAAAGGGCCAAGCGCCAACGACTTGATGAAAGAGCTGAGATGATCCCGTTGGAGCTAAACACCCCCGCTACCGATAAAAGCCAATTCAAGATGAGGAAAAAGTTTGCTAAGGCCATATCAATGGGCATGAAGCTACCATCCTCTGAAGGAAACATCACTGGTGAAATGGAAACGCACCCCTCCTATTGCTTATATCATCAAAAGATTTCGCACCCCACTCAAGAGTGCAAAGCTTTCGATAAATGGTGGCAAGGATACGTTGCTCATCGACAATGCTTTAAGCGGGAAAAGCGTAAAACTCGTCGAGAACAAGGAAATACGACCGAAGGGATTAAAAGAACTACCAGCAATTGTCGCATAGTTAACACTGGTGGGCCATAAATGCCTACATTCGGGAGTGATTCTGATGAAGAGCTAGAGCTTGCCCCTCTCTTTAAGGAGTCCGCTTCGAGAAAAGAAGAAGAACCGAAGGTCTGCGAAAATATTCGGCTGCGGAATCGGACGCTGCCTGAAAAGAACCTCGGACCCTCAAGCAGAAAAGATAAAGGGAAAGAAAAGGTCTCTGAAGATATCGTCTTAGATGACCAAGTTCTGGAAGAGCTAAACGCTAACAACCCGCCGAAGAAGAATAAAGTGGATTACAACGTCTTAGCACATCTGAGAAAGCTGCCCTCACAACTCAGCATTTTTGAATCCCTTCTGCTATCAAAAGAGGCGAGAGATTCGTTGATTAAGGCGCTCCAAGACCCAGAACAATTCCAAGCATGCCTGGTCGAGGAAAAGATGAAGGATGAATTGGAGGAGGTGCACACGGCCGATGTTACTTTTGGCGATGAAGACCTTCTACTTGGGACGTGCGAACACAATCGCCCTCTCTATGTCTCGGGATACTGCCATGATATAAAGATAGGCAAAATCCTGATCGATAACGGGTCCTCCGTTAATCTCCTCAACGTGCGGGTGTTAAAAGAAATCTGCATGAGCGTCCAGCACCTTGCTCGTGACAAGATCACCATCTCCGGGTTTGACTCCCAATCATCAAGAACTCTTGGGTATGTGATACTGACGTTACGCTTCGGGCTACTCGTCATGGACATTAAGTTCCACGTCATAGATGCCAAGACATGCTACAACGCTTTGCTCGGCCGGCCATGGTTACACGAGTACAACATCATCCCTTCTACACAACATCAATGTATGAAGTATTTTAAGGATGGTTTCGAGTATACCGTGACGGGAGAACTGAACCCCTTCTCCGTGAACGAGGTCCGCAAATACGAAGATGCCAAATATTTCTTACCGGATTTCGAAGATACGGAGAAGTGTCACAAACCGGAGAATAAAGCTAACGCCACCATCCCTGTCTTCGGCAGTGATACCGAGGAGGAAGAGGAGATAGTGTATTCGGGTCCGCCCCAGCACAGTAAGCCAGGACCGTCCACTCCTACGTTGATCTTTGGTAGCGACTCGGAAGATGAGATCCACGCTGTATTCTCTGCTCGACCTTCCATACGAACGTCCGCTGACGAAGAGCAAAGTCTACAAGTCGCCATAGTGCCGCTTAAACACCATAAAGAACTGGATGCGCTTAATATTTACAATGTAGAAGAGCTGCAAACGTTCTATATCCCTCCCAGGCGAGAAAGCAAGAAAGCAATTCTGTTCTACCGCTCTGAAGAAACCAAGGTGGAAAAAGAAATCTGGCATGGTGCAGATCCTACGCTCGATAAGCTTCAGCCTATCCGTCTTCCCAGATATTATACGGAAGGTTTGAAAAAGCTGCTGAAACGCCAGGGGATATCCTTCAAGCAGACCGTTCGAAAAGCCAAGTTCTATGACAAAGTCTGGAACGTCCCCGGGACTCAACGCAAACTGCCTAATGGGAGAATGGAAACAATTGGGCTTGGATACGTCCGGTCGAAGAAACGAGAGTTATTACCCGGCTGCTACGTCGTGTATGACTTCGATGAGGAAGCGGATGCTCAATGGGAAGACGCTAATCCTGAGACAATGAAAGTTCCAGATGCAAAAGTGTCCAGTCCGTCGTTCGAAGAACAAATGGACAAGCTTATAAGGGAAGCGGGTCAAAAAGTCCGGGACGATCATAACCGCGAAATGGTCATCTACGAGAAAGACAAGACGCAACGCCTTCTCCAACAGGCCGTGAAAGATGAAAAGGCCGCTCCCTGTCAACCTGTTATAAAGAAGGCTCGACGCAAAAGCAGAAATAAGTCGAAAGGCCAAAAAGGCGCTCAACAACAACAAAGCAGGGCTAAGAAGCCACGCAAACGGGAGTCGAGCGTCATTGATCTATCCCTCATGAAGAAAATGGGTCGAGCGTACTCGTTTCCTCGGGACAAGACGAGAAAGATACTTGATCTTGCTCTAAAGCATCAAATGCTTACACTGCCGGAGTCAAAAAACCCCGAACGAGCAGGTGAAGTCTCTGACCTAAATTATTGCTCTTACCATCGAGTAATAGGGCACCCTCTCGAAGACTGCTTCACCTTTAAGAATTGGGTCGAAGATCAGTACCAGCTTGGTAAGTTCGCTCTGTCTGACAACTGGAGGGTAACACCGCCACAAAAGTACGAACCCAAGCCACAAGAACAGAGCCAACTCTACATTGGGATTGGAAGCGGATTCGCACCTGTCACATGATAACAATATTAAAAGAAGAGCCCGAGGACATAGATGAGCTCCCTTGGTGCTTCGAAAACAGCAATGATGAGGTGATCTCAGAATTCCCACCAGCGCCAAAAGAACTGGAAGATGGAATCCATACCACTGCGGATAACCTTAAGAAAATTGAGTTGGGAACGACAAATGACCCGCGACCGACATTCATCAGCGAGTTACTATCTGAAGAAAGAGTAGCTGCGTTAAAGGATGTGCTTCTACAGCATAGAGATTGCTTCGCGTGGAACTATTCCGAAATGCCGGGACTATATCCAGAAATTGTTGTGCACAAATTGGCAATATCCCCGGACGTCAAGCCAGTCAAACAGGCGCCGAGAAGAATGCGGCTCGAGCTTAAGATGAGCATCAATGCTGAGGTCAAGAAGCTGATCGACTCTGGCTTCATCCAGGAAGTTCAATACCCTGAATGGATCGCCAACATCGTCCCGGTGATGAAGAAAAATAGGACAGTGCGTATATGCGTAGACTTCCGGGATCTTAATAAAGCTTGCCCGAAAGACGATTTCCCAGTGCCAGTCACCGAACTGATGATAGACAATACGTCCACTCATGAGGTTTTCTCCTTCATGGACGGCTCATCAGGGTATAACCAGATAAAGATGCATCCAGAAGATCAGAAGCACACCGCCTTCAGGACTCCTCTGGGTATATTCTGCTACAAGGTGATGCCCTTCGGTTTAAAGAATGCTGGTGCCACCTACCAAAGGGCCATGACGAAGATCTTCGATGACCTTATACACGAAATCGTCGAATGCTATATCGACGACCTCGTGGTTAAAAGCAAATCATACGAGGAACATCTCGAGCATTTGAAGACCGTATTTCAACGCCTTCGGCAATACAACTTGAAGATGAACCCGCTCAAGTGTGCATTCGGAGTTTCCTCAGGCAAATTCCTGGGATTCATTGTTCGACACCGAGGTATTGAAATAGATCCGTCAAAGATCAAAGCGATCATGGAAATGCCTCCGCCGAGAACTCTCAAACAGTTGCGATCCCTCCAAGGGAAGCTCGCATACATACGGCGATTTATAGCCAACCTTTCAGGAAAGTGCCGTCCCTATAGCCACCTGATGAAGAAGGGAACCCCATTTGTCTGGGATCATAAATGCCAAGGCGCACTGGACGGGATCAAGCAGTACCTGTAGAACCCTCCAGTATTGGCTGCTCCAGTTAAGGGAAAGCCTCTCATTCTTTACACGACCGCCCTCGAAGGTTCCTTAGGCGCATTATGGGCACAAGAGAAAGATCAAGGGAAGGAAAGAGCACTCTATTACTTAAGTCGAGTTCTGCTGGGAGCAGAAAGCAATTACTCTCCCATTGAGAAGCACTGCCTGGCGCTAATCTTTGAGATAACAAAGCTCAGACATTACGCATTAGCACATGAAGTCCGTCTCATTTCGAAGGTGGACCCTCTCAAATATCTAATGTCAAGGGCCATATTGACAGGTCGACTCGCTAAATGGGCTCTGCTCTTGATGGAGTTCTCGATAACGTATCAACCTCTCAAGGCAGTGAAAGGACAGGCCATCGCCGATTTCCTCGCTGAGCATCCGATATCGGCTGATTCTCCTCTGAATTGCGATTTGCCAGACGAACATGCATTTGACGCGATCGACGGTGGTGATACCCAATGGGAACTTTATTTCGATGGAGCATCTTCCATGAAAAAGCGCAAAAAAAATACCCCTATAATCAAGTCGGGGGTAGGACTCATCTTTCTAACTCCACAAGGAGGGATAATGCGCTACGCGTTCTCCCTAACGGAGCCAAGGACAAATGATGAAGCCGAATACGAAGCTCTGATAGCAGGCCTCGAGATCGCCATTGACATGGGAATTGAAAACCTCCTTATATACGGGGATTCTCAACTTGTCGTTAGTCAAGTAAACGGCGACTACCAAACGTGCAAACCGGAATTGGTGAAATACGGCGAAAAGGTGCAACAATTGTTGACCCAAATTCCCTCTTATACTTTGGAGAACATACCGCGCGCGGAAAACAGCAAAGCAGACGCGTTGGCCAAACTTGCTAAAGAACTGGCTGACGAGAACCTCGACGACGTTAGAATCGTGGTACAAAGCCGTCGAGTGCTTGCCCCAACAGAAATATCTCCGGAATTGTCCGAAGAAAAAGGAGCGAACGAGTAGACAACCCTGCAAGTAAAAGACCCGGAAAAGGCCGAGGATTGGGAGGAAGTCTTCATAGACTACTTTAAGTCCCACCGATTGCCCGAAGAAGCGTCTACAAGACATCAGCTCATGAAACGAGCTCTGTCTTCCGCCTTCGTCAATGATACTCTGTACAAAAGGTCATTTGATTCTCTGTGGCTGAGATGCTTAGGACCTGACGAAGCGAAAAGGGTCGTCCAGGAAGTTCACGACGGACTCTGCGGTTCTCACCAAGCGGGCCCAAAGATGAAGTTGAAGATAAAACGGATGGGCTACTACTGGCCCACGATGATTCAAGACTGCCTCGAATATGCGAAGCAGTGTCACTCGTGTCAAATTCATGGGGATTTCATCCATCAGCATCCAAATCCACTACATCCAACGGTGGCTAGCTGGCCATTCGAAATGTGGGGGACTGATATAGTCGGCCCCATCGAACCAGTATCGTCTAGAGGACATCGTTTCATCCTGGCGACGACTGACTACTTCTCCAAATGGGCAGAAGCAGTACCGTTAAGAGAAGTTAAGACGGAGAATATCCTCCATTTCTTCAAGACGCATGTCATATATCGATTTGGAACTCCGCGACGGATCATCTCCGATAACGGGCCAGCCTACAGAAGCCACAAGATCAGTCGCTTCGCGCAACAGTATAATATAGACTGGAGATATTCCTTGGTTTATAATCCGCGAGCCAACGGACTGGCTGAAGCCTTCAACAAGACCTTGACAAAGATCATAAAGAAAACGGTGTCCCGAAATAAGAAAGACTGGCACGAAAGACTGCAAGAAGCTCTTTGGGCATATCGAACTACATTCAAGACGGCCACAAACACAACGCCGTACGCGTTGGTGTTCGGTACCGAAGCAGTACTCCCCCTCGAGATAGAGTTACCCTCTCTACGAGTGGCAGTCCACTACGAGCTAACGGACGAAGAAAATGCCCACCTTCGGCTTGAAGAGCTTGACGCCCTTGATGAAACCCGGCTCATAGCGCAACAAAATCTGGAGGCCTATAAAGCAAAGATGACGCGCTCATATGAAAAATTGATCCGGCCAAGGACATTCCGCCAAGGCGAACTTGTGTTAGTGGTCAAAAGGCCTATGATCCCCAATCGCGCCAAGCGGGGAAAATTCGAGCCGAACTATGAAGGCCCGTACATCATAGATAAAGTTTACCAGGGTGGGGCCTATCTACTCATGGATATGCACGGTGAAAGGCCTTTCAGGCCGATAAACGGTCGCTTCCTAAAGAGATACTACGCTTAATGAGCCACAGCCTAGGCCAATGATAGATGACGACGACTATGTCCGCTCGCTATCTTCCTAAGCTCAAACTCTATCAGCAGTAACCAGCCTTCTCAACGTCGGACCGAAATGTCCTTAAACTAATAGCGGACCAAAGCGTCCTTTAAACTACTACCGCAGCATCTTTAAGCTGGTAAGATATAAAAAAAATAATATAAAAATAGAATTAAAAAAAATGGTATGTCCATAAGCAAAAAGGGCACGGATGAAAACCCGAAAGGGCTCCGTGAGTAAAAACAGCAGGGCTACCGGTGAGTGTTCGTGAAAACCCGAAAGGGCGCGACCTCGTAAAAAATATATAAAAATAAAAAGAATAAAAAAAAACGGTATGTCCATAAGCAAAATGGGCACGGATGAAAACCCGAAAGGGCTCCGTGAGTAAAAACAGCAGGGCTACCGGCGAGTGTTTGTGAAAACCTGAAAAGGCGCAACCTCGTTAAAGGACACTTATAGGGTCCTCTCGACCTTGTAAGGAGAAACCACCCGCGTGAGATCCTTATGACTCACAAGGGAGCAACACACTTAGGGATCCCCATGATTCCTAAGGAGAAAATACACTTGCGAGATCCTCACGACTCGTAAGGAGAACTCTCTTATGGGACCCTCACGGCTCATAAGAGTTGAAAGTCTTAAGTTACAGAGACCTAAACCTGTGCTTAAGCAATCCCCGCAACTTCCGATATTTCCCTACAAGTGGCTCAATACTGGCCCTTGTATACAATCCACGGGCGCGAATAAACATTTCCTCAACCAAGTCCCATCCGTGACTGGGGATATGTTCCCATGGTGAACAACCCTTGTAAATCCTCTCGATTTATGAGGAGAAAACCCTCTTGTAGGATCCTTACGACTTACAGAGGAACATACACTTAGGAATCCTTACGACTCCTAAGGAAAAAATACACCTACAAGATCCTCACGACTTGTAGGGAGAAATACCTTCATGAAACCCTTACGGCTCATGAAGTCAAAAGCCTTAGCCGACAGGACCCTAACCCTGGTCGCTAAGCCATCTTTGCTCGACATCGACAAGAGGCAGATGATGATTCGCTCCTGGTAATATCCCAGTTGTAGCGGTGCGGATGCCGAAATCGTCTTACGGCGAAAAGCCAGTAGGCCGCACATGCATACGAAATAGCCGAAATGATGGGGCAACTTGCAATAAAAAGCAGCAAGTAAAAATGTATGCATGCAAAATGGCCGAAATGATTGGCAACTCGCAATAAAAAACAGCGAGTAAGAATAAGATAAATAGCCGAAATGATTGGGCACCGCGAAAAAATAGCCGAAATGATTGGGCAATCGCGACCTTCGCGATATAAAGCTGAAATGATAGAGCATCGCGGAAATAAAACAAAAAAAATGATGGTAAAACTTTGGCCCTACAGTTAAGATCACATCGATCCCTGTATACAATCCATGGGCGTAAACAAAGAGGGAACCATACCTTCCTAACAGGCTCCGCCAGAAGACGAAGCCAAATCTCGACGGTTCAGGCCAACTCCGAAGAAACCAGTATCTTCAGCAAATTCCTCGACTCACGGATACAAACACTCCTTGACGAGAGCCTCCTGATCTGCGTCGACTCGCAGAGCCACCAGTGCCTCCGTGGGAAATTCTCGACTCGTTTCAAACCCCAAGGAAACGAATAATCCTTGGCGCTTGGGAAACAAATAATCCCTAGCAAATTCCTCGACTCACGGATACAAACACTCATTGACGAGAGCCTCCTGATCCGCGTCGACTCGCAGAGCCACTAGTGCCTCCGTGGGAAATTCTCGACTCGTTTCAAACCCCAAGGAAACAAATAATCCTTGGCGCTTGGGAAACAAATAATCCCTGGCAAATTTCTCGACTCACGGATACAAACACTCCTTAACGAGAGCCTCCTGATCCGCGTCGACTCGCAGAGCCACCAGTGCCTCCGTGGGAAATTCTCGACTCATTTCAAACCCCAAGGAAATAAATAATCCATGGCGCTTGGGAAACAAATAATCCCTGGCAAATTCCTCGACTCACGGATACAAACACTCCTTGACGAGAGCCTCCTGATTCGCGTCGACTCGCAGAGCCACCGGTGCCTCCGTAGGAAATCCTCGACTCGTTTCAAACCCCAAGGAAACAAATAATCCTTGGCGCTTGGGAAACAAATAATCCCTAGCAAACTCCTCGACTCACGGATACAAACACTCCTTGACGAGAGCCTCCTGATCCGCGTCGACTCGCAGAGCCACCAGTGCCTCCGTGGGAAATCCTCGACTCGTTTCAAACCCCAAGGAAACAAATAATCCTTGGCGCTTGGGAAACAAATAATCCCTGGCAAATTCCTCGACTCACGGATACAAACACTCCTTGACGAGAGCCTCCTGATCCGCGTCGACTCGCAGAGCCACCAGTGCCTCCGTGGGAAATTCTCGACTCGTTTCAAACCCCAAGGAAACAAATAATCCTTGGCGCTTGGGAAATAAATAATCCCTGACAAATTCCTCGACTCACGGATACAAACACTCCTTGACGAGAGCCTCCTGATCCACGTCGACTCGCAGAGCCACCAGTGCCTCCGTGGGAAATTCTCGACTCGTTTCAAACCCCAAGGAAACAAATAATCCTTGGCGCTTGGGAATCAAATAATCCCTGGAAAATTCCTCGACTCACGGATACAAACACTCCTTGACGAGAGCCTCCTGATCCGCGCCGACTCGCAGAGCCACCAGTGCCTCCGTGGGAAATTCTCGACTCGTTTCAAACCCCAAGGAAACAAATAATCCTTGGCACTTGGGAAACAAATAATCCCTGGCAAATTCCTCAACTCACGGATACAAACACTCCTTGACGAGAGCCTCTTGATCCGCGTCGACTCGCAGAGCCACCAGTGCCTCCGTGGGAAATTCACGACTCGTTTCAAACCCCAAGGAAACAAATAATCCTTGGTGCTTGGGAAACAAATAATCCCTAGCAAACTCCTCGACTCACGGATACAAACACTCCTTGACGAGAGCCTCCTGATCAGCGTCGACTCGCAGAGCCACCAGTGCCTCCGTGGGAAATCCTCGACTCGTTTCAAATCCCAAGGAAACAAATAATCCTTGGCGCTTGGGAAACAAATAATCCCTGGCAAATTCCTCGACTCACGGATACAAACACTCCTTGACGAGAGCCTCCTGATCCGCGTTGACTCGCAGAGCCACCAGTGCCTCCGTGGGAAATTCTCGACTCGTTTCAAACCCCAAGGAAACAAATAATCCTTGGCGCTTAGGAAACAAATAATCCCTGGCAAATTCCTCGACTCACGGATACAAACACTCCTTGACGAGAGCCTCCTGATCCGCGTCGACTCGCAGAGCCACCAGTGCCTCCGTGGGAAATTCTCGACTCGTTTCAAACCCCAAGGAAACAAATAATCCTTGGCGCTTGGGAAACAAATAATCCCTAGCAAACTCCTCGACTCACGGATACAAACACTCCTTGACGAGAGCCTCCTGATCCACGTCGACTCGCAGAGCCACCAGTGCCTCCGTGGGAAATCCTTGACTCGTTTCAAACCCCAAGGAAACAAATAATCCTTGGCGCTTGGGAAACAAATAATCCTTAGCAAATTCCTAAACTCACGGATAAAAACACTCCTTGACGAGAGCCTCGTGATCTGCGTCGACTCGCAGAGCCACCAGTGCCTCCGTGGGAAATCCTCGACTCGTTACAAACCCCAAGGAAATAAATAATCCTTGGCGCTTGCGAAACAAATAATCCTTAGCAAATTCCTCAACTCACAGATACAAACACTCCTTGACGAGAGCCTCCTGATTCGCGTCGACTCGCAGAGCCACCAGTGCCTCCGTGGGAAATTCTCGACTCGTTTCAAACCCCAAGGAAACAAATAATCCTTGGCGCTTGGGAAACAAATAATCCCTAGCAAATTCCTCGACTCACGAATACAAACACTCCTTGACGAGAGCCTCCTGATTCGCGACGGCTAGCAGAGAAACCCGTGTCTCCGCGGGAAATTCCCGATTCATCTCAACTTGAACCTCAGGCAGCAGGGACTAAAAAAAACTTCCTTCCTGAACAATGGGACCCTGCAAGTCAATCCAAAATGGCCTCTTGCATACTATTCATGGGTCTCACTCTCCAACGTCGAGTTTCGACAAGGAGGGAAACAACCGCTTACGAGTCCTCTCGACTCGTAAGAGGGAAAATTCTCTTATAGGATCCTTACGACTTATAAGAGAAAACCACACTTAGGAATCCTCACGATTCCTAAGGAGAAAAACCCACTTACGAGATCCTCTCGATCCGTAGGGAGAAAAGTCTCTATGAGACCCTCACGACTTATAGAGTTGAAAAGTCTTAGGCAGCAGATCTGAACCTGCGGCCTAAACCATCGCTATTTCTTAAGAAAGTCAAGATGCGTGCTCTATTATCCGTCAACCATGGTTACTAAGGTGACATGTTGATAGTAAGAAAGGAAAAAGCAAAGAAATAGTACAAGACATTGCAAAGAAAAATGTGTATCTTTATTCATTGACTTCAATCAAATACAAGATGAATCGTACAAAAGAATAAAGAATGGATACATATTATTTAAAAGGAAAATTTTACAAATACATTGATACAAAGGCAGCTGCTGGGAAGGAAGCGTCTTAAGTAGCTTTATCAGTTGTTCGCACACTTCCTTCCATTCCTTTTCCCGATCGGCTACCACCGCCAGTTCTGCCTTTACTTGAGCCCGCTGCTGCAAGACAGATGCAAGCTGCTCCTTAACGGCCTGATGAGCGGATTCACGGCCTGGAGTGTCATGCTCGGCGACATCAAGCTTTCGCTTCAAATTTCAGCCCATTTGAGATACGCTCCAGAAGGCCCTCGAAGACAGCCTTCACCTCGGCAGCGTTCGCCTCAACTTCAGCACGTAGGCGAGCTGTTTCGCTTGAAGACTCCTGACGCACCTTCAGCCTTAAAACTGCTTCTTGTTCCAAATGGTGGAAATGAGAAGTGCTTTGCTCGAGCCATGCTGCCCGTTGAGTACTCACGGCCAAGAACCTCCGTCTCGGAAACAAGTCAGCCAATGACCTCCGTCGCGGAAACAAATCAGCCAACGACCTCCCCGTCGGAGCAATACTTCGACTCGGAAACAAGTCAACTCACCAACCACTTACGAGTCCTCTCGACTTGTAAGGGAGAAAATTCTCTTATAAGATCCTTACGACTTATAAGAGAAACGCACTTAGGAATCCTCACGATTCCTAAGGAGAAAATGCACCTACGAGATCCTCTCGATCCGTAGGGAGAAAAGTCTTTATGAGACCCTCACGGCTCATAAAGTTGAAAAGTCTTAGGTGACAGATCCTACCCCTGTCTTCTAAGCCATTACTGCCCTACTCATGAGCATATAAACTTTTCACACCAGAGTAAAACATAAAGAAATAGAAGGGTGCGTCTCATGGAATTGAGAGTTTGGAACTATATCTTTTAAGAGTCGAGATTTGAGTCAATGATAAATGACGACGCTTGTGTCCGCTCATTATCTTCTCAGATCAAGATTCTGAAAGTTATATACCAACCCGAAACTGGTCATACGCTATGCATTACTCTGCACTACTTCACCCACATATATACTTACGTGGGCAAATTAGTGGGGGGCATTTGTTCCCGCCAAAAATTTTTGCGCAAAAGAGTCCAATGTATCAAATGGCAGCGATACGCTTAAGAAAATGCGAACCAGTAACTTCCGGCCTGTATTTTGATAAACTCCCAAATGAGGAACTATTAAATTATAATGGTATTGAAAGCATCTCGAAAAAACCTTTGATTTGATATATTATGAGCCTCACAATTCATCCGGGATCAAAAGTTATGAGCAAATGTCTATGCACATGTGATTTAAGGAAGAAGATGCGAACCAGTATTTTCCGAGCTGTATTTTGACAAACTCCGGAATGAGAAATGGCTAAATTCTGATGATATTGAAAGCATCTCGAAAATACCTTCGATTTTATATATTATGGGCCTCATAATTCATCCGAGATCAAAAGTTATGAGCAAATGTGTTATGCACGTGTAATCTAAAGTAATGCTCTACAACATGGGGAATGCATTTTTTAGTCCCACATCGGGAAAAGGAGAGATGGCTTCTCTACCACTCCCATATAAATAAGAGGGGATACCTCTTTAAAAGGGGGAGTTAAATCCTCAAAGGATTCAATACTCAAAAGAGCTTAGTTCTCCAAAGGAGCTTAGTTCTCCAAGATAGGAGCATGCTCCTCCATAATGCGCATATGCGCAAGCGCCATGTGCGCTACGTGCAACGCACATGTGCCCGCCATGCGGCACTACGTGCAACGCACGTGCGCACCACATGAGAACATTTAATAATATTAAAAGGATCCTGTTCTCCATATATAGAAGCCATGCTTCTCCTCATAATGCGCATGTGCGCTACGTGCAACGCACGTGTGCTCGCCACGCGCGCACACGTGCAACGCGCGACATGCGCACCACATGAGAACATTTAATAATATTAAAAGGAGTATGTTCTCCATATATAGAAGCCATGCTTCTCCTCATAATGCGCATGTGCGCTACGTGCAACGCACGTGTGCTCGCTACGCGCGCACCATGTGCAACGCACGTGTGCTCGCCACGCGCGCAACACGTGCAACGCACGTGCGCACCATATGAGAACATTTAATAATATTAAAAGGAGCCTGTTCTCCATATATAGAAGCTCTGCTTCTCCTCATGATGCGCATGTGCGCCACGTGCAATGCACGTGTGCCCGCCACGCGCGCACCACGTGCAATGCACGTGCACACCACATGAGAATATTCAATTAAAAGGAGACTCGTTCTCCATAGGAGCTTGCTCCCCTCATAATGCGCATATGCGCAAGATCCATGTGCGCTACGTGCAAATATGAGCGCCCAACACGTGCGACGCACATGCGCGAACGCAAAGAAGCCTTTTTCAGCAGCGAGAAGCTTAAGCTCCAGCCTGTTCTTCCCCCTAATGAGTGAGACATGGTTCAAAGGGTACATCCCTTCACACCTTCGATATATGGCACTGTAATCTCTCAGTTTCGTCGGAGGGGTGGTGGGTCCCAACGACCAATGATCCTTCTTTCTAAATTAAAAAAAAAGAAGAAGAGAGAACTCCTAAAAAGAAAGTTTGAGAAGAAATCAGAAAGAAAAGAAGGTAAACCTTTGAAAAGAAGAATTTCTTCTGAACAGATCATTGATCTGAGAACAAGATCAAGGACCTCTAAGGAAAAGGAAAATAAACAAATAAAAAACAGTACCTTGCACTTCTTTTTATGAACCATTGGTTCTGAATCTAAAAGATTCTCAAGATAACAGTGCCTCGCACATTTTATCTGAAATTGATCCAAAAGAATAAGAACAGTGCCCAGCACTTGCCAGAAATGCACTATTGCGCAAGCCGCGCCACGTGTCAGCAGTGCAACAGCGCAGCGCACTGACGCAGCACACTGCGCTGTTGCGCTTGCGCTCACCAGAGCGTGACACGTGTCACCACCATATGAGTTTGCGCTCATTACTTGGCGCAAAGCGCCTGACAAGCCACGTGGGGCACTGTCAAAGTATTTAATGCTCTACATTATTAAAGAAAAGGGACAGAGCCCAATTAAAAGGCCTAACAGGCCTAATAAAAAAGTGCTATGCAGGGCAGAGCCCAAACAAAATAGATGCTCTGCATCATTTATAAAAGGGCAGAGCCCAACCAAAACAAGAATAATGCAGTGCATTACTAAAAAGGGGCAAAGCCCTAGCACAGGCCAAAGACAAAAGATGTTGAAACTGGACTTAGCCCAATCATGGCCGTAAGTCCTCAAACTAAATTGACTGTGCACAGCTGCTCTCCTAAATCAATTTACATCCGGTTCGAGGGTACATCTCTGAACTCCTCTGACACCAATCGTTGTAATCCTTCAACGACGTCAGAGAGGTGACGGGTCCCGACGACTAAACATTCAAATGGACTGCGGGGTCCTTAAACTCGTGGACCGAAACGTCCTTAAACTAATATCGGACCGAAACGTCCTTAAACTAATATAGGACCGAAATGTCCTTAAACGAATGTTGGACCGAGACGTCCTTAAACTAATTGTAAGTGCACGGCGGCGCCCCGGCCGTCAATCCGATGCCGGAATGCGGAAGCGGTGATAAACTTTAATTTTGCGAACTTAGCAAACCGGCACCACCGCGCACTAAAACCCGGATCGAACTATTAATTAGTCCTAGCTAACTACAAGATGGGAAGAGAGATATACCTACTGATCCAAGTCCTCCGGTCTTCTCGTCGTCGTCCCGATCTCCTGCGGAAGCTCCGGTCTCCACCTCGTCGCCGGAAGTGCACCACATCGCCTACTTCTTTTACGGGCTCCCACCTCAATGCCGAGGCAACTCGGGCACGAAGCTGGCTAGTCGACGTGCCCAAGATTCGATGTAGAATATAGTGTACAAGTCTCATTTTGGGGTTGTAGGAATTGCCTTTTGGTGGAGGGATGAACTATGGAGTTTGGAGATGGAACTTGTGGATATTTGGGAGCATGAAATGAACCAAATTTCACTCTCCAAAATTTTGGACAGCCCCACTAAAGCTTGGGCCAGCCACTAGAAGTGAGGGGAGAGTGAGAATGAGAGAGTGACCCAAAAATAATAGGAGCCAAACTCATATCATCCAAGAGAGAGAGAGGAAGCTATAATGCAAATAAAAAATGATCACTAGGAAAGCCACACTCCATCAACAAATCATCAACAACCATGATGACTCAAAAAGTCATGCCATCATGAAGATAAAAGTCAAGCAAGGTCAATGGATGGGGCTCCATCATGAAACCATCATGATACAAACATATGCAAAGACCCCCTCCACAAATGCTTATTTGCAGCAATGCAAATAAGCCCTCCTCCACCAAACTTCGGCCAATGAACGATACAAAGGAAATTGGCCGATACGAAAAGCAAACTGGCACTCCAGAAAACTGGTCCCGTAATAAATCACAGAAAAACCCCGATACTGTGCATACACACCCGCATTTGTATTCCGACCGAAATACAAATGCAATGAGACAAAATCTACACTGTACTATACTAGGATTCGGCTTATACCAAAGCCGGCTAGTAATATCCGTTCGATCCTGATCCGTGCAATACCGCACGTATCTGATCGAACCCTGCCATATATCCATACAGCCTATAGTACAAACTGTCCGATCCTGATCCGTGCAATACCGCACGTATCTGATCTGACCCTGCCATATCTCCATACGGCCTCTAGTACAAACTGTCCGATCCTGATCCGTGCAATACCGCACGTATCTGATCGGACCCTGCCATATCTCCATACGGCCTCTACAACTTTTCGCCCGAAAGCTGAGTAACTAAATGTGGGAGACTCTAAAGACTCGTCAACACCTTGGTTGTGGATTTAACCACTAGCACGTCAGAGGTATAAGCCAATACGTAACGGGCTACCAGGTATTGACTAAAAGGGACGTCTGTGAGCGAACCCAGCCAGACAACCCTACTGAGCCTGTCAGTGACAATATCCGTACAGTCCGGTCCGTTCGTCTATGAGTATCGCATGGCGGGTCTAGGGGGTTGGTAAAAGTCAGACCCCCAAAAGCGGTACAAGTCGTGTCGGAGTGTAGCCCAGAACACCCTGAGATACTACTGGAATACCTACCAGTAAATCTCCTTGTCTCGGCCGAGGGCTTCGTGTAATGGCTCTCCTAGACACAGCGCGACCTCACCCCCAATACCGGGAGAGACGAACCCCTGAAGATACGCTCACTGCCTCCATGTGGTTCGGGACTGTACCCAACTAAAACCTGTTTGCACGAATCCTTTGAGCCGTGGTAGGGTAGTAATCAAAGTACAGTGGGAACTCACACAAGACAAATGACGATCCCCAGGTCGATGAACTAACCTGTACACATGTCACCAGGGAACTGCCATCTGACGTCTGGTATATGACCAACTAGTATGTTCCCGGCGAGTCCTGTCCGGTGTACTCATAACCCAATGAGCACCTGTATACATCTTAGGTGATCCAACTGACACCAGTGGCTTGTGAGACCGGCCACCGCCCCTCGTCGGGGTCTCGACTGTATACACTAGTCTACTCTGGAGTATCGATGCCCTGTCTCGAAACTCACACGACTAGGGACCATTTAAGGATGTGCTTATAGACTACCAGCTCCCACGTATATGATCGCCCTCATACTGCTGGTGGTCAAGCAAGAATCCTAGGGGCTCTATCAACGTGTAATAGCGACTTGTCAGGTCACCTAAAGCAGTACACGATGATAAAGGTAAACCAGATAGCATACTATCATCATGAGTAAGACTGTCCTATCGGGATAGGTCCTCCATCAATCATTGTAATCACGTGCCTGTGATCGAATAATTGAATCTGAGGGCACTATCTCCAACAATCTCCCACTTGCACCCAAGGCTAATTATTGCGATGTCGCAAACTCACAGCACGTGTGATACCGAACACCCAACTCCTCTAATAGTCAGTCTCAGAAAGCTCACTTGCGAAACTATTGCGTTCGAGAAATAGCCTTAGTGAGTGGATCCGCTTTGTAGTCTCTTTCTGTGTCTCTCTATATCTCAAGTTCGCGGAGAAAGCCATCTCCCGAAATGAGCAATACCTGTCATAGAATGTGTCTGGATGTCTGATGGGACATAGCTCATAAATGAACTCTAAATCCAAACTTCTTAGACTGTATCGTCAACTGAACTTAATCAGTATCCTGCGCCATGCCACCCTCAGTATTGCCTTGGACCACCTGCCCAAAATACTGCCCCTCGTCGGAAGGAAAACTATAGCTCTGACAACCTCCTTGTTGTCCAAGTCACCTTGGAAGCCTGGAATGATAACTGTCTCCCGAATAAGGCTGTCGTTATCATATCCCTAGAACATTCACTTATGTTCTAAAACTGCTTCCGACTGTTTCTCCAGGATTGGATCAATGTCAACTTATTGCATCTGTTGCAAGAACAACATCTGGTGTGGTACTTGACATCTCATGATTGACTCAATTGCCTGAGCAAGTGATCTGCCAATCATGCACATCCCTCTCCCCTTTAGTCTGTAAGACACCTTTAGAGAGGGTGACTCCATCACCTGCAGGTACACTACCGTGCCAGGAGTCGTCCATTCTAAATACTCTTAGAATGTTGTCTAAGTACCCTGATTGGGAAACCACCCAAATCTAGATCTAAAACCATAGATCTAGTAACCAGTATGTTTGATATAATGTCCAAGTCCCATGTGGAGAAACCATTGTGTGACGACCAAAGTATAACCGATTGTAGTGTAGGAATATCACTTCCTACTCTGTGTATGTCATCCAAATACCAGGATATCACACCCTACTACCTTCTCAACAGATCCATCCCCTATTCTGATGAAGTCAAACCTATGACTGTCACGTCAGAAATAGATGATCTATCTCCGCTATATCTGCCTTAGTCTATAAATAGACATAAGCTACCTGTCCACCAATGCTTCCGCTGCTCCCACTGACTACGACAACCCTCTGGCAGAGTCATATAGATGTACACTTCTAAAACTAGTTTAGAACGACGCTATACTCATCCTCCCGCCGGGTCTCGCAGCCTGGAACAACAGCAATGGTAATTATGGGTAAACAAGAACTTCCATGTCACCGTCCTTGAGCCTACCGGAGTACCTCTCGGGTGCCTGAAGTTACCCACCTTAACTGCGGAGTGGCCAATGGAATGTCAAATCAGATTGAATCTTTAGGTTCCTATGAAATCTTCAGTAATCGTTTGTGGTTCTGGAATCACTTCCAGTTCTACCATACTCCCACTACTGTTTTCTGAAAAAATCCATTTTTAATAAAACTGTGGCGAGTCTAGAACAATATCGCTATTGTTCATCCAGATGGTAGAAAGTCAACCCTCGTCATAGCCTGGGTCAACCCACAAACAGCCATTACAGAAACGTGCCTTGAGTTATCCAGAGTCTGGTTTTAATCATAAGCTGGACAACTCCCCGTACCTTAACAACGTTAAGATATGAACTGTTCTATATCCAATATAGAACCAAAGGCACTGATTTAATTGAACCAGATTCAAATCATGCAGCCGTCTCCAGTGTATGTTAACTAAATGGAAGGAGGCCGATCAGCGTTACTCAACTTAGGAATGCTTCCAATTATGAGTAACCTGAAAGAGAAGCAAGTTCTCTTAGTCATTACTATCAACTGAATACCATACATAAGTATCTACATCTTCGATCACTTTGAAGAATCCCGATACTTGCAATACCTGGTTCTCTACTTTATTCAAATACCTATAACTTCTCAAAATTCAGACCCTGTGTTTCCTCGAAACACCTGTCTAAAAACTAGAGAAGTCATAAGTAAACTGAATATAGTACAAGGACCAACCCCTCTGTCCTGATGGACCCTGGACAACATACAATACTCTGTATAAGTCCCTTGAGTCTGATAACTCATTCACTGTGTGTCGTAAGTTGAAAACTGTACTTATGGTTGAGAAGAATTACACCGATGTTTAATGCTCCTTACCTAACCATCCACTGATATAGGTAAATGTCGTAGACATAATTTCAGAAAGGTATATCTCACTCTATGAAAATAGACGTACAGATATATCAATTTGAAATTGGTGCATAAAAGCGGATATTCAAAACCAAATATTTGCCGTCCGGCAAACAACCCAGGTGACTTCCTCAAATATCACCGATTACAACGAATCCCGATATAATGAGGATGATCACCCAATTCCCAATAACTTACTCCCACTCATCATCTGTAAAACCATACAGATGTGAGAATCAAACCTGGTAAATACATACCCTGGAGTAAGTATCTAATCGGGAAATCAGTTTTCCTTTAACAGTACACAGTGAAACTGAAACATTGAAATGTTTCGATGGGGTATCCTGGTATTCTTAGTAATGCCTCTTCCATTATCCAGATTCACAACTATAACCGTGTAATTCTTTGCCACCTCTCCAAATCCCTTTATATGTCTTTAGTCATTACCTTCTGTACACCCCTTTAGGCCAAATGGTTTTCTTCCTTCCCTACCGTTCGGCACCAGCCTATGGTTTGGAAGAAGACTATCCAAAAAGCATAATGGGTGTACTGTCCTAATTCTAGGATCACTCGCAACACAAGAGAAGGTGAAGATAAAAGACACCTGAATGTACTTTATTCCTATTTCTCCTGAACCAGGATCCATCCCCGAACTGGAACAAGTTCCTTTCGAGTTCGTATATAACCATATGATGGAGTATCCAATAAACTGTGGATCTTCGTAGTGATACGGAGTGTCCTGGAGAAATACAAAGGTGATTTAGGATTGGCGAAGGAATCCTTGGTTTGGTCGTGAATAGCAGTCGCATATTACTTTGCCCTCTTACTAATCCCTTGCTTTGTCTTAACTCAATACCTTTTGTACACCGTCGTTAGGCTAATTGGTTTTCTTCATTCCCTACCGTTCGGCACCAGCCTAAGGTTTGGAAGAAGACTATCCAATTTGCGTAATAGGTGTACTATCTCCTAAACCAAGGAGTACTCACAACTTGAGAGAAGGTAAAAGGAAAAGACAACTGAGTAATCCTATCCGTTTTCTCCAGAACCGGAAACCATCCTCGAATAAATTCTTTCGAGTTCGTATCTAACCATACGATGGTTTTGTCTAATGGAAGTGGACGTTCGTAGTAAAACGGGGTGTCCTGGAGAAAAGGGTAAAAGTAGGAGTGGCAATGAGATTTGCAACTCTGACAATCCAAAAGCCAGTGTTAAGAAGGTTCGATCAACTTGGTCACTGAGTCATAGTCTTAGGGTCGGGTCAATGGTCGCTGCCAAAGAGAGAGAGAAAAGAAACACTCAGCGTGCACTTTAACCTAGATCAGAATGGTTACCAATTTATCTAATCTGGAAACCTCCCACTGTACCGTCAAATTCTCCTCCAAACCTGTAAGAAGAATTAGTCGGGATCACCCGAGGAGTAAACCAACTCATCAGTGGGAATCGGGATCCAACTATCATCGCATGATAACGTGACGGAATCCGCTCACGCTATCACACTCCAGAAGGTATGCGCATATCTGGCAAGTTTCAGTTCTTTTGAAACTCCCGATGTGGATTTTTACCCCATGCTCTTATGACCTTGACTAAGGCCAACAAATCATAAGTCACATGTCAAGTTCTGCCCGTCATTATCCAGGTTGATTTGAACCCACCCGTACAAGCCCTTGACTAGGGCCAACAAGGCTATACGACTGTCCCAAACCAACGCATCTATCTATGCAGCATATGAACACCCAATAGCTACCAAACACTGTGCCTTGACTAAGGCCAACAAACACAGCTTGAATACTATTGACCACCCATATGAAACGACGGAGGGCTACGAATGGTTTCTGGCGAAAACCTTTAACGTAAAGAACTTGATATCGTTGAAGGAACGGATAGCTTTTTAAAATATAGTGACGAAAACCGTTGCTAAAGAGGTCACTCCCGGTGAAGGGATCTCGGCTCTTTCCCCGTAGAATGAGGTGCAGGATATTCCATCTGAATACCACGGTGCAAAGCAAAAGTAATCGGCTATAGTGAAGTTAATGCCCTGACGCAAAATTCTGTCCAAGGGGACACTCCCGGTGAAGGGATCTCGGCCCTTGCCTCGTCGACTGAGGAGCAGGATATTCTAACTGAATACCACGATGCAAAACAAAAGAGAACGTCCTTGCAATAACAGCTTTTTGAAAAGTGTTCCAACAACATCAGATTAGGTTTGTTTTTAAACTTGCATTGATCCGAATCAATGCAGTCCCATCAATTGATCAGACCACAAAGAACGAAAATATACTGATGTACGTATATGCCATCCGCATTCGCCACTGGGTCCCGTCATTACCCGTTAGGTTAGCTAACTAACGACAGAGCGGGGACTGGACTAGCGCGGATGCAAAACATATACAACATCTACTAATATATATACCAATATATTATATTTCGCTCTAGGCGTGATAGAAAAACCAACATCACAGAAATGTACAGCATCACAGAACAATACAGATATCTGGGATCCCCGGGTTTCACAGAGCCACTACTGAAACCCGACGTTCCCCTGGTCGTGTGGATAGCCTGTGCAATGAAATCCTAGACCCCTACGGGCGCGGCAAGTCACCCGCCAAAACCTGAAGCGAGGCAGCCCCCTTCAGCACCGTGAATGGACCACCCAGCACTTCACGGAATCCGGCAACTTGGGCACCCCTCCTGGGTCAACCCGTACCCCGTACGAGTGCGGCGAATAGCCCGTCAATTCTAGAGTGAAGCCCCCTCCGTCTCAATGCCATGAGATGCGGGCTTATTGCCCTCTAGTACCCGGCTATCCGTGCACCCCTCCGCGGGGTAATCCTAGTACAGAAAGTAAAATATACATACAACGCGTACATCGACCGCAACCTGGCCGTGCCCCAAAATAATAATACAAACAGGCAGTGACGGCAGTCCACATGTCGGACGCTCGCCCCGCAATATGAAATGTACATAATACAACAAAACTGTACTAGCATTGCATCCAGGCTATCCCCCACGACCGATCCGCAACATCACAGCAAATACATAGAACATCAACGTGAAAGTCACGTTCGCAAATCCGTCTAACCGGGCTATAGCAGTTAGACAGGATTTACCGATCGAGTGACATTCACGGTCGCAGATATAATGTAAATATTGTGAAATAATGTGTTTAAAATATCCGATCAATCAAATTTTAATAAGTGGGCCCCAAAGCATTACTGTAGCAGATCAAGAAATTCTGGGCCCAATATTAATATTCCAAAACCCCTAAAATCATCCCATAAAAGAACTGTAGAAATTGGATACAGTGATCACGCTATAGTGCGGCGGAACCGCGGCCCAAAGTGGGGTTTGGCCGCGGTTCCGCGCTCCAGTTGGTGAATCACAGTGTCGAATTTCTACAGTGTCCTTATAATTTCCAGTACATCACTTTTCTGCAACCTGAAAAAAATTTTGACACCAAAAATTTTCAACAGAAAACTGATGTGAACAAAAATGTAGATTTTGGAATTTTGGTCCATCGGAAATGCAAAACACATTAAACCAAGCTAGACTAAGTTAATGGCGAGGCTCTGATACCACTGTAAGTGCACGGCGGCGCCCCGGCCGTCAATCCGACGCCGGAATGCGGAAGCGGTGATAAACTTTAATTTTGCGAACTTAGCAAACCGGCACCACCGCGCACTAAAACCCGGATCGAACCATTAATTAGTCCTAGCTAACTACAAGATGGGAAGAGAGATATACCGACTGATCCAAGTCCTCCGGTCTTCTCGTCGTCGTCCCGATCTCCTGCGGAAGCTCCGGTCTCCACCTCGTCGCCGGAAGTGCACCACATCGCCTACTTCTTTTAGGGCTCCCACCTCAATGCCGAGGCAACTCGGGCACGAAGCTGGCTAGTCGACGTGCCCAAGATTCGATGTAGAATGTAGTGTACAAGTCTCATTTTGGGGTTGTAGGAATTGCCTTTTGGTGGAGGGATGAACTATGGAGTTTGGAGATGGAACTTGTGGATATTTGGGAGCATGAAATGAACCAAATTTCACTCTCCAAAATTTTGGACAGCCCCACTAAAGCTTGGGCCAGCCACTAGAAGTGAGGGGAGAGTGAGAATGAGAGAGTGACCCAAAAATAATAGGAGCCAAACTCATATCATCCAAGAGAGAGAGAGGAAGCTATCATGCAAATAGAAAATGATCACTAAGAAAGCCACACTCCATCAACAAATCATCAACAACCATGATGACTCAAAAAGTCATGCCATCATGAAGATAAAAGTCAAGCAAGGTCAATGGATGGGGTTCCATCATGAAACCATCATGATACAAACATATGCAAAGACCCCCTCCACAAATGCTTATTTGCAACAATGCAAATAAGCCCTCCTCCACCAAACTTCGGCCAATGAACGATACAAAGGAAATTGGCCGATACGAAAAGCAAACTGGCAACTCCAGAAAACTGGTCCCGTAATAAATCACAGGAAAACCCCGATACTGTGCATACACACCCGCATTTGTATTCCGACCGAAATACAAATGCAATGAGACAAAATCTACACTGTACTATACTAGGATCCGGCTTATACCAAAGCCGGCTAGTAATATCCGTTCGATCCTGATCCGTGCAATACCGCACGTATCTGATCGAACCCTGCCATATATCCATACGGCCTATAGTACAAACTGTCCGATCCTGATCCGTGCAATACCGCACGTATCTGATCGGACCCTGCCATATCTCCATATGGCCTCTAGTACAAACTGTCCGATCCTGATCCGTGCAATACCGCACATATCTGATCAGACCCTGCCATATCTCCATACGGCCTCTACAACTTTTCGCCCGAAAGCTGAGTAACTAAATGTGGGGGACTCTAAAGACTCGTCAACACCTTGGTTGTGGATTTAACCACTAGCACGTCAGAGGTATAAGCCAATACGTAACGGGCTACCAGGTATTGACTAAAAGGGACGTCTGTGAGCGAACCCAGCCAGATAACCCTACTGAGCCTGTCAGTGACAATATCCGTACAGTCCGGTCCGTTCGTCTATGAGTATCGCATGGCGGGCCTAGGGGGTTGGTAAAAGTCAGACCCCCAAAAGCGGTACAAGTCGTGTCGGAGTGTAGCCCAGAACACCCTGAGATACTACTGGAATACCTACCAGTAAATCTCCTTGCCTCGGCCGAGGGCTTCGTGTAATGGCTCTCCTAGACACAGCGCGACCTCACCCCCAATACCGGGAGAGACGAACCCCTGAAGATACGCTCACTGCCTCCATGTGGTTCGGGACTGTACCCAACTAAAACCTGTTTGCACGACTCCTTTGAGCCGTGGTAGGGTAGTAATCAAAGTACAGTGGGAATTCACACAAGACAAATGACGATCCCCAGGTCGATGAACTAACCTGTACACATGTCACTAGGGAACTGCCATCTGACGTCTGGTATATGACCAACTAGCATGTTCCCGGCGAGTCCTGTCCGGTGTACTCATAACCCAATGAGCACCTGTATACATCTTAGGTGATCCAACTGACACCAGTGGCTTGTGAGACCGGCCACCGCCCCTCGTCGGGGTCTCGACTGTATACACTAGTCTACTCTGGAGTATCGATGCCCTGTCTCGAAACTCACACGACTAGGGACCATTTAAGGATGTGCTTATAGACTACCAGCTCCCACGTATATGATCGCCCTCATACTGCTGGTGGTCAAGCAAGAATCCTAGGGGCTCTATCAACGTGTAATAGCGACTTGTCAGGTCACCTAAAGCAGTACACGATGATAAAGGTAAACCAGATAGCATACTATCATCATGAGTAAGACTGTCCTATCGGGATAGGTCCTCCATCAATCATTGTAATCACGTGCCTGTGATCGAATAATTGAATCTGAGGGCACTATCTCCAACTCTAATGTTGGACCGAGACGTCCTTAAACTAATGATGGACCACCATGTCCCTAAACTGGAACATAGACCACCACGTCCCTAAACTGGCGATGGACCACCACGTCCCTAAACTGGAACATAGACCCCCACGTCCCTAAACTGGCGATAGACCCCCACGTCCCTAAACTGGAATATGGACCCCTACGTCCCTAAACTGGAATATGGACCCCTACGTCCCTAAACTGGAACAATAGAGCCCCCAAATGCTCTTTTGTTGGATCCAAACGATCCCGTTAAGTTGATCTTAGTCTCAAATCAGACTAACGTATCCTTGACAAACGTTTAAGTCGATCTTAGCCTAAATACGGCTAACATATCCTTAAACCAAAACACCAAACCCAAATCTAAGTAAATACGGATTTGGACTAATCCACGTCCTACGGGCGACGGCATTACTCAGTCTCCGTATACAATCCACGGGCAACCACAAAAAAAATAAACACACATGACACGAAGTGAAATTCTGGAGAAGGAGAAAGTTGTTACCGCGATGCGGTAGCGTAATTGACTGCAGGGGCTTGCGCCTGCAGGGAAGAGCGTCCCCACAATCAAAAACCCCTCAAACGAGGGGGAATCTAACGAAGTCTGCTACATCGGCCGTATCCGTCTAAACCTCTGATACACGGTGCCATAAATCAATTTGGCATCTTCGGAGAGGTGGACGGATAAAACCAAATAGCATCTGCCCCGAATCTCAGGCAAGACGTCCTCGCGTCGTCGGCCGCCGTTCGGAGGGGAACACCCATCCAGGGTTTCACTTAGCAGAGCTTTTGCTCTAAAGGGGTCCAAAGAGAACTAAGGAGAATCCTATTAGGGTTCCATTAATAGGGCTCTGCTCTCTAAAAGATTTTCCTTGGATTTTCTTAATTCATTAATAGAGTTTTGCTCCTTCCAAATCATATACAAGAACTCTTAAGAATTCTTCATGGATCTTGGAAGTTAAAGATGACATCTTATATTATTATTATTATATCATCTTTTTAGAACAAGACTCTCAATGTTCTTAGGGGATTTTTTTTTTAATTTCTCCTCATAACTGATTTTGACAGGTGTCACTCCTTTCTGCAGAGCATTGCTCTCGAGGAGTTTTAACTTCTTGTGTCCCTCTTTTTTTTATTGCTAACTTTCCATTGATGTTCCCTTCAGGTATTATGGTTGTTCATCTATACAGTCTGCACGAATTTATCACCTACGAAGATATTCGTGTACAGGGCCGTCAACAAAACCAAGAGTTTACAGACGCCTAATGTGCGGAGGTCATGGGTCGCCTTAACGCAAGCGCTGGTTGGCTGCTTCCTCGTCGTTCAGCTCTTTTGAGAGTCGTGCTGGGAGCAATATGGAGAGCCCTTCCAGGGTTTCACGAGGCCCTACCGCTCAATGCGTTGGACGATGCCGAAGATAAGGTGCATTCAGTGTACCTGTCGGGGCTGATCTCGAAGAAACGGCGGGATAGCCTCATCGACATCCTGCATCAAATTTTTCAGCAGACAACGATAATCGCTGCTTATCGAAGGCTGGGGGGCCTCGCCGAAGATCTTGACACACAGGAGCGTGAGAGGCTGCGCACGAGAATAATCAGAAAGGCCAGAAGAACTCTGGATGGCTTTACTTTTGAATTCCTCAATCCGTGCCCTGGATCTGAGGTTATACCATTGTAATAATTTGAATAATGTTTCTCGTTTATTGCTTTCGTGATTTTAAGATTTTTTGGTAATATGAATGGAAATTTTTTTATTCTAGCTTGTCTTATTTCTCGCTCTGAGTCTTTTGCACATGCATGATTGAGTGTGTCTCGAGTGCTTGATCAAACACCAATCAGATGTTCTTTCTGTCGCTTTCTTCTTTCTTTTATTATCGGCATGCTGTCGTGATAAACATGGTTGACAGATACTAGAGTAAGCATCTTAGTTTTTGCCCAGAGATAGCGATGGCTTAGGCTGCAGGTTCAGATCTGCCGCCTAAGACTTTTCAACTCTATGAGCCGTGAGGGTCTTATAGAGACTTTTCTCCCTACGGATCGAGAGGATCTCGTAGGTGTATTTTCTCCTTAGAAATCGTGAGGATTCCTAAGTGCGTTTTCTCTTATAAGTCGTAAGGATCCTATAAGAGAATTTTCCCTCTTACGAGTCAAGAGAACCCGTAAGCGGTTGGTGAGTTGACGTGTTTCCGAGTTGAAGTATTGCTCCGACGGGGAGGTCGTTGGCTGACTTGTTTCCGGGTCGGAGCGTTATTCCGACGAGGAGGTCATTGGCTGATTTGTTTCCGCGGCGGAGGTCGTTGGTTGACTTGTTTCCGAGACGGAGGTCATTGGCTGACTTGTTTCCGCGACGGAGGTTATTGGCTGATTTGTTTCCGAGACGGAGGTCATTGGCTGACTTGTTTCCACGACGGAGGTCATTGGCTGACTTGTTTCTGAGACGGAGGTTATTGGCTAATTTGTTTCCAAGACGGAGGTCATTGGCTGACTTGTTTCCATGACGGAGGTCATTGGCTGACTTGTTTCCGAGGCGGAGGTCATTGGCTGACTTGTTTCCGCGACGAAGGTCATTTGCTGACTTGTTTCCGCGACGGAGGTCATTGGCTGACTTTTTTCCGAGACGGAGGTCATTGACTGACTTGTTTCCGAGACGGAGGTCATTGACTGACTTGTTTCCGAGACGGAGGTCATTGGCTGACTTGTTTCCGAGACGGAGGTCATTGGCTGACTTGTTTCCGCGACAGAGGTCATTTGCTGACTTGTTTCCACGACGGAGGTCATTGGCTGACTTGTTTCCGAGACGGAGGTCATTGGCTGACTTGTTTCCGCGACGGAGGTCATTTGCTGACTTGTTTCCACGACGGAGGTCATTGGCTGACTTGTTTCCGAGACGGAGGTCATTGGCTGACTTGTTTCCGCGACGGAGGTCATTTGCTGACTTGTTTCCACGACGGAGGTCATTGGCTGACTTGTTTCCGAGACGGAGGTCATTGGCTGACTTGTTTCCGCGACGGAGGTCATTTGCTGACTTGTTTCCACGACGGAGGTCATTGGCTGACTTGTTTCCGAGACGGAGGTCATTGACTGACTTGTTTCTGCGACGGAGGTCATTTGCTGACTTGTTTCCACGACGGAGGTCATTGGCTGACTTGTTTCCGAGACGGAGGTCATTGGCTGACTTGTTTCTGCGACGGAGGTCATTTGCTGACTTGTTTCCATGACGGCGGTCATTTGCTGACTTGTTTCCGAGACGAAGGTCATTGGCTGACTTGTTTCTGCGACGGAGGTCATTTGCTGACTTGTTTCCACGACGGAGGTCATTGGCTGACTTGTTTCCGAGACGGAGGTCATTGACTGACTTGTTTCCGAGACGGAGGTCATTGGCTGACTTGTTTTCGAGACGGAGGTCATTGGCTGACTTGTTTCCACGATGGAGGTCATTTGCTGACTTGTTTCCACGACGGAGTTCATTGGCTGACTTGTTTCCGAGACGGAGGTCATTGGCTGACTTGTTTCCACGACGGAGGTCATTTGCTGACTTGTTTCCATGACGGAGGTCATTGGCTGACTTGTTTCCGAGACGGAGGTCATTGACTGACTTGTTTCCGAGACGGAGGTCATTGACTGACTTGTTTCCGAGACAGAGGTCATTGGCTGACTCTAGATTGTCTGTGAACCATAGAGTTTTGGAACTGGGGACTTTGCCGTGGCTCCGATTGGTGATTTCACGTCCGTGTCCTGCTGGAATGAGGAGGAACGCCGGTGTTGGTCTCCAGGCTGTAGATGTAGTCGTCGAGTTCTGACTTCCCTTTGACGCAGCCTGGTGGGGAAATGTAGTCCCCTTTCTTTTTTTTTCGTTTATGCCCAAGGATTGTATACAGGGGTCACTATGGACTTACCTGCAGGGCAAAAGTTTCATTCTTTCATTTTGTTTTATTTCTTTCTGCGATGCTCTATCATTTCAGCTTTTTACATCGCGTCGCGATTGCCCAATCATTTCGGCTATTTTTCACGGTGCCCAATCATTTCGGCTATTTATTTTATTTTTACTCGCTGCTTTTTATTGCGATTTGCACAATCATTTCGGCTATTTTCCATGCATACATTTTTACTTGCTGATTTTGTCGCAAGTTGCCCCATCATTTCGGCTATTTCGTATGCATGTGCGGCCTACCGCCTTTTCACCGTAAACCTGAAATTAGACACCGATTTCGGCATCTGCACCGCTACGACTGGGATCTTGCCAGGAGCGAATCATCATTTGCCTCTGTCGATGTCGAACAAAGGTGGCTTGGCAAATAGGGTTAAGGTCCTGTCGGCTAAGGCTTTTGACTTCATGAGCCGTAAGGGTCTCACAAAGGTATTTCTCCCTACAAGTCGTGAGGATCTCGTAGATGTATTTTCTCCTTAAGAATCGTCAGGATTCCTAAGTGTATGTTCCTCTGTAAGTCGTAAGGATCCTACAAGAGGGTTTTCTCCTTGTAAATCGAGAGGACCTACAAGGGTTGTTCATCATACGTACATATCCCCAGTCACGGATGGGACTTGGTTAGGAAAATGTTTATTCGCGCCCGTGGATTGTATACAAGGGTCAGCATTGAGCCGCTTGTAGGGCAATATCGAAGGTTGTGGGGGTAGCTTAAGCACAGGTTTAGGTCTCTGTAACTTAAGACTTTCAAATCTTATGAGCCGTGAGGGTCCCATAAAAGAGTTCTCCTTACGAGTCGTGAGGATCTCGCAAGTGTATTTTCTCCTTAGGAATCGTGGGGATCCCTAAGTGTGTTGCTCCCTTGTGAGTCGTAAAGATCTCACGCGGGTGGTTTCTCCTTACAAGGTCGAGAGGACCCTGTAAGTGTCCTTTAACGAGGTTGCGCCCTTTCGGGTTTTCACAAACACTTGTTGGTAGTCCTGCTGTTTTTACTCACGGAGCCCTTTCGGGTTTTCATCCGTGCCCATTTTGCTTATGGACATACCGTTTTTTTTATTCTTTTTATTCTCTCTCTCTTTTTTTTAACGAGGTCGCGCCTTTTCGGGTTTTCACGAACACCCGCCGGTAGCCCTGCTGTTTTTACTCACGGAGCCCTTTCGGGTTTTCATCCGTGCCCATTTTGCTTATGGACATACCGTTTATTATATTTTTTCTTTTATATTTTTTATATATACTTTTTTTTATTCATCTCGTCAGCCTAAGGATGCCGCGGTAGTAGTTTCAGGACGTTTCGGTCCGTCATCAGTTTAAGAATGTTTCGGTCCGTCGTTAGTTTAAGGACGTTTCGGTCCGTCGTTAGTTTAAGGACGTTTCGGTCCGTCCAGGAGAAGGCTGGCTACTGCTTATAAAGTTTGGGCTTAGGAAGATAGCGAGCGGACATAGTCGTCGTCATCTATCATTGACCTAGGCAGTAACTCGCTAAGTGTAGTATTTCTTTAGGAATCGACCATTTATTGGCATGTAAGGCCTTTCACCGTGCATATCCATGAGTAGATAGGCTCCACCCTGGTAGACCTTATCTATGATGTATGGGCCTTCATAGTTTGGCTCGAATTTTCCCCGCTTGGCGCGATTGGGGATCATAGGCTTTTTGACCACTAGCACGAGTTCGCCTTGGCGGAATGTCCTCGACCTGGTCAATCTTTCATATGAGCGCGTCATCTTTGCTTTATAGGCCTCCAGATTTTGTTGCGCTATGAGCCGGGTCTCATCGAGGGCATCAAGCTCCTCAAGCCGAAGGTGAGCATTTTCTTCGTCTGTCAGCTCGTAGTGGACCGCCACTCGTAGAGAGGGTAACTCTATCTCGAGGGGGAGTACTGCTTCTGTACCGAATACCAACGCATATGGCGTTGCGTTCGTGGCTGTCTTGAACGTAGTTCGATACGCCCAAAGAGCCTCTTGCGGCCTCTCATGCCAGTCCTTCTTATTTCGGGATACCGTCTTCTTCATAATCTTTGTCAAGGTCTTATTGAAGGCCTCAGCTAGACCGTTAGCTCGCGGATTATAAACCGAGGAATATCTCCAGTCTATATTGTGTTGTTGCGCGAAATGACTGATCTTGTGGCTTCTGTAAGCTGGCCCGTTATCGGAGATCATCCGTCGCGGAGTTCCAAACCGATAAATGACGTGTGTCTTGAAGAAGTGGAGGATATTCTCCGTCTTCACTTCCCTCAGCGGTACTGCTTCTGCCCATTTGGAGAAGTAGTCAGTCGTCGCCAGAATGAAACGATGTCCTCTGGACGATGCTGGTTCGATGGGGCCGACTATGTCAGTCCCCCACATTTCGAATAGCCAGATAGCCACTGTTGGGTGTAGAGGATTTGGATGCTGGTGGATGAAGTCCCCATGGATTTGGCATGAGTGGCATTGCTTCGCATATTCGAGGCAGTCCTGAATCATCATGGGCCAGTAGTAGCCCATCCGTTTGATCTTCAATTTCATCTTTGGGCCTGCTTGGTGAGAACCACAGAGTCCGTCGTGAACTTCCTGAATGACTCCTTTTGCCTTTTCAGGTCCCAGACATCTCAGCCACAGAGAATCAAATGACCTCTTGTACAGAGTATCATTGGCGAAGGCGAAGGACAGAGCTCGTTTCATAAGCTGATGTCTTGAGAACGCATCTTCGGGCGTTCGACGGTATTTGAAGTAGTCTATAAAGACTTCCTTCCAATCCTCTGTATTTTCCCGATCTTTTATTTGCAGGGTCGTCTGCTCAGCCGCTCCCTTTTCTTCGGATGATTCCGGAGATATTTCTGCTGGGGCAAGCACCCGACGGTTTTGTACCACGATGCTTACGTCATCGAGGTTCTCATCGGCCAGTTCCTTAGCGAGTTTGGCCAACGCGTCCGCTTTGCTGTTTTCCGCGCGCGGTATGTTTTCCAAAGTATAGGAAGGGATTTGGGTCAACAGTTGTTGCACCTTTTCGCCGTACTTCACCAACTCTGGTTTGCACGTTTGATAGTCGCCGTTTACTTGACTAACGACCAGCTGGGAGTCTCCGTATATGAGGAGGTTTTCAATTCCCATGTCGATGGCGATCTCGAGGCCTGCTATCAAAGCTTCGTATTCGGCTTCATTGTTTGTCCTCGGCTCTGTTAGGGAGAAAGCAAAGCGCATTATCCCTCCTTGTGGAGTTACAAAGATGAGTCCTACCCCCGATTTGATTATAGGGGTACTTTGTTTGCGCTTCTTCATGGAAGATGCTCCATCGAAATAAAGCTCCCATCGGGTATCATCACCGTCGATCGCATCAAACGCATGTTCGTCTGGAAGATCGCAATTCAGAGGAGAATCGGCGGGTATCGGATGTTCAGCGAGGAAATCGGCGATGGCCTGGCCTTTCACTGCCTTGAGAGGCTGATAGGTTATCGAGAACTCCATCAAGAGCAGGGCCCATTTAGCGAGTCGCCCCGTCAATATGGCCTTCGACATTAAATATTTAAGGGGGTCCACCTTCGAAATGAGACGGACCTCATGCGCCAATGCATAGTGCCTGAGCTTTGTTACCGCGAAGATCAACGCTAGGCAATGTTTCTCAATGGGGGAATAGTTGCTTTCTGCCCCCAGTAGGACTCAACTTAAATAGTAGAGTGCTCTTTCTTTCCCTTGGTCGTTCTCTTGGGCCCATAAAGCGCCTAAGGAACCTTCGAGGGCGGTTTTATAAAGAATGAGGGGCTTTCCCTTGACCGGAGCAGCCAACACTGGCGGGTTCTGCAAGTATTGCTTGATTTTGTCTAGCGTGCTTTGGTATTTTTGGTCCCAGACGAACGGGGTTTCCTTCTTCATCAGGTGGCTGTAAGGACGGCATTTGCCTAAAAGGTTGGCTATAAATCGCCGTATATACGCGAGCTTCCCTTGGAGAGACCGTAGCTGTTTGAGAGTCCTTGGCAGAGGCATTTCCATGATCGCCTTGATCTTTGATGGATCTATCTCAATACCTCAGTGTCGGACGATGAATCCCAGGAATTTGCCCGAGGAAACTCCGAATGTACACTTGAGAGGGTTCATCTTCAAGTTGTATTGTCGAAGGCGTTGAAATACGATCTTCAGATGCTCGAGATGTTCCTCGTATGATTTGCTTTTAACCACGAGATCGTCGATATAGCATTAGACGATTTCGTGTATAAGGTCATCAAAGATCTGTGTCATGGCTATCTGATAAGTAGCACCGGCGTTCTTTAATCCGAAGGGCATCACCTTGTAGCAGAATATACCCAAAGGGGTCCTGAAGGCAGTGTGCTTCTGGTCTTCGGGATGCATCTTTATCTGATTATACCCTGACGAGCCGTCCATGAAGGAGAAAACCTCATGAGTGGACGTATTGTCTATCATCAGTTCGGTGACTGGCACTGGGAAGTTATCCTTCGGGCAGGCTTTATTGAAATCCCGGAAGTCCACGCATATGCGCACTGTCCCATTTTTCTTCATCACCGGGACGATGTTGGCAATCCATTCAGGGTATTGAACTTCCTGGATGAAGCCAGAGTCGATCAGCTTCTTGACCTCAGCATTAATGCTCATCTCAAGCTCGAGCCGCATTCTTCTTGGTGCCTACTTGACTGGCTTGACGTCCGGGGATATTGCCAATTTGTGCACAGCAATTTCTGGATCTAGTCCCGGCATTTCAGAATAGTTCCATGCGAAGCAATCTTTATGCTGCATAAGCAGGTTTTTTAATGCAGCCACCCTTTCTTCAAACAGCAGCTCGCTGATAAATGTCAGTCGCGGGTCATTCGCCGTCCCCAACTCAATTTTCTTGAGGTTATCCGCAGTGGTATGTATTCCATCTTCCAGCTCTTTTGGCGCTGGTAGAAATTCTGAGATCACCTCATCGTTGCTGTTTTCGAAGCACCAAGGAAGGTCATCCATATTCTCGGGCTCTTCTTTTAATATTGTTATCATGTGACAAGTACGAATTTACTTTCAAGCCCAATGTGGAATTGGTTCTTCTTTCGTGGCCTTGGGTTCGTGCTTCTGTGGCGGCGTTACCCTCCAGTTGTCAGACAGAGCGAACTTACCGAGCTGATACTGATCTTCGACCCAATTCTTGAAGGTGAAGCAGTCCTCAAGAGGGTGCCCTATCACTCGGTGATAAGGGCAATAGTCCGGGTGAGAGACTTCGCTTGCTTGTTCGGGGTGTTTAGACTCCGGCAGTGTAAGCATCTGATGTTTTAGAGCGAGGTCAAGTATTTTCTTCGTCTTGTCCCGAGGAAAAGAATATGCCCGACCCATTTTCCTCATGAGGGATAGATTGGAACCGCTCGATTCCCGTTTTCGTGGTTTCTTAGTCTCGCTTTGTTGCTGTTGAGCGTCTTTTTCGCGTTTTGACTTGTTTCTTCCTCTGCGTTGAGCCTTCTTTATAACAGGTTGGCAAGGAGCGGCTTTTTCATATTTCACGGCTTGTTGGAGGAGGCGTTGCGTTTTGGTTTTCTCGTAGATGGCCATTTTGCGGTTATGGTCATCTCGGACTTTTTGACCAGCTTCCCTTATAAGCTTGTCCATTTGCTCTTCGAACGACGGACTGGGCACTTTTGCATCAGGAACTTTTACTGGTTCAGGATTAGCATCTTCCCATTGAGCATCCGCTTCTTCATCGAAGTCATGCACGACATAGCAACCGTGGAGTAGCTCTCGTTTCTTGGACCGAATGTATCCAAGCCCGATTGTTTCCATTCTCCCATTAGGCAACTTATGCTGAGTCCCGGGAACGTTCCAGACCTTGTCGTAGAACTTGGCTTTTCGAACGGTCTGTTTGAAGGATATCCCCTGGCGCTTCAATAGCCTTTTCAGGCCTTCTGTATAATATCTGGGGATACGGATGGGCTGAAGCCTGTCAAGCGTAGGATCCGCACCGTGCCAGATTTCTTTCTCCACTTTGGTTTCCTCAGAGCAGTAGAATAGAATTGCCTTTTCACCTCTTCGCCTGGGAGGGACATAGAACGTCCGCAACTCCTCTACACTGTAGATATCAAGTGCATCCAGTTCTTTATGGTGTTTAAGTGGAACCATGGCGACTTGCAGACTTTGCTCTTCGTCAGCGGACGTTTGTATTGAAGGTCGGGCAGAGAATACAGCATGGACCTCATCTTCCGAGTCGCTACCAAAGATCAACGTAGGAGCAGATGGTCCCGGCTTGTTGTGTTGGGGTGGACCCGAATAAATCATCTCCTCCTCCTCCTCGGTATCACTGCCGAAGACAGGGATGGTGGCATTAGCTTTGTTCTCCGGCTTGTGACACCTCTCTGTGTCTTCGAAATCCGGTAAAAATTATTTAGCATCTTCATATTTGCGACTTCGTTCACGGAGAATGGGTTCAGTTCTCCCGTCACGGTATACTCGAGACCATCCTTAAAATACTTCATACACTGATGTTGTGTAGAAGGGATGATGTTGTACTCGTGTAACCATAGACAGCCGAGCAGAGCATTGTAGCACGTCTTGGCGTCTATGACGTGGAACTTAATGTCCGTGACGAGTAGCCCAAAGCGTAGCGTCGGTATCACAGACCCAAGAGTTCTTGATGATTAGGAGTCGAACTTGGAGATGGTGATCTTGTCCCGAGCAAGGTGCTGGACGCTCATGCAGATTTCTTTTAACACCCGCACATTGAGGAGATTAACGGAGGATCCATTATCGACTAGGATTTTGCCTATGTTTATATCGTGGCAGTATCCTGAGACATAGAGGGGGCGATTGTGTTCGCACGTCCCAAGGAGAAAGTCTTCATCGCCAAAAGTGACATCGGCCGCGTGCACTTCCTCCAATTCATCCTTCATCTTTTCTTCGGCCAAGAAAGCTTGGAATTGCTCCGGCTCATGTAATGCCTTAATTAATGAATCTCTCGCCTCTTTTGATAGTAAAAGGGCATCAAGAATGCTAAGCTGCGAGGGTAGCTTCCTCAGATGCGCTAAGACGTTGTAATCCACCTTATTTCTCTTTGGCGGGTCCTTGGCAGTTAGCTCTTCCATGACTTGGTCATCTAGGGCGATTTCCTCAGAGACCTTTTCTTTCCCTTTATCTTTTTTGCTTGAGGGTCCGAGATTCTTTTCGGGCAGCGTCCGATTACGCAGCCGGATATTTTCGCAGACCTTCGGCTCTTCTTCTTTTCCCGAGGTGGACTCTTTAAAGAGGGGGCTAAGAGCCAGCTCCTCGTCGGAATCGCTCCCGAATATAAGCATTTGTGATCCCCCGGCGTTAACCATGCGACAATCGCCGGTAGTTCTGTTAAGCCCCTCGGTCGTATTTTTCCGCTCCCGACGAGTTTTGCGTTTTTCCCGCTTAAAATGTTGCCGGTGAGCGACATATCCTTACCACAATTTATTGAAAGCTTTGCACTCTTCAATAGGGTGTGAAACCTTCCGATGATATAAGCAGTAGGAGGGGTGCATTTCCGCTTCATCAGTAATGTTTCCTTCAGAGGATGGCAACCTCATACCCATTGATATGGCCTTCGCAAACCTTTTCCTCGTCCTGAATTTGCTTTTATCCGCAGTGGATGTATTTTGCTCCAGCGAGAGTGTCTCAGCTCTTTCGCCAAGTCGCTGGCGCTTGGCCCTTTCGAATACAGCCGTCTCGCGTTTCCGATCAGCTTTACTTTTCAATAGAGTTTCGTTGAGGAATGCGTCAATTACTTCATTTGACGGCCCCAGAATTTTTGGTTCAGGATCTGCCCCCAGCTTTTCAGTGCAAGAGGTCTCCTCATCGTCCGTCAATGAATGGGAGATCATATGGCAGCTCGCCATGTATTCCTCAGACTCATCCGACGAACTTTCCTCCTTATCTTCCTCTTGAAAGACGTGTTTGAGGAATTCTTGGAGGGTGATGGGAGTCCGTGCTTTCTGGTTGTATTCCTCTAGCGCGTCAATTTGTTTATGTAAGTCTGTGCGCTTGTCGCCAGGCTTCACAGGCTTCTTGGATTTCTTCTTCTTCTTCTTCTTCGAAGATTTTGATGGCTGGTTGCGAGTGCTTGGGCCACCACCATCGGTCTTTGGAGTTGGACGCGGCTTCAACATCCCCTCAATAACCTGCGGTTCCAGCGGGTTCTTCCACTTGATCGTTGGGCATATCTGAAGATCGTTCAGCATCCTCTTTGTCTTGGCTGACAGCACAACCTCCCATGGGGTTTCTTCGACGAGAGAGCACGTTGCCCCTGGCATATTCATCCTTTTAGAGGCATGAGGTTACGGCGGATTTACCTTCCATCTGTCGGATAACGCGAACTTGCCCTGTTGGTACTGGTCTTCAAGCCAATTTTTGAAGACGTAGCAATCTTCGATCGGATGACCCAGTACTCGGTGATAGGGACAGTAGTTGGGCTCATTGACATCATTTGGTTGCGACGGACGTTTTGGCTCTGGCAGATTTATGAGTCGGTTACGCAATGCCAGTTCAAACAATCTTCTCATTTTATCTCGGGGAAACGAGTAAGGACGTCCTAGTCTCTCCTCAAGGGGTACCTGTGGACGCATATTATTTTGACGAACAACCGGCTTCGAGTTGCTCGGCTGTTGTTGAGCATTAGAGACAGCGATCGTTTTTCCCTTCCCCTTTTCATTTCGGGAATCCGGCTTTGGAAGAGGAGGTCTATGGCCCATCTGATCCATTTGCGCTAACTTGTCAATCAGGGCCTGGAAGGTAGTCGGCTTGAAGAACATCATAAATTGCGAGATGGTTGATTGCGGATCAAGGGTTCCCACAAACATACCCACTGCAGGAGCTTCTTCAATGCGTTGCTCGCATTTTGACCATAAGTTTCGCCACCGTATAGCATATTGGACCCATGTCTCGCCTGGCTTCACCCTGGCGTTAATCAATGCTGTCATCGGGGTGCGTTCACTGGCGCTTGCAAAACGATGGGTAAACAACAGCTCCATCTCCGCGAAGGTCTTGATAGAGTCGTTCGGGAGCTCAGAGTACCACTCGAACGCTGTATCTGACAAGCTGCCGATGAACTGGTGAAGCAATAGTTTGTCATCACCGCCGGTGTTGCCGCAGAGTGCTCTGAACTGGGCAACATGCTGGTGGGGATTGCCCGTCCCCTTATAGACATGGAACTTGGGAATTGTGTAGCCCGGCGGGTACTTGATCTGGTCGTACCAGCTCGGATATGGTCGTCCTGTTTTTACGACCTGGCCGGCTGCTTCAGTCGCATGATGAACCCGTATTTGTTGGGCTATGTACTCGTCCAAGTCAGCTTTGGAGATTGTCTCCTCCTTAGCTGTTGACAGAACTGGTGGAGGATTCGACGTTTCTCCCCCATCGTCTTCAAGGACGATCGGGGGATCTTCGGCCGGAGGATCTTATTGGACCATCATCCCCACCATGTCTTGGAACAGGAGGCCCATACGATTTATGTTGGCTGCCTGTTCAGCAGCCTCTTTATCCTTCTTCTCTAATATCCGACGAAGGAATTCGGCGTCAGTTTCCTGTTCCTGGCGTTCATCCGAGGACGTTTCAGGGCTTTCTTTTGGCCCAGTGAGTGCGGCCATCACGGTCATCATTTCTTGGAGCTTCTGCTGTTGCTCCTGCGCTTTGGTCACCGATCGCGTGAGCGGTCTATGACCTGTGGATATGCGGCTGTCCTCTTTACCAGACGCCATGTAGATGGTATGAACTACGATGCCCCCTAACTTAGGGCGTTTGGGTTCACCACCTTTGATATTCGCCGTCGGCGTGAGGACTTTCTCCGGCCTTCTTCTCTTATGGGCCGTTGAAGTTGAGGGGGCCGTTGCTTTGGGCACCCAAGTGGTCGTCGCCTTTCATTGCTTGACCGGGAGATTTTCTTCTTGTCGACCTTTCGACTTCTTGTGTTGGCGAGAGAAATTAGGATCAATCACAGATTCTCGGACTCGTCGCCATGTCTTGTAGATCTTGGAGGACAGCGATTGAGGAGACTACTCCGGCTTTTCTGCTTCCATGGCGATCTCTACCGGTGGAGGAGATCTTTTGAGCACCGCAGTTGGCGAATTCCTGCGTACCCTGCTCAGCAGCTCAAAGTTGTTCCCAGTTGGAACAGCAGCATTAACTTCCACCGTTGGAGCTGGTGGAGTTATCCCAGAGGGGGAGTTGCCCCCGGTCTTCCTTATCCGGCGCCAGTGGCGTCGTCGGGCGCGACAAGTTGTCGGTATTGGTTCAGAGACAGCTTCTTCTTGCCCCCTGTCCAGGCGAGGGACTGTTGCCAGTGTCAGCCTCTTGAAGACTGATGTCCGTTGAGGAGTTGTGTCCAAGCGGTCAAAAGCAGATTTCTAAGCGGGAGTGGGAATAGTCAGCCTTGCAAAGACTGACTCTTTGACAGGAGAAGCCGCCTTGGCGACTTCGGGAGCAGCCGTCTTCTTTGGGATGACCGCCTCAGGTGTTATGGGCTTCTTGATAGGCCCTTTGGTGCTCGAGCTCAGCCTGGTGAAGACTGAAGAATTGGACGACCCGTTGAGAGGGGCCGTGGGAGTAGCAAGTCGATCGAAGACCGACTTTCTTGAAGCTTCCGGTGTGGGCACAGGGATGGTGAAGCTCGCTGGCGGGATCATGGTCCTGAAAAATAGGCCGGTGGTGGCTTGAGTCACTTTCTCCACAGGCATAGTAAGGATGGAGGCCGCTTGAGGCCCATATGCTACACCTCCAGGTGAGGTGGAGCGTCGGTTGCATTGACACTTCGAGCAGTTTGAGGCCATTGATGCTTGATTTCTGCGCCAGACAAAAGACCAAATCTTAGTAACATGCAATCCAAAGGCAACTATTAACAAACCGCGATTCGTTCGCGAAGACGACACACGAAGTGTGGAGTGGAAAGAGGAAAGGTTCCCACCGGGCGTGCCAGAATCTGTTCCCCTCCGGAAGACGGCCAAGACGACGTGAGGACGCCTTGCCTGAGATTCGGGGCAGATGCTATTTGGTTTTATCCGTCTACCTCTCCGAAGATGCCAAGTTGATTTATGGCACCGTGTATCGGAGGTTTAGACGGATGCGGACGATGTAGCAGACTGCGTCAGATTCCCCCTCGTTTGAGGGGGTTTTGATTGTTGGGACGCTCTTCCCTGAAGGTGCAAGCCCCTGCAGTTAATTACGCTACCGCATCGCGGTAGCCACTTTCTCCTTCTCCAGAATTTCACTTCGTGTCGTGTATGTTTGTTTTGTTTGTGGATGCCCGTGGATTGTATACGGAGACTAAGTTATGCCGTCGCCCGTAGGACGTGGATTAGTCCAAATCCGTATTTACTTAGATTTGGGTTTAGTGTTTTAGTTTAAGGATACGATAGCCATATTGAGGCTAAAATCAACTTAAACGTTCGTTAAGGATACGTTAGTCTGATTTGAGACTAAGATCTACTTAACGGGATCGTTTGGATCCGACAAAAGAGCATTTGGGGGCTCTATTGTTCCAGTTTAGGGACATAGTGGTCCATAGGTAGTTTAAGGACGTTTTGGTCCATATTCCAGTTTAGGGACGTAGTGGTCCATATTCAGTTTAAGGACGCATAAATCCGCGGGTTTAAGGACCCCACAGTCTGTGTTTTGGTTTAAGGACGCATAAGTCCATGAGTTTAAGGACCCCACAGTCCGTGTTGATATATGGTTGTCGGGACCCGTCACCTCTTTGACGTCGTTGAAGGATTACAACGATAGGAGTCAGAGGAGTTCGGAGATGTATCCTCGAACCGGATGTAAATTGATTTAGGAGAGCAGTCTTGCTCAGTCAATTTAGTTTGAGGACTTACGACCATGATTGGGCTAAGTCCAGTTGAGAATATTCAACGTTATTTCTTATTTTTGGCCTATTAGACCTGTGCTAGGGTTTTGCCCATGTTTAATAATGCATAGCATTAATCTTGGTCTCTGTTGGATCTTTATTTGGGCTCTGCCCCTTTTTTGAAAATAATGCCTAGCATTTTTGTTTGGGCTCTGCCCATTTATTAATGAGGTAGAACATAAATTTTGTCTGGGCTCTGCATTTTATTTTGTTTGGGCTCTGCCTTTTTATAAATGATGCAGAGTATCAATTTTGTTTGGGCTTTGCCCTTTTATTGTATTGCAATTTATTTTGGCCTACTAGGCCTTTTTGATTTGGGCCAGGACCTTTAGTAAACAATGCATTGCATTTGTCAGGCGCTTTGCACCAATCACTGAGCGCAAACGCTTGTAATGATGACACGTGTCACGCAAGTGCAGTGCGCTGCGCCAATGCGCTGCGTTTGCGCTGCTGACACGTGGCGCGCTCTGGTGAGTTGCGCCAATTTTAGAGAGCAAGGCTTTATCTTAAAAGCGCATAGCGTAAGTGATTCAGGTGCTGACACGTGGCGCTCTTTGGTGGCTTGCGCCAACCCAAGAGTGCAACAATGCAAATTTTACAAGTGCAGGGCACTGTTTAATTCTTTGATCCAATTTAGATCAGAGAAAACAAGTTTTTCTTGTTTTTTCTTGTTTTCAGAGAACCAATGGTTCATAAAAAAATGCAAGGCACTGTTATTATTTATTTTTCTTTTTATTGAAGATCATTGATCTTGTTCTTAAATCAATGATCTCTTCAGAAGACATTCTTCTTCTTTTTCATAAAGGTTTTTACCGTTTTCTTGAGTTCTTCAAAGCTCTTCAGAGCTTTCTCTTTTTTGCTGTTTTTCTGAAGTTCTTGATATCGATGATAATGTTGATGATCTTTTGAGTTGGGGTCAAGGGGTCTTTATATAGTGCCCATAGATTTGTTAAGTTTGTTAAAAAGATCATTCTCTGAGTGATTTGGGGAATTTTCCCCACCGTTGGATCTTTGATCCAAGGGCTTCTATTTTACAGAAGGCAATCTTCTTGTTTTAACAAGAACATAAGGATCTTACTAGAATTTTAATTCTGTTTGGCGCAAACGCCCCAGCGCGTGACACGTGTCGCGCAGCGCACAGCGCAGCGCAACTGCGCTGACACGTGTCGCGCAGCGCTTGCGCAACTGCGCTTACACAACTGCGCTTGCGCAACTGAAACTTTGCTTCCTTTAATTTTGTTTTAAAATAGAGCCTTGCTCTGATTGGGCACGCTGCCTTGGGCGCTGCGCTCTCTGCGCTAGCATGCCTGATTTTGACACGTGGCGTCCTGCGTACAGCGCCGAGGATCTGAAGCGTTGCTTCATTTATTAGAGTTTAAATTTTCGAAGTAGAGCTTTACTCTGATTGGGGGGAATCGGAAGCGCTGCTTCATCTCCCGCCTTGGAATTTGAACAGAGCTTTGCTCTGATTGGGGTAAACACCAGTCTCATATAGGTGGATGTATCCAGCAGAAACATAATATATTTTTTAAGTCAATTGTGCTCTTTAATTTATTATAATATTCATATTTGTCTAAAATATTCGTTAACGTTTTAGATACTTGGGATTCTTGAAATGGCAAGTGCGCAATCGAGCTCGACCGGAAGGGTCAATAGCCGAGAGTTATTGTGCCAATGCCTCAACTTCATTTCTCATTACTTGTGTGGAGTTGAAACAAGATTAAACCGTTCTTCTCAAATTAACAATGACCAGCTATTCCATCCACAAGGGGAGAATCGATCCTACTGGAAGGAGTGGTTCGATCAAGCGCATACGTATATCCTTAATAATCTTGAAATTACTGCCGATCACAAAAGTTATATAAATTAAAACTTTTAATTGTGTCAATATTTTGTGTCTATATCTAGATATGTCTAAATAGTTAATATTGTTATTCTTTTAGCTGACATATTGAAGAACTTACGAATGCGATTTCCGGAAAGGGCACTAATTGGACGATTAATCAAGAACATAAGAAACACTTTTCATGGTAGTTCCACAAACACGTACGTATGTCTTATATATTTCACGTATCACATGCATATATCACATATAGCTTATACATTTTATGTGTAAATGTATTATAGATTGAAGATGACATAACAAAAATGATGCAATTCCCGGATGTAATCGTGCGACTATCTAAAGGTCCTAGTTCAAAAGTGATTCGATACGGTTCATATTGCATTAATAACCTAAAATTTCTTACAACTGAGAAATTGACTACCCAAAATAATGGGATTTATTGTCCATTTAAACAAACATGCTTCTCAAGTTCCCATTATCAAAATCTGCAAGGAGGAAAAAAAGAATATTATGGTCAGCTGGTGGGTATTATCGGCTGTTTGTTCAAGATTTCGCCAGAGTAGCAGAACCCTTGACGAAACTTACGCCGAAGGAGGTACTTTATAATTGGTCGGAGGAGTGCACTCAGGCGTTCGAGCTGTTAAACCTGAAGTTGACCACGGCCCCAATCTTGACTGTGTCAGATAGTTCCGGTGGCTTGGTCGTTCATAGTGATGCGTCGGGAAAGGGTTTAGGCTGTATGTTGATGCAGCACGGTCGAGTAGTGGCTTACCCCTTTCATCAGTTGAAAACCCACGAGAAGAACTACCCCATGCATGACTTAGAGTTAGTGGTCATTGTGTTCGCCTTGAAAATTTGGAGGCATTACTTACTGGGCGAAAGAGTAGAGGTGTACACGGATCATAAAAATTTGAAATACAAGTTCACTCAGAAGGAACTGGATATGAGACAGCACAGATGGCTGGAGCTGATGGTAGACTACGATATCGATCTGCAGTATCACCCGGGGAAGGTGAACGTCATTTCTGATGCTCTCAGTCGCAGGCTAACAGCTATGTTGCTGACTTGTCAAAGGGGGATTCTCGAAAATCTCCAGAGACTCGAGTTAGAAGTAGTTACACCGGGTGTGCCCGGACAGCTCTGGCAGTTGCAGGTTCAATCATCGCTTGTAGATCGCATTAAAGCTGCACAGGCTGGAGATTCTCAGTTATAGAAGTTCAGAGTATTAGTTGAGGCTGGTTTGAGGATGGACTTACTGATTCATGAAGATAGTTCCCTGAGATTTGGTAGTCGACTGTGTGTTCCAAAGGGGGGTATTGGAGATGAAGTTCTAGCCGAGGGACATAGTTCTGTTTACTCAGTGCATCCGGGAGGCACTAAAATGTACAGGGATTTAAGGTAACATTTCTGGTGGAACGGAATGGAGAGAGAGATTGCTCTCTTTGCCTCCAAGTGTCCGGTATGCCAACAGGTAAAAGCTGAGCATCAGAGAGTAGCTGGGTTGTTGCAACCGTTTCCAGTACCAGAGTGGAAATGAGAGCACATCACCATGGATTTTGTGATGGCACTACCTCGAAATCCAAGGGGCAACAATGCTGTCTTGGTTATTGTTGATCGTCTCACGAAGGCAGCACATTTCATACCTTTCCAAATGGGACAATCGACGGAGTCACTTGCAGAGAAGTATATGCAGGGGATTGTGAGGCTGCATGTTGTGCCCGTTAGTATCGTGTCTGATCGAGACACCAGGTTTATTTCCCACTTCTAGATACAGGAGAGTTTGGGCACTCGTCTCAAGTTTAGCACAGCTTATCATCCGCAGACGGACGGACAATCTGAGTGTACTATCTAGACGCTCGAAGATATGTTGAGGGCTGCATGCTGGATTTTCTGGGCTCTTGGGGGGATCACCTTCATCTGGTGGAGTTTTCGTATAACAACAGCTATCATGATAGCATCTAGATGGCACCGTTCGAAGCTCTTTACAGATGAAAGTGTCGCTCCCCTCTTTGTTGGGATTGTTTACCGCCGAAAGACGCGACCGGGACGTTAGGACGTCTGGCCTGAATTTTGGGGGCAGATGCTATTTGGTTTTATCTATCTACCTCTCCGAAGATGCCAAGTTGATTTATGGCACCATGTATCGAAGGTTTAAACAGATGCGTCCGATTTAGCAGACTTCGTCAGATTCCCCCTCATTGTTAGGGGTTTTTGATTATGGGGATGCTTTTCCCTGCAGGCGCAAGCCCCTGCAGTTAATTACGTTACCGCGTAGCGATAACCACTTTCTCCTGCTCCAGAAGGTCACTTCGTGTCGTGTGTGTTTGGTTTATTTTTGGTTGCCCGTGGATTGTATACGGAGACTAATTTATGTTGTCGCCCGTAGGGCGGGGATTAGTCCAAATCTGTATTTTCTTAGATTTGGGTTTGTTTGATTTAAGGATCGTTAATCTCGTTTGAGATTAAGATCAACTTAAATGTTTGTTAAGGATGCGTTAGTCTAATTTTAGATTAAGATCTACTTAACAAGGTTTTAGGATCATTTAGATCCAACAAAAGAGCATTTGGGCTCTATTGCTTTAGTTTAGGGATGTTACGGTCCGTTAGATTTAAGGACATCATAGTCCATAGAGTTTAGTTTAGGGACGTTGCGGTCCATTGGGTTTAAGGACATCATAGTCCATGTTTAAGGACATCATAGTCTATAGAGTTTAGTTTAGGGACGTTGCGGTCCATTGGGTTTAAGGACATCATAGTCCGTGTTTAAGGACGTCATAGTCCATGGAGTATAGTTTAGGGACGTTGCGGTCCACTGGGTTTAAGGACATCATAGTCCATAGAGTTTTGGCTCATTGGTTTAGGGGTGCGCCAAGAGTCATTGGTTATTGGGATCCTTCACCTCTCTGAAGACGTTGAAGAATTACAACGACATGTATCAGAAGTGTGGAGAGATGTACCCTTGAACCAAAGAATGTTCATCAAGGACTTGGTAGTCCTGTTTGGAACTAAGGCAAATTTAGAAGAAGACCTATGGGCTCGGTCGATTATGGGGTTTGGCTAACCTTGGGCTCAGCCCGCTTGATTACTTATTTGGACTTGATCCCCTTTTGTTCAACAATGCTGAGCATTGATATGGGATCTGACACCCCGCTTTCTTTTTGTTTTATTCATATTATTTTATATGGAGTGTTAAACAATTTATGGTGCCCACGTGCAGAGCATGTGAGGCGCTCAGCGCTGAGCGCCAAACACTGAGTGCTAAGCACTTCTTATAAAATAGCGCCCATATGAGGAGCACGTGGAGCGCTCGGCGCTGAGCCCCAGACTTGGAGTGCTAAATGCTTCTTTTAAGATAACGCCCACGTGAGGAGCACGTGGAGCGCTCGGCGTTGAGCGCCACACTTGGAGTGCTAAGCGCTTCTTATAAGATAGCGCCCACATGAGGAGCACGTGGAGCGCTCGGCGCTGAGCGCCAGATTTGGAGTGCTAAGCACTTCTTATAAAATAGCGCCCACGTGAGGGGCACGTGGAGCGCTCGGCGCTGAGCACCAGGTTATGAGTGCTAAGCACTGAATTTTCTGTTCTGCTCAATTCAATTCTATGAGAATTAGATTCTCACTTATTAAAGATTTTGTCTTATAGATCTGAGATCTGGAAAAAGAACTAAGTTCTTCTGATATGAGAGTTTAAACTCTTAAATATGGAGGAGATGCTTTGATCTCCCTTATTGTTATTTACCTTGAGAAGAAATTGCTCTCGTCTTTGAAGTTTGAAGTTTATGGGGGGGTCCTCTTTACAAGACTTGAAGTTTTGGGTCTTTTATATAGAGGAGGCTGATTTGTTGATTCAGTTAAGGAAATCTCTCATTGAGAGATTTCTTAATTGATTTGGGGAATTTATCCACCGTTGGATTTTTGATCTGAGGACTAATGTTTTATAGAAGGCATTTCTCTTGTTTTTAACAAGATTGGGAAAATATTTTCCCATACAGAACTTATTCTGTATCTTGGTGATTTTTAATCACCATTGGATCGTTGATCCAACGGTGCTCTGATTTACGGAGCACAATCTTTCTTGTTTAGAAAGATTTGTGGAGTATTTCCTCAATCAGAATTTAATTTTGTGTCTTGGTGATTTTTAATCACCATTGGATATTTGATCTAACGGTGCTCTGATTTACAGAGCACAATCTTTCTTGTTTAGAAAGATTTGAGGAGTATTTCCTCAATCAGTTTTAATTCTGTATCTTGGTGATTTTTAATCATCTCCGTTGGATCTTTGATCCAAGGGTGGGGAACTTTTAGTTCTCGCGCTGGCGCTCTCGTGCTTTGCACGTGAGGCGCTGCCTCAGAGTTTTTAACTCTTGGCGCCGGCGCTCTCGTGCTTTGCACGTGAGGCGCTGCCTCAGAGTTTTTAATTCTTGGCGCCGGCGCTCTCGTGCAAGGCACGTGAGGCGCTGCTTCCTAAGAGTTTAACTCTTATTTAATAGATTTCTTTTTGTGCTTTGCACATTGGCGCCCGCGTGAGGAGCACGTGAGGTGCCATCATAGGATTTAATTCTATCCGAGGCAGTACCTACATGCTTTGCATATCGAGCTTTCCCTTTATTTTTATTTTTATTTTATTGTTATTATTTTATAAAGGAGCAAGGTTTGAGCCAAAATTTTAGTGGGAACAAATGCCCCCCACTACTTTGCCCACGTAAGTATGTACGTGGGTAAAGTAGTGCAGAGTTATGCATGGCTATAGAATTGAGGGCTTAGGAGACAAGTTTAGGGTCCTTGTAGCCTATGACTTTTTTTTATCTTCATGAGCCGTAAAGGTCTCTAGTAGGTTTTTTCTCCCTGCAAGTCGAGAGGATCTCGTAGGTGCAAATTTCCCCTAGAAATCGTGAGGATTTCTAAGTGTTCATCGCCTCCGTGAGTTGTAAGGATCTCACGCAGGTTTTTTTCCTTACGAATCATGAGGACCCGTAAGTAGCTTCTTTATTTCATTGACGAATGTGGCTTTGGCAAATGTGGCCCACAAATAGTCCATTTTGACCTCCTTGTAGAGCAGTGATGGCTTAGGAAACAGGTTCAGATCTGCTGCCTAAGACTTTTCAACTTTATGAGCCTAGAGGATCTCATAAAGACTTTTCTCCCTATGAGTCGAGAGGATCCCGTAGGTGTATTTTCTCTTTAGGAGTCGTGAAGACTCCTAAGTGCATTTTCTATTGAGAGTCGTAAAGATCTCACAAGAGAATTTTCTTTATGCGCAGGGACACTAATTTCCCCGCAGGTTGAGATGAATCGAGAGATTCTCGCAAAGACACTGATTTCCTTGCGGGTCGAAACGAATCGAGAGGTTCTCGCCAAGGACGTTGATTTCCCTAAATCCAGAGGTTTTTCCAAGGACACTGATTTCCTTGGGGTCAAGATGAATCGAGAGATTCCTGCAAAGACACTGATTTCCTTGCGGGTCGAAACGAGTCGAGAGGTTCTCGCCAAGGACGCTGATTTCCCTGAATCAAGAGGTTTTGCCAAGGACGCTGATTTCCTTGGGGTCGAGACGAATCGAGAGATTCCTGCAAAGACACTGATTTTCTTGTGGGTCAAAATGAATCGAAAGATTCTCGCCAAGGACACTGATTTCCCTAAATCGAGAGATTTTTGCCAAGGACACTGATTTCCCTGGGGTTGAGACAAATCGAGAGATTCCTGCAAAGACACTGATTTCCTCGCGGGTCGAAACGAGTCGAGAGGTTCTCGCCAAGGACGTTGATTTCCCTGAATCGAGAGGTTTTGCCAAGGACACTGATTTCCCTGTGGTCGAGACGAATCGAGCGGTTCCTGCAAAGACACTGATTTCCTTGCGGGTCGAAACGAATCGAGTGGTTCTCGCCAAGGTTGCTGATTTCCCTGAATCGAGAGGTTTTGCCAAGGACACCGATTTCCTTGGGGTCGAGACGAATCGAGAGATTCCTGCAAAGACACCGATTTCCTTGTGGGTCGAAATGAATCGAGAGGTTCTCGCCAAGGACGCCGATTTCCCTGAATCAAGGGTTTTTCCAAGGACACTGATTTCCCTGGGGTCGAGATGAATCGAGCGGTTCCTGCAAAGACACCGATTTCCTTGCGAGTCGAAACGAATCGAGAGGTTCTCGCCAAGGATGTTGATTTCCCTGAATCGAGAGGTTTTGCCAAGGACACTGATTTCCCTGGGGTCGAGACGAATCGAGAGATTCCTGCAAATACACTGATTTCCTTGCGGGTCGAAACGAGTCGAGAGGTTCTCGCCAAGGATGCTGATTTCCCTGAATCGAGAGGTTTGTTAGTTGACTTGATTCCAAGACGGAGCATTGATCCGGCGGGGAGGTCATTGGCTGACTTGTTTCCGGGACGGAGCATTGATCCGGCGGGGAGGTCATTGGCTGACTTATTTCCGGGTCGGAGCGTTGTTCCGGCGGGGAGGTCATTGGCTGACTTGTTTCCGGGTCGGAGCATTGTTCCGGCGGGGAGGTCATTGGCTGACTTGTTTTTGAGAGCGTTGTTCCAGCGGGGAGGTCATTGGCTGACTTGTTTCTGGTTCGGAGCGTTGTTCCGGCGGGGAGGCCATTGGCTGACTTTTTTCCGGGTCGGAGCGTTGTTCCGGCAGGGATTTCATTGGCTGACTTGTTTCCGGGTCGAAGCATTGTTCCGGCGGGGAGGTCATTGGTTGACTTGTTTTCGAGACGGAGCGTTGTTCCGGCGGGGAGGTCATTGGTTGACTTGTTTTCGAGACGGAGCGTTGTTCCGGCGGGGAGGTCATTGGCTGACTTATTTCCGAGACGGAGCGTTGTTCTGGCGGGGAGGTCATTGGCTGACTTATTTCCAAGACGGAGCGTTGTTCCGGCAGCGAGGTCATTAATTGACCCGAGACGGAGCGTTGTTCCGGCGGGGAGGTCATTGGTTGACTTGTTCCGCTTTCTGCGGTGTCTGGGTTGACTTGCTCCACTTTCTGCGGTATCTGGGTTGACTTGCTCCGCTTTCTGTGGTGTCTGGGTTGACTTGCTCTGTTTTCTGCGGTGTCGTGGTTGACTTGCTCTGCTTTCTGCGGTGTCTGGGTTGACTTGCTCCGCTTTCTGCGGTGTCTGGGTTGACTTGCTCCGCTTTCTGCGGTGTCGTGGTTGACTTGCTCTGCTTTCTACGGTGTCTGGGTTAACTTGCTTTGCTTTTTGCGGTGTCGGGGTTGACTTGCTCTGCTTTCTGCGGTGTCTGGGTTGACTTGCTCCGCTTTCTGCGGTGTCGGGGTTGACTTGCTTCGCTTTCTGCGGTGTCCGGGTTGACTTGCTCCGCTTTCTGCGGTGTCCGGGTTGACTTGCTCCGCTTTCTGCGGTGTCGTAGTTGACTTGCTCCGCTTTCTGCGGTGTCCGGGTTGACTTACTCCACTTTCTGCGGTGTCGGGGTTGACTATAGGTTGTCTGTGAACCATGGAGTCTTAGAACTAAGGACTTTGTCGTGGCTCCGACTGTTGGTGTCGCGTCCATATCCTGCTGGAATGAGGAGGAACGTCGTTGCTGATCTCTAGGCTGTAGATGTTGCCGTTGAGATCTGGCTTCCCTTTGACACGGTCTGGTAGGGAAATGTGGTTCCCTTTTCGTTTATGCCCATAGATTGTATACAGGGGTCAGTATGGACTCTCCTGTAGGGCAAAAGTTTCAATCTTTCATTTTTTTTATTTCCTTCCGCGATGCTCTATCATTTCATCTTTTTATATCGCAAAAGTCGCGATTGCCCAATCATTTCGACTATTTTCGCGATACCCAATCATTTCGGCTATTTTTCTTTTTACTCGCTGCTTTTTATTGCGAGTTGTCCAATCATTTCGGCTATTTCGTATGGCTTTATGGCTCGCTGATTTTTTGCTGTGAGTATGGAACTTGGGATCTGATACCAATCTTAGCATCAGCATCGTTGCGACTGGATATTGCCATGAGCGAATCATCATTTGCCTTGAAAGAACTTGGAATTTGATACTGATTTAGGCATCAGCATCGCTACCACTGGGACATCGCCAGGAGCGAATCATCATTTGCCTTTGTCGATTCGAACAAAAGTGGCTTAGCAAACAGGGTTAGGATCCTATCGACTAAGGATTTTGACTTCATGAGCCGTAAGGGTCTCATAAAGGTGTTTCTCCCTACAAGTCGTGAGGATCTCGTAGGTGCGTTTTCTCCTTAGGAATCGTGAGGATTCTTAAATGCGTGATCTCTCTTATAAGTCGTAAGGATCTTATAAGAGTGTTTTCTCCTTATAAGTTGAGAGGACTTACAAGTGTCGTTCACCACATAGGGACATTTCGCGCCGTTGGTGGAACTTGGTGGGGGAGACGTTTATGTGTGCCCATGGATTGTATACAAGGGTCAATATTGAACGTTTGTAGAGCAAACTGGGGAATGTGGTGGCTTAAGAACATGTTCAGATCCCTGTAATTTAAGGCTTTTGAATCCTATGAGCCGTAAGGGTCTCATAAGGGGATTCTCCTTACGAGTCGTGAGGATCTCGTAAGTGTAATTTCTCCTTAGGAATCATGGGGATCCCTAAGTGTGTTGCTCCCTTATTAGTTGTAAGGATCTCACGCAGGTATTTTCTCCTTACAAGGTCGAGAGGACCTTGCAAGTGTGCATGAATTTCTTTTACGAGTCTGCGCCCTTTCGGGTTTTCACAAACTCGCCGGTAGCCGTGCTGGTTTTACTCACGGAGCCCTTTCGGGTTTTTCATCCATGCCCATTTCGCTTATGGACGTACCATTTTTTTGCCGCGTTAGCCCAAGGATGTTGCGGTTCGTAGTAGTTTAAGGACGTTACGGTCCATTGTTAGTTTATGGACATTTCGGTTTGCTGTTAGTTTAGGGACATTTCGGTCCGTAGCTAGTTTAAGGACATCACGGTCCATTGTTAGTTAGGGACGTTTCGGTCCGCAGTTCATCCTGCATGTATGTGTATTTGTTACGTGACAGGATACATGACGATGATGTGGAATACACCCATTTAGGGTGTGATTTAATTTGGTTGGGGTGTTTTGTAACCCATCCCTATCACGGCTTCTCCAACTTGACGCCAACGCCTGGCCCCTTTGAATAGGGCCATTTCACGTTCTTAATCAGTTTTGCTCTTCTGACGGGCTTTGTTCAGCAGCATGTCAACCATCTCTTCTGACGGTTCCAAGGATTTCGGCACCGATCCTGCCCCCAGCTCCTTTATGTTATCTTCCGACACCGAGTGAGCTTCTTCATCATTTACTGACGAATGAGAGATCTTGTGACAACTTGCCACATAATCCTCGGGTTCTTCTGACGAGTCGTCTCCCTTGTCATTGTCGTTGTTTTTGTTTTCAAGGATATGGTTGAGAAACTTATGGAGTGTGACCGGGGTCCGCGCTTTCTGGTTGTATTCCTCCAGCATGTCAATATGCTTTTGCAGATTCGTGTGCTTGTCATCAAGCTGTGCGGGCTTCTTGGTCTTCTTCTTTTTCTTCGAAGACTTTGACGGCTGGGTCTGGGTGTTTTTCCCATTGCTACCAACTCTCGGTGTTGGGCATGGTTTCAGCATTCCCTCAATGATCTCGAGTTCCAGCGGGCTTTTCCACCTAATCGCCGGACATGCTTGAAGATCCTTCAGCATTCACTTAGTCTTATCTGAAAGAACGACTTCCCATGGGGCTTCCTCTATAAATGAGCATGATGCCCCCGACGTGTCCACCTTTTTAGGAGCGTGCTGTTGTGGCGGGTTTACCTTCCAGTTTTCGGACAGCGCGAACTTGCCTTGTTGGTATTGGTCCTCAATCCAATTTTTGAAGACGAAACAATCTTCAATTGGGTGGCCCACTATTCAGTGGTAGGGGCAATAGTTGGGGCTGTTGACGTCACCGGGCTGCAGTGGGCGTTTCAGGCCCGGCAGGGTAATGAGCATTGTTTCCCCCAATCAGAGCAAAGCTCTGTTCAAATTCCAAGGCTGGAAATGAAGCGACGCTTCTGCGTCCCCAAATCAGAGCAAAGCTCTGTTCAAATTCCAATACTGGAAATGAAGCGACGTTTCTGCTTCCCTCAATCAGAGAAAAGCTCTGTTTAGAAATTTAAGGGTCAAAATTGAAGTAACGCTTCGAATCCTGCGCCGTGCGCCACGTGTCTAACACAGGCGCGCTGGCGCAGTTGCGCTGCGTGTTGCACTGCTCGCCACGTGTCTAACACTGATGCGCTGGCGCAGTTGCGCTGCGCTCTGCGCTGCGCGCCACGTGTCGAGCGCGAGTGCGCTAGCGCAAGGCGCGTCACGTGTCAAAACACGAATGCGCTAGCGCTAGCGCAATTGCGCTGCGCACCCCAAGTTAGAGCAAAGTTCTATTGCCAAGTTTGAAAAGCGAAGCAACGCTTCATGGTTATGCAGCGCATAAACATCTCATAAATGAATAATAAAGAATTAAAAAATTACAGAACACTTAACAAATAATTAAATACTAAATTAAAACATCTTTTATTATTATTGCTGTTATTACATTTAAAAAAGATCACCAAATATGGGATCAGAAGGACAGGGGTTCACAAAGCTAAAGAGAAGATTATCCAGTTCCCTCTCCGTCTTTTCCACCATGTCAAAACGGCGATCCTCCCGAGGGGCAGCCATCCAACGGTTGATGCCGCACTCCTCAGAAAAAGTGGTGATGACAACCCGACGAGCCCGTATCTGGCTCAGCAAGTGGATGGAGCAATCCCTCAGGGCTTGAGTGATTAAGTGCGCCTCCAAGAAGCACTCGATCTTGTCTTCGGCAGTATCCAGCATTGCCGAGGACATCTCTGCTGGAGGAGGGGGAAGATCGGCGAGCACAGACGCAAGGATCATCCGAAACCAAATAGAGTGTGGGGAAAGAGGGGACCCTACACAAGTCAAAAGCTCATGCAGTGCAGCGTCGCACTGCTCATCCGTGAAAGAAGGATCCACCAAGCGCGCAGCAAAGAGAGGATAAGGTCCTGAATGGGCACTTCCCATGGCTGTCTACGAGCATGAAGACGGTTACAAGCCATGGTTGAGAAAGTTCTTTGGGGATGAGAAAAGGAAGAAGCTTTGCTTCAAGTTATAAAGACGAAGCACATAAAATTTTGTGCACAATGGAACTATTTCCAAAATTGGGAAGTGAAAGATTCTCGGGAATATAAGTTTGACTTAAAAGGAAGGTGAAAAGACACCTCTGTTGAAGCAACGCTTCAGATCCAGCGCTCTGCGCGCTGCGCGCCACGTGGCAAACACGGGTGCGCTAGCGCAGTTGCGCTGCGCTCTGCGCTGCGCGCCACGTGTCCAAATTGGGTGCGTCAGCGCTGGAATTAAAATTCCCACCGTTAGATCAAAAGATCTAATAACAATAAATCATTTATTAATCAGAATTAAATTCTGTTAAGAAAAGATTTCTCAAAATCTTTCCAAACAACAAGATTGTGCTTTAAGCACCGCTGGATCAATGATCCAATGGTAAATAATGAATTACCAAAATATAACAAATTCTGCATATAAAGATTTTTTCCAATCTTATTAAAACAAGAAGATTAACTTCTGTCAAACAGGAGCCTTAGGATCAAAGAACCAACGGTGGGAAATATTCCCCAATCAATCAAGAGAAAGATCTCTTAAACCGATTTAACAAATCGATTGGCCCTATATAAAGCCCCCAAGACTTCAAGACCCTCTGCAAACTTTGAGAAAAACTCAAAAAGAAAAAGAAAGGTAAAGAATTGTTTCTTGAAAAACAGAGATGGAAACATCTCATAAAAAGAAGAAATGTCTTCTAAAAAGATCGTAGATCTATAAAAAAGACCAAGGTCTTTGAATAAAAAGAAAAGATCAAGATCTAATCATAAAAAGAAGTATTTTTACTTCACAGATCTTCTGATCTATAAAGGCAGAGCCTTTTATAAGAATAAAAACTTAGTTCTTGAATCTTGAGGCAAAGCCTCTTTTAAGAAGAACATAGACTTGTTTTTTAAATCTTAACTTGATCAAAATGCGTTTTGCGCTATTGAAAAGTGCTTTGCACTCATGAACTGCGCCCTTGCGCTCCTTGGACTGGCGCTCAGCGCCATAACATGCCACGTGTCGACCGTGGACATGATCTGCGCCTTGCGCTCCTGAAAACGGCGCACTGCGCTCTTAGATTGGCGCTCAGCGCCAAGCGCGCCACGTGTCACTCACTGGCGCACCCATAGACTAGCGCAGCGTGATCATAGATTAAAAGCGCAGTGCGCTAACAAACTAGCGCTTAGCGCTAAGCGACACGTGTCCTCCTCGTGTGAGCTAACCGACAGAAGCGCAATGCGCTCTTTGACTGGCGCAAAGCACCTAGTGCGCCACGTGGCGCGCTGTCAGAACTTACTTTATTCTGATAAATGCTATGCATTTAATTCTAGATGAAATGTTAGATCCCAATAAAAAGGGCAGAGCCCAAACAAAGGCCTAACAGGCAGAACAAAAATAAAATGTTCTTTAACTGGACTTAGCCCAATTCTGGCCATAAGTCATCAACTTAAATTGAACTGAGCTCATATGCTCTTCCAATCAATTTACACCCGGTTCGAGGGTACATCTCTTTACTCCTCTGATATCTGTCGTTGTAATCCTTCAACGTCGTCAGAGAGGTGACGGGTCCCGACAACCACACATTACTAAGGACTGTGGGGTCTTTAAACTCATAGACTATGATGTCCTTAATCTCGACCGTGATGTCTTAAAACTAACGTCGGACTGTAGAGTCCTTAAATCCATGGACTATGATGTCCTTAACCTCGACCGTGATGTCTTAAAACTAACGTCGGGCTGTGGAGTCCTTAAATCCATGGACTATGATGTCCTTAACCTCGATCGTGATGTCTTAAAACTAACATCGGACTGTGAGTTCCCTAAACTCATGGACTATGATGTCCTCAACCTCGACCGTGATGTCTTAAAACTAACACCGGACTGTGAGGTCCCTAAACTCACGGACTATGATGTCCTTAATCTCGACCGAAATGTCTTAAAACTAACAACGGACCGTAATATCCTTAAACTAATTACCGACCGCAATGTCATTAAACTAAACAACAGAGCCCAATTGCTCTTTTGTCGGATCTAAACAATCTCGTTAAGTCGATCTTAGTCTAGAATTAGACTGGCGTGTCCTTAACAAACGTTTAAGTTGATCTTAGCCTCAAATAAGGCTAACGTATCCTTAAACACAACCCCCCCAAACCCAAATATAAGAAAGATACGGAATTGGACTAATCCACGTCCTACGGGCGACAACATAACTTAGTCTCCGTATACAATCCACTGGCAACCGAACAAAAAACAAACACCCACGACACGAAGTGACCGTCTGGAGAAGGAGAAAATTGTTACCGCGATGCGGTAGCGTAATTAACTGCAGGGGCTTGCGCCTACAGGGAAGAGCGTCCCCACAATCAAAAACCCCTCAAACGAGGGGGAATCTGACGAAGTCTGCTACATCGGCCGCATCCGTTTAAACCTTCGATACACGGTGCCATAAATCAACTTGGCATCTTCGGAGAGGTGGACGGATAGCACCAATTAGCATCTGCCCCGAATTTCAGGCAAGACGAACCTGCGCGGTCGCGTCTCTGTGTTCGGCGGGGAACAACTGCCTCTTTTGTATCATTTTGCCTAATTACGATCATATGATTTAATATGTTTTGCCGAACTCGTAATGCACATTATGTTTCATATTGTACATGACTTGTTATGTGGCATCATTCTCGTATTTAGCCGACTGTGATACCTTTAGTGATGGCGAACGTTCATAGTGATTCGTAGCGAACTTTGCATTGTCGAACGCGGGTGATATTGGATTAGTTGTGTCAAATACGCCAGTGATAAATGATTGATTTCTGAAAGTGAACAGTGCGGTGAAAAGTGAATAAAACCGTGATTTTGGCGCGTGCCTATATACAACTAGTCATATATATATAGTTATTGTAATATGGGGAAATGGGAAAATCAAGGTGCAATCGAACTCGTATTTAACGAGATACAGTGACTTGGAGGATGATCATTTGATACTAGCAATATTTATAAATGCATTAGGTCGTGGGTCTAGCGGCACAGCTGCAGGGTTATATCCCGGGCAACAGTAGACCGTAGTCTCGAGTATGCACGAGATCTTTGTTAAACTTGAGTATCCTTTTCCAATGATTGATTTCAATTGACTTAGTGACTGATAGGTACTGACTTACACATTGCATGGATTGCTGACATGATACATATACCATATTGCTCATATTCACTTGATATTCCATATTCTCATATTACTGTATTCTGCCATTCATTTTATGCTTAATATCATAGTACACACACTATATATATTGCTATATGTGTCGTCCTGACGACCTGAGTGTGCATGCTCAGAGGACAAGTGGACCCAGCCCAGGAGCAGAACCTGTCATTCGAGATCGCGGAGATTTAGACCGTGACACCAGCGCTATCGTCTTTTACTTACAATAAGGATATTGTTATTTCTTTAGTTTTGTGTTTCTTTCATGCGAATAATTGTACCTTGAACTCTGTTGATTAAATGTAATAAAGTTATGAGCTGTTATTTTCTTTATTTTCATGCTGTGTTTACTGATTACCATATAATGCTAGAAGCCGAAGTGTGACTACGGCGGGATTATTCCTTGACCGTAAGAGCATGGCTGGCCTAGTCACCCTTCGCATTCCGTATTTTAGGAAGCGGGGCGTGACAGTTTCTGATCGTGATACCCGGTTCTTAACATATTTTTAGAGGAGTCTACAAGAAAATTTAGGAACTCGCTTGAAATTTAGTATGGCCTATCATCCTCAGACAGATGGACAGTCCAAGAGAACGATCCAAACTCTTGAAGATATGTTGATAGCTTGCATGTTATACTTCAAGGGTTCATGAGAGGATCATTTACATTTAGTGGAGTTCTCGTACAATAACAGTTTTCAGACCACTATAAAGATGGCTCCATTTGAAGTATTGTACGGTCGTAAGTGTCTCTCGCCAGTTTGTTGGGACGTTATTGGAGAGAGATGATTGTTGGGACCGGAACTGAGTGTGCAAACCATGGAGAAAGTTAACTTGATTTATGATCATATGAAGATGGCACAAGATCGATAGAAAAATTGGTCTTATACCGGAAGAAGACCATTAGAGTTTGCTGTTGGTGATCATGTGTTCTTTAAGATATCACCGACTAGGGGAGTAATCCGGTTTGGTTGTCGAGGTAAGCTTAGTTCTTGATTCGTGGGGCCTTTCGATATCATTGAGCGCATTGGAGAAATAGCTTATCGATTGGCGTTAATACCGTCCTTGGCGGGTGTTCATGACGTGTTTCATGTATATCAGCTTCGCAAGCATGTTCGAGATGAGACGCACGTCCTAGACCACTCAGAATTAACAGTGAGGAAGGATTTGACTTATGAAGAGCAACTGATGGTTATTGTGGATCGACGAGAAAAGTTTCTCAAGAATAGGGTGATCCCTCTAGTGCTTGTTTCATGGGAAAATCGTTCACATGGAGAATCTATTTCGGAACGTGAAGACGAAGTTCACCAAAAGTTTTCACACCTACCTTAGATCCGTATTTTCTTTATTCTTCTCTTTTCCTGTTTCGTGAATTTCGAGGACGAAATTATTTTTGCAGTTGGGTATAATGTAACACCCTAACACGATCGTACGATATTAATTAGTATTTTAAATTTTGTTTTATTTATTATTTTTGGTGGTGATTGATTTGAATAGTAAATATGATTATCCGACCCGCTTGTGTGAATCCGTTATGATGCTATAGTATTTTTTATTGATATTTATCCGTAAACTTAATCCATGTGAATCTAAAATAACAGATATATAATATTTGAATTATATGCAAATATTTTTTGGTATCCATACGTTGGAGATATTATATATATATATATATATATATATATATATATATATATATATATTAATTATCATCATGTTAATTAAGCATCTCATATTTTTATATTGATTTTTATCTATTATGCCTAAATCATAAACATCCTAGATACCCGATATATATTATATTAGAATATATTATTTTAACCTTTAGATTATGGTTTAAGGAGGCTACGTGGTGTATAATATTTTCCAATATATTTTCCGTAAAATTTAGTAGAGACGGATAAGAGTTTGGCAATATCTTTTATTATATTGTTATACATACATACACACACACACTAAAACTATATAATATAAAAATTTATATTTTCCTTTTAAAAATTAAAACCCTCTTTCTCTCTCTCCCCTTCGCATCTCTCCTTTCCGCTCACCTTCTTCTTCTTCCTCTCTTCTTCTTCTCGTGGCTGACTCTCGCTCGTCCCAACTCACCAACTCCGACCTCGTCATCACCTCGACCCATTATCCGGACCACATCCTTCTCCCTCGTCCTCGATCCCAATCCCAGTCCCGCACCTCCTCTGCAAACCTCAACCCCAACCTCACCTCCATCACCACACCCATCTCCCTCATCGTCTTCACCCTTGCCGTCGCCGTCACCTTCTCAACTCCGACCATTGACATCCTCCTTCCCTCGAAACCTCTACCAAACCATCATCTTCCTCGTCTTCACCGTCTCCACCGCCAATGTCTCTTTCTTCTTCCTCTACCGAGAACTCGCCATCACCGGCTGCATCTTCTACCCCGATCACCAAAACTCCATCTTGGCCGCACCCATCACCATCCTCGTCGACTCCGATCACATGGAAACCCACATCCTCGACATCTCACGACACCCTCCAGACTCCCAAACCCATCCTCCTTCACCAGCAACCTGTTTTCACCGACTCCATCGTCGGCGCCTCCTAACACTAGTTGTCATCTCCTTCATCGCTTCCATCACCTCATTGTCGATCCTACTACAACAAAAATCCATCACCTTCGCCTGCAACTTGTTGAACCCAAGAACCCTATCTCCAGCCTCAAACCTCCACCAAGCACCCTCTAGCCGAGCATCCAAGCCAACTCCAGCATTGACATCATCTTCTTCTTGTTCTCGATCATCGACAGCTTTCTCTCCTTGAAACCAAGGTCTCAGAGCCGAGCAAGCTTGGATATTTTGCATCGTGTGCCGTTATTTAGCATCTGTATTCTTCGCGACCAAGGCAAGTTTACAACTTGCTATATGCTAGTTTACTTTTATATATTGTCGTAATTTATTATGAATATACAGTTTTATATAGATAATCCATATTTCATTTGTTAGCTAACACTAACACGTTTTACAATTGCAGTTTATAAAGGTATGCAAATTATATCTATAACTAGAAATTATAACAAACTATTTTAGTTCAGTTAATCGACAAATCGAAGTGTAGAAATCAATATGATTATTTTCGTTACGCTATTTACAGCACCGAGATAACCGTATTTCATCACGACCTGTTTGCACGATATTGTTACAAATAAACACTTTATATAAATTAATATACTACTTTGACATGCTAATAACCCGTTATCTTGTTACAGATATTGCTATTTTGCTTGTACCTATTTATCTGTAATATTTACGGATACCAACAATCTTAACTTGTTGTCCTGATGGACGTGACCTGTTGTCTAGATAGACATAACATGTACCTGCATGTTCCTGTGTTGGCATTAGGTAGATATTATTTATACCTGACTTGGAAAGCGAAACATGCGGAAATAGGAAAATCGAAAGTGTAACTGAAGTGTAACTTAAAAAAATATTACTTGATCTATGGTTCCAGGGGGTAACGGAACAAAATCATTCGTGATTCATGCTACTTGATATGTGGTTCCGGGTGGGGGGAGGGGGTAACGGAACAGAATCATTCCTGATTCATATATCTTGATCCGTGGTCCCGACAGGTAACGGGATATATTCTTTTGAGTTACATGGAGGAGTAAATCCATTGGTTTCAAATACCTGTAGGATACTTAGCCTAGAAACACATATCTTAGGATATACATGACATGTTTGACTACGCATAGCCTGCTGTTATAATACCTGTGATTGTTTTGTTTATACTCATACCTTATTTTGCACGTGACATCCTATATAGAACATCGTGCATGCCGTGTTCTGGGGAGCAGGGGTGGCGGTTTGCCAGGCGTGGCTGGCAGTTTGAACACGAGCGAGCGCATCCACCATCACTGTTAGTCAGTCAATCCGTGCTGTTAAGGCTTCGACGATGTTGGGAGGAGGAGTGGAACTGCCCTCACCTCCGTTGCAGAGGACGAGATAGCTCGTGTTAGGGTCTTCGTTGCAATGATCGCTAGCCATCGAATCGAAGGCGGAAGATCAAATTTTTTTAGGTGGAAAATGGTGTTCTCACAGACGGCGCCAACTGATGGAGGTCGAAATCTCCCTCATATGTTGTCCTCCGTCGATTTTATGGCCAGTGGGGCTGAACAGTTGAGATTTGTAGTGGAAGGTTGAGCGTGGATCTCAATGGGTTGGTTGTTATTGACGCTAAGTTACCTGTAAAGGAAGTCCCAGGATGGGAAATCACCATAGGGCCCTCCGACATTCAAGTAAATGCCGGGGAATAATTGGGTAGAGTAACGACTTATTGGATTTGAGTTCGAGTTACCTGAATCGTTTGGAGGAGGGGTTTATATAGGGGTCGCCCGAGGGTGATCCGATGCGAGATTCTCGCCGCCCGTTTCGCCCATGTGTAACGCCCGCATTGATGGCGAGATACACTCAATGGTGAGATACACTGGCGTGGGATGCAGGACGTGGAGCGACGGAGATCTCGTCGTGGCGAGATACACGGAGCCGTTACGAGGACGCCCGTGCTCTATGCTCCCGGCCAAACCGGGACGTGTTTACCCCAATTAGAGCAAAGCTCTGTTCAAATTCCAAGGCGGGAAACGAAGCAACGCTTCTGTTTCCCCCAATCAGAGTAAGGCTCTGTTCTGAAAATTAAAATAAAAATTAAAAATTAAAGAAGCAACGCTTCAACTGACTTGCGCTCTGCGCTGCGCGCCACATGGCAGCGCAGTTGCGCTGTGCTCTGCGCTGCACGACACGTGGCAGCGCAGTTGCGCTGCACGACACGTGTCAAGCGCAGGTGCGTTTGCGCCAAACAGAATTAAAATTCCAGTAACATCTTTCTGTTCTTGTTAAAAACAAGAAGATTGCCTTCTGTAAAACAGAAGCCCTTGGATCAAAGATCCAATGGTGGAGAAAAATCCCCAAATCACTCAGAGAAAGATCTCTTTAACTAATTTAACAAATCTATTGGCACTATATAAAGGCCCCTAGACCCCAAGTCTAAAGGAGATTGAAAACACATTAACACAGAGAAAAAAATAGAGAATTCCTCTAAAGAATTTTGGGAAGAACTCAAAGAAAAGAAAGGTAAAAACCTTTAATAAAAGAAGAATTTCTTCTGAAAAGATCAATGATCTAAGAACAAGATCAAGATCTTAAAATAAAAAGAAAAGATCAAATAATACGAATAAAAAGAAGAAGATCATCTGATCTACACAAAGGCATTGCCTTTTTTGATGAACCATTGGTTATGGAATCTTAAAAGATTCTTTTCTTGAATCCAAAATTGGATCAAGATTTTAAAACAATGCCTTGCACTTGTAAATCTGCACTGTTGCGCTCTTGGGTTGGCACAAGCCACCAGAGAGCGCCACGTGTCAGCAGCGCAACAGCGCAGCGCACTGCGCTTGCGCTCACCAAAGTGTGACACGTGTCACCTCCACATGGACTTGCGCCTTGCGCTCCTCAATTGGCGCAAAGCGCCAGACAAGCCACGTGACATTCTGTCAGACTAATTAATGCAATGCATTATCAAGGGCAGAGCCCAATAAAGAAAGGTCTATCAGACCAAACAAAAGTGCTATGCACTATTAAAAGGGACAGAGCCTCAAATGCTCTTTTGTCGGATCTAAACGATCCCGTTTAAGTTGATCTTAGCCTCAAATATGGCTAACGTATCCTTAAACATTCAAACAGACTTTAGTCCCAAATTGGACTATAAGACCCCCAATTAACTTCGGTTCAAGGGTACATCTCTAAACTCCTCTGACACATGTCGTTGTAATCCTTCAACGTCGTCAGAGAGGTGACGGGTCCCGACGGCCATACATCCTTTGGACCACCATGTCCCTAAACTAGCAATGGACCACCATGTCCCTAAACTGGAACATGGACCACCATGTCCCTAAACTGGCAATGGACCACTATGTCCCTAAACTAGAACAATAGAGCCCCTAAATGCTCTTTTGTCGGATCTAAACGATCCCGTTTAAGTTGATCTTAGCCTCAAATATGGCTAACATATCCTTAAACCTTCAAACAGACTTTAGTCCCAAATTGGACTATAGATCCCCCAATCAACTTCGGTTCAAGGGTACGTCTCTGAACTCCTCTAACATCTGTCGTTGTAATCTTTCAACGTCGTCAGAGAGGTGATGGGTCCCGACGGCCATACATGCAATGGACCACTACGTCCCTAAACTGGAACAATAGAGCCCCCAAATGCTCTTTTGTCGGATCTAAACTATCCCGTTAAGTTGATCTTAGTCCCAAATTGGACTAACGTATCCTTAACAAACGTTTGAGTTGATCTTAGCCTCAAATATGGCTAACGTATCCTCAAACCAAAACCCCAAACCCAAATCTAAGAAAATACGGATTTGGACTAATCCACGTCCTACGGGCGACGACATAAATTAGTCTCCGTATACAATCCACGGGCAACCACAAACAAAACAAACACCCACGACACGAAGTGAAATTCTGGAGAAGGAGAAAGTTGTTACCGCGATGCGGTAGCGTAATTAACTGTAGGGGCTTGCGCCTGCAGGGAAGAGCGTCCCCACAATCAAAAACCCCTCAAACGAGGGGGAATCTGACGAAGTCTGCTATATCAGCCGCATCCGTCTAAACCTCCGATACACGGTGCCATAAATCAACTTGGCATCTTCGGAGAGGTGGGCGGATAAAACCAAATAGCATCTGCCCCGAATCTCGGACAAGACGTCCCTGTCTCGGCCGCCATTCAGAGGGGAACAGGACGCTGATGAATCTCAGCTATAGGATAGCTTAGAAACGAGCTAGAAAACCGAGGAATCTCAACTCTATGATTGCTCGGAGACAAGCTATTGGCTGGTGGTTAGGTGAAGAGAGAACGTACTCAATGGAGGCCTCCAAAAGGTCGGGTGCTATCTCGGAAGCCGAGAAATGTCCCCATTGCATCATACCTATTTCAGTTCCATAGCTCCTAGGAATCCAGTGGGTTTACGTGAACGACACGTTATATGTTATGTGTTGTGATCTGGAGAATCCCCACTTATGAGTATCATCACTATCCAAAGAGTTTGGGTTATAATAGTAAAGAAATAAAGATTATAAGATAATATAGGGTTTCTTGTTGTGTTGTGTTAGTTGTACATGTTGAAACCGTAATACTCTCATTTTGAAACGGATGGTAAGACTTGTATCTTATTTTTCTTTGTCCAGCGAGTTTTGTTATTTACTAAAAAGAATTGCATCTTATCGACCTTAGAATAGAGGATTTTTAAGGTATGGTTTTCATAATATATGTCAAGAACTGCTCAACCCAAAAGTTTAAGCTGGTAGGTTATGGGATAACAATGCATATCAAGAAGACATTGTACTTTAATACTCCATCTCACGTGGGCCTTTGAATTTCGGACCACATAGAAAAAAAGCCTCTAGCGGAAATTCTCGCTAGTATAGACGGATAAACGGCAGTAAACAAATGTGATTTAAATTGAGAATTAAGATTAAATTCTTTATTTTCTTAACTAAAAGTTCTTACAAATCATTATTATCTTGACTACACTTTTTAACACCCAAAGAGGAGAAAACGAAGTCTGCAGGGACCTTGCAGTGGCCTTTCACACTAGCTAGTGGGGTATAGGAGCCTAACTGCAAAATAGCCAGTGGGCTCCACTGGTCTATATAAGAGGCCACTACAGTTTGAACCTGCAGGATCTTTGCAGGCCTCGTTTCCTCAAAGAAAGAGGTACTTTCACTTCACTTCCAAAATAATGCTAATATAATCTCGTTAAAATCAAGGAGACAAATCCTGAGTATGATTCTCTTGATCTGTTGCTTTGAAATCAAGCAAACTTTCTCATTATTTTTTTTTTGAAGATGAACGGTGTTTCAACAAAAGCTTCATTAATAAGATAATAATGAAACAACAAAGAGTTCCACACAACACAAATACAGCATTGCACAAGAATCATTCCTGCTTTCACACAGTGAACAACCGACCAGTTATAGCGCGACAAATAAGCTAAACTTTCTCATTATTGAGGAGGGGCAGGTATATTCGATCCTAGGAGATGCACAATTTGAAAGTCAGCAATAAAAGAGGGCAATAGTGGCAGAGTTTCCATGAAACACTTTGATAGGAAAATGTTGACAAAGGATGATGGCGCCACTGGCCACTCCTTTTCCAATCATTGGCCACCGTCCGTCGTTTACGAAGAAAATGAATCCGCTTTCTTGTAACAATATTCATCGTACCTGCAAATTCGATAAACCAGATTTCTTAAATATAACTTTCACGACATCAACTCCATAATATTTTATTTTTTATTAATTAAGGAAGTTAGGAGCATTTCCTATAATTTGCCTCGTCCGATCAGATTCTAATCCGAGTTGTCTTAAAATCCCTTTTATTACATCGTAATTCTGAAGTTATAATGAAATTTAAGGATATAAAAATAATTTACTTTTTCTTACGAAAATGGATAGGGCCAATAAGATCTTGGCCTAACGTGATCGATATTTTGAAATGAGAAAAATCAGTACAACGACAGGTATACACTACTCATAAAGATATACAAATCAGCAGGGAAATGATCTTATTATTCCCATTTCTTGTCCACTTTATTTTTCTCAACGACTTATTTGACGCTAGATTTGATATCAAATTAAGTCGCCCATTAAAAGAGTGAACAACTTTTCTTGAAACACTTTGATGGAAAGCGACCACAAAAAAAGATGATGAATCTCCATGAACCCAATGCGACTGCGGTTCAAATGAAAGGTGTTTTTGAAGCCTTTTTTTTGTGTGAAAAAACGATATTCATCGTTGATCATGATAGCAAATTAAGAAAATCAACGGCTGATATTATCCACTTTCTATTTTTAAAGGATATCCAAAACTTAGAAAGAATTCACATAGGGAAATAAATAAAATCAGCCATGATTTGCTTGATTTGCTATCACGATGAGTGGTGGATATTTGTTTTTGACAAAAAATCTTCAATGATATCTTTCACCGTAGTCGTACCCCATGTCATGGAAAAATATACTATGCAAGAGCTTGCACTTGAATGATGCAAGCCCTTGCATAGCCCTTGGATGGACATCCCCACATGCAAAGAGAGCCCATCCAAAAGCTCGAGAGTGGCTTGCACCATGCAATTGATATATAGCTCAAATTCCCATGATATCTTCTAAACCTAAAACTCTTAATGGTCCACGTGGCACATTGAGGTTACCAATGTGAACTATCAATCGATCTCATCCTCTCCTCAAGCTTTAAAAACCCTTTACCATCTTGCAAATCCCTCAACACCACACCCTTGCCATCTTTAAGAAAAAATAAAAATAAAAAGGAAATAAAAAAATTAAAAAAAATGGGTCATATTGGTTTGATCCTGGGAGCCTTGGGAGTGATTCTCCTCACTAAACTTTGCAAGTTCTTGGTGTTTTACATATGGAGGCCATATGTTATCACAAAAAGATTCAAGAGGCAAGGGATCATGGGACCCAAGTACAAGTTCATGTCTGGGAGTTTGGAAGAGATGGCAAGATTGAAGAAGGAAGCAATTGAGTTGGAGTTGGACATCAACTCTCATGATGTATGCTCTAGGGTTCTCCCTCATTACATCAAGTGGATCAATCAATATGGTATGATTAGTTCATGATTTTTTTATTTTTTATCTTTTATTTTTGGGTTTGAAGGTTTTTTTATATATATAAATCACCACCAACATCTAGCAACCATATTGTTCCATTGAGATATTCGTTTAAATTTAAATGATTAATCGTTATAGATAGAATACGTTAAGATTCTTATTTAAATTATAGAGAAGATTTAAACTTAAATAACTAGGAGCCCTAATTTAGTTAGGGGAAGAAGGCTTACTGTATGCTATAAATAGAGGTGCTTTCATCCCTTTGAAAATTGGCCAAGCAAGAGAGATGTAGAGTTGTGAGCACGAGGGTTGTATCTCCCCTCTCTTGTGGTGTAAGAGCATCATAACTTTGTTATATAAATAGAATCATTTGCTCGTATTTTTTCTCATGGATGTAGGCCGAGGTCGAACCACGTCAAATCAGATGTTTTTTTCTTTTTGGTGTGTTGGGGAATCTGATCTGCCCACCACACCGAGCACATAGGTGTGATGGGCGAATCAGATTCCCTAACAGTTCCAACATATACAACCAAGTCATAATCGAACCGCCCAAAATACATCAAACGCCAAATGCCAATACCACAAATACAAAGAAACAAACCAAAAGAATTGACATCCCCAGCATTTAAGTATCCATGAACAAAATCAGGCCAATAGCCTCGTCACACCGTCGACGGCCTTCGCCAATGTCACCCCGGTCGACCCTTTACTATATATCTCAGGGTATTTGTGTTGTTGTGACAGGTGGATTGCTTTTGTATTGGGTGGGTGCAATTCCAAGGCTTTGCATCACAGATGCAGAAATGGTGAAGCAAATTCTAACAAATAAGTTTGGTTACTTTGCGAAGCCTGATGCAGGGCTATTCTTGGGGATTTTGGGGAAAGGATTGGGTTTTACCGATGGGTTGGAGTGGGCTAGACATAGGAGAGTTGTAGCCCCTGCTTTCACCATAAACAAGCTCAAGGTTAACCTTCATCTCTTCTCACCCGTGTTTCATTGTAATTTTTTTAAAATAGTTTTTGCCATTGCTCGTTTGCTACAAAATTCAAAGTTCTGATAAGGATGTCGAGAGCAAGGCTTAAAATCTCGCTATCCGTTTCAGCATTATGCGATCACTTTTAGGATCGAAATCGGCCATCTCGGCTGTATCGGCCATTTCTAATCGAAAATATCAGATGTTATATCTTTTGACGAAAAGAAGTTAAAATTTATGAGATTCTTTAAATTAACTGTAAAAGCAACTACAAATGATTTGGCAATTCTTTGCAAAAATAAAGAATAAAATATTTTTGATATATAGTAATTAATGATGTCAGATATATAGTGATTTAATAATCTATTATTAACCTATTAATAAACTTAATAGTAATTAATGATGTCAGATATATAGTGATTTAATAATCTATTATTAACCTATTAATAAACTTAATACTTAATACTAGAACTCTACTTATCAAATAATAAACCCAAATATAACTTGGTATCAGACGTTGGTATCGACCGGATTCTTATTCTTTGATTGGTATCGGCCATCTCGGATTGAGATCGGCAGATCTTTCAACCACACAAAACATTCAATATTATGATAATCAGGGTTAATAGATGTAATTTTATATTTCTATAAAGATTGTTATTCGACCTAGAATATGGTACTTTTTGTTATGATTATGTATTATTGGTACTTCACAATTCTATTATGATTATGCATTATAGCTAGATATGGGATTTGAATGTATCAGATTAAGTTCAGACTTGAATATATTCAAATTGAAAAATGACTTTTCTTTATGTCCATGCCATTGTATCAAAACTTTGAAGCTAAGATGAAATTTAAAAGATTAATAGTTTAACACTCCGCTTTATGTATGGAAACATGCTATTCTATGCAGTGTTATCTAAAAACACACACAATAGAATTTGAACCGGATTGTTCTTTACCATCTCTAATTCACCGCCACTGCACCAAGTTGTACAAATATACAATTATATTCTAACATATTTTCCTAAACACCAAAAGGTTGTGATTGCTTAAACCATTAGATAGTGTCCTTGAAGCTAAACTAACATGATTATGATTGTTTAAACCACTAGATAGTGTACCAAAATCAACTAGTCAAAATAATGAAATAAACTAATATGTTTATGATTGCTTGAACCAGTGGGATACTGTGTTCCAGAAGCAACAAGTGGTCTATATAATTTACATAATCTAACAAGGTTATGATTGTTTAATATAGTATTAAGTCAGTAACTCTGAAAGATATTTATCTTAACAACAAAAAGATAAAACATATATACTGCATGAAACATATAAAGCATAGATACGAAAACCGAACACAAACAAGAATATAGTACAAATTTGTGTAAAAAATGTTTTTGGAAAAGAAGACAATGATACATGCATATATCCATATGTATGCATGGGTATATATGTATAGAGAGAGCCTGATCCTTTTTGAATGATATTTTTGTTGATAGTGTATTTCAGACAAACCATTTGTTTCCAGGTGAAAAGGGAGGGAAAAAACAACTCAAAAGTTGTCCATTTATTTCCCAACATACATGAAATTCGCCCGACGCTATATTGGAGACATGTCGGTGTGGAGATTGGCCAGTGTGATACAACACCCTTCTCCAAGTGTCGATGCTTAATAAAATTCGAACACATGTTGCATTGTCTATTGAAGAAAGCAAACAATCCCTGAACTAAACAAACAACTTGCAATGCCATTTACCCGACAACACAATTTTTCACAACATGTCGTCTGATTAATGTTACAGATGATGACAAAGCAAATGGCAGAATGCACCCAATCCATGTTGAACAACTGGAATGATGAAGTGTCTCAAGCTGATGGGCAACACACTTCAATAGAGGTCAACCAACATTTCAAGGAGCTAACGGCAGATGTGATCTCACATTGTGCTTTTGGGAGCAGTTACAATGAAGGGAAAGAAGTCTTCTTGGCACAAAATAAGCTCTTAACGCTTATTTTAGATTCTTCCTCCAAATCATATTTCCCTGGATACAAGTAATCTTTTCGATTTGATATGGTGTTATGATTAATGATATTAATAAGATTTCTATGTTATACTATATTTACGACCGATCATTCACTATTGCAGTTATCTTCCGACGAAATTTAACCAGCAAAAGTGGGCACTCGAAAGGAAATTGAGGAACACACTGTTGAACATCATTAATGGTCGGTTGAACTCCAAGGATTCGGGCCATGGCAATGACTTACTTGGCCTTATGATTGAGTCAACTCAAAAAGATGAAAGCATGAAGTTGAGCATAGATGAGATCATCGATGAATGCAAGACTTTCTTCTTTGGTGGGCACGAGACGACCTCGAACTTGCTTACATGGACTATGTTCTTGTTGAGCACAAACCCTGAATGGCAAGACAAGTTAAGAGATGAGGTTTCCAGAGAATGTGGGATGGAAATCCCCAATGCCGACGACCTTAGCAAACTCAAACTGGTACGCTGTTTATTTGTACTTGCAATGGACACGAGAATAGGTTTGTTTTGTGATTTTAATTAAGTCCAGTTAGAAAATTCAGAGTTTAGTTTAGATAACTTTGCAAAACACTAGTCATCATAACTTGATTTGTTCTTGATTGCAATTATGAACTATCTACAATTATCTTAAACTCAGAAAGTTTTTTTTGTTATTTTAGACAACCCCAATTAGAAATTTGAAGTTTATATAACTCGACAAAATACCATGTATCCTTATTTGACATGTTCTTTATCGACATCTGCGGTTATCATAACCCAAGAAGATTTTTTTTGTGATTTAGGCACTCTAGTTAGAAATTCGTGGTTGAGTTGCTCTGCAAAACACAAGTTGTCCTAATTTGGCATGTAATTTTCCAATATCATCGTTTTTTTGGCTAAACTACAGGAAACCCCATTAACTTAAAAAAACCCTGCATTTTACCTTGAAAACCACAACACCGTTAGTTTTTCCATCCATAGCTCTTTTCTATACCTAAAATGCCCCTCTATGGATTTTAATTAACTAACCCAATTATTTTCTTTTATTATTTTTTCCAAATCCATATTCTCTTGAATCCATGCTCACTCATTTGAGAAAAAGAAGAGAAGGTATTGAAGATTTTGGGAAATAAGAAAATGTTGTAATTTCTATACCCATGATCCTCAAAAAAATCACAAACGACACCACATGTTGCAGCAGAAAATCTATCAGGATCGTGTGCAAACTAACTATCTGAAAAAGACTAACCGAATAATCTACCAAAACAACGCAAGTTATCAGAAGCACACCAAACAACATAAACACAATATTTTAACCAGGTTCGGTGCAACTTGCACCTAATCCCGCAATCCGACGGCGAGAAATTCCACTATCAAGAAAGAATTATACGAGAACGCCCTCACCGATCACGGCCCAATGCAAAGAATATCTTACCCTCACAAAAACCTCTCCTTCAGCTTTCTCTCTTGGTTTTATGGTTTCCCCTTTTTGTGGAAAATATTAGCAACCCGTTTATTTTCAAACCATAGGCTATTAGGTTATATATTTATAGCCTTCATCAATTTAGAGATAAAACTTAGATTTAAAATAGGATTAAAAAGAGATAAGCTTAAGATTTAAATTAAGAATTTAGTTAAATCTTAATCATCGACTCCTACTCGATCTAGGCTTCAAATCTTGGCCCTATAATTTTGAATCAATTATCAACAATCTCGACCTTGATTCAAAATTCATCACAATCTCGTGGCTTTCTTAAAATCTTTGGAACTCTTGCTTCCTCGTCGCCGTGTCTTCATCAAATAACCATGCGATACAACATGGGATGTGGGTATGCGCGATACCGCAATAATTAGTCTTAAGTACAAGTGGAAAATTGTTGGATATAGGTGCTCTCAAGACAATTATTATAATTGCAAGATGGCAATTACTAATTGAAGGAGGATCTATACAGAGAACAGGCTTGGTCTAGATGATAGTATGTTATCTGGTTTGTCTTTATCTTTCATGTGTATACATTTTACTCATTATCATGTATCTTTAATACATGAAATAAAGCCCATATGATCTTTACTTGACCAGGATTAATGGTAGGAATCATACTAATGGGACCTGAGTAATTCATAATCACATCCTTAAAAATCTCTAGTCGTAGGAGTATTGAAATTGGGCATCAGTGCTTCAGTTTAGACTAGTGTGTACGTTTCCTGACCCTGTTGAAAGGCGATAGCCGATCTCACGGTAATTGGTGTTTGACACCGAAGATTGTATATATGTGCTTATTATGGATGGACTCACCGAGAACTCCTAAATGGTATTATATCATTTGGCAGATAGCAGTTCTTCGGTGACAATAGTACATGATAGTTCCTTGACCTGAAATCACCATTGTGACTTGTGTGTGTTCCCTATATTTTGATTACTATACTACCGCGGCTTTACTGAGTCGTGCAAATAGATTTTAGTTGGGTATATTCCCGAAGCACATGGAGGCAGTGAGCGATCGAAGAGATTCGTCTCTCCCGGTATAGGGAGTCGATATCGTGCAGTGCAGGACATGACTATAACTATAAGTCTGTGGGCACAATAAGTGAGATAAACCGATAGGTGTTATCAGTTGTATCGTTATTGGTTATGAGTTCGATGTCAGCACAACTTATCGGCTTATTAGGGGTCTAAAAGATTCCACCCCAAGATCCGGTATGCGATACTCGCTGACGAAGAACCCATTCTATATGAAATTAGTCGCTTATAGACAATGTCAGGTTCGGATGAGTTTGTTCATTGATTTGCCTTTATCTTGATCATACCTGAGTAGCCATTACGTGCAGTTAGTACTGCTGATGAGCTTATGGGTTAACTCGTGAGTAGATTGAATCTGAAAGTGTTTCAGATCCAATCAGATACGATTCTGTATAACATATTGCCAGCTTGACATGTTTTTAGAGTCCTGCAATGAAAGTGCCGGCTCATGCAAAAATATGATGTGGCTTGCGTATAAGGATACGTGCGAGGGTTCGATTAAATGCGTTTATACTCGTGATTTAATCGGACGTTGCTATACTAGCCTGTTTATTTATAAACTGGAATATTAAATCAAGCATTGACTAAATAACCATTTATGTGATATGGTTTCTAGCATGTGTATAAAATACTCACTCTTTCTCGCTCTCTCATTAGTATATGATACTGATGGATTTGTTTATGTATATGATACATATATTCTTTTCTTTATAATTATATATGTGTATGTATATGGATATATATAAAATACTCACTCTTTCTTTTCTTCTCCTTCAACAACTCACTACCTGCTTTAACATTATCTATGAAAAGCTTATCTTGTCCATACACCATCGACTTAACGAACTGCCTGTACTCTGAGGTTAACGAACAAAATAGAATCATCGCCTGATCCTTTTCCTCCACATACCGTAAGTCCATCACGATCAGTTGAGTTCATCCAGGTGATCTTTGACGGATGTCCCCTCTTTTATATTTAACATGTATGATCATTGCTTGAGCTAAAGACAATTTGTGAGCAATTTCTTCATGTATATGGACTCTATCCTGCTCCATAACTCCGCTGCCGTAGTGTTTTGCTCGACCTCGCAAAGAACTTCGTCAGCCAAGTGAAGTTGTATCGCACCGAAGGTCTTGTCCTCACTGTTTTTTTCTTTCTTATCCTCCGTGGTCGTTTTCGGAATACCGTTTTTTGCAAAGATAATCTTGTGAATCCTCGCTACTTGAGAATAGCCGTCATCTTTAACCTACAAAGGCCAAAACTGTTCTACCCATCAAATTTAGCCACCTTGTACTGCGTAGATTCCATCTTTCCAAATAATCTGAAAACACCGAATCTGATGCTCTGATACCACCAGTTGAAATTTCTATAGTTGTGATCCTCGAAAGAGTTATAAACCATACCAAGAGATGCAACGGAAAATCTATCAGGATCGCGTGCAATCAAGCTATCTGAAAACGACTAACCGAAGAATATATCAAAACAAACGCAAGTTATCAGAAGCATATACCAAACAAATTAAACACAAGATTTTACCTAGGTTCGACGCAACTGCACCTAATCCTGCAATCCGACAACGATAACTTCCACTCTCAAGAAAGGATTACACGAGAACGCACCCACCCATCACCGTTCAAATACAAAGAATCTCAAACTATCACAAAAACCTTTCATTTATCTCCCTCTCTCTAGGTTTTATGGTTGCCCCTTTTAATTGTGGAGAATATTGGCAACCCCTATTATTTTCAAAGCTCATGCTATTTGGCTTTATATTTATAGTCTACATCAATTTAGAGATAACACTTAGATTTAAACTAGAATTTCAAAAAGATAAGCTTAGGATCAAAATTAAGGATTAATTTAAATCTTAATCATCAACTTATACTTGATCTAAGCTTCAAATCTTGGGACTTTAATTTTGAATCAATTACCAACAGGAAAGACTTTTGGAGGGAAAAATATTTCAGCAAAGAAAGCAGAGAAAGGAATTTGGGGAAGAAAGGATGGAAGGACGGTGTTGAAAATAGTCCTACATATGGAAAATCATTAGTTTTATATGGGTATAAAATATAAATGGAAACACCACCAATTGGTTTTAGCCTTTTGGATGGAACCCAAATATGTTGAAAGTCCATATGCGCTCAAGTGCACTTGTAACATCCCCACTATCAATTCTTAATATGGTATCAAAGCATGGGTCAATTGCATATTTAATAGCACCTCTGAGATAGCCGTATATACGCACCAATTATAAAGGAAACGTCTTTGAAAGATTAGCTCTTGTGCTTCTATTACATCTCTGAGAGAGATTTGTCGCGCACTTCCAAGATAGCCGTCGACACGACAAAAAAAAATAAAAATAAATAAAAGGTACCTCAAAGAGATCGGCTCTACACGTGTGTATGATCCACGTGACAACCACGCTACATGTGAGGGGGAGTACCGAGAATAATCTCATATTAGGAAAATCACGAGTTGCATATGGGTATAAAATATAAATGGAGACATCACCAATTAGTTTAAGCCTTTTGGTTGAAACCCAAATATGTTGAAAACCCATGTGCGCTCGTAGCACTCCCATTTTAAATTCTTATAGACGGTTTAGGAAGAATACACAGAAAAATTAAAAGTGTTCAATTTTTGGGGTAAAGTGCAGGTTTTCCAAGTTTAAGGGGGTTTCCTGTTTTTTAGAAGAGTGTGTGGGTGCATGGGTTGGGGGCGGGGGTGTTGTTCCCTGCATTTTTAGCCTTTTTCTTTTTGACCTCAAGAAGGTATGTTCTATCATATTAGACAATCCGTGTTAGAAATTTGATGTTAAGCTTCTGCAAACGTTTATTGTCCTAACTTTCTCTCTCTAAAAAGCACTGCGAGACACCAGTTATCATAACTTTGTAGTTTGGGGTTATATTTAGATAACTCTGCAAAACTCTAGTTTTCCTACCTTTGCTCCTTTTGTAGGTCAACATGGTCATATTGGAGACGTTGCGGCTCTATTCTCCTGTGCTTTTAATCATAAGGGACGCTGCGCAAGATATAAACTTGGGAAAGCTTATGATCCCTAAGGGAACCGCAATATCAATTCCATTTGCTCTCATCCATCAACAAGAAGAGCTTTGGGGTGCGAACGCGAACAAGTTCGATCCACCAAGGTTCGAGAATGGGGTCAATAAAGCTGCCAAGCATCCGAGTGCGATGCTAGCATTTGGGATAGGCCCAAGAGCTTGTGTGGGCCAAACTTTTGCGATGCTAGAAGCTAAATTGGCCGTCGCTATGATCGTCCAGAGATTTTCGTTCTCGCTGTCCCCAGAGTACAAGCATAAGCCTGTAGATAATCTCACATTACAACCTCAGCATGGGCTTCAGATCGTTCTCAAACCTTTGGCTCCTTGTACTGATTAGTTCTGTAATTTAATACTTAAGTACGGACTTGTGCCTTATAAAGAATGCATAGTATGAATTCTGAATCCTTTCTCCTGTTTACCTTTGATATCATAGCATCTCCATGTGAGACCCTGATGACTCTAGATAATACAAATTAATGTGCAAACGGCAAAGAGAGGCCCAAAAAATCTTTTGAAACCAAATAATTTTTCCAACGAAAGAATCGTTTCTTCGATTACTTCACGCATAAGGTTGCACCCACATGCTGCTCTTTATTTAAAAACTAGCGTTTTGCACGTCCTATAGTGAGTGAAATTTTTATAAACATGATCCCCAAAAAACCCATAAATCTAACCGGATCAATATTGTGTTTGGGACACTGAGAAGTGTCATCTTGATCAATTTTGTGAAGGGCATCACACTTTGTGTTTATGGTGGTTTCGACCAAAAAAACTATTATGTGATGCTTCTTTTCTTCTTCTTGAAAGATATAAATGTATTGAGGTTTTTTTTCCACTGGCTCGTAAGCCCAACACATGCATCCAGCAGATCCATGAATTTACCCCGAATGCATTAATTTATGACCACTTTGTCACACCCTGAGACCCAAGAGCTGTCGGATTCATGGGTGCGGCATATTATGTCCGATCATTTATAAAATCGTCAATTAAAACTTACGGAGATCCAAGATCGTTAATTGAAGCATGTAAAAAAAATATTTTTCATCTATCAAATATCGATTTTATCGTCAAAATAAATTACAGGATCAAAATCACATATTTAACACATTTTATAATATAAATAAAACAAATTCATACCTACCCATTCTCATCTCACAACTTTCTTGTCACGCCCACTTCCCAAAAGACGAGGAGCGAGTGCCATCAAGATCCGCACGTATCCATAACGAGAAACATTCCTTCTCGGCATGAATACGCTAAGCATAAATATAAACAGATTGATAATAAATACAAGAATTTCAAAAGAAATAGCAATGTCCAATAACATTTATTGCAAGCCAAAAGCATAGGTTTATTTTGTCGGCTTGTTTATTCCATTGGTTAAGAAGCCTATAGAATAAACTAATTAGCCGATAAAAAACCCCAATACCCACGAAATTTGTTTAATAATTTTATTAGCTTATTCGGTCGGCCAATATATCAAAAGGCCAAAAGAAAAAAAAAACCTTAGATCCTCCAATCGCTGGCGAGCCCTCCCTACAATTCGACATCGTCCCCCTCCAACAGCCGCCTCCCTCCTCTCTCGTCGCCTCTTCTGCCGACCCCCCTCCTCGACGACCTCCTCCTCGCCCGTCGCCGACCCCTTCCTCGCCGTCGCCCTTCGCTGTCATCCATTAACCCCTTTAAAGGGGAAAAAAAAAACCTAATCTAGATTATTCATAATCAATTATCCATAAAACCAAGTACTTTACATTCCTTAAATTTTCATTCCGCTGTTGCGTTAAATTCAAATTCTATTAGATATTTGTTTAGTTTTTTCTTTGGTTGATACCAAATTTGAGTGGATTGGGAATGCTTGGATTGTGAATAGAATGGGTGTTGAATTTGGATATTCGATCTTCCAATTGGCTATGGGTTGATAGTATGTATGGAATTGGTGTAGAATTTGTAAGAGAAATGCCAAATGTGTCAAAATGTGTCTAAATTTAGGGGAGGTGTTGCCCAAATTTTTGAAAATTTTGCGCAGCGGAAGGAATTTTCACAAGTATATAAATACGCTCTATTATAAATAAGTTTCTCAATCATATCTATCATGAACCTTAACTTCAAAATAACACTAAAATCTTATACTAAGTGTACAAAACTCGATGATAACATGAAATTTACATGTTATTATCGAGGATCTCACATTCAAAAAACAAAACGAGCATTAGACCCCATCTATCAGTTATATACACAATGGTTTCCATCGTGACTTAAAACTACGAGATGGTTGTCAAAACTAAGCGTTTAATCATTTCTTTCTGGCAACCGTCATGTAGTTTATGTGACAAGAAAACTAGTCGTGCTCTAACTGATAGATTTGTCAAGTGTGGACAAATTAAGAATTTATAACGCAAACACACCCTGCATTTGTGATTTCATTCATTTCGAGATTAGTTTCGTCGGCACCTTTTCTCTGGTTCTCCGTATACAAATATGGAGGGAATGATTATTTCAGTATTGATATTCAGTATTGAAATGATTATTATCCCCTCTATTGCAGTGTACTTGGAGAACAATGAAGTGGTGCTGCCGAAATTTTTTCGAAATAAATGAAAGCACAAATACAGGGGTGTATGCATTATAAATTCTTAATGGGATGAAACCTTACCCCGAAGACGATGTGATGTATTGATGAATCAAACTGAAACATAAAACCTTAACTACAAGTCATAATATAAATGTCCAAATGATATGCTAATTACGTAATACATGATATCAGAAATCGGAGAGTAATGAATAAGAGTTGGACGAAAGTGCCTAAATTTAGTGATGTATATAAGGTTGGCGTCGAAAGGTTTATGGAATTTTCATTGAGAGACCGATCCCCTGAAGAATTGATTCCGTGTCTGTGTAAAAAGTGTCATAACGGTTACGACATCCATCGAGATATAGTGTACTACCATCTACTAAAGAATAAGAGTTCACCTGGGTATACAAAATGGACGTATCATGAAGAAGCGGCACCGATAGTTGACATGTCCATGAGTCATTGGATTAGGCTAAATGTTTCCCGTCGTATGAATTTTATGGACATGGGTTTGAATAGTATGTTGGACGAGCTCCGAACTGGCATGCATCCTGATCTTGACATTGTTCCCGAACCTAATGTCGGAGAGGAAGATATCCGTAGTCTCCCCGATGCAGAATCTGCGAAATATATAAAGTATATGGATGGTGAGAATGTATCTCTTTTCGAAGGCGCAAACATCTTTAAGTTGGGATGGATTGTCAAAATGTTTCATCTCAAATACCAGAATAATTGGACTAACAAATCTTTTGATTAGTTTCTTGAGGTGCAAAGGGAGACTTGAAAGCGATATTGCCGAAAAATTTCACAGAGATGAAGAACTGAAGAAAATCTTGAAGGATATGGGTTTCGGTTATGAGAAAATTAACTCATGTCCGAACGATTGCATGTTATACTGGACGGAGGAGGATAAGAAGTCAAATAAATGTAAAATTTGCAATTTATCTTAGTGGATCATCCCTCGAAGGGATAACCGTGAAGATGAATCTATACCCAATTCTCCTAAACGGATTACGGTAAATGTTTTGCGATATTTCTCAATCAAGTAAAGAATTTGGTGATTATTTCTGTCATCTAAAACTACTGAAAGGATGTCGTGGCATGCAAATGGTCGCACTAAGGACGGAGTCCCGCGACATCCAGCCGATGGTGAAGAGTGGAAACGCTTTGATGCCCTGCATAAAGATTTTGCTGTGCATGCCCATAATGTGAGACTTGGTTTATCTGCAGATTATATGGAGCTGTTCAGCCACGGTGTAAATCACAATATATAGCCAGTTACTCTTGTTGTTTATAAGCTACCTCCATGGATGAATATGAAGCATTCCTACACACAGATGTCCTTGTTGATCCCTAGAAGTAGCTCTCTTTCAAATAATATCGATGTATACTTGAAGCAGTTGATTGAGAAACTGAAGGAGTTGTGAGAGCCAGGTATACGATTCTCATAAAAATGAGACATTTACACTTGTGCGGCGCTCTTGTGAACAATTAACGATTTTCTAACACACGCAATATTATCTGGATGGAGCATTAAATGTTACAAAGCTTACCCGGTATGTCTAGAGGAAATCGTTTGTGATCCTAATGTAGGCGCGCGGAAGATCAAGTGCTACATAGGTCACCGTCGATGGTTGGATATAAATCATCTATATCGTCGTAATTGCAGCAAATTTAATGGTAAACAAGAGCATAGGCATGCCCCACCTGAGCCAACGGTTTGAAGTTGTGGGAGGCCACACAAGGTTGCAATAATGTTGTTTTCGGGAGAACAACAAAGTATACAATTTCATGGGCTGCTGATATTCACTGGAGGAAGAATCCCATTTTCAACGAGCTAGTATATAGGCGTGATCTTCATTTGCGTCATAACTTAGACTCCATGCACATCGAGAAGAACGTATGTAAGGTACTGCTTAACACCTTATTGAATGTGAAATCCAAATCTAAGGATACATTTGTGGTTCGACAGTGGTACTTGCAGGAGAGTTGCGTCCTAAATTGCATCTACGAGAAGCGGGAAATGGTAAATGGTCAATTCCTGCAGTGAAGTACATGATGTCTGCTAGCTAGAAGGGTTTAAGGGCAATTGACGGTTACTCATCAAATCTCTCTAAATGCGTGGACATAAAACATAAACAAAATTCTCATCTTAAAAGTCATGACTGCCACGTGATCATGCAACAGTGACTTCCCGTTGCAATTAGGACATTAAAGGATAATGATGTTGTCTAGGGTGTAATGGATCTTTGTCATTGCTTTCAAGATTTAAGATTTAAGGAATAAAGTGTAAATGATTTTAGAAATCTAGAGAACAAAGTTCCTATTATTCTCTGTAAATTGGAGATATTGTTTCCGCCTACGCTTTTCACAACCATGTTGTATCTCACAGTTCATCTTGTAAGAGAGGGGTGTTTAGGTGGACCCTTTAATAATCGGTGGATTTATCCATTCGAGAGATAAGTAATGGTTACGTATTTAATATTTGAATTTAACTTTCAAATAATATTTATTACTTTCTTCAATTAAAATTACCAAAATAAAATCCATAGGTTTATATTTAAGATAAAACGATATATCTGTAATAAAGCTAGGCCCGAGGGGTCGATTGCTGAAAGATTTCTCACCGAGGAATGCATGATATTTTGTTCTATGTACCTTGAGGGGACCGAGACTGCATTCAACAGGCCGCGGCGTAACGAGAACATCATGGATAATGAGGGATAAGGATTAATATCCGTCTTCCGTGGAGGTGGAAACATAACAGGTGACGTGAAACATGTCACACTCCATAGTCAGGAGCTTGACATAATACATAGATGTGTATTATTTAACTCTGACGGGGTCGACGTATTTCAAGAGTATGTATATAGTCTGATACTTTTCTCAACACATAAATATAAAATTAGCTAACTGCATTGTTTCATACTTAGATTATAGAGAGCTCAGTACAGACCCTTGAGGGATCATTCGCTACCGAGGCATATCGATAATACTCGAAATCGAGAATTTGCATCATGGTTTATCCAATTTGTAAGTTTAACACTAAAATATATTCAACTATATAATTCATGTCTCATCCCTTAAATTAAATGCGATTTTTTGAAATATTATCATGTCTTATTTGGTTCATATAGCTGTATATGGCAATATATATAACAAATAATATAAAGATACTTGCCCCCGAACCAGATCCCAGTAGTTGAGCGTCTTACTGGTTATGTCGTTAATAGATATAGATTTCATACACAAGATAGAGATTCACATAGAAAGTTCCAAAACTGCGGTATTTTTTTTAACATCAACCACAAGATATTATACATCGTCTAGAGATATTAATCCAACCACGGGACAACTTAACTATTACGGTGTGTTGCAAGATACAGTGCATGTATGTTATCGTGCACGCAGAGTTGTCATATTCAAGTGCCTGTGGTATGATATCAAGAAGAAGAATGAGAGTACAAAGTAGAAAATGGGTTACTCCTACTAAATTCATCAAAACTCGAGTTCATGAATGAGCATTACATATTAGCGAGTCAAGCACGTCAGTGTTTTTATGTCGAGGACTCTAAGGACGTTGTTTAGCATGTCGCTATTAGCACAAATCCGCGAAACTATTTTAACATGGCAAAAATGAAAATCTTGAAATTAGATGTCCGAACATGCTACTCACACCATTATAGGACCTGATTATGGATATTGATGACATTAGCCTTTCAAGGGCTGACATCGATGCAGAGATTGTTATAGAAAATAGATCATCAAGACCAGTTACTCGTAGACGAAAACAAACGCGCGAACCGTACCAATTCATCGATGACTCGGAGAAAAATTCCATGAATGAGAATAGTGCTACAGAGGATGATGATTAAAACTAAGTTTTACTTGTACTATCCATAATCTTGTATACAATCAAACAATTCAATTATAGAATTTTTCTTGTTTGTCTCCTTTATATACATGCGGCTTTTAGATATGCATAAATTAATTATATATTTAATGTCTTGTCTGTGATAACTTTAATTTCATCTACTGCTATGTAATTTTGGTTAATTGTTTCTTGAAATTTTTATTGTATATGTATATTGCATTAGTTATTTTTTCAGGATATGACATCCAGTTCACGACGTGGTCGTGTATGGAATAAGGGGGACGTAGCATCCAGTTCCGTGGGTTATGGCCAGAGTCGGGGTCCAGGAAAAAAGGGTCCCACATAGGAAAATTCGATATGGGCCCGCGATCGAGACGTCCCGAAATATGTCGGCGACTAAGGATTTCGTTGATCCCAGGGCAAAAGAGCTAAAGAAATGTCGTGTCTCGATCTACAATAATGAGAAACGCATGTCGCACGCTGTGAAAGACGATTTCGGTTACGTAGCGATGGACTGGACGTCGAGTGCTTTGGAGGCCAAGAAACAAACGACCCTAATTGAGATTTTGGCAAGCTTATTTAATTAAGCATTCGTTTATTACTTTCGCGCGCGCGCGCGCGCGCACACACACACACACATATATATATTTGAAGCTAATGCATTTTCGTTGTTTCTTTATAGGCGCGTTTTTCCATAGTCTGGTGGATTGACAGCTCTCCTATACCTCTGCACGTCGTTCGAGGCCAACAGTTTATATACATGTCGAAGAATTCGCGTGATCAGAAACACACGGTCTATAAGAAATGGAGGGCGGCTGCTACCAATGAGGCGAAATGGGTGGCGAAGCCCGTGAATTGGTCGGACGAGTATTGAGCCACCATGATTGATCGCTTGAGAGTCGCAACTGTAATTGCATTAAACGTTAATTCTTTATTAGTAGAAGCTATCTTATATCATATCTAAATAGCAGGTTAGGAGCCAACGGGGATCAACGATTCAGAGTCGCAACACTGATCGCTGGTTGGGCGGAGGGATAAACTCCTCCCAATATGGAGTTGCTCCAAGTATTGAGCCGCCATGATTGATCACTTCAAATCGCCTAAATTTAGGGTACATATATCGCCGAGAACTGTAATAGCATTAAATGTTAATTCTTTATTAGTAGAAGCTATGTTATATCATATCTAAATAGCAGGTTAGGAGCCAACGGGGATCAACGACTCAGAGTCGCAACACTGATCGTTGGTTGGGCGGAGGGATAAACTCCTCCCAATATAGAGTTGCTCAAGTAAGAACAAATCAAAATATTCTGTATTTGTCAACTTCCTAAACTTGATCTAAATCAAAATTTTGTCTAAATGGCGGCAAGACAGACAGGAGAAATGCCCAGTCATGTGGATCTTTACGGTATAGGGTTTGCGCGTGACTCCAACCGCCCTAGCTCACAGGAGGCGACTGAGAATTATGTAAATATTGTCCTACACGATTTCTTGTAGTTATTTAAATTACTTAATATCTTTTTCAATAATTGACTTCACTTGATTCATACTGTAATTTCCTGCAGCAATTGATGAACAGTGAGATTGAGCAACGGGCGATTGCGTTTGTTAAGGAGCAGGGCCGAGGTTCTACAGACCTGGAGCTTTATGTGATCAACAAGAACGTCATCCAGCTGCACAACCCGGACCGGCATGGGAGAGTTCACATGAACGGCTAAGGCATTTCGCCTACGGTATATCACGCTCATTACGGTCCGGAGTTGCATCCTCCTCGCTTACACCAAGGGATATTCATTCAATAGCCTGCACCCTCTGTGGAAACCACGCCCCCTGCGGCCCCAACTCCCTCTTCGTCTACTCCGATACACCATCCAGATGACTCTTCTCATACTCCCGTAGGTGATCAAGCGCACGTCTTCTCGTCTCCTTCTGCATTTGAACCCGCGTCGGCTTCGGGCTCATAGAGGAGTTTGAACAAAGCAGAAGCCCTCGCCAATATTGTGTCAAGGAAACTTATGATTTAGAAGCTAATGTTTCAAGGAAGGGAAATACCGGATGTAATTTTAATTGATAATCTTTCTTTTCAATACAACTTTCATATAGTTATCATGAATATCTTTTTCTAATACTTGTCTATTGATAACACTATAGGAGCTGCTCGATTTTATTGATCATCCTTCGGCCCATGATGGCGGTGTCCCCCAATGAACTCGAGAAGGCGTGTGACCGAAAAAGTATGAGTCTTGCCGAAAGAGAGAACGCGATAAATATGTTTACTGAAAATGGAGATTAGAATCTCCATAAACGTATTTTTCGCTTTCTCTCTCTCAGCATGACTCATACTTCCTTGAACACGCATCTTCTCGTTATTTTTTACAATTACTGAATGTATGTTGATTAATCGTAGTTTCTTTTTAAGAAGAAGTAATTGAATTGAATTGTAATTGAATTCAATTCAATTGAATGGATTTGAGTTTGTGGTGAAATGAATTGAGTTTGTGGAGATTTGAATTGAGTTTGTGGTGAATATGTATGTTGTATATCAGCTTATTGAATTAAATATGTATCGATTGCTCGAAACGGCCCAAAATCTGCTAATTTTTTTTAATGTTTGTAACTTATTTTGTGGGCTAATAGCCGACGATAACCTATTACGTCGATCATTAGCCGACGTAATGAGTGTAAAATCTTGGGGGGGGGGATGGAAAATCAGCCCATGTCATGCCCCACTTCTCGATGTACGGAGGCGGAGACATGGCGGGCCGTGACGTATTTACTAAGAAATAAATACGTCAAGCGTAACTAAGCAATATGTATAAAATGCAAAAGAATGACAAGAGATATAAAAATAAATAGCAAATTTTATTAAAATCCGTCTTTACAATACAACTAATTTGAAAAGGAAAAGTACAATGATATAAAGCAATGCCTAAACAGTGGCATATGAAATGAAAAGTAAGTACAAGAAAAACTAGAAGTCCTGCTACTCGGTGAACTAGTCCACGTTCTCCTGGTTAGGCTCGATCTCAAGAGATTCCGGTCCTCCTGATGTACATTCCAAAAAAAAGACAGGAATGTCGTCAGCGAACTAGCGCTCGGTAATTCCTAAAAGAAAGATAGGAATATAGCAAGTATTGAGAATTGAACTGTTAAGATGTACATGTATAAGATTTCTATTCTAACTTAGTTATTTGTAGCTTGGTACAGAAGATATTAGTGTATATGAGAGAAGTCCATCTTTCCCCGTGGACAATGATAACATATAGTACAAGACCCCGTCAAAACCCACGGGACAACAGTACGAGAGTTCATGTATGTGACTTTTAGTAATCATCTCGTGACATTTTTAATACATTCTGTACCAATCTATCCCATTAACCCTGTCTAATGTTTTATATAGATTATACTTATCAGACTTGCCGAGATCATGGATACAAGTTGTTCAAGTAGTCAGGTTCCGGATGTAAACAAGTAGTCATGAAGTTAAGTCAAGTTCTAGCTATGGTTCGGTCAAGTCAAGTCATATTTGCATGTTTGATATTGTTGTTTGATTCAGGTTTAGGTTCAAGTATTCAGGTTTGGTATATTGGATTCATGTTTGATTAGACTCTGATTGGATTCAGATTTGAGTTAGACTCGGACTGAGTCAGATACTTGTAACTGATTTGGACCCGAATTAGGTTCGGGAGTCATCGATAACTGCTGCACATGAACGACAGGATTTGTGTCTTTTCCAAGACAATTACCATTGATAACTCCGTTATGTTGTCTGCCTTAAATAGGCAAGCACTCACTTTCTCCGGCTCCCTAGGGGCTCAAGGGAATTGATTCCGCTTAAACCTATATTTACTAAAGTTCTTAAATTGTTTTATATAACTCGAGGGGTTTTTATGAAAAGTAGTTTAATATAATTTCAAAATAATCCTCGAGAATTTATTTATCGTATTTAGGGTTTCATAGCTGCGAATTTTAAGAGTTTGAAGTATTTTAGTGATAATTACATATCTTGGAAAGTATATGGTATTTTAGTGTAAAACTTGTCTTTTGGATAACTTGAGCGTATTTTGGTGAAACTTGTCACTCTTTCATTTGAAAAATATAAGATTATTATATTTTGAAAATATATGGATTTATACTATTTATATAATTATAAAAATTAATTTTATTATTAAATAGAAAATTTCGTTTTTGTTAAAAATCGTATTAAAAACCTTTCGAGACCGAATGCTCCGTGAGAAGGTCTGCATCTCGCTCTACTAGCCCAAGGATGTGCGATAATCTGCACCATCCAATAGCGGGTCCCCTAAAGAGGGTTGTAGAGGCTTATTTGCAAAGGAATTTAAAATACAATTTTAAAAGAAAACCGTTTTTATAGTACATGGTATTTTAATGAAATATACTGTATTCGCCGCAAAGATACGTTCAAAGAGTATCGTTCTATAGAACCATGTGTGTATGTGGGGGGTAGGTCATTACTCCGTGGAGTTTTCTAAAGGTATAATTAAGCAAAGAAATATAAGATGACATATATAAAGTTAACGGTATTTTAATGTAAAGGTTAATTTAAAGTTACGTTTCATGATATTTTTGAGTGAAATTTGTTCTAAACATTAGTTTTATGGTTATAAATATAGGGTAAGAGTATGGATGCCAAATATGTAAGAAAAAGTGGATTTTATATGGAATAAAAGAAAATATCGGTATTAACTCAACTTTCGACATAGGTTTTGAAAAAGAACTTTTAGAGAAGGAGAGTGAGCATTAGAAGGGACTTACGAGTGAAGTGGTTAGAAGGAAAAGGTAGGAAGAGGGGGTTGTCGTCTTGACGTCGCGGAGTCTCCGGAACTTGCTTCGATCCTCGCCGAAAGTTGATCTCTTGCTAACTCCACTTGTACTCCTTTTGTACTTCGAAAATTTTGAGAGTTTTGCCTAGAATTTTCAGAATGAGGAAGAGCTAAGGCATGGGGTAGTATTTATAGTGTGGAATTAGGGTTTTGGAATTAAAAAGATGAATTAAAATGTATTAAAAGGGTGATAAATTGGAGAATTGAGGGGTCTCTGGTTGATTGTAGAGCAATCAAACAGTGCAGGGGAGTTAGGGGTAGGGAAACGACAAGTGTTCAAAGACCGGGGACACTTGGCTTCCAAAGGACCGTCGACACCCTCCTTGCAATATCCACCGGTCATTTAGTGGAGTTGGGCCGTTGGATTGGAGCTACGTGTTCTATCTGGTGTTTACTCCCTTTTACATATGTTTGATTTTCTGACTTTTCATTTTTATGTGCATTGCACGTGTAAACTTTTGGGCTTCCAAAAAGTTTTTAAAAAATAAATCAGAAAAATAAATGTACCTAATGGGATTCGAACATAGGGGCTACGTCACAGCAGTGTAAGGCTTTACCAGTGAGCTACAAGCTACTTCTTGATGTTCTTAAACAAAAATAAACTTATAACTTGTACTCAGGTTAGTAAACTCCTTTCTGTACATTAAATTAAAAATTTTCATACAGCAAATTCAGAGTTATTACATTTTACCCTCCTTATAAAAATTTCATCCTCGAAATTTACATTTACACAGGGACTAATTTACAAATAAGTAAGGGTATCTTGCACACATGTCTTCTTCTCGTTCCCACGTTGATTCTTCTGGCGAATCTTTTCTCCATATCACTCAGATCAAGTTTACTTCCTTGTTCCGTAATATCTTCACCTTTCGGTCTAGGATTTCAACGGGTTGTTGCTCGCAAGTTAGGTTCGTCTGGACAGTGAGTTCAGAGTGATCAAGGATGTGCCTGGGGTCTCTCACATATCTTCGGTGCGGGGATATGTGGAACACGTTGTGCACTCCTTCCAATGAGTGTGGTAATGCCAAACAATATGCCACTTCTCCGACTCGTTCGAGTATGTCGAACGGTCCTATATATCTCGGACTGAGCTTACCCCTCTTGCCAAAGAGGAACACTCCTCTGGTTAGAGAGATCTTCAGAAAAACATGGTCTCCAGGTTGGAACTCCAGGTGTCGGCGCTTTGCATCGGCCCAATACTTCTGTTGATCTTGGGCCATGTGCATTCTTTTGCTGATCGTGCGAACTATGTCCACAGTTGCCACAATCATCTCTAGTCCTAAGAGTTCATGATCTCCAACGCCATCCTAACTTAGTGGTGATCGACACTTGACACTTCCTTCTGTATAATGCTGCAAATGGTGTCATTCCAATGCTCGCCTGATACCTGTTGTTGTATGAAAACTCCACAAGGTGTAGGTGAACTTCCCACAAACCTTCGAAGGCTAACATACAAGCTCTTAGCATTTCCTCCAGAATTTGAATTGTTCGCTCGGACTGTCCGTCCGTTTGTGGATTGTAAGTCGTGCTGAAGTTCAGACTCGTTCCCAGACTAGCTTACAGACTTTGCCAAAACTGTGATCAGAATCTGGTATCACGATCGGAGACGATGCAAACTGGTACTCCATGTAATCTCACGATCTCCTCCATGTAGTTCTTTGCTAACGTCTCAGTAGATTGGCCAACTCGAAAGGGAATAAAATGAGCCGACTTGGTAAGTCGATCCACAATAATCTATACTGCATTGTTACCTTTCGTGTTGCGAGAAAGGGCAGTCACAAGCTTCTCAAAGCTTCATTCACTTTGAATAAAAATCCACTAATTTTGGATTACTTTAAATATTAAACACCCACCACTATAATTAGAATGGTGTATGTCTGATACACCCATGCATAGTGTATCAACAATCATGACACACAAAAATAAACAATGCATATCAATATATATCACATATATATTACATGTACACACAAGTGAGAAAAGAATGCTTAAGTGAGCTAATGCTATTTAATGTAAATTAGTATATCAAACATACAATTATACACTAAATTGTTAAATCAACACTTGATTTAATAATTTGGCTATATCATATATAACCGACTAACACTAAATGTACCAACTTATCGAATCAACACTTGATTCGATAACCCGGTTATATCATATATAACCGACAGATACAAAAGTTGCAAGAATAGAATATGGTATCACGTACACGCATTATTCTCGGTCCCGCACATATCACATATGCGCTCCTATTTCGTTTTGCCTGAGCCAGTAAAACCTCTATGTAGGACTCTAAAGACTCTTCAATACGCCGCCAGTAGGTAATGATCATATCAAGCACCCACAAGCCATCAGCGGTACTAGCTGGACATAACGGCTACCCGGGTATTGAGCGATCAGAAGATCAACAAGCAATCCCGCTCCAACTCCTGCAAAATCCTTCCAGTGACACTGCCTACAGTCCGGTTCGTCTGATATGTCGCATATCTCGTCTAGGGGCGGTAAACGTCAGACCCCGGTAACTCGATAAGTCGTGCCGATATGAGGCTCATAACTGGTCGAGAAACTACTGGTAAAACTTACCGGTAAATCTCTAAACCAGCCCTGGCCAGGGACTTCCCTGTTATGGCCAATCGAGCACAGCGCAACATCAACTCCCAATACCGGGAGAGACGAAAACCCTCTTATCGCTCATTGCCTCCATGTGACTCTGGACTGTACCCAAAAACCACCATTTTGCATGCCCTCTTGGACGTGGTAAGGTGGAAATCAAAGCACAATGGGAATCACACAAGACTCTATGACGATCTCGGGTCTACAGACTAACCTATACCAGTGTCACCAGAGAACTGCCATCTGATGTGAGGTATAATACCATCTGGGAGTTCTCGGCGAGTCTGTCCAGTGTACTCAGTCTCTACTGAGCACCCGTATATCATCTCTGATGTCAAACACCGATAGATATGGGATCATCCATCGCCCATCTATATGGGTCGAGAAGCTATACGCTAGTCTACTCTGGTATATCGATGCCCCGTCTCGATACACCCATGACTAGGGATCTTAAAGGATGTACTTATGGACTACCATGGCCCCACTAGTATGATCTGCATCATAGTCCTGGTAGTCAAGTACACATCCTAAGGGCTTTACCAACATATAACAGAGAGACAATCAGTGTACACGTTGAGGTAAAGAGTAACCAGATAGCATACTATCATGTCGAGCAAGAAAGTCCTCCCTATATATGTCCAAGCATCCACTACAATATACATCTCATGTATAGAAATGGCCTCTAGGGTATAAATATAAGTAACAATCTCCTACTTCCACTAAGGCTATCTGATAGCAGTGGTTGTAGTATCACATACTCAACCGTCCCATAAAAGTCTCTCTCTGGGAAAAGGCCTCTGTGAGTGGATCCGCCATATTGTCCTTTGAGTCTACTCTCTTAACCTCGATCCCCTGGAAATCAACCATCTCTATGATCAGGTGATACTGCCTTAGAATATGTCTGGATCACTGATGGGACGGTCGTTCCTTGGCATAAGCCATAAGTCCATTGTCATATAATGGTAGGAACGAAGTTCATCTCATGAACTAATATACACCCAAACTTCCTCTTTGGTAGCATCTTTGGTAGCGATGTATCCAGCCTTTATCGTCTAGTATGCCACGGTATCTTGCTTGGAACACTTCCAACATACCGTCCCTCCTATGAGGGTAAAGACAATGCCTGTGACTGACATTTAGTCGACCTTATCGCTCTGCAAGGTATCTAGTGATTCTCCCCAGGATCGATTGATACCATCTCACTACACCTAGTGAGAATCCTAACATCCATTTAGATCTATCACATAGATCCGAAACCCTGGATCTAGGAGGTATCACCTTGATCCTATATGGAGAATCAATGTGATAAGAGGAGAATGACCGAGTGTAGCATAGGAAACTCCTTTCCTAACAAGAGTATGCCATCCACGTACAATACGAGGATCATTACCACACTCCCTACTACCCTTTTTGTATATAGAAAGTTCATCCACCATTTTGATGAAGTCAAACGCTTTGACTACCACATCAAAACAGATGTTCCAACTCCGTGATGCCTGCTTTAACCTGTAGAGCAACTTGCACACGTTTCCGCTGCTCCCACTGTCTACGGAGCCCTCTGGCTGTGTACTTATAGACACTTTCTTCTAAATCACTATTTAGAACAGCAGTCATGACACCCAACCGCCAGATATCGTAGTTATGGTAGCAGTGGCAAGTAGGATCCGGATGGACTTAAGCATAGACATTGGAGAAAAGGTTTCATCATTAAACCACACTTGGTCGATGACGGGAACTTTATACAACAAGTCTAGCTATGAAAGTCCCAACTTTTCCATGTACACCAAGTAATCTTCTCAAGATATACTTGCTCCTGATGGGGATTTAACCCTTCAGATATAGCAACCAAAATCCATACTTTGTTGGTGTACATAGATTCCATCTCAGATCGCATAGCATCCAGCCATTCCTACAGAGTCCCCACTCTTGATGACCTGCTCAAAACTAGTTGGGTCATCATTTCATGATGCAATCCTCTCTCCCACTGTCATAGAGAAACCAAAGTATCTCTCAGGTTGGTGAGGAACCCTACCAGATCGGCGGAGAGGCCGAAATTCGTTGGGAGCTATTGAATCCTCCGGTTCTACCAAATCATCAGCTGTAGTTTGTATAGCTGGAACTCCTCCCAGTTCTACCTCATGACTACTAATTTGTTTCCAAAATAAATTCCTTTTCTAAAAAGGTGGCATGCCGAGAAACAAAACACTTTTTGTTCATCGGTGTGGTAGAATATATTCCCTTGCGAATGTTTTGGATATCCAACAAACTTCTACAGAACTGACCTTGTCTCGAGCTTGTCCGGATTTTGCTTTTAGACATAGGCCGGACAACCCCAAATCTTAACTTACTTAGGAGATGGGCTCTTCCCATACCATATCATATATGGAGTGGTAGGCACCTGATTTGGTTGGAGCGCCATTCAAAAGGTATGCAGGTTCTCAAGTTCATAACCCCTAAAAGGAAATAGGCAATTCAGTAATACTCATCATAGAGTGCACCATATCTAATAGGGTGCAATTGCTCCGTCCCGATTCACCATTGTTCTGTGGTGTATACGGAGGAGTAATGCTGAGAGAGAATCTCATTCTCTTTTAGAATAGTCCAGGAGTTCCGTGCACAAGTATTCTCCTCCCTGATTACATCAAAGGACATAATACTTATACCCGTTTTGGTTCTCTACTTCTGACTTACATTCATTGAGTTTCTCAAAAGCTTCAGCCTTGTGTTTCAACCGGAACATATATTTGAATCATGAGAGATCATCAGTGAATGTAATGAAGTACAAAAAACCAGTCCTGGGATGTGTAGACAGGGGACTTACATACATCATCATATATCAATCCCAAGAGTTCACTAACTCTTTCTCTGTTTCCAGTAAACGGAGCTATAGTCATTTTATCTTTGTGACATGACTGGCAAGTTTCAGAAGATGTAAATTCAAACTTGTTTTAAATATGCATCTTAATGTAACTTAGCTAGTCGGGTCGCATTGATATGACCTAGTCTACAATACCATAAGAAGGATTCGTTCATTTCTGAACTCTTCCTCTTGTGTGTGTTCCATACGTTAAGAACTGTATTTTGATTTAGAACGTATATGCTTTTAGATAACGTGCCTGAACTGATCAACTCTTGATATAGCAAATGTTCAAAACATTATCCATCAATACAAAATTATATTCTTCTTTACTAAATAAAGAAACTGATATGATATAGTATACCAGGTTCGGTATCTAATAGCATTCGTTCAGATTCAATGTATTTGGTAATACAGGGTGATAACTGCCAACGCCTTGGCTGCAAAAATAGCACCGTTTCCAACTCCTGAAACTTATCACCCGTTCTCAGTTCTCTACCTATCAGTAGCCCATGTAACAGATTACATATGTGGGATCCGGATCCGGTATCTCATACCCAGGACGTAAATGATACTGAGAAACAGTTCTCGGTAATGAAAATACCCGAAGAAGATGCATCATCATGCACTTTCTTCGTTTGGGTGGCACGGGAATCCTGGTAATTCGCTATTTCCTTCTCGGTCTTATAACAATTATAAGTTGGAGCGGGACCAACGTTTCCCAACACAGTATAAAAAGCGGGTTTGGTCAATACATCCATATTTTTATCTTGATTAATGCGTGACATGGTCGCTACCTGGAGAGAGAGAAGAAAACACTCTGCGTGCGTTCTTGCAAGATTATATTGGTTATTATTTTATCTAATCAGGATGGCTCCCACTGTTTTTATCAAATCTTCCTTCAAACCCTAAAAGGAAAGACTAGCCGGGATTAATTACACTCTACAAGTTCACCAATTTTTCAACCAGACTAGTGCCGGTACTTTGAGAGAGATTCCCCGTGCTTTCGCACGGACCTAATTAAAATAAACATTGTTTTCCCAGGGGCGTAACCCCGTTGACACGTTTCTAGACACCTACTTGATCGGCTAATTGTAATGTATAAAACTCTCCCATGAGTAACAATTACTTGCAGTGGGTATCGGGATCCAACTATCTCATAGAAAGTATGCAATCTCATTGCAAATTTCAACACTTGAAATTCCCGATAATATTTTGCCCCTAGCAACTCATGACCTTAATCCAATCCGTCATTTCTTGATTGAATTAAACCCATCCGTACGACCCTTAACATAGTCAACAAAGTCGTACGACTACCCTAATCCAATCTGCATCATATGCATAAACAGATAAACACTAATTAGCTACCGCACACTACGCCTTAACATAGTCAACAAACGTAGCACGAATACTAAGTAGTATTTATCTGAAATGACGGAGGGCCGCGACAGGTTTTTCAGAAAACCTATTGCGTAATGAACTTGATATCGTTGTAGAATCGAATGATTTAAAATGGAGTATTTTTTAGGCCTTTGATAGTTTTGCTAAAGAGGTCACTCCCGGTGAAGGGATCTCGACTCTTTCCTCGTCGAATGAGATGCAAGATATTCACAATACCACCATGCAAAGCAAAAACTCCAAAAGCAATCAAAAGACAAACCGAGTTTGTAGCATCTGTCAGTTATTGCTAAAGGGGTCACTCCCGGTGAAGGGATCTCGGCCCTTTCCTTATCGAATAAGGTGCAGGATGTTCTACAAGGAACACCGCTATGCAAAGTAAGAACTGTAGCTACCTGTTTTTGAAAATTCGATTCCACAATATCTTTTAGGTTTATTTTCTTTCATTAATCACATTAATGAAGTCCCATCAATTAAATTACCTAAACATCACAGACAAATACAACGTACGCTTATGCCATCCGCATTCGCCTCGATGTCCCCTCGTGCACCGTTAGATTAGGTAACTAACTTCAGAGCGGGGCAGGGCTAGCTCGGGTGTAAAACATAAGTAACGTCTATATAATATATCATATATACTATACACAGTATCTATCTAAACATATCAAATTATCACATCACAGATATCGCAGCAGAAAACAACATATGAAATATTGGATATACTAGGAGGTCAGTGTTTTATTTTGAGCCTATATAAAACACGGATTCCACGGTCGTGATGCATAGCCAAACCCACATCCCTAGACCCTTACGAAAGCGGCAAGCAACCCTACCAATTCTAGAGTTAGGAGACTCGGACTCGACTCCTCGTGTTGGTCTCCCACCGGACTTTAGAACCTGGTTACTTATGCTATCCTCCTTGGGTCTATCCTAATGCGGAAAAATAAATAATATACATCAATGGTGACATCAACCTCAACCCGGAAGTGCCCCGATAAAAGAATATTATATACATTTAATTTTACATGAATGAAAATAAAAACTCTGATCTCATATAAAACCCCCAGCTATTCAAACACGACGATCCAATATAACATATCCAGCAACACATAACATCACATGTCATCAACGTAAGTAAATATACGTATCCCAATTGTCGTTGACATATAGCAACGAAACCGGCGATACTCTACATATCACACTTACGGTAAGTGTCGCATAAAAAACTAGAAGATTTTAAACATTCCGATCGAATCAACAAACACCCAAGATTACCCAAAAAGCTCAACAATTGAACGTAGTTTAAATTTATTCAGCACAAATCACAGTATCAATGAACCAGCCGTAGAAGGGTCAACCAACGCCTCACTGACACCGCTGAACCACCACAAACTCAAGGGTTCAGTGGCGGTTTTGACGGCCACATAATCGAGTTAAGGATTTGTTCTTCTAGAGGGTCCATTGCATAACTTACATGATGTTCGAATGCTTTTTAACTATGGAAAAATTCCAACACTTGGAAAATTTTCCGGCAAGGGTTAAAGCGGGTATTTGACATCCGATTGAATTTTTTAACAACGTCAAAAATGACTCGAAAACAGTTAAAATTACGAATACGAAACACTCCGATTTGCCTTTGCATTGAGTTAATCATCACATGAAAAAGTAGCAAAAATAAACAACACCTGAAACACCAAAACCCAGAGCAAAGACCAAGGAAAAAATTTGGGACCAATCCAACACTACCAGGCCGGCCTCCTTGGAATTTGTAGCCATGTGCTCGGCCAAAATCCGAGCACATGGTCCCAACTTTCTTCCATGTTCTTAGGTTTGCTCATAGATGATTATGCACTTGTTTGAAAAATTTTTGGAGCTCGTTTTAAAATCGACAGAAACATGGTTTTAGGGTTTTAAGTTTCGGAGTTGGTTTCGTATCCGTAATCTAACATTATTCGTATAATTTTCTAGCTAGGCTTTGATACCACTGTAGGGTTGCTATCTGCGGCAGCAAGGTTTCGGGAGGTATCGTCCATGCCATTTTTAAAAAATTGCCGTTAAAAGGAACTCTAAACTAGAATCGATAACAAGAAAATAATACGGAAACGAATGTAAACCATTTTACATCTAAATGAAAAGGAAATACAACCTTTGTAGATCGGTCCTTCACTTCATAAGCTCCTTATAGTAGTCCCTTCGCTGCGATCATCGAACTCCCGGACTCTTGGACAGCTCCATGAGAAGAAGGCAACGGTCTTGCTTGAAATTTTCGAGGCCAAAAATGATCTACGTCAAGGAACACTCGCTCAAGCTTCTACTTCACCAAAGTGAAGCAATCACTCTATACTAAAGTGCTAATCTAGTAGAGGATAATGAAATAGGAAGTGGGCTCACTTTGGAATTTCTTTTCTCACAATATTTTCTCACTTGGATCAAACCTTAGAAAGCTTTTCTTTTGGAAGAAGAAGATGAAGAAAGAAGAAGAGAATGAAATCAATCCAAGTGAGATAAGTAACCATGGATGAGTGGGTATCATATACTAACTCATGTAGAGACATAACCATGGCTAATTATAGTGGTTAGGTTAATAAATATCCTAAGTAAAACAAAACTAGTGGACTTGGTCAATGCACTCACAAGCTTCTCAAAGCTTCATGCACTTTGAACAAAAATCCACTAATTTTGGATTACTTTAAATATTAAACACCCACCACTATAATTAGAATGGTGTATGTTTCATATACCCATACATAGTGTATCAACAACCATGACACAAAAATAAACAATGCATATCAATATATATCACATATATATTACATGTACACACAAGTGAGAAAAGGATGCTTAAGTGAGCTAATGCTAGTTAATGTAAATTAGTATATCAAATATACAATTATACACTAAATTATTAAATCAACACTTGATTTAATAATCCGGCTATATCATATATAACCGACTAACACTAAATGTACCAACTTATTGAATCAACACTTGGTTCGATAACCCGGCCATATCATATATAATCGACCGATACAAAAGTCGCAAGAATAGAATACGGTATCACATACATGCATTATTCTCGGTCCCGCACATATCACATATGCGCTCCTATTTCGTTTTGCCTGAGCCAGTAAAATCTCTATGTAGGACTCTAAAGACTCGTCAATACGCCGGCAGTAGGTAATGATCACATCAAGCACCCATAAGCCGTCAGCGGTACTAGCTGGATGTAACGGCTACCCGGGTATTGAGTGATCAGAAGATCAGCATACAAGCCCGCTCCAACTCCTGCAAAAGCCTTACAGTGACACACCGTACAGTCCAGTCTCCTCGTCTGATATGTCGCATATCTCGTCTAGGGGTGGTAAATGTCAGACCCCAGTAACTCGATAAGTCGTGCTGATATGATCCTCATAACGGGTCGAGAAACTACTGGTAACACTTACCAGTAAATCTCTAAACCAGCCCTGGCCAGAGACTTCCCAGTTATGGCCAATCGAGCACAACACAACATCAACCCCCAATACCGGGAGAGACGAAACCACTCCTATCGCTCATTGCCTCCATGTAACTCGGGACTGTACCCAAAAACCACTGTTTTGCATGCCCTCTTGGACGTGGTAAGGTGGAAATCAAACCACAGTGGGAATCACATAAGACTCTATGATGATCTCGGGTCTACAGACTAACCTGTACCAGTGTCACCAGAGAACTGCCATCTGATGTGAGGTATAATACCATCTGGGAGTTCTCGGCGAGTCCGTCCAGTGTACTTAGTCACACTGAGCACCCATATATCATCTCTGATGTCAAACACCGATGGATATGGGATCATCCATCGCCCATCTATATGGGTCGAGAAGCTATACGCTAGTCTACTCTGGTATATCGATGCCCCGTCTCGATACACCCACGACTAGGGACCTTAAAGGATGTACTTATGGACTACCATGGCCCCACTAATATGATCTACATCATAGTTCTGGTAGTCAAGAACACATCCTCAGGGCTTTACCAACATATAACAGAGATACAATCAGTGTACACGTTAAGGTAAAGAGTAACCAGATAGCATACTATCATGTCGAGCAAGAAAGTCCTCCCTATATATGTCCAAGCATCCACTACAGTATACATCTTATGTATAGTAATGGCCTCTAGGGCATACATATAACTAACAGTAACTTGGCATCACTTGCTTGAGCTGCCTTGATCTGATTAACAATAGTGGACTGGACTTGTAAGTTCATCAAAGACGAAGTGTTACCTGGCATAACTACTTCAATTTCCATTTCATGCAATTCTTGCTGAAGCTTCCACTGAGCGGTGAGATTCATTGCTAATGGTTGACGGCTAAGTGCATCAGGAACTGCATTCACCTTCCCAGGATGATACTGTAGGTTGATGTCGAAATCTGCCATGAGTTCTAGCCATCTTCTCTGCCGCATATTTAGTTCCTTCTGAGTAAACACATACTTTAGACTCTTGTTGTCCATGTATATATCCACTCATTCACAAAAGATAGTGGTGTCAAATCTTAAGTGCAAAGATAACGGCTGCTAACTCTAGATCATGTGTTGGATAGTAGCACTCATAAACCTTTAGCTGTCTTGATGCAAAAGCTACAACTTTTCCATGCCGGTGTAGAACACATCCTAATCCCTTACCGGAAGCATCACAATGTACGACGAAACCTTCAGATTGATCCGATATCACAAGGATAGGAGCATATGTTAATCTTGATCTGAGTCTATAAAAACTTTTTCACATGCTTCTAACTACACGAATGCTTCATCTTTACGCGTAAGCTTAGTCAGGGATGCTACTGTCACACCCCACTTCCCAAAATACAGAATACGAGGAGTGATAAGGCCAGTCATGCTCCTACGATCAAGGAAATATCCTGCCCTAGTCACACTTCGGCTCTAGCATTATGCGGTAATCAGTAATCATAGCACAAGTAATGAGAAATGCAGTCACTAATTCTATCAAAACAGATATAAAACTAACCAGATAGAGTCAAGAGAAAGGTAGCACTGGCGTCACTGATCTAGATGTCCGCAATATCCTCGAGGTAAGACAAGTCCTGATCCGAGCTAAATCCACTCCTCACTCTGAGCATGCATACTCAGGTATTTAGAGCGATACAATAGCAATACATATGAATATGTAATATGTGCACTGATAATAAACACGAAGCAGTAACATAGAGTAATGACGCGAGCATGAAATAACTGGTACATATAACGATAAAGCAAGTGTATCAAATTAGTAATCAATGCAATGTCTATGTCACTAAAACAACCAGTCTCTAAGTCTCAATGTCCAAGTCACTAAACTTATCTTTAGTCCAAGTGTGAGCGTCAACTACCGCAGAAGCATCCCAAACCCAAGTGTAAGCCCCAGGGGCAATGGAACACGGGCCCGAATCACTATCAGTAAGAATCAGAATCACTATTAGAACAACTCCCGAAATTACTAAATATGCCGGCAGTGGGACTCCTGAGATTTCGTTGATCCGACTCACACTCAAAATACCCCACACCCTGTGGTCTACATTAAACAACGACCATGAATCCAAATACTAGTCCCTTCATAATAAGTCTACGCGAGAACTAGAGATAAGGTCTCCATCAAGCATGTCTCGACTGGTATCCATGATAAATGGACAGTGCTCGATGTCTTACCTATGACACTAATATAAGTTCTTCTATAACCGTCCCATACCAGTTATAGTTACACTTATATATGTCTCATAGGCGTCGACAATGCAATAACTAATTGGTTCCGCTAATTGTGTACAGGTACGTGTCACTTCACTTATTTAATCATGCTTTTACACTAACGTACTTACCACAATCCAATCACTAACACTTATCACTTGGTAATGTAACACGGTCACTAGGTTATCGATGCAAATAAATACTAATTACAAGGGTATAACAGTCATGCAACATGATGGGAATACAGTGAATGCACTACTGAATACATGTGAGCAACCGGTGTCGGTTGGATTATAAAAATCATATAAAAACACACGTGCATAATTTGGCAAAACAATATAAAAAGTGTAAATAGTGTATTAAATCATCTCTACAGAAAAATTAGTTTCGAGTCAATCGTGCGAGTTATGGCCATTCCATTTTAAGTGTTTACTGCTGGAAATCCAAGTTCTGAACTGGAAGTTCATTTCGTAACACATTTTATTCCCTGCTGGGATCATAATTAGGCAATGCTACAGTTATATAATATTTATATTTATCTGTTAAATTTCCAACGAGCTAGATGGATCAAAAATATCTTCTATACGCAGGGAGATATGCACTGTCTAAGGTTAACGTATACATTCTGGTTTTGCACAAAATTGCATTACACATTTACGTTTTAAAATGTGTTATAAATAACAAACCACACCGGAATGCAATGAGACCAGCACCGTTAGAAAGCTAATTCAATTCTTTACGTTTCTATGTATGGTTCCACACACTTGTACATTTAAACGGTGAGATATATGCATTCTAAAACAAGCAAAAGCAGAGATTCTTGCACCGGACTGCAGTTCAGAGCCATGAATCGTCTCAGTTTTCGTTCATATAACTTAATAAAATTCAGAGATCATCTATGGGATACTGTAGGTTTATCTGTTGGCTTTGATACGAGCCCTAAAACATTAGGTTATGAATTGTATTCAAATTAAAATAGATTTTGCAAGACAATAGGTAGGGTAGATTCCAGGTTTAGTTAATTCATCGAGCGGGTTGTATGCTTATTTACTTTGAACGAGAATTAAATTCTGGCTATCCGACAGGGTGGAAATCAGTTCCTACAATCTCTTCACGGCACAAGACATGGTATTAGACCTTCGTCATATCCAAACCGACACCACTAAAAACTACAACTTGTATATTACCATTTGTCGATAAATTACGGTGTGTGTGTGTGTGTGTGTCTATATATATATAGACACACACACACACAATTTTAAATAATAACGAATGATTTAACTATTATAATTGTAGCATGAATAAACAAGTTTTCGAACTTGCCTGACAACAAAACGATGTGGCGATCGACAACGACGGCAGCAACACGAGCAACCACAATAGCGCGAAGGCTAAGATTTGGGGCTCGGCTAAGTGGTTTGACTAGGAGATGCTTGATCTTTGTCGGCGACATGTTGGGGATCGCTACAGACGACAGGGAAGCAAGGAGTCACATTGGCGGTGAGATGAGGTGATATGGGTTGTGGCCGTGGAGTCGGGGAAGAGAAAGAGAGACAGAGGCTCAGTCTGTAGGTGGAGGTGAGGGGGAGCTAGGTAGTGGTGGCTGTTGTTGTCATCGGGGATGGCAACAGCGAGGGAGGCAACGGAGGGTCAAAGATGTTCGATAGTGGCTGAGGTAGGCTCGGCGGTGGCTCTGGTGCAGAGCAAAGGGAGGCATGGGGCAGAGGCGGTAGGAAACGATGGTGGAGCTCCGGCGAGGATTCAGGCAATGCAAGAATGGGTGCAGTAGTAATGGTCGTGTCGGCTGAGGAATGGTGGTGAATGGTGGTAGTTGCTCGTCGGTGATGGAGTCGTGGAGCCGTGGTGATGAGTTCATCAGCGGTGTGGAGACGTTGGTGGCGGCGGCGGCTCGTCGGAGGTGACCTCGGTGGTTGGGTTCAGTAACGTGCAGTGGAAAATGCGGAGGAGAAGAAGAGGAGCTCGGTGGTCGAAGACTGAGGCATTAGACTTGGACGACCCGGTGAGAGGGGCCACGATAGTTGCGAGCCGGTCGAAGACCTACTTCTTCGGAGCTTCCTGTGATGACATCGGGATGCTGAAGCTTGTTGGCGGGATCATGGTTCCGAAGAACAACCCAGTGGTGGCCTGTGTCACCTGTTCCACTGGCATTGCGAAGATGGAGGCCGCTTAGGGCCCGTAAGTTACTCCTCCAGACGGGGCGGAGCGAGAGTTGTGGTTGTAGTTGGTGCAGCTGGAAGCCATTAATCTTCTTTTCTCTGCACGGGAGAAAGACACCAAATCTTAGTACCTCGAATCCACAGGCATCCATTGCAAACCGCGATTTGTTCGCGAAACACGAAACACGAAGTGTGGAGTGGAAAGAGGAAAAGATCCCACTGGATGTGCCAAAATCTGTTACCGCCGAAAGACGCGAACGGGACGTTAAGACGTATGGCCTGAATTTTAGGGGCAGATGCTATTTGGTTTTATCTGTCTACCTCTCCGAAGATGCCAAGTTGATTTATGGCACCATGTATCGAACGTTTAAACATATGTAGCCGATATAGCAGACTTCGTCAGATTCCCCCTCATTGTGAGGGGTTTTTGAATATGGGGACACTCTTCCTGCAGACGCAAGCCCTTGCAGTTAATTACGTTACCACGTAGCGATAACCACTTTCTTCTGCTCCAGAAGGTCACTTCGTGTCGTGTGTGTTTGTTTTATTTTTGGTTGCCCGTGGATTGTATACGGAGACTAATTTATGTTGTCGCCCATAGGGCGGGGATTAGTCCAAATCCGTATTTTCTTAGATTTAGGTTTGTTTGATTTAAGGATCGTTAATCTCGTTTGAGATTAAGATCAACTTAAATGTTTGTTAATAATACATTAGTCTAATTTTAGACTAAGATCTACTTAATAAGGTTTTAGGATCATTTAGATCCAACAAAAGAGCATTTGGGCTCTATTGCTTTAGTTTAGGGACGTTACGGTCCGTTGGGTTTAAGGACATCATAGTCCATAGAGTTTAGTTTAGAGACGTTACAGTCCATTGGGTTTAAGGACATCATAGTCCATGTTTAAGGACATCATAGTCTATAGAGTTTAGTTTAGGGATGTTGTGGTCCATTGGGTTTAAGGACATCATAGTCCGTAGAGTTTAGTTTAGGGACGTTGCGGTCCATTGGGTTTAAAGACATCATAGTTCGTGTTTAAGGACATCAAAGTCCATAGAGTTTAGTTTAGGGACGTTGCGGTCCATTGGGTTTAAGGACATCATAGTCCATAGAGTTTTGGCTCATTGGATTAGAGATGAGCCAAAAGTCATTGGTTATTGGTGTAAGTCTACGGTAGCGCCCCGACCGTCATTCAGACGCCAAATGCGGAACAAAAACTTTTTACAACTGGCGCTATCGTATACTATTTTCCCGGATCTGTCATTATTGCTAAACTAACATACTGTAAAGAGGGTAGGAATGTTATACCGAACGATCCGAGTCCTTCGGTCTTTAACCATCATCCCACGCTTTGTTGCGGCTGCTCCGATCTTCTCGATCTCCAGTCTTCTTGTCCAGGTGGCACCACGTCAACGGATCGTTAAACGGGCTCCCGCCTCTGAACCGAGGCAACTCGATCATCAAGTTTGCCAAAAGAGATAACCAAGATTGATGTAGAGAATGAGTAGAACACTTTATCTCGTTACATCCAAAGCTATGGATGAACGGTAAATGAAGTTGCCTTTTTGGATCGGGTGAAATGAGAAATCAACTTATGGAATTTCCATGAAGTAAATTTCATATACTTTTTCCAAATGAATCAATTTCCGTTTCCCACAAGAGAGGGGCCGGCCACTTTTAAGAGGGGGGAGGTGAGTGTAGGAGCTAGGGAAAGTGACCATAACATTAATGAAGAAATGAGTCATAATGCACACCTTGCAAAACATTAATGTAAATGATGGATCACTTTAACCTAGTCATCATCTAATTAATGCAACTAATGAAACAAGAACACCTCACTAACCTAGTCACCTCTTCTAGAATCTTCTAGAACCATGATACACCCCATGATGAAAAGATAAATCCGTATTAAACCGAATGTTTAATACGGGTGATAGAAAACTGGAAACTGGCAACTTCCAAAAGCGATCCCGAAACGAATTTCAGGATAACCCCGTAACAGTATAAACACACCCGCATTTGTATTACGACCGAATACAAATGCAACTGAGACAAAGATATTATATCTACACAGTATAATACGCGGATCCGGCTTAAACCAAAGCCCACCAGGATTATCTGCCCGAAATATGACACGTGCGAAAACACACGTGCATTTTCTGAACCCTGCCATAAAACCATACGGCCTCTACAACGTTTCGCCCGAACTTGGGAAACTGTCTGTGGGGGACTCTAATGACTCATCAATACACTGGAACTGGATATAACCACTAGCACGTCAGAGGTACAAGCTGTACGTAACGGTTGCCTATGTATCGATTGGAAGGGAAGCTGACGAGCGAACTCATTCAGAAACCCTACTGAGCCTGACAATAACAATATCCATACAGTCCGGTACGTTCGTCTATGAGTATCGCATATAGGGTCTAGGGGCTGGTAAACGTCAGACCCCCAATAGCTGTATAAGTCGTGTCAAAGAGAGAAGCCCAGAACATCCTGAGATACTACTGGAATACCTACTGTTCCCCCAATCAGAGCAAGGCTCTGTTTGAATTTTGAAAATTCAAATTTTGAAGCAACGCTTCGGTTCCCGTGCGCTGCGCGCAATGCCCCACGTGTCAGAAGTTGACACGGCAGCACAACGCCCAAGGCGATACGTCCGATCAGAGCAAGGCTCTTTAAAAACATAAGTAACACTTAACTGCGCAAGCGCACGACAGCGCGACACGTGTCTGCGCAGTTGCGCAAGCACAACTGCGGGTGCGCAAGCGCTGTTGCGCAAGCGCTTCACTGCGCGACACGTGTCTGCGCAGTTGCGCAATCGCTGTTGCGCAAGCGCCTTACTGCGCGACACGTGTCACGCGCTGGTGAGTTGCGCAACAACAGAATGAAGATTTAAGAAAATCTTTTCTGTTCTTGTTAAAACAAGAAGATTTCTTCTGTAAAACAGGGGCCTTTGGATCAAAGATCCAACGGTGGGGAAAATTCCCCGAATCACTCAGAAAAGATCTTTTTAACAAATTTAACTGATCTTTGAGCACTATAAAAGAACCCCAGACCCCATTTCAAAGAGATAGACAATTGGATAAAAAAAGGGGAGAGAACTCTTGAGAATTTCTGGAGAACACAAAAAGGAAGGTAAAAACCTTTGAGATAAGAGAAAATTCTCTTAAAGAATAGATCATTGATCTAGAAAACAAGATCAGTGATCTTCAATAGATAAATAAATAAATAAAAATAATAAAATAGTGCCTTGCACTTGCTATGAACCTCTGGTTCTCTGAAACAGAAAGAAAGGAAAGATTTCTTTCTTTTCTTTTCTTTGATCTAAATTTAGATCAAGAAATTAAAAAGTGCTCTGCACTTCTTTTCCTGAATCTAAAAGATTCTTGGTGCTTTGCACAAGTGCAATACATTATTTGAAGGGCTAGGCCCAAATCAAAAAGACCTAGCAGGTCAAAATAAATTGCAAAGCAATAAAAGGGCTGGGCCCAGATAAAATTGATGCTCTGCATCCTTTTTGGGCAAAGCCCGAATAAAAGCAAAAGAAATGCAAAAGCAATGGACTTAGCCCAATCGTGGCCGTAAGTCCTTAAATTAAATTGACTGAGCAAAATGGCTCTCCTAAATCAATCTACATCCGGTTCGAGGGTACATCTCCGAATTCTTTTGACATCCATCGCTGTAATTCCTCAACGACGTCAAAGAGGTGACGAGTCCCAACGACCACACACCCATACGGACTGCGGGGTCCTTAAACTCGTGGACCGAGGACCGAAACGTCCCTAAACTAATATCGGACCGAAACGTCCCTAAACTAATAATGGACCACCACGTCCCTAAACTGGCGATGGACCACCACGTCCTTAAACTGGCGCAATAGAGCCCGAATGCTCTTTTGCCGGATCTAAACGGTCCCGTTTAAGTCGATTTTAGCCCCAAACACGGCTAACGTATCCTTAAACATTCACATGGATTATAAAACTCCCAATCAACTCTGGTTCGAGGGTACATCTCCGAGCTCCTCTGATACATGTCGTTGTAATCCTTCAACGACGTTAGAGAGGTGACGAGTCCCGATGGCCATACATTAAATTAATCACTACGTTAAGTGGATCTTAGTCTAAAACAGGACTAACGTATCCTTAACGAACGTTTAAGTTGATCTTAGCCGCAACGCGACTAATGCATCCTTAAACTAAAAACACCAAACCCAAATCTAAGTAAATACGGATTTGGACTAATCCACGTCCTACGGGCGACGGCATTACTCAGTCTCCGTATACAATCCACGGGCAACCACAAACAAAACAAACATACACGACACGAAGTGAAATTCTGGAGAAGGAGAAAGTTGTTACCGCGATGCGGTAGCGTAATTAACTGCAGGGGCTTGCGCCTGCAGGGAAGAGCGTCCCCACAATCAAAAACCCCTCACCCTGAGGGGGAATCTGACGAAGTCTGCTACATCGGCCGCATCCGTCTAAACCTCCGATCCACGGTGCCATAAATCAACTTGGCATCTTCGGAGAGGTAGACGGATAAAACCACATAGCATCTGCCCCGAATCTCGGGCACGGACGCGAAGTCCGGGCCGCCGTTCGGAGGGGAACAGATTCTGGCATGCCCGGTGGGACCTCTTCCTCTTTCCACTCCACACTTCGTGTGTCGTCTTCGCGAACCAATCGCGGTTTGTTAAATGGTTGCCTTTGGATTTCAAGTTGCTAAGATTTGGTCTTTTGTCTGGCGCAGAACTCAAGCATCCATGGATTCTAACTGCACCAAATGCGCGAAGCACCACTGCAACGGACGCTCCACCTCACCGAGAGGTGTAACATATAAGCCCCAAGCGGCCTCTTTCCTCGCTCTGCCGGTAGAAAAGGTGACCCAGGCCACCACCGGCCTGTTTTTCGGGACCATCGTCCCACCTACAAGCTTCTCTATGCCGATATCCGCACCGGAAGCGAACAAGAAGTCGGTGTTCGACCGGCTCACTGCTATCACGACCCCTGTCAACGGGTCGCCCGCTACTAAACCGACAGCCTCCGTTTTCACCAGGCTAGGTCAGAACTATAAAGTGGCCGTCCCAAAGAGGGCAACGGCCGCTGCTTTGGAAGTCGTTAAAGCAACTTCTCCCATCAGAGAGTCGGTCTTCACAAGATTGACGGTTCCCACTCCTCCCCCAGCTGGTCAAAAGGCATCAGTCTTCGATAGGCTGACATCGGCAGTTACCCCACACTCAAACAGGGGGCAACAAGAAACCATCTCAATTTCCGAGCCAGTCCCAACGGCTCGTCGTGCGCGACGTCGCCATTGGCAACGAGTAAGGAAAGCAGGGGGCAACTCCCCCTCAGGGCTAACCCCACCTGCTCCAGTGGTGGAGGTCAACGCTGCTGTTCCAACTGGGAACAGCTTTGAATTGCTGAGGAAGGTGAGAAAGAACTCTCCAATTGCTACATTGAAAAGATCTCCTCCGCTTATGGAGAAAGCTCCGGAGACAAAGCAGGAACAGCCCCCTCAACGGCTGTCGTCAAAAATTTATAAAGTTTGGCGGAGGGTTCAAGAGTCCGTGATTGACCCAGACCACTTTCATCGCCAGAAAAAGGCAAAGGTGGAAAAGGACAAAAACCGCCCCATTAAACAGCAGGGGGCAACAAATGCTAGGATGCCCACTTCAACGGCTCCTTCAACCTCAATGGTCCACAAAAGAAAAAGGCCAGAGAAAGCTCCCGTGACAGCGGCAAAGTTTGAAAGCAGTGAACCTAAACGCCCCAAGTCAGGGGGCATAATTGTTCATACAGTTTATATGGCTTCTGGAAAGGAAGAAAGTCGTACTTCTATGGGTCACCGACCGCTTACCCGATCAGTGACCAAGGCTCAGGAGCAGCAACAAAAGCTCCAGGAAATGATGACCACAATGGCTGCACTCACTGGGCCGAAAGAGAACCCTGAGACGTCCTTAGATGAACGCCAAGAGGAAGAAACCGACGCCGAGTTCCTCCGCCGAGTACTGGAAAAGAGAGACAAAGAGGCTGCTGAACAAGCAGCCAATATACAGCGTATGGGCCTCCTCTTCCAGGACATGATAGGGATGATGATACAACAAGATCCCCCGACTGAAGAACCCCCGATCGTCCTTGGGGATGATAGGGGAGAGACATCAAACCCTCAGCCCGTTCTATCAACGGCTAAAGAGGATATAATCTCTAAAACTGATCTGGACGAATACATGGCCCAGCAAATAAGGGTTCATCATGCGGCCGAGGCAGCCGGCCATGTCGTAAAAACGGGGCGGCCATATCCGGGCTGGTATGACCAAATCAAGTACCCGCCGGGTTACACAATTCCCAAGTTCCATGTCTACAAGGGGACCGGCAATCCCCATCAGCATGTTGCCTAGTTCAGGGCGCTTTGCGGTAACACCGGCGGTGATGACAAGCTTTTGCTCCGCCAGTTCGTTGGAAGTCTATCAGATACGGCGTTCGAGTGGTACTCTGAACTCCCTAATGATTCTATTAAAACCTTCGCGGAAATGGAGCTGCTGTTTACACAACGTTTTGCAAGTGCCAGTGAACGTACCCCGATGACGGCACTGATTAACGCTAGAGTAAAACCCGGTGAGACATGGGTTCAGTATGCTATACGGTGGCGTAATCTATGGTCGAAGTGTGAACAGCGCATAGAAGAAGCCCCTGCGGTGGGAATGTTTGTTGGAACCCTCGATCCACAAGCAACCATTTCACAGTTTATGATGTTCTTCAAGCCGACTTCCTTCCAGGCTTTGATTGACAAACTAGCGCAGATGGACCAGATGGGCCATAAACCCCCTCTCCCAAAGCCAGATTCCCGAAATGACAAAGGAAAGGGAAAAGCGATCGTGGTCGCTAATGCTCAACAACAACCGAGCGACTCGAAGCCGGTTGCTCGTCCAAACAATACGCGCCCGTACGTACCTCTTGAGGATAGGATGGGACGTTCTTATTCCTTCCCCCGCGATAAAACGAGGAGGCTATTCGAGCTGGCATTGCGCAACAGACTCATAAATCTGCCAGATCCAAAACGCCCGTTGCAACCGAGTGACGTCAACGAGCCTAATTACTGCCCCTATCATCGAGTGCTAGGCCATCCGATTGAGGACTGCTACGTTTTCAAGAATTGGATTGAAAACCAGTATAGACAGGGCAAGTTTGCGTTATCTAACAAATGGAAGGTGAATCCTCCGCAGCCCCACACCGCTAAGGGGACAAATACGCCGGGGGCAACATGCTCCGTCATCGAAGAAGCCCCTTGGGAGGTTGTATTATCAGCCAAAACGAGGAGAATGCTAAATGATCTTCGGACGTGTCCAGTGATCAAGTGGAAGAACCCCTTGGAACCGCGGGTTATTGAGGGGATGTTGAAGCCACGTCCGACTTCGAAGACCGATGGTGGTAGTTCAAGCGTTCATAGCCAGCCGTCAAAATCTTCGAAAAAGAAGAAGAAGAAATCTAAGAAGCCCGTGAAGCCTGGCGACAAGCGCACGGACTTACAAAAGCAAATCGACGCGCTGGATGAATTCAACCAAAAGGCACGGACTCCCATTACGCTTCAAGAGTTCCTCAATCACGTCTTTCAAGAAGAAGGTGAGGGAGAAAGTTCATCGGATGAATCCGAGGAATATGTAGCGAGCTGTCATATGATCTCTCATTCGGTTACGAACGATGAAGAGACTTCTGGCACTGAAACGTTGGGGGCAAATGCCGAATCAAGAGCCCCAGGGTTATCAGTTGAAATGATTGGCGCGTTTCTTAATGAAGCTCGATTGAAAAGTAAAGCTGATCGAGAACGCGAGACGGCTATATTCGAAAGGGCCAAGCACCAGCGACTTGAGGAAAGAGCTGAGGTGATCCCGCTAGAGCAAAATGCCTCCACCGCTGACAAAAGCCAATTCAAGATAAAAAAGAGGTTTGCTAAGGCCATATCGATGGGCATGAAGCTACCATCCTCTGAAGAAAAAATTACTGGTGTGGTAGAAATGCACCCCTCTTATTGCTTATATCATCAGAAGGTCTCGCATCTCACCCAAGATTGCAAAGCTTTCAATGGATGGTGGCAAGGATACGTCGCTAATCGACAACGCTTTAAACGGGAAAAACGTAAAATTCGCCGGGAGCAAAGGAATACGACCGAAGAACTTGAAAGAACTGCCGGCAATTGTCACATAGTTAACGCTGCCGGGTCACAAGTGCCTATATTTGGGAGCGACTCTGATGAGGAGCTAGAACTTGCCCCTCTCTTTAAAGAGTCAACTTCGGAAAAAGAAGAAGAACCGAAGGCTTGCGAAAATATACAGCTACGCAATCGAACATTACCCGAAAAGAATCTCGGACCCTTAAACAAGAAAGACAAAGGGAAAGAGAAGGTCTCTGAAGGCATCGCTTTGGATGACCGAGTTGCGGAAGAGTTAACCGCCAAGAACCCGCCAACGAGGAATAAAATGGATTACAATGTCTTGGCACATCTGAGAAAGCTACCCTCACAACTCAGCATTCTCGATGCCCTATTACTATCAAAAGAGGCGAGGGATTCTTTGATTAAGGCCCTACAAGATCCGGACCAATTCCAAGCCTTCCTGGCCGAACAAAAGATGAAGGATGAATTGGAAGAGGTGCACACGGCCGACGTTGCTTTCGGCGATGAAGACCTTCTCCTCGGGACGTGCAAACACAATCGTCCCCTTTATGTCTCAGGATACTGCCATGACATAAAGATAGGTAAAATCTTGGTCGATAACGGATCATCTGTCAATCTACTCAATGTGCGGGTGTTAAAAGAAATTTGCATGAGCGTCCAACACCTCGCCCGGGACAAAATCACCATCTCCGGTTTCGACTCCCAATCCTCAAAGACTCTTGGATCTGTGATATTGACGCTACGCTTCGGGTTGCTCGTCACAGACATCAAATTCCATGTTATAGACGCCAAGACGTGCTACAATGCTCTGCTCGGCCGACCATGGCTACACGAGTACAATATCATCCCTTCTACACAGCATCAGTGCATGAAGTATTCTAGGGATGGCCTCGAGTACACCGTGGCGGGAGAGTTGAATCCGTTTTCCGTGAATGAAGTTCGCAAATATGAAGATACCAAATACTTCTTACCGAGTTTCGAAGACACGGAAAGGTGCCACAAACCGGAGAACAAAACTAACGCAACCATCCCTGTCTTCGGCAGTGACACCGAGGAGGAGGAGGATATAATTTATTCAGGTCCATCCCAATCCACCAGGCCAGGACCATCCGTTCCTTCATTGATCTTCAGCAGTGATTCAGAGGATGAAGTTCATGCTGTATTCCCTGCTCGGCCTTCAATACGGGTTTCCGCCGATGAAGAGCGAAGTCTGCAGATAACCATGGTGCCGCTTGAACATTACAAAGAACTGGATGCACTCGACACCAACAGTATAGAAGTTGCAGACATTCTATATTCCTCCCAGACGAAAAGGCGAGAAGGCAATCCTATTCTACCGTTCTGAAGAAAACAAGGTGGAAAAAGAGATTTGGCATGGCGCAGATCCCACGCTCGACAGGCTTCAGCCTATCCGTCTTCCCAGATATTATACCGAAGGTTTGAAGAAACTGCTGAAACGCCAGGGGATATCCTTCACACAGACCGTTAGAAAGGCCAAATTCTATGACAAGGCCTGGAACGTTCCCGGGACTCAACGCAAACTGCCTAATGGGAAAATGGAAACAAAAGGGCTTGGGTACATCCGATCAAAGAAACGAGAGCTGGTAAACTGCTGTTATGTCATGTATGACTTCGATGAAGAAGCGGACGCTCAATGGGAGGACGCTAATCCTAAGCCGATAAAAGTTCCCGATGAAAAATTGCCTGGTCCATCATTTGAAGAACAAATGGACAGGCTTGTAAGGGAAGCTGGTCAAAAAGCCCGAGATGATCACAACCGCGAGACGGCCATATATGAGAAAGCCAAGACGCAACGCCTTCTCCAACAAGCCGTGAAGGATGAAAATGCCACTCCTTGTCAACCTGCTACAAAAAAGGTTCGATGCGAAAGCAAAAACAAGTCGAAAGGCAGAAAAGGCGCTCAACAACCACAAAGCAGAGCTAAGAAACCACGTATCCGAGAATCGAGCGTTATTGACTTAGCCCTCATGAAGAAAATGGGTCGAGCTTACTCATTTCCTCGGAACAAAACAAGGAAGATATTTGATCTCGCTCTAAAACACCAAATGCTTACGCTGCCAGAGTCCAAGCACCCCGAGCACGCAGGCGAGGTCTTCAACCCAAATTATTGCTTTTACCATCGAGCAATGGGACACCCTCTTGAAGATTGCTTCACCTTCAAGAATTGGGTCGAAGATCAGTATCAGCTTGGCAAATTCGCGTTTTCTGACAACTGGAGGGTAGCGCCACCACAGAAACACGAGCCCGAGGCCACGAAAGAAAAACCAGCTCCACATTGGGATTGGCAGAAAATTCGCACCTGTCGTATGATAACAATATTAAAAGAAGAGTCTGAGAACGTGGACAGCCTTCCCTGGTGCTTCGAAAACAGCAATAATGAGGTGATCTCAGAATTTCCCCCAGCCCCGAAAGAACTGGAGGACGGAATACATACCACTGCAGATAACCTCAAGAAAATTGAGTTGGGGACGGTAAACATTCCGCGATCGACATTTGTCAGCGAGCTGCTGTCTGAGGAGAGGGTGACTGCGTTAAAGGACGTCCTCGTACAGCATAAAGATTGCTTCGCATGGAACTACTCCGAAATTCCGGGACTAGATCCAGAAATTGCTGTGCACAAATTGGCGATATCCCCGGACGTCAAGCCAGTCAAACAGGCGCCGAGAAGAATGCGGCTCGAGCTTGAAATGAGCATCAACGCCGAAGTCAAAAAGCTGATAGACTCCGGCTTTATCCATGAAGTTCAATACCCTGAATGGATCGCTAACATCGTCCCGGTGATGAAGAAAAATGGGACGGTGCGCATATGCGTGGATTTTCGGGATCTTAATAAAGCCTGCCCAAAAGATGATTTCCCAGTGCCAGTCACCGAACTGATGAAAGACAACACATCCACTCATGAAGTTTTCTCCTTCATGGACGGCTCATCGGGGTATAACCAGATAAAAATGCATCCTGAAGATCAGAAGGATACGGCTTTCCGGACTCCTTTAAGGATATTCTGTTACAAGGTGATGCCCTTCGGTTTAAAGAACGCCGGTGCCACCTACCAGAGGGCCATGACGAAGATCTTCGACGACCTTATACACGAAATCGTCGAATGCTATATCGACGATCTCGTGGTTAAAAGAAAATCATACGAGGAACATCTCGAGCATCCGAAGACTGTATTTCAACGCCTTCGATAATACAACTTGAAGATGAACCCTCTTAAGTGTGCATTCGGAGTTTCCTCAGGCAAATTCCTGGGATTCGTTGTTCGACACCGAGGTATTGAAATAGATCCGTCAAAGATTAAAGCGATCATGGAAATGCCTCCGCCGAGGACTCTCAAACAGCTGCGGTCTCTCCAAGGGAAACTCGCATACATACGGCGATTTATAGCCAACCTTTCAGGAAAGTGCCGTCCTTATAGTCACCTGATGAAGAAGGGAACCCCATTCGTTTGGGATCAAAAATGCCAAGGCGCACTGGACGAGATCAAGCAATACCTGCAGAACCCGCCGGTGTTGGCTGCTCCGGTTAAGGGGAAGCCTCTCATTCTTTATACAACCGCCCTCGAAGGTTCCTTAGGCGCATTATGGGCACAAGAGAACGATCAAGGGAAAGAAAGAGCACTCTACTACTTAAGTCGAGTTCTGCTAGGGGCAGAAAGCAACTACTCTCCCATTGAAAAACACTGCCTGGCGTTGATCTTCGCAATAACAATGCTTAGGCACTATGCGTTGGCGCACGAAGTCCGTCTTATTTCAAAAGTGGACCCTCTCAAATATCTAATGTCAAAAGCCATATTGACAGGACGACTCGCTAAATGGGCTCTGCTCTTGATGGAATTTTCGATAACATATCAACCTCTCAGGGCAGTGAAAGGCCAGGCCATCTCCGACTTCCTTGCTGAACATCCCATACCCGCCGATTCTCCTCTAAATTGCGATTTTCCAGACAGACATGCGTTTGACGCAATCGACAGTGGTGATACCCGTTGGGAACTTTATTTCGATGGAGCATCTTCCATGAAAAAGCACAAACAAAGTACGCCAATGATCAAATCGGGGGTAGGACTCATCTTTGTGACCCCACAAGGAGGAATAATGCGCTTCGCCTTCTCCTTAACAGAGCCGAGAACGAATAATGAAGCTGAATATGAGGCTTTGATAGCAGGCCTCGAGATCGCCATTGACATGGGAATTGAAGACCTCCTCATATATGGGGACTCCCAGCTAGTCGTCAGTCAAGTGAACGGCGATTACCAAACATGCAAACCGGAATTGGTAAAATACGGTGAAAAAGTGCAACAACTGCTAACCCAAATTCCCTCCTATACTTTGGAGAGCATACCGCTCGCGGAAAACAGCAAAGCGGACGCACTAGCCAAACTTGCTAAAGAACTGGCTGACGAGAACCTCGATGACGTTAGAATCGTGGTACAAAGCCGTCGAGTGCTTGCCCCAGCAGAAGTATCTCCGGAATCATCTGAAGAAAAAGGAGCGAACGAGGAGACAGCCCTGCAAATAAAAGACTGGGAAAATACCGAGGACTGGAGAGAAGTCTTCATAGATTACTTCAAGTTCCACCGAATGCCTCAAGAAGCGTCCATAAGACATCAGCTCGTGAAACGAGCCCTGTCTTTCGCTTTCGTCAACGATACTCTATACAAGAGGTCATTCGATTCTCTATGGCTGAGATGCTTAGGGCCCGACAAAGCGAGAAGAGTCGTCCGAGAAGTTCACGACGGACTCTGCGGTTCCCACCAAGCAGGCCCTAAGATGAAGTTGAAGATAAAACGGATGGGCTACTACTGGCCCACGATGATACAGGATTGCCTGGAATACGCGAAGCAATGTCACCCGTGTCAGATCCATGGGGATTTCACCCACCAGCACCCAAATCCACTACATCCAACGGTGGCTAGCTGGCCATTTGAAATGTGGGGGACTGATATAGTTGGCCCCATCGAACCAGCATCGTCTAAGGGACATCGTTTCATCCTAGCGACGACTGACTACTTCTCCAAATGGGCAGAGGCAGTACCGTTGAGGGAAGTGAAGATCGAGAACATCCTCCATTTCTTCAAAACGCATGTCATATACCGGTTTGGAACCCCGAGAAGGATTATCTCTGATAATGGACCAGCCTACCGAAGTCATAAAATTAGCCGCTTCGCACAGCAGCACAATATAGACTGGAGATATTCCTCAGTCTATAATCCGCGGGCTAACGGTCTCGCCGAGGCCTTCAACAAGACCTTGACGAAAATTATAAAGAAAACGGTGTCCCGAAACAAGAGGGACTGGCATGAGAGGTTGCAAGAGGCTCTTTGGGCGTATCGAACTACGTTCAAGACGGCCACGAACGCAACGCCATATGCGTTGGTGTTCGGTACAGAAGCAGTACTCCCCCTCGAGATAGAGTTACCCTCTCTACTAGTAGCAATTCACTACGAGCTGACGGATGAAGAAAATGCTCACCTCCGGTTTGAGGAGCTTGACGCCCTTGATGAAACCCGGCTCATAGCACAGCAAAATCTGGAAGCCTATAAAGTAAAGATGACGTGCTCATATGAAAGATTGAGCCGGCCGAGGACATTCCACCAAGGCGAACTTGTGCTAGTGGTCAAAAGGCCCATGATCCCCAATCGTGCCAAGCGGGGAAAGTTTGAGCCAAACTATGAAGGACCGTACATCATTGATAAGGTCTACCAGGGTGGAGCCTATCTACTCGTGGACATGCACGGTGAAAGGCCTTTTAGGCTAATAAACGGTCGTTTCCTAAAGAAATACTACGCTTAATGAGCTACGGCCTAGGTCAATGGTAGATGACGACAACTATGTCCGCTCGCTATCTTCTTAAGCCCAAACTCTATAAGCAGTAAATGGCCTTCCTTAATGACGGACCAAAATGTCCTTAAACTAATAACGGACCGAAAAGTCCTTAAACTACTACCGCAGCATCCTTAGGCTGACGAGATGAATAAAAAAAATAATATATAAAAAAAAAGAAAAAAAATATATATAATAAATAAAAACGGTATATCCATAAGCAAAAAAGGGCACGGATGAAAACCCGAAAGGGCTCCGTGAGTAAAAACAGCAGGGCTACCGGCGAGTGTTCGTGAAAACCCGAAAGGGCGCGACCTCGTAAAAAAAAAAGAGAAGAAGAAAATAAAAAAGAATTAAAAAAAAACGGTATGTCCATAAGCAAAAAAGGGCACGGATGAAAACCCGAAAGGGCTCCGTGAGTAAAAACAGCAGGGCTACCGGCGAGTGTTCATGAAAACCTGGAAGGGCGCGACCTCGTAAAAAAAAAAAAGAAGAAAGATTTCCATGTATTATCAAACATGATACAATCAAGTGCACAAAAGTATGTGGGGTATGGGATTCGAACTCTGGTGGCTTGGTTCAGCAATGCAAGGTATTACCAATGAGTATGCTGCTAACACAATATGATATATGGAGTGGAATTTGGTAAAACCATATATACTTGTTATAAATATCGTAATTATTATTAATATGGGGAGTTGAAAAGTCAGGATCTCAATAACAAAGGGTATAAAAAAAACAAAAAAAAACGGTATGTCCATAAGCAAAAAAGGGCACGGATGAAAACCTGAAAGGGCTCCGTGAGTAAAAACAGCAGGACTACCGTCGAGTGTTTGTGAAAACCCGAAAGGGCGCAACCTCGTTAAAAGACACTTATAGGGTCCTCTCGACCTTATAAGGAGAAACCACTCGCGTGAGATCCTTACGACTCACAAGGGAGCAACACACTTAGGAATCCCCACGATTCCTAAGGAGAAAATACACTTGCGAGATCCTCACGACTCGTAAGAAGAACTCTCTTATGGGACCCTCACGGCTCATAAGATTTGAAAGTCTTAAGTTACAGAGATCTAAACCTGTGCTTAAGCAACCCCCACAACTTTCGACATTGCCCTACAAGTGGTCCAATATTGGCCCTTGTATACAATCCACGGGCGCGAATAAACATTTTCCTAACTTAGTCCCATCCGAGGCTAGGGATATGTTTGTATGGTGAACAACCCTTGTAAATCCTCTCGATTTATGAGGAGGAAACCCTCCTGTAAGATCCTTACGACTTACAGAGGAACAAAACACTTAGGAACCCTCACGATTCCTAAGGAGAAAATACACCTACAAGATCCTCACGACTTGTAGGGAGAAATACCTTTATGAGACCCTTACGGCTCATGAAATCAAAAGCCTTAGTTGACAGGACCCTAACCCTGGTCGCTAAGCCTCCTTTGTTCGACAACGACAGAGGCAAATGATGATCCGCTCCTGGCAATATCCCAGTTGCAGCGGTGCTGATGCCAAAATCGGTGTCCAATTTCAGGTTTACGGCGAAAAGCCAGTAGGCCGCACATGCATGCTAAATAGCCGAAATGATGGGGCAACTTGCAATAAAAAGCAGCAAGTAAAAATGTATGCATGCTAAATAGCCGAAATGATTGGGCAACTCGTAATAAAAAGCAACGAGTAAAAATAAAAAAAAAACAAATAGCCGAAATGATTGGGCACCGCGAAAAATAGCCGAAATGATCGGGCAATCGCGACCTTCGCGATATAAAAGCTGAAATGATAGAGCATCACGGAAATAAAATAAAATAAAAAGAAGAAATGATAAAACTTTGGCCCTACAGTTAAGATCACATCGATCCCTGTGTACAATCCAAGGGCGTAAACAAAGAATGAACCATACTTTCCCAGCGGATTCCGTCAGACGACGAACCCCAAACCTCACCGGTTCATTTCAACCGAAGAAGCCAGTGATTTCAGCAAAATTCCTCGACTCACGGATACAAACACTCCTTGACGAGAGCCTCCTGATCCGCGTCGTCCCGCAGAGCCACCAGAGCCCCCGTGGGAACCCTCGACTCGTTTCAAACCCCAAGGAAACAAATAATCCTTAGCGCTTGGGAAACAAATAATCCCAGCAAACTCCTCGACTCACGGATACAAACACTCCTTGACGAGAGCTTCCTGATCCGCGTCGACCCGCAGAGCTACCAGAGCCCCGTGGGAACCCTCGACTCGTTTCAAACCCCAAGGAAACAAATAATCATTGGCGCTTGGGAAACAAATAATCCCAGCAAACTCCTCGACTCACGGATACAAACACTCCTTGACGAGAGCTTCCTGATCCGCGTCGACCCGCAGAGCTACCAGAGCCCCGTGGGAACCCTCGACTCGTTTCAAACCCCAAGGAAACAAATAATCCTTGGCGCTTGGGAAACAAATAATCCCAGCAAACTCCTCGACTCACGGATACAAACACTCCTTGACGAGAGCTTCCTGATCCGCGTCGACCCGCAGAGCTACCAGAGCCCCGTGGGAACCCTCGACTCGTTTCAAACCCTAAGGAAACAAATAATCCTTGGCGCTTGGGAAACAAATAATCCCAGCAAACTCCTCGACTCACGGATACAAACACTCCTTGACGAGAGCTTCCTGATCCGCGTCGACCCGCGGAGCTACCAGAGCCCCGTGGGAACCCTCGACTCGTTTCAAACCCCAAGGAAACAAATAATCCTTGGTGCTTGGGAAACAAATAATCCCAGCAAACTCCTCGACTCACGGATACAAACACTCCTTGACGAGAGCTTCCTGATCCGCGTCGACCCGCAGAGCCACCAGAGCCCCCGTGGGAACCCTCGACTCGTTTCAAACCCCAAGGAAACAAATAATCCTTGGCGCTTGGGAAACAAATAATCCCAGCAAACTCCTCGACTCACGGATACAAACACTCCGTGACGAAAGTTTCCTAACTTATGTCAACTGTTCCGCTACAACTGCAAACAGATCCCCGATTCGTCTCAATTTGTAAGAAGAAGTCTTAGACAGCAAGGATTGAAAAGCTTGTTTTTTGAGCAATGAGACCCTACAAGTCGATCTAAAATGGTCTCTTGTATACTATACACGGGTCTCACTCTCCAAAGCCGAGTTTCGACGAGGAGAGAAACAACCACTTACGAATCCTCTCGACTCGTAAGAGGGAAAATTCTCTTATAAGATCCTTACGACTTATAAGAGAAAACCACACTTAGGAATCCTCACGATTCCTAAGGAGAAAATCCACCTACGAGATCCTCTCGATCCGTAGGGAGAAAAGTCTCTATGAAACCCTCACGGCTTATAGAGTTGAAAAGTCTTAGGCAGTAGATCTGAACCCGCGGCCTAAGCCATAGCTATTTCTTAAGAAGGTCAGGGATACTCGTCATAATCATCCGTCAATCATGGTTACTAAGGTGGCATACAAATAATAAAAGAAAGCAAAGACGGAGAAATGACACAAGACATTACAAAAATGTGCATCTTTTATTCATAAATATTGATCGAGTACAGGATACATTGTGCTAAAGAATAAAAAATATATACATGTACTTTACAAAGACAAATGATACAAGGAGAATTATTGGGAAGGAAGCGTCTGGCATATATGTAGCAATCGCTCGCATATGTCCTTCTATGCTTTCTCTTGGTCAGCTACCACCGCCAGCTCTGCCTCCACTTGGGCTCGTTGCTGCAGGACCGACGCAAGCTGCTCCCTGATGACCTGATAGGCAGCTTCCCGACTTGGGATATTGCGCTCAGCTACGTCAAGCTTCCGCTTCAAGTTTAGCCCGTGGGAGATGCGCTCCAAGAGACCCTCAAAGATAGTCTTCACTTGGGCAGCATTTGCCTCAACCTCAGCGCGCAGATGGGCCGTTTCGTTCGAGGTCTTTTGGCATTCCCTTAGTCTTAAAGCTGCTTCTTGCTCCAAGTGGCGGGAGTGCGAAGTGCTTTGCTCGAGCCAAGTTGTGCGTTGGGTGCTCAGGGCTAAAACTTCGGGAGAGGGGCGCGTCGACTCCAGCCGGTATAGACAGGCCTCGATCTCCCTGCAGTGATTAACCCAAGATCCGACGACGCCTTCGTTATGAAAATTTACGAGCGCCGCCAACATTGGATTAACCTCCACAGCGAAATCTATGGCAGAAGGGAGGGCGTCCATGTTGAGCTCTTCGATGTACCCGCTCAGCATGCCCAAACTCATCACAGCACCCTTTGAAGATGGGCGTTTCAAGAAAGGGCCTGCCGGTGGAAGGACGCGAGACTCAAAAGGGACCGGAGCCGGAACAATAGCTGCGAAACAAAACATGGTTAAACGATGGTTCAAGAGATGTTTAAGGGTTACCAAAAAAAGGAATTCGCTATACCAGCAGCAACAGACGGCAAAGCCGGAAGAGCCGGTAACGCGGCAGGTCTTGCATCCCCTCCTTCGATTTGTGGCACTGCAATAAAGAAAGGGAAAAGTCAGAAATCATTCAATTGCTTGAAAAAAGGGGATGAACAAAGATATTGTAGTGAACGTACACTCACCAGCGCCACTAGAGGGAGAAGCAAGTTCGAATGGGAAGGAGAAGTGTGGGAGCAACACTTGATATAGATGATCAAAGAGCACTCCTGAAAAGATGCGGTGGTATGGCGTTAGTCCATGAACTACACGTTTAAAAGATTAACTTATGAGTCGCAAATCCATACCTTCCAACATCCGCGATGGCACGAGGGAAGACGGGGAAGTGACCACCGCCAAAGCAGTAGTTGACGGTGCTCCTTCAAGCAATGGAGCGTCAGCACTGGCCGCACCTGCAAAGACAAGCTTGTTAGAAGAGATCGCAAGATATATAAAAAAAGGGGGAAACGATAGTAACCCGAAACTTACCCGACGAACTGCCAGCCGAGACTGAGGCAATTCCTTCCTCCATTGACATCAGGCCACCACCCGTAGCCTCGTCACCCGACTCAATAGGGACCGTTGTTACACTTGCAGGCCCTGGAGAAGGCGGGGGAATATAGGCGGAGAGGGTCATGATTGGAGCGTTGCCAGATTCCTGAGAATGAGCAGCTGGCTCGTCCTCAAGAATCGTGGCGACCTCAGCCGCTACTCCTACGGATCCTGCGGTCACGGTTGCCTCATCCACCGTCACCGCGAGGTCTCCAGCCTCGAGCGCTTCGCCCTCTACCGCCTTCGCCTCGGTTAAGACAATCATCTCATCTACCGCCACGTCAGGAGCGGTATCAATGACCCTCTCGGTGGCGGATTCCTCGACCTCTGTTTCAGGTCCCGTGGCCCTGACGACAGTGCTCATTGTCGGCTCGGGTTCGGCAAGTGTCGTTTCCTCCATTCCCCTGGGTTCGACGGTCTCCGCCTCCCCCTCAGTCGGACTTGGCCCTGAAAGTTGGAATGCGTATAAGCCAATGGCTGGATAATTCTTACAACAAGGTTCTGAAAGAGATGTTACCTGAAGAGGACTTGTCGTTTGCACTCCGAGCCGCGCGCGCCATTTACCTATGAGCAGTAGACAGAGCGGCAGGGGCCTCTTCGGAAGGAGTGTCAGCGTGAGGAATAGTGCTAGGGCCCGCTCCGGTGGCCAAAGCAGCTCTGCTCGTCTCTGCTTCGGAAGGAGTGTCGGCACAAGGAATAGTGCTAGGGCCCGCTCCCGCGGCCAAAGCAGCTCTGCGCGCCCTTGCTTCGCGTCTCAACCGCTTCCGCTCCTCTCGAGCCGTTGAGACGGACGCCACTAGAGCTTCCCTAATTGAGGTGTCCTCGTCCGTGAATAGGGAGGCCTCTAGGTTTTTCAGGGCATCCCTCGTCGTTTTGTCAAGCCGAGGCTCTTGCGGCAACTTCGACGAAGCCGGGACTTCGGTAACAGGCTCAGGAAGGATCCCCGCGTCAACCGACATAACCTCTGTAAAGAAACAAAAGAAGGTTAGGTTGACCATCAGAGAAGATGACAAACTTTCATTATGAAAGGGAAAAGGGTAGGACATACCAACGCCTGCTGGGACACGCTTCTTCTCCTCCTCCTGGAAGGTCTTCAAAGAGGCAGCAATGGCCTCTTCAGTAGAAATACCTGTTGAGAATGAAGCAAATATTAGCTAAAGATAATAATAAAAATGCAGTAAAATGACAAATAAAGCGTCTGATGATTACCGGACTCAGCGAGTTTGCTTAACATCGCTTCAAGCCTCGCCGATCGCTCCGAAGCTGCAATGGCGGCAGCTAAATTGGTGTCCTCAGGGTCCACCACAAAGCCCTCATTGCTGCCATACTCACATATGGCCTCGGCAGGAGAAGCCGCAGGCTTTGAGCTGAGGATCGCATCGAGGGAAAGGGCGGACTTCTTCTTTTTCTGCTGTCCACCAGCTTTAGATCCACCCGGAGCGGATTTGCGCTTGGCAGCCACTTTAGGGCGGCGAGTCCCGATCTGCCCCTCCGCCAGATCCTGGCGATACCACATTAACCGTCTTCGTGGGAGCATGGGGCGCCGGCGGTGCATCCACCGTAGTGGGCAATGGCAATCCACGCGGGGGGCTCAACACGCGCGATCGGTCAACTCTGGCATCTTTTATCGGGGGGATGACCTGGATCCTTGGCTGCAAGGGAGCCTTGCGATCACCGCCAGGAGGCGCAGCCCTACGGTCGACCAGCAGGCGTTTCTCCATTAAGATGATTGGGCCCATAGCATGCGCATACCAGGCTACATATGGATGGATTATTTTAGGGACACAGCTAGGCTCACTGATAAAAAAATAGGAGCCTGTATTGAGCCGGGTGAAATGATGCATCGCATTCCTTACCCCCTCTGGGCCGACTGCGGGTGTTTCCAGAAAGGCTTCCAACGGGATCCCTTGATTGTAGCTCGATTGTCGGGCAAATCGATGCGGGTTATACCTCATAAAGAGAGCCGTCTCATTCTGCCTAAATACTAGGTAACCCGGCCGAATGGAGTAAAGATGGAGGATTTCCCGAGCCTTCAGTACAGAAGCCCCGCCTTTAAAGTCATCACGCAGAGGCACCACTGATTTGGTGGTCTCTGAGCCTATGGTTATGACCTTATCTACAAAGGAAACCTTCGCTCCGACCAGATGTGGGCGAAGGAGCAACCCTCAAGACTCCCACGGGGCTGGAACCACAATTGAAGCCCCAACCAACCGCATGACTCTCGGGAGTCTGTATTTCTCGAAGAGCGGAGGAGTCTTGTGGGCACCAAACACTCCTCGCACGTGCATCTCCATCCAAGAAATAAAATAGTGCATCGGGAAGTTGGCAGGCTGTACCCCAGGCTCACTAGCGTCCGCCGCTACGCTAAGTCCATTGTAAAGGTAAGCCAATCCGGCGATCCCTACCGATAACTGCAAACCGGCCACCATTCGATGCACCGGGTAAAAGACAGAGGACCGCATGAGGCGTGGGTGCATGGGAAGCGCGAAGCTGCATAGCCATAGACCCAAGAACCCTATAAAAAAAGTCTCCTCGTCCATGCCAGGAACGGCGATCTCTGAGAAAGGAACACTGGCAGTGCCGGGGAGATAAAAATCCCGCTGCTCATTTTCCGATGAAGGTCGGCGGTCTATGCCGAAACCAAAGGGGTCAGCAAGCTGAGCAAACTTCTCGCCCTGCTCTGATAGGAACTCTGGGCGGATAAAACGAGCGATGAAATCCGCGAAACTGACGCCCCGGTCGCCCGATTCCAAATGGAGTTCCTCATAAATCTCCAACACCTTCACCAAGCCCGGGTGCTGATGCTGAATGGCATTTTCCGGAGTTAAGTCAAATACAACCTGCTTGGTGGCAAAGACGTACTCATCAGGAGGAAGCGGCTCTTCGTAGTGCTCCCCCCTTACTGGTAGACCTGAAATCTCAACAAATTCTTCCAAAGAGATGGAGACTTCCCTATCCGCTGTCAAGAAGGTGTGGGTGGGGATATTCCATTGTTCAATAAAGGCCTTTATCCACCACGTTGGAGGAGAGGGATACTCGAAAAGCGAAACGTAAACGGCCGAATATAAACCAATCTTCGTTAGATGAGTCCTTTTCGCCGATAAGATGTACCGGGCCCATTGCAGGTATCCGGCAAGCGGTCGCGGGATCAGTCCAATATTATAAGCCTGTCCCCAAGGGCGTGCCTCACCCTGACAGATTCGCCTCCCCAAGATGTCTATGGCCGGCGGCGGCTGCACTGGGATGGCACCAATGGCAGGCTGGAGGAGATCATCAGAATTCCAATTTTTAACCTCCACGGCATACTCCACCGGGGGCTTGTCCGCATAAGGAATCATAACTATGAGCTCAAAGGGCGAAGCGGAGCTGAAGCTGCGGCGGCCTTGGATGATTTGGCTGTACCACCTTCCCCACAGGTGAAGTCTCTTGCACTCAGGATCGTGATCTCTAATCAAGGCGAACACCACCCGGTCCACTGGTGCATGTGGGAACCCTCCTTCTGAGCGAACAAAAGGGAAAGACAAATCTTCAGACATGTTTCCTGTAGACAAAAAAAAAAACATAACCGTTAGTGTTCCAATGCTTCACATTTCAAAGGCCTACATCACACTACAATGCAGTGGGTAGGGGACCAAAAGGGGACCCACAAAATCAAGATGACGGCGCATCATTTGATAAGACAGTCCCATCATTGGATGAGACTGTCATTCAATAAAAAGACCCCCAAGAGAACATCTTCATTGGGGGGAATCCCTAGAGACAAGGAGAAAATCTCCTCTTTTTAGAGCAAAGCTCTGTCACAGAGTGACATTTGTCAAACTCTGGTCTCAAAGGAATAAAACTTCTTAAAAAAGAGCCTAGCTCTGTAGTAGTAATGAAAAATTATAACTCCTAAGAATTAAAATTTTTGGGATCTTAAAGATCCATGAAAACTTTTAGGAGTTCTCTATTTGATCTATGAGCAGGGCTCTGTTCATGGGTTAAAACCCAGGAACATGAGCTCTGTAAATTTTTGAGAGCAAGGCTCTGTGGATGAAACTCCAAAGGGGTCTTCTTTAGATCAAAGATCTATGAGAGCAAGGCTCTGTTAAAGAAACCCCAAAGGGGTTTTTCTTTAGATCAAAGATCTACAAGAGCAAGGCTCTGTTAATTAAAATTAATTTAAATTAATTTAAATTTTTACCTAAGAGTGATTCTAAGTTCTGAACTTCAAAGTTCTTGGGAAGAAGCAAGAGCAAGGCTCTAAAAGTTTTAAGCAAGAGCAAGGCTCTGAATCAAAGTTCTTGAAACGGTAAAAAAATTTTAAGGACCAAGGGTCCCATTTATAGACGCATGCGTCTCTCCACCTGACCTCTATGATCCAATGGTCGGGATCTTGCCACCGCTGCACTCACGTGCGCGCCACGTGAGCGCAACGGTGGGGGGGCATTTGTTCCCCCAATCAGAGCAAGGCTCTGTTTGAATTTTGAAAATTCAAATTTTGAAGCAACGCTTCGGTTTCCGTGCGCTGCGCGCAATGCGCCACGTGTCAGAAGTTGACACTGCAGCACAACGCCCAAGGCGATACGTCCGATCAGAGCAAGGCTCTTTAAAAACATAAGTAACACTTAACTGCGCAAGCGCACGACAGCGCGACACGTGTCTGCGCAGTTGCGCAAGCACAATTGCGCAAGCGCACCGCAGCGCGACACGTGTCTGCGCAGTTGCGCAAGCGCAACTGCGCAAGCGCACGGCTGCGCGACACGTGTCTGTGCAGGTGCGCAAGCGCTTCACTGCGCGACACGTGTCTGCGCAGTTACGCAAGCGCCTTACTGCGCGACACGTGTCACGCGCTGGTGAGTTGCGCAACAACAGAATGAAGATTTAAGGAAATCTTTTCTGTTCTTATTAAAACAAGAAGATTTCTTCTGTAAAACATGGGCCTTTGGATCAAAGATCCAACGGTAGGGAAAAATTCCCCGAATCACTCAGAAAAGATCTTTTTAACAAATTTAACTGATCTTTGAGCACTATAAAAGAACCCCAGGCCCCATTTCAAAGAGATAGACAATTGGATAAAAAAAAGGGGAGAGAACTCTTGAGAATTTCTGGAGAACACAAAAAGGAAGGTAAAAACCTTTGAGATAAGAGAAAATTCTCTTAAAGAATAGATCATTGATCTAGAAAACAAGATCAGTGATCTTCAATAGATAAATAAATAAATAAAAATAATAAAAATAGTGCCTTGCACTTGCTATGAACCTCTGGTTCTCTGAAACAGAAAGAAAGAAAAGATTTCTTTCTTTTCTTTTCTTTGATCTAAATTTAGATCAAGAAATTAAAAAGTGCTCTGCACTTATTTTCCTGAATCTAAAAGATTCTTGGTGCTTTGCACAAGTGCAATACATTATTTGAAGGGCTAGGCCCAAATCAAAAAGACCTAGCAGGTCAAAATAAATTGCAAAGCAATAAAAGGGCTGGGCCCAGATAAAATTGATGCTCTGCATCCTTTTTAGGCAAAGCCCGAATAAAAGCAAAAGAAATGCAAAAGCAATGGACTTAGCCCAATCGTGGCCGTAAGTCCTTAAATTAAATTGACTGAGCAAAATGGCTCTCCTAAATCAATCTACATCCGGTTCGAGGGTACATCTCCGAATTCCTTTGACATCCATCGCTGTAATTCCTCAACGACGTCAAAGATGTGACGAGTCCCAACGACCACACACCCATACGGACTGCGGGGTCCTTAAACTCGTGGACCGAAACGTCCTTAAACTAATATCGGACCGAAACGTCCCTAAACTAATATCGGACCGAAACGTCCCTAAACTAATAATGGACCACCACGTCCCTAAACTGGTGATGGACCACCACGTCCTTAAACTGGCGCAATAGAGCCCGAATGCTCTTTTGCCGGATCTAAACGGTCCCGTTTAAGTCGATCTTAGCCCCAAACACGGCTAACGTATCCTTAAACATTCACATGGATTATAAAACTCCCAATCAACTCTGGTTCGAGGGTACATCTCCGAGCCCCTCTGATACATGTCGTTGTAATCCTTCAACGACGTCAGAGAGGTGACGAGTCCCGATGGCCATACATTAAATTAATCACTACGTTATGTGGATTTTAGTCTAAAACAGGACTAACGTATCCTTAACGAACGTTTAAGTTGATCTTAGCCGCAACGCGACTAATGCATCCTTAAACTAAAAACACCAAACCCAAATCTAAGTAAATACGGATTTGGACTAATCCACGTCCTACGGGCGACGGCATTACTCAGTCTCCGTATACAATCCACGGGCAACCACAAACAAAACAAACACACACGACACGAAGTGAAATTCTGGAGAAGGAGAAAGTTGTTACCGCGATGCGGTAGCGTAATTAACTGCAGGGGCTTGCGCCTGCAGGGAAGAGCATCCCCACAATCAAAAACCCCTCACCCTGAGGAGGAATCTGACGAAGTCTGCTACATCGGCCGCATCCGTTTAAACCTCCGATCCACGGTGCCATAAATCAACTTGGCATCTTCGGAGAGGTAGACGGATAAAACCACATAGCATCTGCCCCGAATCTCGGGCACGGACGCGAAGTCCGGGCCGCCGTTCGGAGGGGAACACCTACCAGTAAATCTCGATTACCCTGGTCAGGGATTTCGTGTTATGGCTCTCCTAAACACAGCGCGATCTCACCCCCAATACCGGGAGAGACGAATCCCCGACGATCTGCTCACTGCCTCCATGTGGCTCGGGACTGTACCTAAAAAATACGTATTTGCACTACTCCTTTGAGCCATGGTAGGGTAGAAATCAACGCACAGTGGGAACTCACACGAGACAAATGACGACCTCAGGTCGATGAACTAACCTGTACACATGTCACCTGGGAACTGCTATCTGACGATATGTATAATACCAACTTAGTATGTTCCCGGCGAGTCCAGTCCGGTGTACTCATAACTAAATAAGCATCTGTATACATCTTAGGTGAACTAACTGACACCAATGGCTTGTGAGACCGGCCACCGCCCCTCGTCGGGGTCTCGACTGTATACACTAGTCTACACTGGAGTATCGATGCCCTGTCTCGAAACTTCCACGACTAGGGACACTTTAAGGATGTGCTTATAGACCCCAGATCCCACGTATATGATTGCCATCATACTGCTGGCAGTCAAGCAAGAATCCTATGGGCTTTATTAACATGCAATAGTGAACTAAAACATGTATACGAGGATAAAGAAAAACCAGATAGATACTATCATCTCGAGTAAGACAGTCATGTCGGTATAGGTCCTCCCTCAATCATTGCAATTATGTGCTTGAGATCCAATAATTGACTTTGAGGGCACTATACCTAACAATCTCCCACTTGCACTTAAGGCTAATTATTGCGATGTCTATTGTGTTCGAGAAATAGCCTCAGTGAGTGGATCCGCCCTGATGTTTCTTTCTATGTCTCTCTTTGTCTCAAGTTCGCTGAGAAAACCATCTCCTGAAATGAGCAGCACCCGTCTTAGAATATGTCTGGATATCTGATGGGACCCAGTTCATAAATGAACTCCAAATCCAGCAAACTTCTTAGACCGTATCGTCAACTGAACCTAATCAGTATTCAGCACCATGCCTCCCACAGTATCCTCTTGGACTACCTGTCCATAATACCGTCCCTTATCAGAGGGAAAACTATAATTTTGACAATCACTCTGTCATCCATGTCACCTTTGAAGCATGGAATGATAACCGTCCCTCGAAGGAGGCTGCCGTCATCAAATCCGTAGAACATGCACTTATGTTCTAAAACTGCTTCCTTATGTTTCTTCAGGATTGGATTAATACAAACTTATTATATCTTGTGCAAAAAACAACATCTGGTGTGGTACTTGACATCTCACGATTAACTTAATTACCTAAGCAAGTGATATGCCAATCATGCACATCTCTCTCCACTTTAGTCTGTAAGACAACTTTAGAGAGGGTGATTCCATCATCTGCAGGTACACCACCATACCAGGAGTCATTTATTCTAAAATACCATTAGAATACTGTCAAAGTACCCAAATTGGGAAACTACCCAATTCTAGATCTAAAACCATAGATCTAGTAACCAGAATGTCTGATATTATATCCATATTCTTTGTGGAGAAATAACTGTGTGACGACCAAAGTACAACCGATTGTAGTATAGGAATTTCACTTCCTACTCTGTGTATGTCATCCAAATATCAGGACATGACACCCTACTACCTTCTTAATAGATCCATTCCTTATACTGTTGAAGTCAAAGCCCATGACTATCACATCAAAAATTAGATGATCTTATCTCCGCTATATCAGCTTAAGTCTATAAATAGACATAAGCTACTTGCCCACTATACTTCCGCTACTCCCACTGACTACGACAACCCTCTGGCAGAATAATATATACGTACACTTCTAAAGCTAGTTTAGAATGACGCTATACTTAACTTCCTGCCGGGTCTCATAGCCTGGAACAACAGTAGTGTCAAGTCCAGGTAAACAAGAACCTCCCTGTCACCATCCTTGAGGCTACCGGAGTACCTCTCGGGTGTCTGAGGTTACCCACCATATCTGCGGAGTGGCTATTGGAATGTCAAATCTGATTGAATATATAGGTCCTATTAAATTTTCCGTAATCGTTTGCGGTTCTAGAATCACTTCCAGTTCTACCATACTCCCACTACTGTTTTTCTGAAAAAATCTATTTTACTAAAACTGTGGCGAGTCAAGAACAATATCACTATTGATCTTCCAGATGGTAGAAAATCAACCCTTGCCATAGTCCGGGTCAACCCACAAACTGCCATTACAGAATCGTGCCTTGAGTTATCCAAAGTCTTGTTTTAAGCATAAGCCGGACAACTCCCCGTAGCTTAATATCGTTAAGATATGAACCATTCTATATCCAATATAGAAACTTTGGCACTTATTTAATTGGAACCAGATTCTAATCATGCAGCTGTCTCCAGTGCATATCAACTTAATGGAGAGAGGCTAATCAGCATTACTCAACTTAGGAATACATCCAATTATGAGTAACCCGAAAGAGAAACTAGTTTCTCAAAACCGATACTATCAACTGAATACCAATCACAAGAATCTACATCTTCGAAATCTTTGAAGAATCCCGATACTTGCAACAGCTGGTCCTCTACTTTATTCCTATACCCACAACTTCTCGAAACTTAGACATTGTATTTCTACGAAACACTTCTCTAAAAGCTATAGAAATCACAAGTAAATAGAATATAATACGAGGACCAACCCCTTTGTCCTGATGGACATTGGACAGCACACATTACTCTGTATAAGTCCCTGAGTTGAATAACTCAAACTCTGTGCGTCGTAGGTTGAAAATTGTACCCAGGCGATTTCCTCAAATATCACCAATTACAGCGAATTCCGATATAATGAGGATGATCACCTAATTCCCAATAACTTACTCCCACTCATCATCTGTAAAACCATACATATGTGAGAATTATACCTGGTAAATACATACCCTGGAGTAAGGGTCTAATTGGGAAATCAGTTTTCTATTAACAATACAGTGAAAATGAAACATGAATATGTTTCGAAAGGGTATCCGGGTATTCATAGTAATACCTTTTCCATTATTCTGATTCATGACTGTAACCGTATATTTCTTTGCCATTTTTCTAATTCCCTTTATTTGTCTTTAGTCGTTACCTTCTGTACACCATCGTTAGGCTAAATGGTTTTCTTCCTTCTCTACCGTTCGGCGCCAGCCTATGGTTTGGAAGAAGACTATCCAGTAAGCATAATAGGTGTACCCTCCTAAATCAAGGAGTATTCGCAACTTGAGAGAAGGTGATGATAAAAGACAATTAAATAATATCTTATTCTATTTCTCCCGAAATGGGGAAAAAAGTAAAGGTGAAATAGGAGTGGCGATGAAGTACGTGGTTTGGTCATGAATGATAGCAGTCACAATTTATTTTGTCCTCTTTCTAATCCCTTTATTTTTTCTTTAGTTATTACCTTCTGTACACCCTACTTAGGCTAATTGGTTTTCTTCATTCCCTACCTTTCGGCACCTGCCTATAGTTTGGAATAAGACTATCCAATAAGCGTAATAGGTGTACTCTCCTAAACCAAGGAGCCCTCGCAACCCGAGAGAAGATGATAATAAAAGACAACTGAATAAACCAATTCTATTTCTCCTGAACCTGGATCCATCCTCGAAGAAGTCACTTCGAGTTCGTATATTACCATACGATGGATTTATCCAACGGAAGTGGATGTCCATAATAATACGGGGTGTTCTGAGAAATACAAAGGGTAAAAGAAGGAGCGACAATGACTTATGCAACTTTAGACAATCCAAAAGTCGGTATATTAAGAAGGTTCGGTCAACTTGGTCACTTGGTCATAGTCTAGGGTCGGTCAAAGGTCGCCGCCAAAGAGAGAGAGAGAGAGAAAAGAAACACTCTGCGTGCACTCTAACCTAAATCAGAATGGTTATCACTTTATCTAATCAGGAAACCTCCCACTATTTTCTCAAATTCTCCTCCAAACCTGAAAAAAGAATTAGTCGGAATCACCCGAGGAGTAAACTAACTCATCAGTGGGAATCAGGATCCAACTCTCATCGCATGCTAATGTGATGGTATCCACTCACGTTATCACACTCCAGAAGGTATGCTCAACTCTGGCAAGTTTCCTGTATGTTTGAAACTCCCGATGTAATTTTTTATCCCATGCTCTTATGACCTTGACGTAGGCCAACAAATCATAAGCCACATGTCAAGTTCTATCCGTCATTATCCAGGTTAATTTGAATCCATCCGTACAAGCCCTTGACGTAGGCCAACAAGGCTATACGTCTGTCCCAAACCAACGCATCTATCTATGCAACAAATGAATACCCCAGCAGCTACCAAACACTATGCCTTGACGTAGGCCAACAAACATAGCTTGAATACTACTGACCATCCATAAGAAATGACGGAGTGCTACGGCTGGTTTTTGGCGAAAAACCTTTAACGTAATGAACTTAATCTCGTTGAAGGAACCTGATAGCTTTTTATAAAAAAAATATAGTGGCGAAAACCTTTTGCTAAAGAGGTCACTCCCGGTGAAGGGATCTCGGCTCTTTCCTCGTGGAATGAGGTGCAGGATATTTCAACTGAATACCGCGATGCAAAGCAACTTGTAATCGACTATAGTGAATTTATTACCCTGACGCAAACTTCTGCCCAAGGGGTCATTCCCGGTGAAGGGATATCGGCCCTTGCCTCGTCGAATGAGGTGCTGGATATTTATAACCGAATACCACTGTGCATAACAATAGGAAACGTTTTTGTAATAACACTTTTAAAATTGGTTCCAACAACATCAAATATAGGTTTGTTTTATCCTTGCATTGATAAGAATCAATGCAGTCCCATCAATTAAACACACCAGAAAAAAACGAAAATATAATGTACGTATATGCCATCCGCATTCTCCACTGGGTCCCGTCATCACCCATTAGGTTACTTAACTAACGACAGAGCGGGGACTGGACTAGCGCGGGTGTAAAACATATACAACATCTAATAGTATATATATTAATATACAGTAATCGCTCCAGGCATGATAATATGCAACATTACAGAAAAGTAATAAGCATCACAGAACAGATAATCTGGGATCCCCGGGTTTCACAGAGCCGCTACTGAAACCCGACGTTCCCCTGGTCGTGTGGATAGCCTGTGCAATGAAACCTAGACCCCTACGGGTGCGACAAGTTACCCGCCAAAACCTGAAGCGAGGCAGCCCCCTACAGCAAAGTGAATGGACCACCCAGCACTTCACGAAATCCGGTAACTTGAGCACCCCTCCTTGGGTCAACTTGTACCCCTTACGAGTGCGGCGAATAGCCCGCCAATTCTAGAGTGGAGCCCCCTCCGTCTCAACGCCATGAGATGCGGACCCGTTACCCTCTAGAACCCGGCTAATCGTGCACCCCACCGCGGGGTAATCCTAGTACAGAAAAGAAAAATATATACAACTGGTACATCGACCTCAGCCCGGTCGTGCCGCAAAAGAATATTATACAAACAGGCAATGACGGCAGTCCACATGTTGGACGCTCGCCCCGCAATATCAAATGTACAAATAAATCCAAACAGCACTACCATTGCACACTGCTATCCACCACGACATATCCGCAACATCACAGCACAACATAGAACATCAACGCGAATATCATCTTCGCAAATCCATCTAAAAAGACTATAGCAATTAGACGCAATTTACCGCTCGAATGACATTCACGGTCGGAAATATAATATAAGTACTGTAAGCTAATAAGTTTAAAATTTCAATCGACAAAACTTCCCGAAGTGGGCCCCACGTACATCTGGTGTACAGTAATAAAATCTGCGCCCAAAAGAAATATACCAAAAACCACAATTTCCTGTGAAGAAGCCACTGTACAAATTTGGACCACTGGTCCCACAAACTGGCCGCGGATGCGCGGTCAAACCCTAGGTTTGACTGCGGATCCGCGGTGGTACTGTAGGATCACGTGCCCAAATTTTTACAGTTTGCTTAAAAAACCCTGCTCAATTTTCTAGGATGACCAAAATAATTTTAAGGCCTAATTTAAAATCGACAGAAACTTTGAACAGAAAATTGTACTTTTGCGAAAATCCGTTCGATCGATATTTTAAACGCGTTAGCACAAGTTAGTAAAGCTTAATGGCGAGGCTCTGATACCATTGTAAGTCTACGGTAGCACCCCGGCCATCATTCAGACGCCAAATGCGGAACAAAAACTTTTTACAACTGGCGCTATCGTATACTATTTTTTTGGATCTGCCATTATTGCTAAACTAACATACTGTAAAGAGGGTAGGAATGTTATACCGAACGATCCGATTCCTTCGGTCTTTAACCATCATCCCACGCTTTGTTGCGGCTGCTCCAATCTTCTCGATCTCCAGTCTTCTCGTCCAGGTGGCACCACGTCAAGGGATCGTTAAACGGGCTCCCGCCTATGAACCGAGGCACCTCGATCATCAAGTTTGCCAAAAGAGATGACCAAGATTGATGTAGAGAATGAGTAAAACATTTTGTCTCGTTACATCCAAAGCTATGGATGAATGGTAAATGAAGTTGCCATTTTGGATCGGGTGAAATGAGATATCAACTTATGAAATTTCCATGAAGCAAATTTCATATACTTTTTCCAAATGAATCAATTTCCTTTCCTCACAAGAGAGGGGCCGGCCACTTTTAAGAGGGGGGAGGTGAGTGTAGGAGCTAGGGAGAGTGACCATAACATTAATGAAGAAATGAGTCATAATCCACGCCTTGAAAAACATTAATGTAAATGATGAATCATTTTAACCTAGTCATCATCTAATTAATGCAACTAATGAAACAAGAACACCTCACTAACCTAATAACCTCTTCTAGAATCTTCTAGAACCATGACACACCCCATGATGAAAAGATAAATCTGTATTAAACCGAATATTTAATATGGGTGATAGAAAACTGAAAACTGGTAACTTCCAAAAGCGATCCCGAAACTAATTTCAGGATAACCCCGTAACAGTATAAACACACCCGCATTTGTATTACGACCGAGTACAAATGCAACTGAGACAAAGATATTATATCTACACAGTATAATACTCGGATCTGGCTTAAACCAAAGCACACCAGTATTATCTGCCCGAAATATGACACGTGCGAAAACGCACGTGTATTTTCCGAACCCTGCCATAAAACCATACGGCCTCTACAACATTTCGCCCGAACTTGGGAAACTATCTGTGGGGGACTCTAATGACTCATCAATACACTGGCACTGGGTATAACCACTAGCACGTCAGAGGTACAAGCTGTATGTAACGGTTGCCTATGTATCGATTGGAAGGGAAGCTGACGAGCGAACTCATCTAGAAACCCTACTGAGCCTGACAGTGACAATATCCATACAGTCCGGTCCGTTCATCTATGAGTATCGCATATAGGGCCTAGGGGGCTGGTAAATGTCAGACCCCCAATAGCTGTATAAGTCATGTCAAAGAGAGAAGCCCAGAACACCCTGAGATACTACTGGAATACCTACCAGTAAATCTCGATTACCCTGGCCAGAGATTTCGTGTAATGGCTCTCGTAAACATAGCGCGATCTCACCCCCAATACTTGGAGAGACGAATCCCCGACGATCTACTCACTGCCTCCATGTGGTTTGGGACTGTACCCAAAAAATACATGTATGCACGACTCCTTTGAGCCGTGGTAGGGTAGAAATCAAAGCACAGTGGGAACTCAAACGAGACAAATGACGACCTCAGGTCGATGAACTAACCTGTACACATGTTACCTGGGAACTGCTATCTGACGATATGTATAATACCAACTTAGTATGTTCCCGGCAAGTCCAGTCCGGTGTACTCATAATTAAATGAGCACCTGTATACATCTTAGGTGAACTAACTAACACCAATGGCTTGTGAGACCGGCCGCCGCCCCTCGTCGGGGTCTCGAATGTATACACTAGTCTACACTGGAGTAACGATGCCCTGTCTCGAAACTTCTACGACTAGGGACACTTTAAGGATGTGCTTATAGACCCCAGCTCCCACGTATATGATCGCCATCATACTGTTGGCAGTCAAGCAAGAATGCTATGGGCTTTATCAACATGTAATAGTGAACTAAAGCATGTATACGAAAATAAAGACAAACCAGATAGCATACTATCATCTCGAGTAAGACAGTCATGTCGGTATAGGTCCTTCCTCAATCATTGCAATCATGTGCCTGCAATCCTATAATTGACTTTGAGGGCACTATATCCAACAATTGGGACCCTTCATCTCTCTGAAGACGTTGAAGAATTACAACGACATGTAACAGACGTATGGAGAGATGTACCCTTGAACCAAAGAATGTTCATCAGGGACTTGGTAGTCCTGTTTGGAACTAAGGCCAATTTAGAAGAAGACCTATGGGCTCGATCGATTTTGGGGTTTGGCCAACCTTGGGCTAAGCCCGCTTGTTTACTTTCCTTTTTTGTTCAACAATGTTGAGCATTGATATGAGCTCTGACACCCCTCTTTCTTTTTGTTTTATTCATATTATTTTATATAGAGTGTTAAACAATTTATGGCGCCCATGTACAGAGCACATGAGGCGCTCAGCGCTGAGCGCCAAACACTGAGTGCTAAGCACTTCTTATAAAATAGCGTCCATGTGAGGAGCACGTGGAGCGCTCGGCGCTGAGCGCCAGACTTAGAGTGCTAAACGCTTCTTCTAAGATAGCGCCCATGTGAGGAGCGCTCGACACTGAGCGCCAGACTTGGAGTGCTAAGCGCTTCTTATACAATAGCGCCCACGTGAGGGGTACGTGGAGCGCTCGGCGCAGAGCGCTAGACTTTGACTGCTAAGCACTGAATTTTCTGTTCTGCTCAATTAAATTATCTGAGAATTAGATTCTCACTTATGAAAGACTTTGTCTTATAGATCTGAGATTTGGAAAAAGAACTAAGTTCTTCTAATGTGAGAGTTTAAACTCTTAAATATGGAGGAGATGCTGTGATCTCTCTTATTGTTATTTACCTTGAGAAGAAATTGCTCTCGTCTTTGAAGTTTGAAGTTTATGGGGGGGTCCTCTTTATATGCCTTGAAGTCTTGGGTCTTTTATATAGGGAAGGCAGATTTGTTGATCAGTTAAGGAAATCTCTCATTGAGAGATTTCTTAATTGATTTGGGGAATTTATCCACCGTTGGATTTTTGATCCAAGGACTTCTGTTTTACAGAAGACATTTCTCTTGTTTTTAACAAGATTGGGAAAATATTTTCACCACTGGATTTTTGATCCAACGGTGCTCTGATTTACAGAGCACAATCTTTTTTGTTTAGAAAGATTTGAGGAGTATTTCCTCAATCAGAATTTAATTCTGTGTCTTGGTGATTTTTGTTGGGGTCAAAAATTGCACCCCAATTGACCGGGTCAAAGTCAAGGTCAATCCCAAGCCAGATGGGCCCAAGCTCAGGTCAAGTGGGCCCATGCCCAAGTTAAGTCCCGCGGCCAGCCTCCATACCAACATAAAAATCATGTAATAAATAATTTTAATGTAATTTTTTATGCATGAATGTAAGCGAAATGGGCATAAAGCCAAATTTTTGTAAAGCCCATGGCTTATGTGCAAAAGAAATGAGCACATGAGGTATGGGATGGGCAAAATGCCATTTTGTAAAGCCCAAGGGGCTATATGTAAATATGTAATCCTATATAAGACAACATGATGATGAATGCAGCATACACTTTTCATTCTCTCAAACTCTAGAATTTTTGTGCCTCCTTCTCCTTCCTCAAGGTTCTAAAACCTTCTTCCCCTTTTGAATTAAATTAAGAGTTTTACTCTTCTTCTTCCAAAAATAAATAGTTTTCCACCACAAAACCTACCAAAGGGAGCTCGGATCTTCCATTAAATCTCAAAAGGGGGAGATTTTTAAATCTCACCCCCTCTTGTTCTCCAAGATCCGACCGACAGAAGAGGAGGAAGGAGACCCACTTCTAAGAATCCCATTTTGGGAAAGATCCAAGGCTCAGGGGAGAAGAAAGGGGTCCCCTTGAGCATTTACAAGGAGTTCTTGAAGTTTGACTCCACAAATTAAAGTTTCTGGGAGTTTAACTCCATAAAAAAAAATAGAGAGAGTCTTTCTTTCTAGGAGTTCAACTCCATAAGTCAAATCAGGAGCACAGCTCGCAGTGCAGGGACCAAGTCCCTTTTCCTTCTGGCGCCCAGCGCACGCGTGCCAAGCACGTAGGGTGCCAGCATCCAAGTGCCCACGTGTAGGGCACGTGAGGTGCTAGCGCCCAAAGCGCTAGCGTCCGCGCCCGAGCGCCCACGTGCCGCGCACGTAAGGCGCTCGCGCTAAAGCTTTAGCGCCAGCGCCCGAGAACCCAAAGCGCTAGTGCCAGCGCCCAAGCGCTCGCATGCCGCGCACGTGAGGCGCTGGCGCCTTCTCCCATGCATCCTTTGGATACCCTTTCCCTTTATATATATATGTATATGTATATGTATATGTGTGTGTGTGTGTATACACACACACATACGCCACAACACTGTCCCCGTTAGAAAACTCTGCGGGGCCCCCGATATATCCAAAACCCCTTCAAAACATAATACTACACATTGAGTTCGCATAACCTGTTTGACCCGTCAATCGGAGGTTCTCTCACTCCAAAGGCGAGGGTTAATTAACGGCAGCTTAGTCCGCGGCTGTCGGAGATTCGAATCCCCACAATCAATAAACCCCAGCCTACCCTAAGCAGGAAGAATCTGTAATACGCCTGACAAGCGCGCGCGTATTCCCATCTTAATGGGGTGACGAAAAACACCCTACAATTTTTAATCACCATTGGATTTTTGATCCAACGGTGCTCTGATTTACAGAGCACAATCTTCCTTGTTTAGAAAGATTTGAGGAGTATTTACTCAATCAGAATTTAATTTTGTATCTTGGTGATTTTTAATCATCTCCGTTGGATCTTTGATCTAAGGGTAGGGAACTTTTAGTTTTGGCGCTGGCACTCTCGTGCTTTGCACGTGAGGCGTTGCCTCAGAGTTTTTAACTCTTGGCCTGACGCTCTTTTGCAAGACACGTGAGGCGCTACTTCCTAAGAGTTTAACTCTTATTTAATAGATTTCTTTTTATGCTTTGCACATTGGTGCCCGCGTGAGGAGCATGTGAGGCGCTATCATAGGATTTAATTCTATCCGAGGCAGTACCTACATGCTTTGCATATGGAGCTTTCCTTTTATTTTTATTTTTATTTTTATTTTATTATTATTATTTTATAAGGGAGAAAGTTTTGAGCCAAAATTTTGGTTGGAACAGGGATGATGTAGGTGAGCGAAGGTTGCTGGGCCCTGAGATTATAGTTCAAATAGTGAGTAAGGTTTAGATGATCAAGCAGCGTATCAAGATTGCTTAGGACTGACAGAAGAGTTGGGCAGATACCGGTAGAAGTTCGTTGGAGTTTGGTGTTGGTGATCACGTATTTCTGAGGATATCGCCTACTCAGGGAGTGATCAGGTTTGGTAGTCATGGGAAGCTCAGTTCTCGATTCATCGGACCTTTTAAGGTGCTAGAGCGAGTAGGAAAGATGGCTTATCGACTTGCCTTGCCTCCATCGATAGCTGGTGTGCACAATACTTTCCATGTATCTCAGCTGAGGCGATATGTTCGGGATGATAGCCATATCTTGGACCATTCAGAGTTTATGTTGGGCATTGATCTGTCTACGAGGAGCAGCTTACCACTATTCTAGATTGTAGGGAGAAAGTGTAGAAGAATAAAGTCATTCCCTTGGTTCGAGTTTCTTGGGGTGGTCGTTCTATAGGGGAGTCTACCTGGGAACGTGAGGAGGATATCCGTTCACGATTTCCGCACCTGTTTGATTAGTTGTTTATTTGTTTGTTCCGTTGTTTTCGTTCTTTAATTTCGAACGGAATTTTTGTGGGGGAGGGGGTATTTTGTAAATCTCCAGTTTCATTGTACTCCCTGTATTTAAAATTTTAATCCTAATAAATTTCCATCTAAATCCAAATTAGCTCCCTAAATTTTTCCTCAATTATATTTCCTACTTTTCCTAACTAAATCCTTCTTTTATATATTTTTTCTAAACCTAAATCCTAATTAAACCAAAACCCATCCCTATCCCCAGCCAAGCCCATAAAACAATTTCTATACCCAAACTCAAACCCAAACACTCACCCGACCTGACCCGGTTCCTTTCCCCTCTCTTTCCCCCTTGTTCTCTCATCTTTCTTCTCCCTCTCTCTCTCTCTTTCTCGTCCACTCATGACTCGCTTCACCGCAACGCACATCCCTCACCAACGTTCCCCGAGATCGTAGGCCCTCCTCCCTCGAGATCCTCAACCGCATCACCCTCACCGCTCCCCTTTCTTTCTTTTTCCTTTGAACGAGCCTCTCCTCCTTCGTTCCACCTTCCTTGCAACCACCGCCTCATCATCCGCGCTCACCCACGTCCTCATCTCATCGCCAACAAACTCCGAGATCACCTCCTTCGAATCCTCTCTCTCAACCTCTCGCTCCCACTCTCTCTCTCCCCCTCTTCATAACTATCTCTCTCTCTCCCGTTCTCTCTCTCTCAACCCACATCACCTCCACCGACTTCCTCATTCGTCACCGACCTCCTCCTTCATCCCTTTCTCAAAACACAGCCCCTTACCACCATCACCCCTAACACCCCCCACAACCGCTGCATCTTCCCGCCTTCACCCACTACCGGAGTACATAATTAATAATTCTAAATTTTACCTAACTGTAGCGTTGCCTAATTATGATCCCAACAAAGCATAAAATGTGTTACGAAATGGATTTTTAGTTCAAGAACCGGATTTCCTGCAATGAACACTTAAAATGAAATGACCGTAATTTGTAAACCTGAAACCCGATTGACCTAGAACTAATTTTGTTGGATTTTTGATTAAGTTTACTTACTGCCTCTTTTGTATCATTTTGCTTAATTACGATCGTATGATTTAATATGTTTTGCTGAACTCGTAATGCACATTATGATTCATATTGTACATGACTTGTTATGTGGCATCATTCTCGTATTTAGCCGACTGTGATACCTTTAGTGATGGCGAACGTTCATAGTGATTCGTAGCAAACTTTGCATTGTCGAACGTGAATGGTATTGGATTAGTTGTGTCAAATACGCCAGTGATAAATGATTGATTTTTGAAAGTGAATAGTGCGGTGAAAAGTGAATAAAACCATGATTTTGGCGCGTGCCTATATACAATTAGTCCTATACATATAGTTATTGTAATATGGGGAAATAGGAAAATCATGGTGCAATCGAACATGTATTTAGCGAGATACAGTGACTTAGAGGATGATCATTTGATACTAGCAATATTTATATATGCATTAGGTCGTGGGTCTAGCGGCACGGCTGCAGGGTTATATCCTGGGCAACAGTAGACCGTAATCTCGGGTATGCACGAGATCTTTGTTAAACATGAGTATCCTTTTCCACTGATTGATTTCAATTGACTTAGTGACTGATAGGTACTGACATACACATTGCATGGATTGCTGACATGATACATATACCATATTGCTCATATTCACTTGATATTCCATATTCTCATATTACTGTATTCTGCCGTTCATTTTATGCTTAATATCATAGTACACACACTATATATATTTCTATATGTGTCGTCCTGACGACCTGAGTGTGCATGCTCAAAGGACGAAGTGGACTCAGCTCTGTAAGTCTACGGTAGCGTTCCGGCCGCCTTTCAGACGCCAATATGCGGAACAAAAACTTTTACAACTGATGCTATCGCATACTATTTCCAGGATCTGCCATTAACGCTAAACTAACAAACTACAAAGTGGGTAGAAATGTTATACCGAACGATTCGGATCCTTCGGTCTTCAACCATCATCCCACGCTTTGTTGCAGCTGATCTGAACTCGCTCGATCTCCGGTCTCGTCGTCCAGGTGGCATCACGTCGACGGATCTTTAAACAGGCTCCCGCCTCTGAACCGAGGCAACTCGATCATCAAGTTTGCCAAAAGAGATGACCAAGAATGATGTAGAGAATGAGTAGAACGCTTTGTCTTGTTACGTCCAAAGCTATGGACGAACGGTTAAAAAAAGTTGCCATTTTAGATCGGGTAAATGGAAATTGAACTATATGAAATTTCCATGAACTGAACTTATCATAATCTTTTCTCAAAAATCAATTCCACACCTCATAATGAGGGGGACGGCCACTATTAGATGAGGAAGGAAGTGAGTGTAGGAGTTCCAAGTGGTGACCATAACAATATGATACTTATCATAACAATTAAAGAAAGAATGACTCACTTTAAAGCATTAAATGCAAATAGAGACTCAAATTAAACACCTCACCAAAGTAATTAATGCAAGAATGAGTCACTAACCTAGTCACAAATTTTGAAGCTTCCACACACAATGACTCACCCAATGAAGGAAAGATAAATCCGTCTTTAACCGAAAGTTAAAAACGGGTGATAGAAAACTGGAAACTGGCAACTTCCAAAAGCGATCCCGAAACTAATTTCAGGACAACCCCGTAACAGTATAAATATACCCGCATTTGTATTATGACCGAATACAAATGCCACTGAAACGAAAATATTTTATCTACACAGTATAATACTCGGATCTGGCTTAAACCAAAGCCCATCAGTATTATCTGCTCGAAAAATGACACGTGCGAAAACGCACGTGCATTTTTCGAACCCTGCCATAATACCATACGGCATCTACAACGTTTCGCCCGAACTTGGGAAAGTGTCTGTGGGGGACTCTAATGACTCATCAGTACACCGGCACTGCGTATAACCACTAGCACGTCAGAGGTACAAGCTGTACGTAACGGTTGCCTATGTAATGATTGGAAAGGAAGCTGACGAGCGAACTCATCCTGAAAACCCTACTGAGACTGACAGCGACAATATCCATACAGTCCGGTCCTTTCATCCATGAGTATCGCATATAGGGCCTAGGGGCCGGTAAACGTCAGACCCCCAATAGCTGTATAAGTCGTATCAGAGAGCAGCCCAGAACACACTGAGATACTACTGGAATACCTTCCAGTAAATCTCGATTACCCTAGCCAGGGATTTCGTGTAATGGCTCTCCTAAACACAGCGCGATCTCACCCCCAATACCGGGAGAGACGAATCCCCGACGATCTGCTCGCTGCCTCCATGTGGCTCGGGACTGAACCCAAAAAATACATGTTTGCACGACTCCTTTGACCCGTGGTAGAGTATAAATCAAAGCACAGTGGGAACTCACACGAGACAAATGACGACCTCAGGTCGATGAACTAACCTGTACACATGTCACCAGGGAACTGCTATCTGACGCTAGGTATAATACCAACAAGCAAGTTCCCGGCGAGTCCTGTCCGGTGTACGCATAACCCAATGAGCACCTGTATATATCTTAGGTGAATCAACTAACACCAATGGCTTGTAAGACCGGCCACCGCCCCTCGCCGCGGTCTCGAATGTATACACTAGTCTACTCTGGAGTATCGATGCCCTGTCTCGAAACTCTCACGACTAGGGACACTTTAAGGATGTGCTTATAGACCCCAGCTCCCACATATATGATCGCCATCATACTACTGGCAGTCAAGCAAAAATCCTATGGGCTTTATCAACATTTACATCATAAAGACAAACCAGATAGCATATTATCATCTCGAGTAAGACTGTTTTATCGGTATATAGGCCCTCTCTCAATCATCATTATCACCTGCCTGCGACTACGATAATGGCATTGAGGGCACTGTTACCAACAAGCTCAGGAGCAGAACCTGTCATTCGAGATCGCGGAGATTTAGACCGTGACACCAGCGCTATCGACTTCTACTTGCAATAAGGATATTGTTATTTCTTTAGTTATGTGTTTCTTTCATGCGAATAATTGTATCTTGAACTCTGTTGATTAAATGTAATAAAGTTATGAGTTATGATTTTCTTTATTTTCATGTTGTGTTTACCGATTACCATGTAATGCTAAAAGCCGAAGTGTAACTATGGAAGGATTATTCCTTGACTGTAAGAGCATGGCTGGTCTAGTCACCTTTCGTATTCCGCATTTTGGAAAGCGGGGCGTGACAGTTTCTGATCGTGATACCCGGCTCTTAACATATTTTTAGAGGAGTCTACAAGAAAGTTTGGGAACTCGCTTGAAATTTAGTACAGCCTATAATCCTCAGACATATAAACAGTCCAAGAGAACGATCCAAACTCTTGAAGATATATTGAGAGCTTGCATGTTAGACTTCAAGGGTTCGTGGGAGGATCATTTACATTTAATAGAGTTCTCGTACAATAACAGTTTTCAGGAGACTATAAAAATGGCTTCATTTGAAGTATTTTACGGTCGTAAGTGTCACTCGCCAGTATGTTGGGACGTTATTGGAGAAAGAAGATTGTTGGGACCGGAACTGAGTGTGCAAACCGTGGAGAAAGTTAACTTGATTCATGATCATATGAAGATGGTACAAGATCGACAGAAAAATTGGTCTTATACCGGAATAAGACCATTAGAGTTTGCTGTTGGTGATCATGTGTTCTTTAAGATATCACCAACTATGGGAGTAATCCGGTTTGGTTGTCGAGGTAAGCTTAGTTCTTGATCCGTGGGGCCTTTCGATATCATTGAGCATATGTCGGGACTCGGTTCTTGCTCACGGAGCAAAGTGCCACACGGAACAAAGTGCCACGCCAAGTGTCGTGTTAAGTGGGTAGGGGCCACCTCTTGAATCCGTGGGGGCCACCTCTTGAGTCCGTGGGACCCACCGTAGAACAATGGGGACTCTTCGGAATACATTCCGAAAGAGAGCAGATCTGTACTATAAATGGAATGATACCACTCTTCAATACAGAGGCGCCTTTTAAAGTGAACCGACACTACAGGAGCTTAAGAACTCCGTAATTAAGCATGCTCAAGTCAGGGAAGTTCTGGGATGGGTGACCTCCTGGGAAGTGGCCCCTGGTCGGGTCCGGTTTGCCCCGAAGGAAAAAATCGTGCGGTTTCGGCCAGAGCGGACAATACTCTCTGTATTGGGGTGGGGCGTGACAGAATGGTACCATTGTTCAAAGGTGGGGAGAATGTCGGGACCCGGTTCTTGCTCACAGAGCAAAGTGCCACACGGAACAAAGTGCCACGCCAAGTGTCGTGTTAAGTGGGCAGGGGGCACCTCTTGAGTCCGTGGGACCCACTGTAGAACAATGGGGACTCTTCGGAATACATTCCGAAAGAGGGCAGATCTGTACTATAAATGGAATGATACCACTCTTCAATACAGAGGCACCTTTTAAAGTGAACCGGCACTACAGGAGCTTAAGAACTCCGGAGTTAAGCGTGCTCGAGCCAGGGAAGTTCTGGGATGGGTGACCTCCTGGGAAGTGGGAAGTGGCCCCTGGTCGGGTCCGGTTTGTCCCGAAGGACAAAACCGTACGGTTTTGGCCAGAGCGGACAATACTCTCTGTATTGGGATGGGGCATGACAGCATATTAGAGAAGTAGCTTATCGATTGGCATCACCACCGTCCTTGGCGAGTGTTCATGACGTATTTCATGTATATCAGCTTCGCAAGCATGTTCGAGATGAGCCGCACGTCCTAGACCACTCAGAATTGACAGTGAGAAAGGATTTGACTTATGAAAAGCAACTGATGGTTATTGTGGATCGACGAGAAAAGTTTCTCAAGAATAGGGTGATCCCTCTAGTACTTGTTTCATGGGAAAATCTTTCACATGGAGAATCTATTTCGGAATGTGAAGACGAAGTTCACCAAAAGTTTTCACACCTACCTTAGATCCGTATTTTCTTTATTCTTCTCTTTTCATGTTTCATGAATTTCAAAGACGAAATTATTTTTGTAGTTGGGTATAATGTAACACCCTAACACGATCGTACGATATTAATTAGTATTTTAAATTTTGTTTTATTTATTATTTTTGGTGGTGATTGATTTGAATAGTAAATATGATTATCCGACCCGACCCGCTTGTGTGAATCCGTTATGATGCTATAGTATTTTTTATTGATATTTGTCCGTAAACTGAATCCATGTGAATCTAAAATAACAGATATATAATATTTGAATAATTTTCAAATATTATTTTGTAGCCATACGTTGGAGATATTATATATATATATATAAAAATTGTCATCATGTTAATTAAGCATCTCATGTTTTTATATTGACTTTTATCTATTACGCCTAAATCATAAACATCCTAGATACCCGATATATATTATATTAGAATATATTATTTTAACCTTTAGATTATGTTTTAAGGAGGCTACGTGGTGTATAATATTTTCCAATATATTTTCCGTAAAATTTAGTAGAGACAGATAAGAGTTTGGCAATATCTTTTATTATATTGTTACACACACACACACACTAAAACTATATAATATAAAAATTTATATTTTCCTTTTAAAAATTAAAACCCTCTTTCTCTCTCTCCCCTTCGCATCTCTCCCTTCCACTCACCTTCTTCTTCTTCCTCTCTTCTTCTTCTCATGGCCGACTCTCGCTCGTCCCAACTCACCAACTCCGACCTCGTCATCACCTCGACCCATTACCCCGACCACATCTTTCTCCTTCGTCCTCGATCCCAATCCCAATCCCGCACCTCCTCTGCAAACCTCAACCCGGACCTCACCTCCATCACCACACCTATCTCCCTCGTCGTCTTCACCCTTGCCGTCGCCGTCACCTTCTCAACTCCGACCATTGACATCCTCCTTCCCTCGAAACCTCTACCGAACCATCATCTTCCTCGTCGTCACCGTCTCCATTGCGAACGCCTCTTTCTTCTTCCTCCACCGAGAACTCGCCATCACCGGCTGCATCTTCTACCCCGATCACCAAAACTCCATCTTGACCGCACCTATCACCATCCTCATCTATTCCGATAACATAGAAACCCACATCCTCGACATCTCACGACACCCTCCAGACTCCCAAACCCATCCTCCTTCACCAGCAACCTGTTTTCACCGACTCCATCCTCGGTGCCTCCTAACACTAGTTGTCATCTCCTTCATCGCTTCCATCACCTCATTGCCGATCCTACTACAAAAAAAATCCATCACCTTCGCCTGCAACTTGTCGAACCCAAGAACCCCATCTCCAGCCTCAAACCTCCGCCGAGCACCCTCTAGCCGAGCATCTAAGCCAACTCTAGCATTGACATCATCTTCTTCTTGTTATCGATCATTGACAGCTTTCTCTCCTTGCAACCAAAATCTTAGAGCCGAGCAAGATTGGATATTTTGCATTGTGTGCCGCTATTTAGCATCTGTATTCGTCGCGACCAAGGCAAGTTTACAACTTGCTATATGCTAGTTTACTTTTATATATTGTCGTAATTTATTATGAATATACAGTTTTATATAGATAATCCGTATTTCATTTGTTAGCTAACACTAACACGTTTTACAATTGCAGTTTATAAAGTTATGTAATTATATCTATAACTAGAAATTATAACAAACTATTCTAGTTCAGTTAATCGACAAATCGAAGTGTAGAAATCAGTATGATTATTTTCGTTACGCTATTTACAGCACCGAGATAACCGTATTTCATCACGACCTGTTTGCACGATATTGTTACAAATAAACACTTTATATAAAATAATATACTAGTTTGACATGCTTATAACCCGTTATCTTGTTACAGATATTGCTATTTTGCTTGTACCTATTTATCTGTAATATTTACGGATACCGACAATCTTGACTTGTTGTCCTGATAGACGTGACATGTTGTCTAAATAGACATAACCTGTACTTGCATGTTCCTGTGTTGGCATTAGGTAGATATTATTCATACCTGACATGGAAAACGAAACATGGGGAAATGGAAAAATCAAAAGTGTAACTGAAGTATAACTTAAAAAAATATTACTTGATCCATGGTTCTGGGGTAACGGAATTGAATCATTCATGATTCATGCTACTTGATATGTGGTTCCCTGGGGGGTAATGGAACAGAATCATTCCTGATTCATATATCTTGATCCGTGGTCCCGGTAGGTAACGGGATATATACTTTTGAGTTACATGGAGGAGTAAATTCATTGGTTTCAAATACCTGTAGGATACTTAGCCTAGAAACACATATCTTAGGATATACATGGCATGTTTGACTACGTATAGCCTACTGTTATAATACATGTGATTGTTTTGTTTATACTCATACCTTATTTTGCACGTGACATCCTATATAGAACAATGTTCAGTTTATTATTACTATTATTATGATATTTATGACACACTGACATCTGGGTTTTACATGGCTCAGTTCCTTTAACTTTATCGCAGGAAGATCAAGAATATTTTAACAGAAAAGCTGGCCAGCGAAGAACTTTCTGCTGATTTAGTTTAGTGATACTTTAGATTTATTTTCTAGTTATGGTTTTTTCGTTGTGATCCTATAAGGGACGAGGCTAGGATATTATTTCTTGTTGGATCTTTATTTTTTTCCGCTACCTTTCTTGTTATTATTTATTGTGGCAGTTGGACATATGATAGTTGGATATTTATTTACTGTTCTTGATATCTGATGGACAGCCGTAATGTGACTATGGAAGGATGTTTTCTCGCCATAGGTAGCATGGTTCTCTTTGTCATGTACCGTATTTACGTATTTTGGGAAGCGGGGCGTGACACTTAGTGAGAGAATCTGCGGAGTATTTTGCCAATCTGCCGGGCTAATGGGTGGCGAGCCTTATATCCTCGATCTTCTTCTCGAGGACCTCGATTCGCTGCAGGTACCCCAAGGATTCTCCGTACTCGGAGGGCCGGCTGTCTCAGCTTCGGACTTAGTCGATGGAGCGGTTTCAGCTTCGCTCTATTACGTTCCTTAGATCCTCGGGGTGAACCCTTCGTAGGTCCCCCGACGAGCATCATGTGCACAACCTCAATGATTATGATGGCGTCGGTTTTCCGTGGTACCAGGCGACCTGACCGACGTCGCATCGGAGGGCAAAAGAGCGCGGCGAGCGTTGAAGTGACAATTTGGTTGGTCCTGACACCTCGGCGTTGGACTGTCCGGCGCCCAACGCGTTATAGAATCATTCCTCATATGGAGGCCGCGCCTGCCGGAATTGGCACGCAGGTGTTCTGTGGTGTCGAGATTGGCAGGAGCGAGACCGAAGGTCTGAATGTGTCCATCCGTCGCCTCGTGCATGTCGCCGTTCTGGGGAGCAGGGGTGGCGATTTGCCAGGCATGGCTGGCAGTTTGAACACGAGCGAGCGCATCCACCATCACGGTCAGTCAGTCGATCCGTGTTGTTAAGGCTTCGACGATGTTGGGAGGAGTGGAACTTCCCTCACCTCCGTTGCGGAGGACGAGATAGCTCGTGTTAGGGTCTTCATTGCGATGATCGCTGGCCATCGAATCGAAGGCGGAAGATCAAATTTTTTTAGGTGGAAAATGGTGTTCCCACAGACGGCGCCAACCGATGGAGGTCGGAATCTCCCTCAGATGTTGTCCTCCATCGATTTTATGGCCAGCGGGGCTGAATAGTTGAGATTTGTAGTGGAAGGTTGAGTGTGGATCTCAATTGGTTGGTTGTTGTTGACGATGAATTACCTGTAAAGGAAGTCCCGGGAAGGGAAACCACCATAGGGCCCTCCGACGTTCAAGTAAATGCCGGGGAATAATTGGGTAGAGTAACAGCGTATTGGATTTGAGTTTGAGTTACCTGAATCATCTGGAGGAGGGGTTTATATAGGGGTCGCCCGAGGGTGATCCGATGCGAGATTCTCGCCGCCCGTTTCGTCCATGTGTAACGCCCGCATTGATGGCGAGATACACTCAATGGTGAGATACGCTGGCATGGGATGCAGGACGTGGAGCGACGGAGATCTCGTCGTGGCGAGATACACGGAGCCGTTACGAGGACGCCCGTGCTCTATGCTCCCGGCCAAACCGGGACGCTGATGAATCTCAGGCTATAGGATAGCTTAAAGACGAGCAAGAAAACCGAGGAAGCTCAACTCTATGATTTCTCGGAGACGAGCTATTGGCTGGTGGTTAGGTGAAGAGGGAACCTACTCAATGGAGACCTCCAAAAGGTCGGGTTCTATCTCGGAGGCAAGACGCCGAGAAATATCCCCATTGCATCATACCTATTTCAGGTCCATAGCTCCCAGGAATCTAGTGGATTTACGTGTATGACACGTTATCTGCTACGTGTCGTGATCTGGAGAATCCCCACTTATGAGTTCATCACTATCCAAAGAGTTTGGGTTATAATAGTAAAGAAGTAAAGATTATAAGATAATATAGGGTTTCTTGTTGTGTTGTGTTAGTTGCACATGTTGAAACCGTAATACTCTCATTTTGAAACGGATAGTAAGAATTGTATCTTATTTTTCTTTGTCCAGCGAGTTTTGTTATTTACTAAAAAGAATTGCTTCTTATCGACCTTAGAATAGAGGATTTTTAAGGTATGGTTTTCATAATATATGTCAAGAACCACTCAACCTAAAAGTTTAAGCCGGTAAGCTGTGGGATAACAATGCATATCAAGAAGACATCGTACTTTAATACTCCATTTCACGTGGGCCTTTGAATTTCGGACCACATAGAAAAAAGGCCCCTAGCGGAAATTCTCGCTAGTATAGGAGGATAAACGGCAGTAAACAAATGTGATTTAAATTGAGAATTAAGATTAAATTCTTTATTTTCTTAACTAAAGGTTCTTACATATCATTATTATCTTGACTACACTTTTTAACACCCAAAGAGGAGAAAACGAAGTCTGCAGGGACCTTGCAGTGGCCTTTCACACTGGCTAGTAGGGTATAGGAGCCTAACTGCAAAATAGCCAGTGGGCTCCACTGGTCCATATAAGAGGCCACTACAGTTTGAACCTGCAGGATCTTTGCAGGCCTCGTTTCCCCCTCAAAGAAAGAGGCAGTACTTTCACTTCACTTACAAAATAATGCTAATATAATCTCGTTAAAATCAAGGAGACAAATCCTGAGTATGATTCTCTTGATCTGTTGCTTTGAAATCAGGCAAACTTTCTCATTATTTTTTTTTTAAGATGAACGGTGTTTCAACAAAAGCTTCATTAATAAGATAATAATGAAACAACAAGAGTTCCACACAACACAAACACAACATTGCACAAGAATCATTCCTGCTTTCACACAGTGAACAACCGACCAGTCATAGCGCGACAAATAAGCTAAACTTTCTCATTATTGAGGAGGGGCACAATTTGAAAGTCAGCCATAAAAGAGGGCAATAGTGGCAGAGTTTCCATGAAACACTTTGATAGGAAAATGTTGACAAAGGATGATGGCGCCACTGGCCACTCCTTTTTCAATCATTGGCCACCGTCCGTCTTTTACGAAGAAAATGAATCCGTTTTCTTATAACAATATTCATCGTATCTGCAAATTCGATAAACCAGATTTCTTAAATATAACTTCCAGGACATCAACTCTATAATATTTTATTTTTTATTAATTAAGGAAGTTAGGAGCATTTCCTATAATTTGCCTTGTCCGATCAGATTCTAACCTAAGTTATCTTAAAATCCCTTTTATTACATCATAATTCTGAAGTTATAATGAGATTTAAGGATATAAAAATAATTTACTTTTTTTCACGAAAATGGATAGGGCCAATAAGATCTTGGCCTACCATGATCGATATTTTGAAATGAGAAAAATCAGTACAATGACAGGTATACACTACTCATAAAGATATACAAATCAACAGGGAAATGACCTTATTATTCCCTTTTCTAGTGAACTTTATTTTTCTCAACAACTTATTTGACGCAAAATTTGATATCAAATTAAGGCACCCATTAAAAGAGTGAACAACTTTTCTTGAAACAAAGCGACCACAAAAAAAGATGATGAATCTCCATGAACCCAATGCGAGTGCGGTTCAAAATGAAAGGTGTTTTTGAAGGATTTTTTTGTAAAAAAACGATATTCATCGTTGATCATGATAGCAAAGCAAGAAAATCAACGACTGATATTATTCACTTTCTATTTTTAAGGGATATCGAAAACTTAGAAAGAATCTACAGAGGGAAATAAATAAAATCAGCCATGATTTGCTTGATTTGCCATCACGATGAGCGGTGGATATTTGTTTTTGACAAAAAATCTTCAATGATATCTTTCACCGTAGTCGTATCCCATGTCATGGAAAAATCTACTATGCAAGGGCTTGTATGCCCTTGGATGGACATCCTCACATGCAAAGGGAGCCTATCCAACAGCTCGAGAGGGGCTTGCACCATGCAATCCTGCCATATATAGCTCAAATTCCCATGATATCTTCTAAACCTAAAACTCTTAATGGTCCACGTGGCACATTGAGGTTACCAATGTGAACTATCAATCGATCTCATCCTCTCAAGCTTTAAATACCCTTTACCATCTTGCAAATCCCTCGACACCACACTCTTGCCATCTTTAAGAGAAAATAAAAATAAAAAGGAAATTAAAAAATTAAAAAAAATGGGTCATATTGGTTTGATCCTGGGAGCCTTGGGAGTGATTCTCCTCACTAAACTTTGCAAGTTCTTGGTGTTTTACATATGGAGGCCATATGTTATCACAAAAAGATTCAAGAGGCAAGGGATCATGGGACCCAAGTACAAGTTCATGTCTGGGAGTTTGGAAGAGATGGCAAGATTGAAGAAGGAAGCAATTGAGTTGGAGTTGGACATCAACTCTCATGATGTATGCTCTAGGGTTCTCCCTCATTACATCAAGTGGATCAATCAATATGGTATGATTAGTTCATGATTTTTTTTATTTTTTATCTTTTATTTTTGGGTTTGAAGGTTTTTTTATATATATAAATCACCACCAACATCTAGCAACCATATTGTTCCATTGAGATATTCGTTTAAATTTAAATGATTAATCGTTATAGATAGAATATGTGAAGATTCTTATTTAAATTATAGAGAAGATTTAAACTTCAATAACTAGGAGCCCTAATTTAGTTAGGGGAAGAAGGCTTACTGTATGCTATAAATAGAGGTGCTTTCATCCCTTTGAAAATTGGCCAAGCAAGAGAGATGTAGAGTTGTGAGCACGAGGGTTGTATCTCCCCTCTCTTGTGGTGTAAGAGCATCATAACTTTGTTATATAAATAGAATCATTTGCTCGTATTTTTTCTCATGGATGTAGGCCGAGGTCGAACCACGTCAAATCAGATGTTTTTTTCTTTTTGGTGTGTTGGAGAATCTGATCTGCCCACCACACCGAGCACATAGGTGTGATGGGCGAATCAGATTCCTTAACAGTTCCAACATATACAACCAAGTCATAATCGAACCGCCCAAAATACATCAAACGCCAAATGCCAATACCACAAATACAAAGAAACAAACCAAAAGAATTGACATCCCCAGCATTTAAGTATCCATGAACAAAATCAGGCCAATAGCCTCGTCACACCGTCGACGGCCTTCGCCAATGTCACCCCGGTCGACCCTTTACTATATATCTCAGGGTATTTGTGTTGTTGTGACAGGTGGATTGCTTTTGTATTGGGTGGGTGCAATTCCAAGGCTTTGCATCACAGATGCAGAAATGGTGAAGCAAATTCTAACAAATAAGTTTGGTTACTTTGCGAAGCCTGATGCAGGGCTATTCTTGGGGATTTTGGGGAAAGGATTGGGTTTTACCGATGGGTTGGAGTGGGTTAGACATAGGAGAGTTGTAGCCCCTGCTTTCACCATAAACAAGCTCAAGGTTAACCTTCGTCTCTTCTCACCCGTGTTTCATTGTAATTTTTTTAAAATAGTTTTTGCCATTGCTCGTTTGCTACAAAATTCAAAGTTCTGATAAGGATGTCGAGAGCAAGGCTTAAAATCTTGCTATCCGTTTCAGCATTAAGTGATCACTTTTAGGATCGAAATCGGCCATCTCGGCTGTATCAGCCATTTCTAATCGAAAATATCAAATGTTATATCTTTTGACGAAAAGAAGTTAAAAATTATGAGATTCTTTCAACTAACTGTAAAGGCAACTACAAATGATTTGGCAATTCTTTGCAAAAATAAAGAATAAAATATTTTTGATATATAGTAATTAATGATGTCAGATATATAGTGATTTAATAATCTATTATTAACCTATTAATAAACTTAATACATAATACTAGAACTCTACTTATCAAATAATAAACCCAAATATAACTTGGTATCAGACGTTGGTATCGACCGAATTCTTATTCTTTGATTGGTATCGGCCATCTCGGATTGAGATCGGCAGATCTTTCAACCACACAAAACATTCAATATTATGATAATCAGGGTTAATAGATATAATTTTATATTTCTAATAAAGATTGTTATTCGACCTAGAATATGGTACTTTTTGTTATGATTATGTATTATTGGTACTTCACAATTCTATTATGATTATGCATTATAGCTAGATATGGGATTTGAATGTATCAGATTAAGTTCAGACTTGAATATATTCAAATTGAAGAATGACTTTTCTTTATGTCCGTACCATTGTATCAAAACTTTGAAGCTAATATGAAATTTAAAAGATTTATAGTTTAACACTCCCCTTTATGTATCGAAACATGCTATTCTATGCAGTGTTATCTAAAAACACACACAATAGAATTTGAACCGGATTGCTCTTTACCATCTCGAATTCACCGCCACTGCACCAAGTTGTACAAATATACAATTATATTCTAACATATTTTCCTAAACACCAAAAGGTTGTGATTGCTTAAACCATTAGATAGTGTCCTTGAAGCTAAACTAACATGATTATGATTGTTTAAACCACTAGATAGTGTACCAAAATCAACTAGTCAAAATAATGAAATAAACTAATATGTTTATGATTGCTTGAACCAGTGGGATACTGTGTTCCAGAAGCAACAAGTGGTCTATATAATTTACATAATCTAACAAGGTCATGATTGTTTAATATAGTATTAAGTCAGTAACTCTGAAAGATATTTATCTTAACAACAAAAAGATAAAACATATATACTGCATGAAACATATAAAGCATAGATACGAAAACCGAACACAAACAAGAATATAGTACAAATTTGTGTAAAAAATGTTTTTGGAAAAGAAGACAATGATACATGCATATATCCATATGTATGCATGGGTATATATGTATAGAGAGAGCCTGATCCTTTTTGAATGATATTTTTGTTGATAGTGTATTTCAGACAAACCATTTGTTTCCAGGTGAAAAGGGAGGGAAAAAACAACTCAAAAGTTGTCCATTTATTTCCCAACATACATGAAATTCGCCCGACGCTATATTGGAGACATGTCGGTGTGGAGATTGGCCAGTGTGATACAACACCCTTCTCCAAGTGTCGATGCTTAATAAAATTCGAACACATGTTGCATTGTCTATTGAAGAAAGCAAACAATCCCTGAACTAAACAAACAACTTGCAATGCCATTTACCCGACAACACAATTTTTCACAACATGTCGTCTGATTAATGTTACAGATGATGACAAAGCAAATGGCAGAATGCACCCAATCCATGTTGAACAACTGGAATGATGAAGTGTCTCAAGCTGATGGGCAACACACTTCAATAGAGGTCAACCAACATTTCAAGGAGCTAACGGCAGATGTGATCTCACATTGTGCTTTTGGGAGCAGTTACAATGAAGGGAAAGAAGTCTTCTTGGCACAAAATAAGCTCTTAACGCTTATTTTAGATTCTTCCTCCAAATCATATTTCCCTGGATACAAGTAATCTTTTCGATTTGATATGGTGTTATGATTAATGATATTAATAAGATTTCTATGTTATACTATATTTACGACCGATCATTCACTATTGCAGTTATCTTCCGACGAAATTTAACCAGCAAAAGTGGGCACTCGAAAGGAAATTGAGGAACACACTGTTGAACATCATTAATGGTCGGTTGAACTCCAAGGATTCGGGCCATGGTAATGACTTACTTGGCCTTATGATTGAGTCAACTCAAAAAGATGAAAGCATGAAGTTGAGCATAGATGAGATCATCGATGAATGCAAGACTTTCTTCTTTGGTGGGCACGAGACGACCTCGAACTTGCTTACATGGACTATGTTCTTGTTGAGCACAAACCCAGAATGGCAAGACAAGTTAAGAGATGAGGTTTGCAGAGAATGTGGGATGGAAATCCCCAATGCCGATGACCTTAGCAAACTCAAACTGGTACGCTGTTTATTTGTTCTTGCAATGGACACGAGAATAGGTTTGTTTTGTGATTTTAATCAAGTCCAGTTAGAAAATTCAGAGTTTAGTTTAGATAACTTTGCAAAACACTAGTCATCATAACTCGATTTGTTCTTGATTGCAATTATGAACTATCTACAATTATCTTAAACTCGAGAAAGTTTTTTTTGTTATTTTAGACAACCCCAATTAGAAATTTGAAGTTTATATAACTCGACAAAATACCATGTATCCTTATTTGACATGTTCTTTATCGACATCTGCAGTTATCATAACCCAAGAAGATTTTTTTTTGTGATTTAGGCACTCTAGTTAGAAATTCGTGGTTGAGTTGCTCTGCAAAACACAAGTTGTCCTAATTTGGCATGTAATTTTCCAATATCATCGTTTTTTTGGCTAAACTACAGGAAACCCCATTAACTTAAAAAAAACCTGCATTTTACCTTGAAAACCACAACACCGTTAGTTTTTCCATCCATAGCTCTTTTCTATACCTAAAATGCCCCTCTATGGATTTTAATTAACTAACCCAATTATTTTCTTCTATTATTTTTTCCAAATCCATATTCTCTTGAATCCATACTCACTCATTTGAGAAAAAGAAGAGAAGGTATTGAAGATTTTGGGAAATAAGAAAATGTTGTAATTTCTATACCCGTGATCCTCAAAAAAATCACAAACCACACCACATGTTGCAGCAGAAAATCTATCAGGATCGTGTGCAAACTAACTATCTGAAAAAGACTAACCGAATAATCTACCAAAACAACGCAAGTTATCAGAAGCAGACCAAACAACATAAACACAATATTTTAACCAGGTTCGGCGCAACTTGCACCTAATCCCGCAATCCGACAGCGAGAAATTCCACTATCAAGAAAGAATTATACGAGAACGCCCTCACCGATCACGGCCCAATGCAAAGAATATCTAACCCTCACAAAAACCTCTCCTTTAGCTTTCTCTCTTGGTTTTATGGTTTCCCCTTTTTGTGGAAAATATTAGCAACCCGTTTATTTTCAAACCATAGGCTATTAGGTTATATATTTATAGCCTTCATCAATTTAGAGATAAAACTTAGATTTAAAATAGGATTAAAAAGATATAAGCTTAAGATTTAAATTAAGAATTTAGTTTAATCTTAATCATCGACTCCTACTCGATCTAGGCTTCAAATCTTGGCCCTATAATTTTGAATCAATTATCAACAATCTCGACCTTGATTCAAAATTCATCACAATCTCATGACTTTCTTAAAATCTTTGGAACTCTTGCTTTCTCGTCACCGTGTCTTCATCAAATAACCATGCGATACAACATGGGATGTGGGTATGCGTGATACCGCAATAATTAGTCTTAAGTACAAGTGAAAAATTGTTGGATATAGGTGCCCTCAAGACAATTATTATAATTGCAAGATGGCAATTACTAATTGAAGGAGGATCTATACAGAGAACAGGCTTGGTCGAGATGATAGTATGTTATCTGGTTTGTCTTTATCTTTCATGTGTATACGTTTTACTCATTATCATGTATCTTTAATACATGAAATAAAGCCCATATGATCTTTACTTGACCAGGATTAATGGTAGGAATCATACTAGTGGGACCTGAGTAATTCATAATCACATCCTTAAAAATCTCTAGTCGTAGGAATATTGAAATTGGGCATCGGTGCTTCAGTTTAGACTAGTGTGTACGTTTCCTGACCCTGTTGAAAGGCGCTAGCCGATCTCACGGTAATTGGTATTTGACACCGAAGATTGTATATATATGCTTATTATGGATGGACTCACCGAGAACTCCTAGATGGTATTATATCATTTGGCAGATAGCAGTTCTTCGGTGACGATAGTACATGATAGTTCCTTGACCTGAAATCACCATTGTGACTTGTGTGTGTTCCTTATATTTTGATTACTATACTACCGCGGCTTTACTGAGTCGTGCAAATAGATTTTAGTTGGGTATATTCCCGAAGCATATGGAGGCAGTGAGCGATCGAAGAGATTTGTCTCTCCCGGTATAGGGAGTCGATATCGTGCAGTGCAGGACATGACTATAACTATAAGTCTGTGGGCACAATAAGTGAGATAAACCGATAGGTGTCATCAGTTGTATCGTTATTGGTTATGAGTTCGATGTCAGCACAACTTATCGGCTTATTAGGGGTCTAAAAGATTCCACCCCAAGATCCGGTATGCGATACTCGCCGACGAAGAGCCCATACTATATGAAATCAGTCGCTTATAGACAATGTCAGGTTCGGATGAGTTTGTTCATCGATTTGCCTTTATCTTGATCATACCTCAGTAGCCGTTACGTGCAGTTAGTACTGCTGACGAGCTTATGGGTTAACTCGTGAGTAGATTGAATCTGAAAGTGTTTCAGATCCAATCGGATACGATTCTGTATAACATATTGCCAGCTTGACATGTTTTTAGAGTCCTGCAACGAAAGTGCCGGCTCATGCAAAAATATGATGTGGCTTGCGTATAAGGATACGTGCGAGGATTCGATTAAATACGTTTATACTCGTGATTTAATCGGACGGTTGCTATACTAGCCTGTTTATTTATAAACTGGAATATTAAATCAAGCATTGACTAAATAACCATTTATGTGATATGGTTTCTAGCATGTGTATAAAATACTCACTCTTTCTCGCTCTCATTAGTATATGATACTGATGGATTTGTTTATGTATATGATACATATATTCTTTTCTTTATAATTATATATGTGTATGTATATGGATATATATAAAATACTCACTCTTTCTTTTCTTCTCCTTCAACAACTCACTACCTGCTTTAACATTATCTATGAAAAGCTTATCTTGTCCACACACCATCGACTTAACGAACTGCCTGTACTCTGAGGTTAACGAACAAAATAGAATCATCGCCTGATCCTTTTCCTCCACATACCGTAAGTCCATCACGATCAGTTGAGTTCATCCAGGTAATCTTTGACGGATGTCCCCTCTTTTATATTTAACATGTATGATCATTGCTTGAGCTAAAGACAATTTGTGAGCAATTTCTTCATGTATATGGACTCTATCCTGCTCCATAACTCCGCTGCCGTAGTGTTTTACTCGACCTCGCAGAGAACTTCGTCAGCCAAGTGAAGTTGTATCGCACCGAAGGTCTTGTCCTCACTTTCTTTCTTATCCTCCGTGGTCGTTTTCGGAATACCGTTTTTTGCAAAGATAATCTTGTGAATCCTTGCTACTTGAGAATAGCCGTCATATTTAACCTACAAAGGCTAAAACTGTTCTACCCATCAAATTTAGCCACCTTGTACTGCGTAGATTCCATCTTTCCAAATAATCTGAAAACACCGAATCTGATGCTCTGATACCACCAGTTGAAATTTCTATAGTTGTGATCCTCGAAAGAGTTATAAACCATACCAAGAGTTGCAACAGAAAATCTATCAGGATCGCGTGCAATCAAGCTATCTGAAAACGACTAATCGAAGAATATATCAAAACAAACGCAAGTTATCAGAAGCATATACCAAACAAATTAAACACAAGATTTTACCTAGGTTCGACGCAACTGCACCTAATCCTGTAATCCGACAACGATAACTTCCACTCTCAAGAAAGGATTACACGAGAACGCACCCACCGATCACCGTTCAAATACAAAGAATCTCAAACTATCACAAAAACCTTTCATTTATCTCCCCCTCTCTAGGTTTTATGGTTGCCCCTTTTAATTGTGGAGAATATTGGCAACCCCTATTATTTTCAAAGCTCATGCTATTTGGCTTTATATTTATAGTCTACATCAATTTAGAGATAACACTTAGATTTAAACTAGAATTTCAAAAAGATAAGCTTAGGATCAAAATTAAGGATTAATTTAAATCTTAATCATCAACTTATACTTGATCTAAGCTTCAAATCTTGGGCCTTTAATTTTGAATCAATTACCAACAGGAAAGACTTTTGGAGGGAAAAATATTTCAGCAAAGAAAGCAGAGAAAGGAATTTGGGGAAGAAAGGATGGAAGGACGGTGTTGAAAATAGTCCTACATATGGAAAATCATTAGTTTTATATGGGTATAAAATATAAATGGAAACACCACCAATTGGTTTTAGCCTTTTGGATGGAACCCAAATATGTTGAAAGCCCATATGCGCTCAAGTGCGCTCGTAACATCCCCACTATCAATTCTTAATATGGTATCAAAGCATGGGTCGATTGCATATTTAATAGCACCTCTGAGATAGCCGTATATACGCACCAATTATAAAGGAAACGTCTTTGAAAGATTAGCTCTTGTGCTTCTATTACATCTCTGAGAAAGATTTGTCGCGCACTTCCAAGATAGCCGTCTACATGACAAAAAAAATAAAAATAAATAAAAGGTACCTCAAAGAGATCAGCTCTACACGTGTGTATGATCCACGTGACAACCACGTTACATGTGAGGGGGAGTACTGAGAATAATCTCATATTAGGAAAATCACGAATTGCATATGGGTATAAAATATAAATGGAGACATCACCAATTAGTTTAAGCCTTTTGGTTGAAACCCAAATATGTTGAAAACCCATGTGCGCCCGTAGCACTCCCACTTTAAATTCTTAATAGACGGTTTAGGAAGAATACACAGAAAAATTAAAAGTGTTCAATTTTTGGGGTAAAGTGCAGGTTTTCCAAGTTTAAGGGGGTTTCCTGTTTTTTAGAAGAGTGTGTGTGGGTGCGTGGGTTGGGGGCGGGGGTGTTGTTCCCTGCATTTTTAGCCTTTTTCTTTTTGACCTCAAGAAGGTATGTTCTATCATATTAGACAATCCGTGTTAGAAATTTGATGTTAAGCTTAGGTAACTCTGCAAACGTTTATTGTCCTAATTTTCTCTCTCTAAAAAGCACTGCGAGACACCAGTTATCATAACTTTGCAGTTTGGGGTTATATTTAGATAACTCTGCAAAACTCTAGTTTTCCTAACTTTGCTCCTTTTGTAGGTCAACATGGTCATATTGGAGACGTTGCGGCTCTATTCTCCTGTGCTTTTAATCGTAAGGGACGCTGCGCAAGATATAAACTTGGGAAAGCTTATGATCCCTAAGGGAACCGCAATATCAATTCCATTTGCTCTCATCCATCAACAAGAAGAGCTTTGGGGTGCGAACGCGAACAAGTTCGATCCACCAAGGTTCGAGAATGGGGTCAATAAAGCTGCCAAGCATCCGAGTGCGATGCTAGCATTTGGGATAGGCCCAAGAGCTTGCGTGGGCCAAACTTTTGCGATGCTAGAAGCTAAATTGGCCGTCGCTATGATCGTCCAGAGATTTTCGTTCTCGCTGTCCCCAGAGTACAAGCATAAGCCTGTAGATAATCTCACATTACAACCTCAGCATGGGCTTCAGATCGTTCTCAAACCTTTGGCTGCTTGTACTGATTAGTTATGTAATTTAAAACTTAAGTACGGACTTGTGCCTTATAAAGAATGCATAGTATGAATTCTGAAGCCTTTCTCCTGTTTACCTTTGATATCATAGCATCTCCATGTGAGACCCTGATGACTCTAGATAATACAAATTAATGTGCAAACGGCAAAGAGAGGCCCAAAAAATCTTTTGAAACCAAATAATTTTTCCAATGAAAGAATCGTTTCTTCGATTACTTCACGCATAAGGTTGCATCCACATGCTGCTCTTTATTTAAAAACTAGCGTTTTGCACGTCCTGTAGTGAGTGAAATTTTTATAAACATGATCCCCAAAAAACCCATAAGTCTAACCGGATCAATATTGTGTTTGGGACACTGAGAAGTGTCATCTTGATCAATTTTGTGAAGGGCATCACACTTTGTGTTTATGGTGGTTTCGACCAGAAAAACTATTATGTGATGCTTCTTTTCTTCTTCTTGAAAGATGATAAATGTATTGAGGGTTTTTTTCCACCGGCTCGTAAGCCCTAATTTGTTCATACAATACACATACGCGCACACAACACATGCATCCAGCAGATCCATGATTTTACCCTGAATGCATTAATTTATGACCACTTTGTCACACCCTGAGACCCAAGAGCTGTCGGATTCATGGGTGCGGCATATTATGTCCGATCATTTAAAAAATCGTCAATTAAAACTTACGGAGATCCAAGATCGTTAATTGAAGCATGTAAAAAAAATATTTTTCATCTATCAAATATCGATTTTATTCGTCAAAATAAATTACAGGATCAAAATCACATATTTAACACATTTTATAATATAAATAAAACAAATTCATACCTACCCATTCTCATCTCACAACTTTCTTGTCACGCCCACTTCCCAAAAGACGAGGAGCGGGTGCCATCAAGATCCGCACGTATCCATAACGAGAAACACTCCTTCTCAGCATGAATACGCTAAGCATAAATATAAACAGATTGATAATAAATACAAGAATTTCAAAAGAAATAGCAATGTCCAATAACATTTATTACAAGCCAAAAGCATAGGTTTATTTTGTCGGCTTGTTTATTCCATTGGTTAAGAAGCCTATAGAATAAACTAATTAGCCGATAAAAAACCCCAATACCCACGAAATTTGTTTAATAATTTTATTAGCTTATTCGGTCGGCCAATATATCAAAAGGCCAAAAGAAAAAAAAAACCTTAGATCCTCCAATCGCTGGCGAGCCCTCCCGACAATTCGACATCGTCCCCCTCCAACAGCGGCCTCCCTCCTCCCTCGTCGCCTCTTCTGCCGACCCCCCTCCTCGACGACCTCCTCCTCGCCCGTCGCCGACCCCTTCCTCGCCGTCGCCCTTCGCTGTCCACTTCGTCGCCGCCCCTCCAAACGCCGCCCCCTTCACCGTCCCCCTTCCAGCAGCTGACCCCCTCCTCTTCCTCCTCCTCCTCCTCTAATCCGTCGCTGCCGACCCACTCGTCATCCTCCAAGCTGTCGTCATCCTCCTCTCCTCTGCGATCAAGCTCGGCCCTCCTGAGATCGAGCCCATGCCACTCTTCTCTGAGATCGAAGCCGAACCACTTTCCTGGGCTCCTATTAATCTTAGTCATCCATTAACCCATTTAAAGGGGAAAAAAAAACCTAATCTAGATTATTCATAATCAATTATCCATAAAACCAAGTACTTTACATTCCTTAAATTTTCATTCCGCTATTGCGTTAAATTCAAATTCTATTAGATATTTGTTTAGTTTTTTCTTTGGTTGATACCAAATTTGAGTGGATTGGGAATGCTTGGATCGTGAATAGAATGGTTGTTGAATTTGGATATTCGATCTTCCGAATTGGCTATGGGTTGATAGCATGTATGGAATTGGTGTAGAATTTGTAAGCGAAATGCCAAATGTGTCAAAATGTGTCAAAATTTAGGGGAGGTGTTGACCAAATTTTTGAAAATTTTGCGCAGCGGATGGAATTTTCACAAGTATATAAATACGCTCTATTATAAATAAGTTTCTCAATCATATCTATCATGAACCTTGAACTTCAAAATAACACTAAAATCTTATACTAAGTGTACAAAACTCGATGATAACATGAAATTTACATGTTATTATCGAGGATCTCACATTCAAAAAGCAAAACGAGCCTTAGACCACATCTATCAGTTATATACACAATGGTTTCCACCGTGACTTAAAACTATGAGATGGTTGTCAAAACTAAGCGTTTAATCATTTCTTTCTGGCAACCGTCATGTAGTTTATGTGACGAGAAAACTAGTCGTGCTCTAACTGATAGATTTGTCAAGTGTGGACAAGTTAAGAATTTATAACGCAAACACACCCTGCATTTATGATTTCATTCGTTTCGAGATTAGTTTCGTCGGCACCTTTTCTCTGGTTCTCCGTATACAAATATGGAGGGAATGATTATTTCAGTATTGATATTCAGCATTGAGATGATTATTATCCCCTCTATTGCAGTGTACTTGGAGAACAATGAAGTGGTGCTGCCGAAATTTTTTCAAAATAAATGAAAGCACAAATACAAGGGTGTATGCATTATAAATTCTTAATGGGATAGAAATCTTACCCCGAAGACGATGTGATGTATTGATGAATCAAACTGAAACATAAAACCTTAACTACAAGTCATAAAATAAATGTCCAAATGATATGCTAATTACGTAATACATGATATCAGAAAATCGGAGAGTAATGAATAAGAGTTGGACGAAAGTGCCCAAATTTAGTGATGTATATAAGGTTGGCGTTGAAGAGTTTATGGAATTTTCATTGAGAGACCGATCTCCTGAAGAATTGATTTCGTGTTTGTGTAAAAAGTGTCATAACGGTTACGACCTCCATCGAGATATAATGTACTACCATCTACTAAAGAATAAGAGTTCACCTGGGTATACAAAATGGACGTATCATGAAGAAGCGGCACCGATAGTCGACATGTCCATGAGTCATTGGATTAGGCTAAATGTTTCCCGTCGTATAGATTTTATGGACATGGGTTTGAATAGTATGTTAGACGAGCTCCGAACTGGCATGCATCCTGATCTTGACATTGTTCCCGAACCTAATGTCGGAGAGGAAGATATCCGTAGTCTCCCCGATGCAGAATCTGCGAAATATATAAAGTATATGGATGGTGAGAATGTACCTCTTTTCGAAGGCGCAAACATCTTTAAGTTGGGATGGATTGTCAAAATGTTTCATCTCAAATACCAGAATAATTGGACTAACAAATCTTTTGATTAGTTTCTTGAGATGCAAAGGGAGACTTACTCGAAAGCGATATTGCCGGAAAATTTCACAGAGATGAAGAACTGAAGAAAATCTTGAAGGATATGGGTTTCGGTTATGAGAAAATTGACTCGTGTCCGAACGATTGCATGTTATATTGGACGGAGGAGGATAAGAAGTTAAATAAATGTAAAATTTGCAATTTATCTTAGTGGATCATCCCTCGAAGGGATAACCGTGAAGATGAATCTATACCCAATTCTCCTAAACGGATTACGGTAAAGGTTTTGCGATATTTCTCAATCAAGTAAAGAATTTGGTGATTATTTCTGTCATCTAAAACTACTGAAAGGATGTCGTGGCATGCAAATGGTCGCACTAAGGACGGAGTCCCGCGACATCCAGCCGATGGTGAAGTGTGGAAACGCTTTGATGCCCTGCATAAAGATTTTGCTGTGCATGCCCATAATGTGAGACTTGGTTTATCTGCAGATGATATGGAGCTGTTCAGCCACGGTGTAAATCACAATATATAGCCAGTTACTCTTGTTGTTTATAAGCTACCTCCATGGATGAATATGAAGCATTCCTACACACAGATGTCCTTGTTGATCCCTAGAAGTAGCTCTCTTTCAAATAATATCGATGTATACTTGAAGCAGTTGATTGAGAAACTGAAGGAGTTGTGAGAGCCAGGTATACGATTCTCATAAAAATGAGACATTTACACTTGTGCGGCGCTCTTGTGAACAATTAACGATTTTCTAACACACGCAATATTATCTGGATGGAGCATTAAATGTTACAAAGCTTACCCGGTATGTCTAGAGGAAATCGTTTGTGATCCTAATGTAGGCGCGCGGAAGATCAAGTGCTACATAGGTCACCGTCGATGGTTGGATATAAATCATCTATATCGTCGTAATTGCAGCAAATTTAATGGTAAACAAGAGCATAGGCATGCCCCACCTGAGCCAACGGGTTTGAAGTTGTGGGAGGCCACACAAGGTTGCAATAATGTTGTTTTCGGGAGAACGACAAAGTATACAATTTCATGGGCTGCTGATATTCACTGGAGGAAGAATCCCATTTTCAACGAGCTAGTATATAGGCGTGATCTTCATTTGCGTCATAACTTAGACTCCATGCACATCGAGAAGAACGTATGTGAGGTACTGCTTAACACCTTATTGAATGTGAAATCCAAATCTAAGGATACATTTGTGGTTCGACAGTGGTACTTGCAGGAGAGTTGCGTCCTAAATTGCATCTACGAGAAGCGGGAAATGGTCAATGGTCAATTCCTGCAGTGAAGTACATGATGTCTGCTAGCTAGAAGGGTTTAAGGGCAATTGACGGTTACTCATCAAATCTCTCTAAATGCGTGGACATAAAACATAAACAAAATTCTCATCTTAAAAGTCATGACTGCCACGTGATCATGCAACAGTGACTTCCCGTTGCAATTAGGACATTAAAGGATAATGATGTTGTCTAGGGTGTAATGGATCTTTGTCATTGCTTTCAAGATTTAAGATTTAAGGAATAAAGTGTAAATGATTTTAGAAATCTAGAGAACAAAGTTCCTATTATTCTCTGTAAATTGGAGATATTGTTTCCGCCTACGCTTTTCACAACCATGTTGTATCTCACAGTTCATCTTGTAAGAGAGGGGTGTTTAGGTGAACCCTTTAATAATCGGTGGATTTATCCATTCGAGAGATAAGTAATGGTTACGTATTTAATATTTGAATTTAACTTTCAAATAATATTTATTAATTTCTTCAATTAAACTTACCAAAATAAAATCCATAGGTTTATATTTAAGATAAAACGATATATCTGTAATAAAGCTAGGCCCGAGGGGTCGATTGCTGAAAGATTTCTCACCGAGGAATGCATGATATTTTGTTCTATGTACCTTGAGGGGACCGAGACTGCATTCAACAGGCCGTGGCGTAACGAGAACATCATGGATAATGAGGGATAAGGATTAATATCCGTCTTCCATGGAGGTGGAAACATAATAGGTGACGTGAAACATGTCACACTCCATAGTCAGACGCTTGACATAATACATAGATGTGTATTATTTAACTCTGACGGGGTCGACGTATTTCAAGAGTATGTATATAGTCTGATACTTTTCTCAACACATAAATATAAAATTAGCTAACTGCATTGTTTCATACTTAGATTATAGAGAGCTCAGTACAGACCCTTGAGGGATCATTCGCTACCGAGGCATATCGATAATACTCGAAATCGAGAATTTGCATCATGGTTTAACCAATTTGTAAGTTTAACACTAAAATATATTCAACTATATAATTCATGTCTCATCCCTTAAATTAAATGCGATTTTTTGAAATCTTATCATGTCTTATTTGGTTCATATAGCTGTATATGGCAATATATATAACAAATAATATAAAGATACTCGCCCCCGAACCAGATCCCAGTAGTTGAGCGTCTTACTGGTTATGTCGTTAATAGATATAGATTTCATACACAAGATAGAGATGCACATAGAAAGTTCCAAAACTGCAGTATTTTTTTTAACATCAACCACAAGATATTATACATCGTCTAGAGATATTAATCCAACCACGGGACAACTTAACTATTACGGTGTGTTGCAAGATACAGTGCATGTATGTTATCGTGCACGCAGAGTTGTCATATTCAAGTGCCTGTGGTATGATATCAAGAAGAAGAATGAGAGTACAAAGTAGAAAATGGGTTACTCCTACTAAATTCATCAAAACTCGAGTTCATGAATGAGCATTACATATTAGCGAGTCAAGCACGTCAGTGTTTTATGTCGAGGACTCTAAGGACGTTGTTTAGCATGTCGCTATTAGCACAAATCCGCGAAACTATTTTAACATGGCAAAAATGAAAATCTTGAAATTAGATGTCCGAACATGCTACTCACACCATTATAGGACCTGATTATGGATATCGATGACATTAGCCTTTCAAGGGCTGACATCGATGCAGAGATTGTTATAGAAAATAGATCATCAAGACCAGTTACTCGTAGACGAAAACAAACGCGTGAACCGTACCAATTCATCGATGACTCGGAGAAAAATTCCATGAATGAGAATAGTGCTACAGAGGATGATGATTAAAACTAAGTTTTACTTGTACTATCCATAATCTTGTATACAATCAAACAATTCAATTATAGAATTTTTCTTGTTTGTCTCCTTTATATACATGCGGCTTTTAGATATGCATAAATTAATTATATATTTAATGTCTTGTCTGTGATAACTTTAATTTCATCTACTGCTATGTAATTTTGGTTAACTGTTTCTTGAAATTTTTATTGTATATGTATATTGCATTAGTTATTTTTTCAGGATATGACATCCAGTTCACGACGTGGTCGTGTATGGAATAAGGGGGACGTAGCATCCAGTTCCGTGGGTTATGGCCAGAGTCGGGGTCCAGGAAAAAGGGGTCCCACATAGGAAAATTCGATATGGGCCCGCGATCGAGACGTCCCGAAATATGTCGGCGACTAAGGATTTCGTTGATCCCAGGGCAAAAGAGCTAAAGAAATGTCGTGTCTCGATCTACAATAATGAGAAACGCATGTTGCACGCTGTGAAAGACGATTCCGGTTACGTAGCGATGGACTGGACGTCGAGTGCTTTGGAGGCCAAGAAACAAACGACCCTAATTGAGATTTTGGCAAGCTTATTTAATTAAGCATTCGTTTATTACTTTCGCGCGCGCGCGCGCGCACACACACACACATATATATATATATATATATTTGAAGCTAATGCATTTTCGTTGTTTCTTTATAGGCGCGTTTTTCCATAGTCTGGTGGATTGACAGCTCTCCTATACCTCTGCACGTCGTTCGAGGCCAACAGTTTATATACATGTCGAAGAATTCGCGTGATCAGAAACACACGGTCTATAAGAAATGGAGGGCGGCTGCTACCAATGAGGCGAAATGGGTGGCGAAGCCCGCGAATTGGTCGGACGAGTATTGAGCCACCATGATTGATCGCTTGAGAGTCGCAACTGTAATTGCATTAAACGTTAATTCTTTATTAGTAGAAGCTATCTTATATCATATCTAAATAGCAGGTTAGGAGCCAACGGGGATCAACGATTCAGAGTCACAACACTGATCGCTGGTTGGGCGGAGGGATAAACTCCTCCCAATATGGAGTTGCTCCGAGTATTAAGCCGCCATGATTGATCACTTCAAATCGCCTAAATTTAGGGTACATATATCGCCGAGAACTGTAATAGCATTAAATGTTAATTCTTTATTAGTAGAAGCTATGTTATATCATATCTAAATAGCAGGTTAGGAGCCAACGGGGATCAACGACTCAGAGTCGCAACACTGATCGTTGGTTGGGCAGAGGGATAAACTCCTCCCAATATAGAGTTGCTCAAGTAAGAACAAATCAAAATATTCTGAATTTGTCAACTTCCTAAACTTGATCTAAATCAAAATTTTGTCTAAATGGCGGCAAGACAGACAGGAGAAATGCCCAGTCATGTGGATCTTTACGGTATAGGGTTTGCGCGTGACTCCAACCGCCCTAGCTCACAGGAGGCGACTGAGAATTATGTAAATATTGTCCTACACGATTTCTTGTAGTTATTTAAATTACTTAATATCTTTTTCAATAATTGACTTCACTTGATTCATACTGTAATTTCCTGCAGCAATGGATGAACAGTGAGATTGAGCAACGGGCGATTGCGTTTGTTAAGGAGCAGGGCCGAGGTTCTACAGACCTGGAGCTTTATGTGATCAACAAGAACGTCATCCAGCTGCACAACCCGGACCGGCATGGGAGAGTTCACATGAACGGCTAAGGCATTTCGCCTACGGTATATCACGCTCATTACGGTCCGGAGTTGCATCCTCCTCGCTTACACCAAGGGATATTCATTCAATAGCCCGCACCCTCTGTGGAAACCACGCCCCCTGCGGCCCCAACTCCCTCTTCGTCTACTCCGATACACCATCCAGATGACTCTTCTCATACTCCCGTAGGTGATCAAGCGCACGTCTTCTCGTCTCCTTCTGCATTTGAACCCGCGTCGGCTTCGGGCTCATAGAGGAGTTTGAACAAAGCAGAAGCCCTCGCTAATATTGTGTCAAGGAAACTTATGATCCAGAGGCTAATGTTTCAAGGAAGGGAAATACCGGATGTAATTTTAATTGATAATCTTTCTTTTCAATACAACTTTCATATAGTTATCATGAATATCTTTTTCTAATACTTGTCTATTGATAACACTATAAGAGCTGCTCGATTTTATTGATCATCCTTCGGCCCATGATGGCGGTGTCCCCCAATGAACTCGAGAAGGCGTGTGACCGAAAAAGTATGAGTCTTGTCGAAAGAGAGAACGCGATAAATATGTTTACTGAAAATGGAGATTAGAATCTCCATAAACGTATTTTTCGCTTTCTCTCTCTCAGCATGACTCATACTTCCTTGAACACGCATCTTCTCGTTATTTTTTGCAATTACTGAATGTATGTTGATTAATCGTAGTTTCTTTTTAAGAAGAAGTAATTGAATTGAATTGTAATTGAATTCAATTCAATTGAATGGATTTGAGTTTGTGGTGAAATGAATTGAGTTTGTGGAGATTTGAATTGAGTTTGTGGTGAATATGTATGTTGTATATCAGCTTATTGAATTAAATATGTATCGATTGCTCGAAACGGCCCAAAATCTGCTAATTTTTTTTAACGTTTGTAACTTATTTTGTAGGCTAATAGCCGACGAATAACCTATTACGTCGATCATTAGCCGACGTAATGAGTGTAAAATCTTGGGGGGGAATGGAAAATCAGCCCATGTCATGCCCCACTTCTCGATGTACGGAGGCGGAGACATGGCGGGCCGTGACGTATTTACTAAGAAATAAATACGTCAAGCGTAACTAAGCAATATGTATAAAATGCACAAGAATGACAAGAGATATAAAAATAAATAGCAAATTTTATTAAAATCCGTCTTTACAATACAACTAATTTGAAAAGGAAAAGTACAATGATATAAAGCAATGCCTAAACAGTGGCATATGAAATGAAAAGTAAGTACAAGAAAAACTAGAAGTCCTGCTACTCGGTGAACTAGTCCACGTTCTCCTGGTTAGGCTCGATCTCAAGAGATTCCGGTCCTCCTGATGTACATTCCAAAAAAAAAGACAGGAATGTCGTCAGCGAACTAGCGCTCGGTAATTCCTAAAAGAAAGATAGGAATATAGCAAGTATTGAGAATTGAACTGTTAAGATGTACATGTATAAGATTTCTATTCTAACTTAGTTATTTGTAGCTTGGTACAGAAGATATTAGTGTATATGAGAGAAGTCCATCTTTCCCCGTGGACAATGATAACATATAGTACAAGACCCCGTCAAAACCCACGGGACAACAGTACGAGAGTTCATGTATGTGACTTTTAGTAATCATCTCGTGACATTTTTAATACATTCTGTACCAATCTATCCCATTAACCCCGTCTAATGTTTTATATAGATTATACTTATCAGACTTGCCGAGATCATGGATACAAGTTGTTCAAGTAGTCAGGTTCCGGATGTAAACAAGTAGTCATGAAGTTAAGTCAAGTTATAGCTATGGTTCGGTCAAGTCAAGTCATATTTGCATGTTTGATATTGTTGTTTGATTCAGGTTTAGGTTCAAGTATTCAGGTTTGGTATATTGGATTCATGTTTGATTAGACTCTGATTGGATTCAGATTTGAGTTAGACTCGGACTGAGTCAGATACTTGTAACTGATTTGGACCCGAATTAGGTTCGGGAGTCATCGATAACTGCTGCACATGAACGACAGGATTTGTGTCTTTTCCAAGACAATTACCATTGATAACTCCGTTATGTTGTCTGCCTTAAATAGGCAAGCACTCACTTTCTCCGGCTCCCTAGGGGCTCAAGAGAATTGATTCCGCTTAAACCTATATTTACTAAAGTTCTTAAATTGTTTTATATAACTCGAGGGGTTTTTATGAAAAGTAGTTTAATATAATTTCAAAATAATCCTCGAGAATTTATTTATCGTATTTAGGGTTTCATAGCTGCGAATTTTAAGAGTTTGAAGTATTTTAGTGATAATTACATATCTTGGAAAGTATATGGTATTTTAGTGTAAAACTTGTCTTTTGGATAACTTGAGCGTATTTTGGTGAAACTTGTCACTCTTTCATTTGAAAAATATAAGATTATTATATTTTGAAAATATATGGATTTATACTATTTATATAATTATAAAAATTAATTTTATTATTAAATAGAAAATTTCATTTTTGTTAAAAATCGTATTAAAAACCTTTCGAGACCGAATGCTCCGTGAGAAGGTCTGCATCTCGCTCTACTAGCCCAAGGATGTGCGATAATCTGCACCATCCAATAGCGGGTCCCCTAAAGAGGGTTGTAGAGGTTTATTTGCAAAGGAATTTAAAATACAATTTTAAAAGAAAACCGTTTTTATAGTACATGGTATTTTAATGAAATATACTGTATTCGCCGTAAAGATACGTTCAAAGAGTATCGTGCTATAGAACCATGTGTGTATGTGGGGGGTAGGTCATTACTCCGTGGAGTTTTCTAAAGGTATAATTAAGCAAAGAAATATAAGATGACATATATAAAGTTAACGGTATTTTAATGTAAAGGTTAATTTAAAGTTACGTTTCATGATATTTTTGAGTGAAATTTGTTCTAAACATTAGTTTTATGGTTATAAATATAGGGTAAGAGTATGGATGCCAAATATGTAAGAAAAAGTGGATTTTATATGGAATAAAAGAAAATATCGGTATTAACTCAACTTTCGACATAGGTTTTGAAAAAGAACTTTTAGAGAAGGAGAGTGAGCATTAGAAGGGACTTACGAGTGAAGTGGTTAGAAGGAAAAGGTAGGAAGAGGGGGTTGTCGTCTTGACGTCGCGGAGTCGCCGGAACTTGCTTCGATCCTCGCCGAAAGTTGATCTCTTGCTAACTCCACTTGTACTCCTTTTGTACTTCGAAAATTTTGAGAGTTTTGCCTAGAATTTTCAGAATGAGGAAGAGCTAAGGCATGGGTTAGTATTTATAGTGTGGAATTAGGGTTTTGGAATTAAAAAGATGAATTAAAATGTATTAAAAGGGTGATAAATTGGAGAATTGAGGGGTCTCTGGTTGATTGCAGAGCAATCAAACAGTGCAGGGGAGTTAGGGGTAGGGAAACGACAAGTGTTCAAAGACCGGGGACACTTGGCTTCCAAAGGACCGTCGACACCCTCCTTGCAATATCCACCGGTCATTTAGTGGAGTTGGGCCATTGGATTGGAGCTACGTGTTCTATCTGGTGTTTACTCCCTTTTACATATGTTTGATTTTCTGACTTTTCATTTTTATGTGCATTGCACGTGTAAACTTTTGGGCTTCCAAAAAGTTTTTAAAAAATAAATCAGAAAAATAAATGTACCTAATGGGATTCGAACATAGGGGCTACGTCACAGCAGTGTAAGGCTTTACCAGTGAGCTACAAGCTACTTCTTGATGTTCTTAAACAAAAATAAACTTATAACTTGTACTCAGGTTAGTAAACTCCTTTCTGTACATTAAATTAAAAAATTTCATACAGCAAATTCAGAGTTATTACATTTTACCCTCCTTATAAAAATTTCATCCTCGAAATTTACATTTACACAGGGACTAATTTACAAATAAGTAAGGGTATCTTGCACACATGTCTTCTTCTCGTTCCCACGTTGATTCTCCTGGCGAATCTTTTCTCCATATCACTCAGATCAAGTTTACTTCCTTGTTCCGTAATATCTTCACCTTTCGGTCTAGGATTTCAACGGGTTGTTGCTCGCAAGTTAGGTTCGTCTGGACAGTGAGTTCAGAGTGATCAAGGATGTGCCTGGGGTCTCTCACATATCTTCGGTGCGGGGATATGTGGAACACGTTGTGCACTCCTTCCAATGAGTGTGGTAATGCCAAACAATATGCCACTTCTCCGACTCGTTCGAGTATGTCGAACGGTCCTATATATCTCGGACTGAGCTTACCCCTCTTGCCAAAGAGGAACACTCCTCTGGTTAGAGAGATCTTCAGAAAAACATGGTCTCCAGGTTGGAACTCCAGGTGTCGGCGCTTTGCATCGGCCCAATACTTCTGTTGATCTTGGGGCATGTGCATTCTTTTGCTGATCGTGCGAACTATGTCCACAGTTGCCACAATCATCTCTAGTCCTAAGAGTTCATGATCTCCAACGCCATCCTAACTTAGTGGTGATCGACACTTGACACTTCCTTCTGTATAATGCTGCAAATGGTGTCATTCCAATGCTCGCCTGATACCTGTTGTTGTATGAAAACTCCACAAGGTGTAGGTGAACTTCCCACAAACCTTCGAAGGCTAACATACAAGCTCTTAGCATTTCCTCCAGAATTTGAATTGTTCGCTCGGACTGTCCGTCCGTTTGTGGATTGTAAGTCGTGCTGAAGTTCAGACTCGTTCCCAAACTAGCTTGCAGACTCTGCCAAAACTGTGATCAGAATCTGGTATCACGATCGGAGACGATGCAAACTGGTACTCCATGTAATCTCACGATCTCCTCCATGTAGTTCTTTGCTAACGTCTCAGTAGATTGGCCAACTCGAAAGGAAATAAAATGAGCCGACTTGGTAAGTCGATCCACAATAATCTATACTGCATTGTTACCTTTCGTGTTGCGAGAAAGGGCAGTCACAAGCTTCTCAAAGCTTCATGCACTTTGAATAAAAATCCACTAATTTTGGATTACTTTAAATATTAAACACCCACCACTATAATTAGAATGGTGTATGTCTGATACACCCATGCATAGTGTATCAACAATCATGACACACAAAAATAAACAATGCATATCAATATATATCACATATATATTACATGTACACACAAGTGAGAAAAGAATGCTTAAGTGAGCTAATGCTATTTAATGTAAATTAGTATATCAAACATACAATTATACACTAAATTGTTAAATCAACACTTGATTTAATAATTTGGCTATATCATATATAACCGACTAACACTAAATGTACCAACTTATCGAATCAACACTTGATTCGATAACCCGGTTATATCATATATAACCGACAGATACAAAAGTTGCAAGAATAGAATACGGTATCACGTACACGCATTATTCTCGGTCCCGCACATATCACATATGCGCTCCTATTTCGTTTTGCCTGAGCCAGTAAAACCTCTATGTAGGACTCTAAAGACTCTTCAATACGCCGCCAGTAGGTAATGATCATATCAAGCACCCACAAGCCATCAGCGGTACTAGCTGGACATAACGGCTACCCGGGTATTGAGCGATCAGAAAATCAACAAGCAATCCCGCTCCAACTCCTGCAAAATCCTGCCAGTGACACTGCCTACAGTCCGGTTCGTCTGATATGTCGCATATCTCGTCTAGGGGCGGTAAACGTCAGACCCCGGTAACTCGATAAGTCGTGCCGATATGAGGCTCATAACGGGTCGAGAAACTACTGGTAAAACTTACCAGTAAATCTCTAAACCAGCCCTGGCCAGGGACTTCCCTGTTATGGCCAATCGAGCACAGCGCAACATCAACCCCCAATACCGGGAGAGACGAAAACCCTCTTATCGCTCATTGCCTCCATGTGACTCTGGACTGTACCCAAAAACCACCATTTTGCATGCCCTCTTGGACGTGGTAAGGTGGAAATCAAAGCACAATGGGAATCACACAAGACTCTATGACGATCTCGGGTCTACAGACTAACCTATACCAGTGTCACCAGAGAACTGCCATCTGATGTGAGGTATAATACCATCTGGGAGTTCTCGGCGAGTCTGTCCAGTGTACCCAGTCTCTACTGAGCACCCGTATATCATCTCTGATGTCAAACACCGATAGATATGGGATCATCCATCGCCCATCTATATGGGTCGAGAAGCTATACGCTAGTCTACTCTGGTATATCGATGCCCCGTCTCGATACACCCATGACTAGGGACCTTAAAGGATGTACTTATGGACTACCATGGCCCCACTAGTATGATCTGCATCATAGTCCTGGTAGTCAAGTACACATCCTAAGGGCTTTACCAACATATAACAGAGAGACAATCAGTGTACACGTTGAGGTAAAGAGTAACCAGATAGCATACTATCATGTCGAGCAAGAAAGTCCTCCCTATATATGTCCAAGCATCCACTACAATATACATCTCATGTATAGTAATGGCCTCTAGGGTATAAATATAACTAACAATCTCCTACTTCCACTAAGGCTATCTGATAGCAGTGGTTGTAGTATCACATACTCAACCGTCCCATAAAAGTCTCTCTCTGGGAAAAGGCCTCTGTGAGTGGATCCGCCATATTGTCCTTTGAGTCTACTCTCTTAACCTCGATCCCCTGGAAATCGACCATCTCTATGATCAGGTGATACTGCCTTAGAATATGTCTGGATCACTGATGGGACGGTCGTTCCTTGGCATAAGCCATAAGTCCATTGTCATATAATGGTAGGAACGAAGTTCATCTCATGAACTAATATACACCCAAACTTCCTCTTTGGTAGCATCTTTGGTAGCGATGTATCCAGCCTTTATCGTCTAGTATGCCACGGTATCTTGCTTGGAACACTTCCAACATACCGTCCCTCCTATGAGGGTAAAGACAATGCCTGTGACTGACATTTAGTCGACCTTATCGCTCTGCAAGGTATCCAGTGATTCTCCCCAGGATCGATTGATACCATCTCACTACACCTAGTGAGAATCCTAACATCCATTTAGATCTATCACATAGATCCGAAACCCTGGATCTAGGAGGTATCACCTTGATCCTATATGGAGAATCAATGTGATAAGAGGAGAATGACCGAGTGTAACATAGGAAACTCCTTTCCTAACAAGAGTATGCCATCCACGTACAATACGAGGATCATTACCACACTCCCTACTACCCTTTTTGTATATACAAAGTTCATCCACCATTTTGATGAAGTCAAACGCTTTGACTACCACATCAAAACAGATGTTCCAACTCCGTGATGCCTGCTTTAACCTGTAGAGCAACTTGCACACGTTTCCGCTGCTCCCACTGTCTATGGAGCCCTCTGGCTGTGTACTTATAGACACTTTCTTCTAAATCACTATTTAGAACAGCAGTCATGACACCCAACCGCCAGATATCGTAGTTATGGTAGCAGTGGCAAGTAGGATCCGGATGGACTTAAGCATAGGCATTGGAGAAAAGGTTTCATCATTAAACCACACTTGGTCGATGACGGGAACTTTATACAGCAAGTCTAGCTATGAAAGTCCCAACTTTTCCATGTACACCAAGTAATCTTCTCAAGATATACTTGCTCCTGATGGGGATTTAACCCTTCAGATATAGCAACCAAAATCCATACTTTGTTGGTGTACATAGATTCCATCTCAGATCGCATAGCATCCAGCCATTCCTACAGAGTCCCCACTCTTGATGACCTGCTCAAAACTAGTTGGGTCATCATTTCGTGATGCAATCCTCTCTCCTACTGTCATAGAGAAACCAAAGTATCTCTCAGGTTGGTGAGGAACCCTACCAGATCGGCGGAGAGGCCGAGATTCGTTGGGAGCTATTGAATCCTCCGGTTCTACCAAATCATCAGCTGTAGTTTGTATAGCTGGAACTCCTCCCAGTTCTACCTCATGACTACTAATTTGTTTCCAAAATAAATTCCTTTTCTAAAAAGGTGGCTGTTCACACCATAATATTGTATTATTATATTCCCCATTCTTATTCTTTTTATAAATAAACAGGTTCTTTTGACGCATGTCTGCTACATATTACAGGTTACAGGTTCTTGGACAGAAAACAGTGAAAACGATGAAAAGACAATGCAAAAGTGGACTTTGACCGACAAACAGAAGACTCTTGATCAAGCCTACATCAAAGATAAAATTCACAAAGTACAAGGTAATGCAAGGTCCAAGATTACAAAGCGAACGGTTAAAAGTCCACCGCAATTATTCACTGGAGATCTGGAAGAAACATAGAAGCTATTTTAATAAAGAACCAAATAATAAGGAAGCCCAAAGATCCAAGGCCCAATACCTTCTTTTAAAGAGACAGAGACATAAAATTTTACCAAAGGTTGAAGTCTACTTTGACTAGGTCTTCCTAAGGATATTTTGGTAAATGTAGACATGCAAATCAATTGTAACCTAGGGTTTCCTATTCTCTATAAATAGGAACTCTACTCATTGTAATTTCTTATGCCTCCTTTTAATAATAAATTTTAGAATTCTTTTGGAGAGCATCGGTGTTTCTTTTCAATTCATGAATTCAGATCTGACAACCCTGTGTTGATGATTGGAGAGATGCATCTGTAAGTAGATTTAATTCTTTGCTCAAGTTTAGATTTCAATTCTTGCCCTAGGTAATTTTTATTCTCTGCCCTAGATAGATGTTTTTAAATTCCCTAATGAGTGAGTAGTTTTCTCGCTTATTAGGGTTAGGAATGGGGAAGGATTTGAGAGACGAAGATCTCTCATCTCTTTTCTTTGCCAATCTTTTATGAAAATTAGAACTCCATGCATACCTTCTTATTCCGCTCCCTACGGCATCCTATCCCTCGAGGTAGCGGTGATACCATAGTATAAAGGCCCGGATTTTAAGGTTTTCCATGGAGGTTAGGGTAAAGATTAAGAAAGGAAGGACAAGGATCTAGAGGAAGAATCAATCTTCCCAATCATCCTAATCCCCTTTGTTAAGATTTACCATAACACTAATATGATATCTTTAATTAAAGGAAATGGAAAGAGATGTAGATCTTTGTTTACCAAATTTTCCCTAAACCTAATCCTAGCAAGTTTCTAATCCTAGTATCATACAACTTCAATTTTTAGATTTAATAATCAATCCGAACACCCTTCGGAATTAACTCGTAAGCGCGAATCGGAAACTCACAAAATCCCTGTGGACCGACCCGTACTCACCGGTTAGCTTCATGCGACGCCGTTCTTGATTGCGGTTACAAATATTTTTGATCTATCTTTTAGAAAGCGCAAGCACGCTAAATCAATTCAAATCAGTGGCATGCCGAGAAACAAAACACTTTTTGTTCATTGGTGTGGTAGAATATATTCCCTTGCGAATGTTTTGGATATCCAACAACTTCTACAGAACTGACCTTGTCTCGAGCTTGTCCGGATTTTGCTTTTAGACATAGGCCGGACAACCCCAAATCTTAACTTACTTAGGAGATGAGCTCTTCCCATACCATATCATATATGGAGTGGTAGGCACCTGATTTGGTTGGAGCGCCATTCAATAGATATGCAGGTTCTCAAGTTCACAACCCCTAAAAGGAAATAGGCAATTCAGTAATACTCATCATAGAGTGCACCATATCTAATAGGGTGCAATTGCTCCGTCCCGATTCACCATTGTTCTGTGGTGTATACAGAGGAGTAATGCTGAGAGAGAATCTCATTCTCTTTTAGAATAGTCCAGGAGTTCCGTGCACAAGTATTCTCCTCCCTGATCACATCAAAGGACATAATATTTATACCCGTTTTGGTTCTCTACTTCTGACTTACATTCATTGAGTTTCTCAAAAGCTTCAGCCTTGTGTTTCAACCGGAACATATATTCGAATCATGAGAGATCATCAGTGAATGTAATGAAGTACAAAAAACCAGTCCTGGGATGTGTAGACAGGGGACTTACATACATCATCATATATCAATCCCAAGAGTTCACTAACTCTTTCTCTGTTTCCAGTAAACGGAGCTATAGTCATTTTATCTTTGTGACATGACTGGAAAGTTTCAGAAGATGTAAATTCAAACTTGTTTTAAATATGCATCTTAATGTAACTTAGCTAGTCGGGTCGCATTGATATGACCTAATCTACAATACCATAAGAAGGATTCGTTCATTTCTGAACTCTTCCTCTTGTGTGTGTTCTATACGTTAAGAACTGTATTTTGATTTAGAACGTATATGCTTTTAGATAACGTGCCTGAACCGATCAACTCTTGATATAGCAAATGTTCAAAACATTATCCATCAATACAAAATTATATTCTTCTTTACTAAATAAAGAAACTGATATGATATAGTATACCAGGTTCAGTATCTAATAGCATTCGTTCAGATTCAATGTATTTGGTAATACAGGGTGATAACTGCCAACACCTTGGCTGCAAAAATAGCACCGTTTCCAACTCCTGAAACTTATCACCCGTTCTCAGTTCTCTACCTATCAGTAGCCCATGTAACAGATTACATATGTGGGATCCTGATCCGGTATCTCATACCCAGGACGTAAATGATACTGAGAAACAGTTCTCGGTAATGAAAATACCCGAAGAAGATGCATCATCATGCACTTTCTTCGTTTGGGTGGCACGGGAATCCTGGTAATTCGCTATTTCCTTCTCGGTCTTATAACAATTATAAGTTGGAGCGGGACTAACGTTTCCCAACACAGTATAAAAAGCGGGTCTGGTCAATACATCCATATTTTTATCTTGATTAATGCGTGACATGGTCGCTACCTGGAGAGAGAGAGAAGAAAACACTCTGCGTGCGTTCTTGCAAGATTATATTGGTTATTATTTTATCTAATCAGGATGGCTCCCACTGTTTTTATCAAATCTTCCTTCAAACCCTAAAAGGAAAGACTAGCCGGGATTAATTACACTCTACAAGTTCACCAATTTTTCAGCCAGACTAGTGCCGGTACTTTGAGAGAGATTCCCCGTGCTTTCGCACGGACCTAATTAAAATAAACCTTGTTTTCCCAGGGGCGTAACCCCGTTGACACGTTTCTAGACACTTACTTGATCGGCTAATTGTAATGTATAAAACTCTCCCAGGAGTAACAATTACTTGCAGTGCGTATCGGGATCCAACTATCTCATAGAAAGTATGCAATTTCATTGCAAATTTCAACACTTGAAATTCCCGATAATATTTTGCCCCTAGCAACTCATGACCTTAATATAGTCAACAAATCATAAGTGCTAGCCAAATTCAACCCGTCATTTCTTGATTGAATTAAACCCATCCGTACGACCCTTAACATAGTCAACAAAGTCGTACGACTACCCTAATCCAATCTGCATCATATGCATAAACAGATAAACACTAATTAGCTACCGCACACTACGCCTTAACATAGTCAACAAACGTAGTACGAATATTAAGTAGTATTTATCTGAAATGACGGAGGGCCGCGACAGGTTTTTCAGAAAACCTATTGCGTAATGAACTTGATATCGTTGTAGAATCGAATGATTTAAAATGGAGTGTTTTTGAGGCCTTTGATAGTTTTGCTAAAGAGGTCACTCCCGGTGAAGGGATCTCGACTCTTTCCTCGTCGAATGAGATGCAAGATATTCACAATACCACTATGCAAAGCAAAAACTCCAAAAGCAATCAAAAGACAAACCGAGTTTGTAGCATCTGTCAGTTATTACTAAAGGGGTCACTCCCGGTGAAGGGATCTCGGCCCTTTCCTTATCGAATAAGGTGCAGGATGTTCTACAAGGAACACCGCTATGCAAAGTAAGAACTGTAGCTACCTGTTTTTGAAAATTCGATTCCACAATATCTTTTAGGTTTATTTTCTTTCATTAATCACATTAATGAAGTCCCATCAATTAAATTACCTAAACATCATAGATAAATACAACGTACGCTTATGCCATCCGCATTCGCCTCGATGTCCCCTCGTGCACCGTTAGATTAGGTAACTAACTTCAGAGCGGGGCAGGGCTAGCTCGGGTGTAAAACATAAGTAACGTCTATATAATATATCATATATACTATACACAGTATCTATCTAAACATATCAAATGATCACATCACAGATATCGCAGCAGAAAACAACATATGAAATATTGGATATACTAGGAGGTCAGTGTTTTATTTTGAGCCTATATAAAACACGGATTCCACGGTCGCGATGCATAGCCAAACCCACATCCCTAGACCCTTACGAGAGCGGCAAGCAACCCTACTAATTCTAGAGTTAGGAGACTCGGACTCGACTCCTCGTGTTGGTCTCCCACCGGACTTTAGAACCTGGTTACTTATGCTATCCTCCTTGGGTCTATCCTAATGCGGAAAAATAAATAATATACATCAATGGTGACATCAACCTCAACCCGGAAGTGCCCCGAAAAAAGAATATTATATACGTTTAATTTTACATTAATGAAAATAAAAACTCTCATCTCATATAAAACCCCCGGCTATTCAAACACGACGATCCAATATAACATATCCAGCAACACATAACATCACATGTCATCAACGTAAGTAAATATACGTATCCCAATTGTCGTTGACATATAGCAACGAAACCGGCGATACTCCACATATCACACTTACGGTAAGTGTCGCATAAAAAACTAGACGATTTTAAACATTCCGATCGAATCAACAAACACCCAAGATTACCCAAAAAGCTCAACAATTGAACGTAGTTTAAATTTATTCAGCACAAATCACAGTATCAATGAACCAGCCGTAGAAGGGTCAACCAACGCCTCACTGACACCGCTGAACCACCACAAACTCAAGGGTTCAGTGGCGGTTTTGACGGCCACATAATCGAGTTAAGGATTTGTTCTTCTAGAGGGTCCATTGCATAACTTACATGATGTTCGAATGCTTTTTAACTATGGAAAAATTCCAACACTTGGAAAATTTTCCGGCAAGGATTAAAGCGGGTATTTGACATCCGATTGAATTTTTTAACAACGTCAAAAATGACCCGAAAACAGTTAAAATTACGAATACGAAACACTCCGATTTGCCTTTGCATTGAGTTAATCATCACATGAAAAAGTAGCAAAAATAAACAACACCTGAAACACCAAAACCCAGAGCAAAGACCAAGGAAAAAAATTTGGGACCAATCCAACACTACCAGGCCGGCCTCCTTGGAATTTGTAGCCATGTGCTCGGCCAAAATCCGAGCACATGGTCCCAACTTTCTTCCATGTTCTTAGGTTTGCTCATAGATGATTATGCACTTGTTTGAAAAAATTTTGGAGCTCGTTTTAAAATCGACAGAAACATGGTTTTAGGGTTTTAAGTTTCGGAGTTGGTTTCGTACTCGTAATCTAACATTATTCTTATAATTTTCTAGCTAGGCTTTGATACCACTGTAGGGTTGCTATCTGCGGCAGCAAGGTTTCGGGAGGTACGTCCATGCCATTTTTAAAAAATTGCCGTTAAAAGGAACTCTAAACTAGAATCGATAACAAGAAAAGAATACGAAAACGAATGTAAACCATTTTACATCTAAATGAAAAGGAAATACAACCTTTATAGATCGGTCCTTCACTTCATAAGCTCCTTATAGTAGTCCCTTCGCTGCGATCATCGAACTCCCGGACTCTTGGACAGCTCCATGAGAAGAAGGCAACGGTCTTGTTTGAAATTTTCGAGGCCGAAAATGATCTACGTCAAGGAACACTCGCTCAAGCTTCTACTTCACCAAAGTGAAGCAATCACTCTATACTAAAGTGCTAATCTAGTAGAGGATAATGAAATAGGAAGTGGGCTCACTTTGGAATTTCTTTTCTCACAATATTTTCTCACTTGGATCAAACCTTAGAAAGCTTTTCTTTTGGAAGAAGAAGATGAAGAAAGAAGAAGAAAATGAAATCAATCCAAGTGAGATAAGTAACCATGGATGAGTGGGTATCATATACTAACTCATGTAGAGACATAACCATGGCTAATTATAGTGGTTAGGTTAATAAATATCCTAAGTAAAACAAAACTAGTGGACTTGGTCAATGCACTCACAAGCTTCTCAAAGCTTCATGCACTTTGAACAAAAATCCACTAATTTTGGATTACTTTAAATATTAAACACCCACCACTATAATTAGAATGGTGTATGTTTCATATAACCATACATAGTGTATCAACAACCATGACACAAAAATAAACAATGGATATCAATATATATCACATATATATTACATGTACACACAAGTGAGAAAAGGATGCTTAAGTGAGCTAATGCTAGTTAATGTAAATTAGTATATCAAATATACAATTATACACTAAATTATTAAATCAACACTTGATTTAATAATCCGGCTATATCATATATAACCGACTAACACTAAATGTACCAACTTATTGAATCAACACTTGGTTCAATAACCCGGCCATATCATATATAATCGACCGATACAAAAGTCGCAAGAATAGAATACGGTATCACATACATGCATTATTCTCGGTCCCGCACATATCACATATGCGCTCCTATTTCGTTTTGCCTGAGCCAGTAAAATCTCTATATAGGACTCTAAAGACTCGTCAATACGCCGGCAGTAGGTAATGATCACATCAAGCACCCATAAGCTGTCAGCGGTACTAGCTGGACGTAACGGCTACCCGGGTATTGAGTGATCAGAAAATCAGCATACAAGCCCGCTCCAACTCCTGCAAAAGCCTTACAGTGACACTACCGTACAGTCCAGTCTCCTCGTCTGATATGTCGCATATCTCGTCTAGGGGTGGTAAACGTCAGACCCCAGTAACTCGATAAGTCGTGCTGATATGATCCTCATAACGGGTCGAGAAACTACTAGTAACACTTACCAGTAAATCTCTAAACCAGCCCTGGCCAGAGACTTCCCAGTTATGGCCAATCGAGCACAACGCAACATCAACCCCCAATACCGGGAGAGACGAAACCACTCCTATCGCTCATTGCCTCCATGTAACTCGGGACTGTACCCAAAAACCACCGTTTTGCATGCCCTCTTGGACGTGGTAAGGTGGAAATCAAACCACAGTGGGAATCACATAAGACTCTATGACGATCTCGGGTCTACAGACTAACCTGTACCAGTGTCACCAGAGAACTGCCATCTGATGTGAGGTATAATACCATCTGGGGGTTCTCGGCGAGTCCGTCCAGTGTACTTAGTCACTACTGAGCACCCGTATATCATCTCTGATGTCAAATACCGATGGATATGGGATCATCCATCGCCTATCTATATGGGTCGAGAAGCTATACGCTAGTCTACTCTGGTATATCGATGCCCCGTCTCGATACACCCACGACTAGGGACCTTAAAGGATGTACTTATGGACTACCATGGCCCCACTAATATGATCTGCATCATAGTTCTGGTAGTCAAGAACACATCCTAAGGGCTTTACCAACATATAACAGAGAGACAATCAGTGTACACGTTAAGGTAAAGAGTAACCAGATAGCATACTATCATGTCGAGCAAGAAAGTCCTCCTTATATATGTCCAAGCATCCACTACAGTATACATCTTATGTATAGTAATGGCCTCTAGGGCATACATATAACTAACAGTAACTTGGCATCACTTGCTTGAGCTGCCTTGATCTGATTAACAATAGTGGACTGGACTTGTAAGTTCATCAAAGACGAAGTGTTACCTGGCATAACTACTTCAATTTTCATTTCATGCAATTCTTGCTGAAGCTTCCACTGAGCGGTGAGATTCATTGCTAATGGTTGACGGCTAAGTGCATCAGGAACTGCATTCACCTTCCCAGGATGATACTGTAGGTTGATGTCGAAATCTGCCATGAGTTCTAGCCATCTTCTCTGCCGCATATTTAGTTCCTTCTGAGTAAACACATACTTTAGACTCTTGTTGTCCATGTATATATCCACTCATTCACAAAAGATAGTGGTGTCAAATCTTAAGTGCAAAGATAACGGCTGCTAACTCTAGATCATGTGTTGGATAGTTGCACTCATAAACCTTTAGTTGTCTTGATGCAAAAGCTACAACTTTTCCATGCCGGTGTAGAACACATCCCAATCCCTTACCGGAAGCATCACAATGTACGACGAAACCTTCAGATTGATCCGATATCACAAGGATATGAGCATATGTTAATCTTGATCTGAGTCTATAAAAACTTTTTCACATGCTTCTAACTACACGAATGCTTCATCTTTACGCGTAAGCTTAGTCAGGGATGCTGTTGTCACACCCCACTTCCCAAAATACGGAATACGAGGAGTGATAAGGCCAGTCATGCTCCTACGATCAAGGAAATATCCTGCCATAGTCACACTTCGGCTCTAGCATTATGCGGTAATCAGTAATCATAGCACAAGTAATGAGAAATGCAGTCACTAATTCTATCAAAACAGATATAAAACTAACCAGATAGAGTCAAGAGAAAGGTAGCACTGGCGTCACTGATCTAGATGTCCGCAATATCCTCGAGGTAAGACAAGTCCTGATCCGAGCTAAATCCACTCCTCACTCTGAGCATGCATACTCAGGTATTTAGAGCGATACAATAGCAATACATATGAATATGTAATATGTGCACTGATAATAAACACGAAGCAGTAACATAGAGTAATGACGCGAGCATGAAATAACTGGTACATGTAACGATAAAGCAAGTGTATCAAATTAGTAATCAATGCAATGTCTATGTCACTAAAACAACCGGTCTCTAAGTCTCAATGTCCAAGTCATTAAACTTATCTTTAGTCCAAGTGTGAGCGTCAACTACCGCAGAAGCATCCCAAACCCAAGTGTAAGCCCCAGGGGCAATGGAACACGGGCCCGAATCACTATCAGTAAGAATCAGAATCACTATTAGAACAACTCCCGAAATTACTAAATATGCCGGCAGTGGGACTCCTGAGATTTCGTTGATCCGACTCACACTCAAAATACCCCACACCCTGTGGTCTACATTAAACACCGACCATGAATCCAAATACTAGTCCCTTCATAATAAGTCTACGCGAGAACTGGAGATAAGGTCTCCATCAAGCATGTCTCGACTGGTATCCATGATAAATGGACAGTGCTCGATGTCTTACCTATGACACTAATATAAGTTCTTCTATAACCGTCCCATACCAGTTATAGTTACACTTATATATGTCCCATAGGCGTCGACAATGCAATAACTAATTGGTTCCGCTAATTGTGTACAGGTACGTGTCACTTCACTTATTTAATCATGCTTTTACACTAACGTACTTACCACAATCCAATCACTAACACTTATCACTTGGTAATGTAACACGGTCACTAGGTTATCGATGCAAATAAATACTAATTACAAGGGTATAACAGTCATGCAACATGATGGGAATACAGTGAATGCACTACTGAATACATGTGAGCAACCGGTGTCGGTTGGATTATAAAAATCATATAAAATCACACGTGCATAATTTGGCAAAACAATATAAAAAGTGTAAATAGTGTATTAAATCATCTCTACAGAAAAATTAGTTTCGAGTCAATCGTGCGAGTTATGGCCATTCCATTTTAAGTGTTTACTGCTGGAAATCCAAGTTCTGAACTGGAAGTTCGTTTCGTAACACATTTTATTCCCTGCTGGGATCATAATTAGGCAATGCTACAGTTATATAATATTTATATTTATCTGTTAAATTTCCAACGAGATAGATGGATCAAAAATATCTTCTGTACGCAGGGAGATATGCACTGTCTAAGGTTAACGTATACATTCTGGTTTTGCACAAAACTGCATTACACATTTACGTTTTAAAAGGTGTTATAAATAACAAACCACACCGGAATGCAATGAGACTGGCACCGTTAGAAAGCTAATTCAATTCTCTACGTTTCTATGTATGGTTCCACACACTTGTACATTTAAACAGTGAGATATATGCGTTCTAAAACAAGCAAAATCAGAGATTCTTGCACCGGACTGCAGTTCAGAGCCATGAATCGTCTCAGTTTTCGTTCATATAACTTAATAAAATTCAGAGATCAACTATGGGATACTGTAGGTTTATCTGTTGGCTTTGATACGAGCCCTAAAACATTAGGTTATGAATTGTATTCAAATTAATATAGATTTTGCAAGACAATAGGTAGGGTAGATTCTAGGTTTAGTTAATTCATCGAGCGGGTTGTATGCTTATTTACTTTGAACGAGAATTAAATTCTGGCTATCCAACAGGGTGGAAATCAGTTCCTACAATCTCTTCACGGCACAAGACATGGTATTAGACCTTCGTCATATCCAAACCGACACCACTAAAAACTACAACTTGTATATTACCATTTGTCGATAAATTACGGTGTGTGTGTGTGTGTCTATATATATATAGACACACACACACAATTTTAAATAATAACGAATGATTTAACTATTATAATTGTAGCATGAATAAACAAGTTTTCGAACTTGCCTGACAACAAAACGATGTGGCGATCGACAACGACGGCAGCAACACGAGCAGCCACAATAGCGTGAAGGCTAAGATTTGGGGCTCGGCTAAGTGGTTTGACTAGGAGATGCTTGATCTTTGTCGGCGACATGTTGGGGATCGCTACAGACGACAGGGAAGCAAGGAGTCACGTTGGCGGTGAGATGAGGTGATATGGGTTGTGGCCGTGGAGTCGGGGAAGAGAAAGAGAGACAGAGGCTCAGTCTGTAGGTGGAGGTGAGGGGGAGCTAGGTAGTGGTGGCTGTTGTTGTCATCGGGGATGGCAACAGCGAGGGAGGCAACGGAGGGTCAAAGATGTTCGATAGTGGCTGAGGTAGGCTCGGCGGTGGCTCTGGTGCAGAGCAGAGGGAGGCATGGGGCAGAGGCGGTAGGAAACGATGGTGGAGCTCCGGCGAGGATTCAGGCAATGCAAGCACGGGTGCAGTAGTAATGAGTCGTGTCGGCTGAGGAATGGTGGTGAATGGTGGTAGTTGCTCGTCAGTGATGGAGTCGTGGAGCCGTGGTGATGAGTTCATCAGCGGTGTGGAGAGGTTGGTGGCGGCGGCGGCTCGTCGGAGGTGACCTCGGTGGTTGGGTTCAGTAACGTGCAGTGGAAAATGCGAAGGAGAAGATGAGGAGCTCGGTGGTCGAAGACTGAGGCATTAGACTTGGACGACCCGGTGAGAGGGGCCACGATAGTTGCGAGCCGGTCGAAGACCTACTTCTTCGGAGCTTCCTGTGATGACATCGGGATGCTGAAGCTTGTTGGCGGGATCATGGTTCCGAAGAACAACCCAGTGGTGGCATGTGTCACCTGTTCCACTGGCATTGCGAAGATGGAGGCCGCTTAGGGACCGTAAGTTACTCCTCCAGACGGGGCGGAGCGAGAGTTGTGGTTGTAGTTGGTGCAGCTGGATGCCATTAATCTTCTTTTCTCTGCACGGGAGAAAGACACCAAATCTTAGTACCTCGAATCCACAGGCATCCATTGCAAACCGCGATTTGTTCGCGAAACACGAAACACGAAGTGTGGAGTGGAAAGAGGAAAAGATCCTACTGGATGTGCCAAAATCTGTTACCGCCGAAAGACGCGAACGGGATGTTAAGACGTATGGCCTGAATTTTAGGGGCAGATGCTATTTGGTTTTATCTGTCTACCTCTCCGAAGATGCCAAGTTGATTTATGGCACCATGTATCGAACGTTTAAACATATGTAGCCGATATAGCAGACTTCGTCAGATTCCCCCTCATTGTGAGGGGTTTTTGAATATGGGGACACTCTTCCTGCAGACGCAAGCCCTTGCAATTAATTACGTTACCATGTAGCGATAACCACTTTCTTCTGCTCCAGAAGGTCACTTCGTGTCGTGTGTGTTTGTTTTATTTTTGGTTGCCCGTGGATTGTATACGGAGACTAATTTATGTTGTCGCCCATAGGGCGGGGATTAGTCCAAATCCGTATTTTCTTAGATTTAGGTTTGTTTGATTTAAGGATCATTAATCTCGTTTGAGATTAAGATCAACTTAAATGTTTGTTAAGGATACATTAGTCTAATTTTAGACTAAGATCTACTTAACAAGATTTTAGGATCATTTAGATCCAACAAAAGAGCATTTGGGCTCTATTGCTTTAGTTTAGGGACGTTACGGTCCGTTGGGTTTAAGGACATCATAGTCCATAGAGTTTAGTTTAGGGACGTTACAGTCCATTGGGTTTAAGGACATCATAGTCCATGTTTAAGGACATCGTAGTCTATAGAGTTTAGTTTAGGGATGTTGCGGTCCATTGGGTTTAAGGACATCATAGTCCGTAGAGTTTAGTTTAGGGACGTTGCGGTCCATTAGGTTTAAAGACATCCTAGTCCGTGTTTAAGGACATTAAAGTCCATGGAGTTTAGTTTAGGGACGTTGCGGTCCATTGGGTTTAAGGACATCATAGTCCATAGAGTTTTGGCTCATTGGATTAGAGATGCGCCAAAAGTCATTGGTTATTGGTGTAAGTCTACGGTAGCGTCCCGACCGTCCTTCAGACGCCAAATGCGGAACAAAAACTTTTTACAACTGGCGCTATCGTATACTATTTTCCCGGATCTGTCATTATTGCTAAACTAACATACTGTAAAGAGGGTAGGAATGTTATACCGAACGATCCGAGTCCTTCGGTCTTTAACCATCATCCCACGCTTTGTTGCGGCTGCTCCGATCTTCTGGATCTCCAGTCTTCTTGTCCAGGTGGCACCACGTCAACGGATCGTTAAACGGGCTCCCGCCTCTGAACCGAGGCAACTCGATCATCAAGTTTGCCAAAAGAGATGACCAAGATTGATGTAGAGAATGAGTAGAACACTTTATCTCGTTACATCCAAAGCTATGGATGAACGGTAAATGAAGTTGCCTTTTTGGATCGGGTGAAATGAGAAATCAACTTATGGAATTTCCATGAAGTAAATTTCATATACTTTTTCCAAATGAATCAATTTCCGTTCCCCACAAGAGAGGGGCCGGCCACTTTTAAGAGGGGGGAGGTGAGTGTAGGAGCTAGGGAGAGTGACCATAATATTAATGAAGAAATGAGTCATAATGCACACCTTGCAAAACATTAATGTAAATGATGGATCACTTTAACCTAGTCATCATCTAATTAATGCAACTAATGAAACAAGAACACCTCACTAACCTAGTCACCTCTTCTAGAATCTTCTAGAACCATGATACACCCCATGATGAAAAGATAAATCCGTATTAAACCGAATGTTTAATACGGGTGATAGAAAACTGGAAACTGGCAACTTCCAAAAGCGATCCCGAAACGAATTTCAGGATAACCCGGTAACAGTATAAACACACCCGCATTTGTATTACGACCGAATACAAATGCAACTGAGACAAAGATATTATATCTACACAGTATAATACTCGGATCCGGCTTAAACCAAAGCCCACCAGGATTATCTGCCCGAAATATGACACGTGCGAAAACACACGTGCATTTTCTGAACCCTGCCATAAAACCATACGGCCTCTACAACGTTTCGCCCGAACTTGGGAAACTGTCTGTGGGGGACTCTAATGACTCATCAATACACTGGCACTGGGTATAACCACTAGCACGTCAGAGGTACAAGCTGTACGTAACGGTTGCCTATGTATCGATTGGAAGGGAAGATGACGAGCGAACTCATTCAGAAACCCTACTGAGCCTGACAATGACAATATCCATACAGTCCGGTCCGTTCGTCTATGAGTATCGCATATAGGGTCTAGGGGGCTGGTAAACGTCAGACCCCCAATAGCTGTATAAGTCGTGTCAAAGAGAGAAGCCCAGAACACCCTGAGATACTACTGGAATACCTACCAGTTAATCTCGATTACCCTGGCCAGGGATTTCGTGTTATGGCTCTCCTAAACACAGCGCGATCTCACCCCCAATACCGGGAGAGACGAATCCCCGACGATCTGCTCACTGCCTCCATGTGGCTCGGGACTGTACCTAAAAAATACCTATTTGCACTACTCCTTTGAGCCATGGTAGGGTAGAAATCAACGCACAGTGGGAACTCACACGAGACAAATGACGACCTCAGGTCGGTGAACTAACCTGTATACATGTCACCTGGGAACTGCTATCTGACGATATGTATAATACCAACTTAGTATGTTCCCGGCGAGTCCAGTCCGGTGTACTCATAACTAAATAAGCATCTGTATACATCTTAGGTGAACTAACTGACACCAATGGCTTGTGAGACCGGCCACCGCCCCTCGTCGGGGTCTCGACTGTATACACTAGTCTACACTGGAGTATCGATGCCCTGTCTCGAAACTTCCACGACTAGGGACACTTTAAGGATGTGCTTATAGACCCCAGCTCCCACGTATATGATCGCCATCATACTGCTGGCAGTCAAGCAAGAATCCTATGGGCTTTATTAACATGCAATAGTGAACTAAAACATGTATACGAGGATAAAGACAAACCAGATGGCATACTATCATCTCGAGTAAGACAGTCATGTCGGTATAGGTCCTCCCTCAATCATTGCAATCATGTGCTTGAGATCCAATAATTGACTTTGAGGGCACTATACCTAACAATCTCCCACTTGCACTTAAGGCTAATTATTGCGATGTCTATTGTGTTCGAGAAATAGCCTCAGTGAGTGGATCCGCCCTGATGTTTCTTTCTATGTCTCTCTTTGTCTCAAGTTCGCTGAGAAAACCATCTCCCGAAATGAGCAGCACCAGTCTTAGAATATGTCTGGATATCTGATGGGACCCAGTTCATAAATGAACTCCAAATCCAGCAAACTTCTTAGACCGTATCGTCAACTGAACCTAATCAGTATTCAGCACCATGCCTCCCACAGTATCCTCTTGGACTACCTGTCCATAATACCGTCCCTTATCAGAGGGAAAACTATAATTTTGACAATCACTCTGTCATCCATGTCACCTTTGAAGCATGGAATGATAACCGTCCCCCGAAGGAGGCTGCCGTCATCAAATCCGTAGAACATGCACTTATGTTCTAAAACTGCTTCCTTATGTTTCTTCAGGATTGGATTAATACAAACTTATTGTATCTTGTGCAAAAAACAACATCTGGTGTGGTACTTGACATCTCACGATTGACTTAATTACCTAAGCAAGTGATATGCCAATCATGCACATCTCTCTCCACTTTAGTCTGTAAGACAACTTTAGAGAGGGTGATTCCATCATCTGCAGGTACACCACCATACCAGGAGTCATTTATTCTAAAATATCATTAGAATACTGTCAAAGTACCCAATTGGGAAACTACCCAATTCTAGATCTAAAACCATAGATCTAGTAACCAGAATGTCTGATATTATATCCATATTCTTTGTGGAGAAATAACTGTGTGACGACCAAAGTACAACCGATTGTAGTATAGGAATTTCACTTCCTACTCTGTGTATGTCATCCAAATATCAGGACATGACACCCTACTACCTTCTTAATAGATCCATTCCTTATACTGTTGAAGTCAAAGCCCATGACTATCACATCAAAAATTAGATGATCTTATCTCCGCTATATCAGCTTAAGTCTATAAATAGACATAAGCTACTTGCCCACTATACTTCCGCTACTCCCACTGACTACGAGAACCCTCTGGCAGAATAATATATACGTACACTTCTAAAGCTAGTTTAGAATGACGCTATACTTAACTTCCTGCCGGGTCTCATAGCCTGGAATAACAGTAGTGTCAAGTCCAGGTAAACAAGAACCTCCCTGTCACCATCCTTGAGGCTACCGGAGTACCTCTCGGGTGTCTGAGGTTACCCACCATATCTGCGGAGTGGCTATTGGAATGTCAAATCTGATTGAATATATAGGTCCTATTAAATTTTCCGTAATCGTTTGCGGTTCTAGAATCACTTCCAGTTCTACCATACTCCCACTACTGTTTTTCTGAAAAAATCCATTTTACTAAAACTGTGGTGAGTCAAGAACAATATCACTATTGATCTTCCAGATGGTAGAAAATCAACCCTTGCCATAGTCCGGGTCAACCCACAAAATGCCATTACAGAATCGTGCCTTGAGTTATCCAAAGTCTGGTTTTAAGCATAAGCCGGACAACTCCCCGTAGCTTAATATCGTTAAGATATGAACCATTCTATATCCAATATAGAAACTTTGGCACTTATTTAATTGGAACCAGATTCTAATCATGCAGCTGTCTCCAGTGCATATCAACTTAATGGAGAGAGGCTAATCAGCATTACTCAACTTAGGAATACATCCAATTATGAGTAACCCGAAAGAGAAACCAGTTTCTCAAAACCGATATTATCAACTGAATACCAATCACAAGAATCTACATCTTCGAAATCTTTGAAGAATCCCGATACTTGCAACAGCTGGTCCTCTACTTTATTCCTATACCCACAACTTCTCGAAACTTAGACATTGTATTTCTACGAAACACTTCTCTAAAAGCTATAGAAATCACAAGTAAATAGAATATAATACGAGGACCAACCCCTTTGTCCTGATGGACATTGGACAACACACATTACTCTGTATAAGTCCCTGAGTTGAATAACTCAAACTCTGTGCGTCGTAGGTTGAAAATTGTACCCAGGCGATTTCCTCAAATATCACCAATTACAACGAATTCCGATATAATGAGGATGATCACCTAATTCCCAATAACTTACTCCCACTCATCATCTGTAAAACCATACATATGTGAGAATTATACCTGGTAAATACATACCCTGGAGTAAGGGTCTAATTGGGAAATCAGTTTTCTATTAACAATACAGTGAAAATGAAACATGAATATGTTTCGAAAGGGTATCCGGGTATTCATAGTAATGCCTTTTCCATTATTCAGATTCATGACTGTAACCGTATATTTCTTTGCCATTTTTCTAATTCCCTTTATTTGTCTTTAGTCGTTACCTTCTGTACACCATCGTTAGGCTAAATGGTTTTCTTCCTTCTCTACCGTTCGGCACCAGCCTATGGTTTGGAAGAAGACTATCCAGTAAGCATAATAAGTGTACCCTCCTAAACCAAGGAGTATTCGCAACTTGAGAGAAGGTGATGATAAAAGACAATTGAATAATATCTTATTCTATTTCTCCCGAAATGGGGAAAAAAGTAAAGGTGAAATAGGAGTGGCGATGAAGTACGTGGTTTGGTCATGAATGATAGCAGTCACAATTTATTTTGTCCTCTTTCTAATCCCTTTATTTTTTCTTTAGTTATTACCTTCTGTACACCCTACTTAGGCTAATTGGTTTTCTTCATTCCCTACCTTTCGGCACCCGCCTATAGTTTGGAATAAGACTATCCAATAAGCGTAATAGGTGTACTCTCCTAAACCAAGGAGCCCTCGCAACCTGAGAGAAGATGATAATAAAAGACAACTGAATAAACCAATTCTATTTCTCCTGAACCTGGATCCATCCTCGAAGAAGTCACTTCGAGTTCGTATATTACCATACGATGGATTTATCCAACGGAAGTGGATGTCCATAATAATACGGGGTGTTCTGAGAAATACAAAGGGTAAAAGAAGGAGCGACAATGACTTATGCAACTTTAGACAATCCAAAAGTCGGTATATTAAGAAGGTTCGGTCAACTTGGTCACTTGGTCATAGTCTAGGGTCGGTCAAAGGTCGCCGCCAAAGAGAGAGAGAGAGAGAAAAGAAACACTCCGCGTGCACTCTAACCTAAATCAGAATGGTTATCACTTTATCTAATCAGGGAACCTCCCACTATTTTCTCAAATTCTCCTCCAAACCTGAAAAAAGAATTAGTCGGAATCACCCGAGGAGTAAACTAACTCATCAGTGGGAATCAGGATCCAACTCTCATCGCATGCTAATGTGATGGTATCCACTCACGTTATCACACTCCAGAAGGTATGCTCAACTCTGGCAAGTTTCCTGTATGTTTGAAACTCCCGATGTAATTTTTTATCCCATGCTCTTATGACCTTGACGTAGGCCAACAAATCATAAGCCACATGTCAAGTTCTATCCGTCATTATCCAGGTTAATTTGAATCCATCCGTACAAGCCCTTGACGTAGGCCAACAAGGCTATACGTCTGTCCCAAACCAACGCATCTATCTATGCAACAAATGAATACCCCAGCAGCTACCAAACACTATGCCTTGACGTAGGCCAACAAACATAGCTTGAATACTACTGACCATCCATAAGAAATGACGGAGGGCTACGGCTGGTTTTTGGCGAAAAACCTTTAACGTAATGAACTTAATCTCGTTGAAGGAACCTGATAGCTTTTTATAAAAAAAAATATAGTGGCGAAAACCTTTTGCTAAAGAGGTCACTCCCGGTGAAGGGATCTCGGCTCTTTCCTCGTGGAATGAGGTGCAGGATATTTCAACTGAATACCGCGATGCTCAACTTGTAATCGACTATAGTGAAGTTATTACCCTGACGCAAACTTCTGCCCAAGGGGTCATTCCCGGTGAAGGGATATCGGCCCTTGCCTCGTCGAATGAGGTGCTGGATATTTATAACCGAATACCACTGTGCATAACAATAGGAAACGTTTTTGTAATAACACTTTTAAAATTGGTTCCAACAACATCAAATATAGGTTTGTTTTATCCTTGTATTGATAAGAATCAATGCAGTCCCATCAATTAAACACACCAGAAAAAAACGAAAATATAATGTACGTATATGCCATCCGCATTCTCCACTGGGTCCCGTCATCACCCATTAGGTTACTTAACTAACGACAGAGCGGAGACTAGACTAGCGCGGGTATAAAACATATACAACATCTAATAGTATATATACTAATATACAGTAATCGCTCCAGGCATGATAATATGCAACATTACAGAAAAGTAATAAGCATCACAGAACAGATAATCTGGGATCCCCGGGTTTCACAGAGCCTCTACTGAAACCCGACGTTCCCCTGGTCGTGTGGATAGCCTGTGCAATGAAACCTAGACCCCTACGGGTGCGACAAGTTACCCGCCAAAACCTGAAGCGAGGCAGCCCCCTACAGCAAAGTGAATGGACCACCCAGCACATCACGAAATCCGGTAACTTGAGCACCCCTCCTTGGGTCAACTTGTACCCCTTACGAGTGCGGCGAATAGCCCGCCAATTCTAGAGTGGAGCCCCCTCCGTCTCAACGCCATGAGATGCGGGCCCGTTACCCTCTAGAACCCGGCTAATCGTGCACCCCACCGCGGGGTAATCCTAGTACAGAAAAGAAAAATATATACAACTGGTACATCGACCTCAGCCCGGTCGTGCCCCAAAAGAATATTATACAAACAGGCAATGATGGCAGTCCACATGTTGGACGCTCGCCCCGCAATATCAAATGTACAAATAAATCCAAACAGCACTACCATTGCACACTGCTATCCACCACGACATATCCGCAACATCACAGCACAACATAGAACATCAACGCGAATGTCATGTTCGCAAATCCATCTAAAAAGACTATAGCAATTAGACGCAATTTACCGCTCGAATGACATTCACGGTCGGAAATATAATATAAGTACTGTAAGCTAATAAGTTTAAAATTTCAATCGACAAAACTACCCGAAGTGGGCCCCATGTACATCTGGTGTACAGTAATAAAATCTGCGCCCAAAAGAAATATACCAAAAACCACAATTTCCTGTGAAGAAGCCACTGTACAAATTTGGACCACTGGTCCCACAAACTGGCCGCGGATGCGCGGTCAAACCCTAGGTTTGACTGCGGATCCGCGGTGGTACTGTAGGATCACGTGCCCAAATTTTTACAGTTTGCTTAAAAAACCCTGCTCAATTTTCTAGGATGACCAAAATAATTTTAAGGCCTGATTTAAAATCGACAGAAACTTTGAACAGAAAATTGTACTTTTGCGAAAATCCGTTCGATCGATATTTTAAACGCGTTAGCACAAGTTAGTAAAGCTTAATGGCGAGGCTCTGATACCATTGTAAGTCTACGGTAGCATCCCGGCCGTCATTCAGACGCCAAATGCGGAACAAAAACTTTTTACAACTGGCGCTATCATATACTATTTTTTTGGATCTGCCATTATTGCTAAACTAACATACTGTAAAGAGGGTAGGAATATTATACCGAACGATCCGATTCCTTCGGTCTTTAACCATCATCCCACGCTTTGTTGCGGCTGCTCCAATCTTCTCGATCTCCAGTCTTCTCGTCCAGGTGGCACCACGTCAAGGGATCGTTAAACGGGCTCCCGCCTCTGAACCGAGGCAACTCGATCATCAAGTTTGCCAAAAGAGATGACCAAGATTGATGTAGAGAATGAGTAGAACATTTTGTCTCGTTACATCCAAAGCTATGGATGAATGGTAAATGAAGTTTTCTTTTTGGATCGGGTGAAATGAGATATCAACTTATGAAATTTCCATGAAGCAAATTTCATATACTTTCTCCAAATGAATCAATTTCCTTTCCTCACAAGAGAGGGGCCGGCCACTTTTAAGAGGGGGGAGGTGAGTGTAGGAGCTAGGGAGAGTGACCATAACATTAATGAAGAAATGAGTCATAATCCACGCCTTGCAAAACATTAATGTAAATGATGAATCATTTTAACCTAGTCATCATCTAATTAATGCAACTAATGAAACAAGAATACCTCACTAACCTAATAACCTCTTCTAGAATCTTCTAGAACCATGACACACCCCATGATGAAAAGATAAATCTGTATTAAACCGAATGTTTAATAAGGGTGATAGAAAACTGGAAACTGGTAACTTCCAAAAGCGATCCCGAAACTAATTTCAGGATAACCCCGTAACAGTATAAACACACCCGCATTTGTATTACGACCGAGTACAAATGCAACTGAGACAAAGATATTATATCTACACAGTATAATACTCGGATCTGGCTTAAACCAAAGCCCACCAGTATTATCTGCCCGAAATATGACACGTGCGAAAACGCACGTGCATTTTCCGAACCCTGCCATAAAACCATACGGCCTCTACAACATTTCGCCCGAACTTGGGAAACTATCTGTGGGGGACTCTAATGACTCATCAATACACTGGCACTGGGTATAACCACTAGCACGTCAGAGGTACAAGCTGTATGTAACGGTTGTCTATGTATCGATTGGAAGGGAAGCTGACGAGCGAACTCATCTAGAAACCCTACTGAGCCTGACAGTGACAATATCCATACAGTCCGGTCCGTTCATCTATGAGTATCGCATATAGGGCCTAGGGGGCTGGTAAATGTCAGACCCCCAATAGCTGTATAAGTCATGTCAAAGAGAGAAGCCCAGAACACCCTGAGATACTACTGGAATACCTACCAGTAAATCTCGATTACCCTGGCCAGAGATTTCGTGTAATGGCTCTCCTAAACATAGCGCGATCTCACCCCCAATACTGGGAGAGACGAATCCCCGACGATCTACTCACTGCCTCCATGTGGCTCGGGACTGTACCCAAAAAATACATGTATGCACGACTCCTTTGAGCCGTGGTAGGGTAGAAATCAAAGCACAGTGGGAACTCAAACGAGACAAATGACGACCTCAGGTCGATGAACTAACCTGTACACATGTTACCTGGGAACTGCTATCTGACGATATGTATAATACCAACTTAGTATGTTCCCGGCAAGTCCAGTCCGGTGTACTCATAATTAAATGAGCACCTGTATACATCTTAGGTGAACTAACTGACACCAATGGCTTGTGAGACCGGTCGCCGCCCCTCGTCGGGGTCTCGAATGTATACGCTAGTCTACACTGGAGTAACGATGCCCTGTCTCGAAACTTCCACGACTAGGGACACTTTAAGGATGTGCTTATAGACCCCAGCTCCCACGTATATGATCGCCATCATACTGTTGGCTGTCAAGCAAGAATGCTATGGGCTTTATCAACATGTAATAGTGAACTAAAGCATGTATACGAAAATAAAGACAAACCAGATAGCATACTATCATCTCGAGTAAGACAGTCATGTCGGTATAGGTCCTTCCTCAATCATTGCAATCATGTGCCTGCAATCCTATAATTGACTTTGAGGGCACTATATCCAACAATTGGGACCCTTCATCTCTCTGAAGACGTTGAAGAATTACAACGACATGTAACAGACGTATGGAGAGATGTACCCTTGAACCAAAGAATGTTCATCAGGGACTTGGTAGTCCTGTTTGGAACTAAGGCCAATTTAGAAGAAGACCTATGGGCTCGATCGATTTTGGGGTTTGGCCAACCTTGGGCTAAGCCCGCTTGTTTACTTTCCCTTTTTGTTCAACAATGTTGAGCATTGATATGGGCTCTGACACCCCTCTTTCTTTTTGTTTTATTCATATTATTTTATATAGAGTGTTAAACAATTTATGGCGCCCATGTACAGAGCACATGAGACGCTCAGCGCTGAGCGCCAAACACTGAGTGCTAAGCACTTCTTATAAAATAGCGTCCATGTGAGGAGCACGTGGAGCGCTCGGCGCTGAGCGCCAGACTTAGAGTGCTAAACGCTTCTTCTAAGATAGCGCCCATGTGAGGAGCGCTCGACACTGAGCGCCAGACTTGGAGTGCTAAGCGCTTCTTATAAAATAGCGCCCACGTGAGGGGTACGTGGAGCGCTCGGCGCAGAGCGCTAGACTTTGACTGCTAAGCACTGAATTTTCTGTTCTGCTCAATTCAATTATCTGAGAATTAGATTCTCACTTATGAAAGACTTTGTCTTATAGATCTGAGATTTGGAAAAAGAACTAAGTTCTTCTAATGTGAGAGTTTAAACTCTTAAATATGGAGGAGATGCTGTGATCTCTCTTATTGTTATTTACCTTGAGAAGAAATTGCTCTCGTCTTTGAAGTTTGAAGTTTATAGGGGGGTCCTCTTTATATGCCTTGAAGTCTTGGGTCTTTTATATAGGGAAGGCAGATTTGTTGATCAGTTAAGGAAATCTCTCATTGAGAGATTTCTTAATTGATTTGGGGAATTTATCCACCGTTGGATTTTTTATCCAAGGACTTCTGTTTTACAGAAGACATTTCTCTTGTTTTTAACAAGATTGGGAAAATATTTTCACCACTGGATTTTTGATCCAACGGTGCTCTGATTTACAGAGCACAATCTTTTTTGTTTAGAAAGATTTGAGGAGTATTTCCTCAATCAGAATTTAATTCTGTGTCTTGGTGATTTTTGTTGGGGTCAAAAATTGCACCCCAATTGACCGGGTCAAAGTCAAGGTCAATCCCAAGCCAGGTGGGCCCAAGCTCAGGTCAAGTGGGCCCATGCCCAAGTTAAGTCCCACGGCCAGCCTCCATACCAGCATAAAAATCATGTAATAAATAATTTTAATGTAATTTTTTATGCATGAATGTAAGCGAAATGGGCATAAAGCCAAATTTTTGTAAAGCCCATGGCTTATATGCAAAAGAAATGAGCACATGAGGCATGGGATGGGCAAAATGCCATTTTGTAAAGCCCAAGGGGCTATATGTAAATATGTAATCCTATATAAGGCAACATGATGATGAATGTAGCATACACTTTTCATTCTCTCAAACTCTAGAATTTTTGTGCCTCCTTCTCCTTCCTCAAGGTTCTAAAAGCTTCTTCCCCTTTTGAATTAAATTAAGAGTTTTACTCTTCTTCTTCCAAAAATAAATAGTTTTCCACCACAAAACCCACCAAAGGGAGCTCAGATCTTCCATTAAATCTCAAAAAGGGGAGATTTTTAAATCTCACCCCCTCTTGTTCTCCAAGATCCGACCGACAGAAGAGGAGGAAGGAGACCCACTTCTAAGAATCCCATTTTGGGAAAGATCCAAGGCTCAGGGGAGAAGAAAGGGGTCCCCTTGAGCATTTACAAGGAGTTCTTGAAGTTTGACTCCACAAATTAAAGTTTCTGGGAGTTTAACTCCATAAAAAAAATAGAGAGAGTCTTTCTTTCTAGGAGTTCAACTCCATAAGTCAAATCAGGAGCACAGCTCGCAGTGCAGGGACCAAGTCCCTTTTCCTTCTGGCGCCCAGCGCACGCGTGCCAAGCACGTAGGGTGTCAGCATCCAAGTGCCCATGTATAGGGCACGTGAGGTGCTAGCGCCCAAAGCGCTAGCATCAGCGCCCGAGCGCCCACGTGCCGCGCACGTAAGGCGCTCGCGCTAAAGCTTTAGCGCCAGCGCCCGAGCACCCAAAGCGCTAGTGCCAGCGCCCAAGCGCTCGCGTGCCGCGCACGTGAGGCGCTGGCGCCTTCTCCCATGCATCCTTTGGATGCCCTTTCCCTTTATATATATATGTATATGTATATATATATATATGTGTGTGTGTGTGTATACACACACACATACGCCACAACACTGTCCCCGTTAGAAAACTCTGCGGGGCCCCCGATATATCCAAAACCCCTTCAAAACATAATACTACACATTGAGTTCGCATGACCTGTTTGACCCGTCAATCGGAGGTTCTCTCACTTCAAAGGCGAGGGTTAATTAACGGCAGCTTAGTCCGCGGCTGTCGGAGATTCGGATCCCCACAATCAATAAACCCCAGCCTACCCTAAGCAGGAGGAATCTGTAATACGCCTGACAAGCGCGCGCGTATTCCCATCTCAATGGGATGACGAAAAACACCCTACAATTTTTAATCACCATTGGATTTTTGATCCAACGGTGCTCTGATTTACAGAGCACAATCTTCCTTGTTTAGAAAGATTTGAGGAGTATTTACTCAATCAGAATTTAATTTTGTATCTTGGTGATTTTTAATCATCTCCATTGGATCTTTGATCCAAGGGTAGGGAACTTTTAGTTCTGGCGCTGGCGCTCTCGTGCTTTGCACGTGAGGCGTTGCCTCAGAGTTTTTAACTCTTGGCCTGACGCTCTTTTGCAAGACACGTGAGGCGCTACTTCCTAAGAGTTTAACTCTTATTTAATAGATTTCTTTTTATGCTTTGCACATTGGTGCCCGCGTGAGGAGCATGTGAGGCGCTATCATAGGATTTAATTCTATCCGAGGCAGTACCTACATGCTTTGCATATGGAGCTTTCCTTTTATTTTTATTTTTTTTTATTATTATTATTTTATAAGGGAGAAAGTTTTGAGCCAAAATTTTGGTTGGAACAGGGATGATGTAGGTGAGCGAAGGTTGCTGGGCCCTGAGATTATAGTTCAAATAGTGAGTAAGGTTTAGATGATCAAGCAGCGTATCAAGATTGCTTAGGACTGACAGAAGAGTTGGGCAGATACCGGTAGAAGTTCGTTGGAGTTTGGTGTTGGTGATCACGTATTTCTGAGGATATCGCCTACTCAGGGAGTGATCAGGTTTGGTAGTCATGGGAAGCTCAGTTCTCGATTCATCGGACCTTTTAAGGTGCTAGAGCGAGTAGGAAAGATGGCTTATCGACTTGCCTTGCCTCCATCGATAGCTGGTGTGCACAATACTTTCCATGTATCTCAGCTGAGGCGATATGTTCGGGATGATAGCCATATCTTGGACCATTCAGAGTTTACGTTGGGCATTGATCTGTCTACGAGGAGCAGCTTACCACTATTCTAGATTGTAGGGAGAAAGTGTAGAAGAATAAAGTCATTCCCTTGGTTCGAGTTTCTTGGGGTGGTCGTTCTATAGGGGAGTCTACCTGGGAACGTGAGGAGGATATCCGTTCACGATTTCCGCACCTGTTTGATTAGTTGTTTATTTGTTTGTTCCGTTGTTTTCGTTCTTTAATTTCGAACGGAATTTTTGTGGGGGAGGGGGGTATTTTGTAAATCTCCAGTTTCATTGTACTCCCTGTATTTAAAATTTTAATCCTAATAAATTTCCATCTAAATCCAAATTAGCTCCCTAAATTTTTCCTCAATTATATTTCCTACTTTTCCTAACTAAATCCTTCTTTTATATATTTTTTCTAAACCTAAATCCTAATTAAACCAAAACCCATCCCTATCCCCAGCCAAGCCCATAAAACAATTTCTATACCCAAACTCAAACCCAAACACTCACCCGACCTGACCCGGTTCCTTTCCCCTCTCTTTCCCCCTTGTTCTCTCATCTTTCTTCTCCCTTTCTCTCTCTCTTTCTCGTCCACTCACGACTCGCTTCACCGCAACGCACATCCCTCACCAACGTTCCCCGAGATCGTAGGCCCTCCTCCCTCGAGATCCTCAACCGCATCACCCTCACCGCTCCCCTTTCTTTCTTTTTCCTTTGAACGAGCCTCTCCTCCTTCGTTCCACCTTCCTTGCAACCACCGCCTCATCATCCGCGCTCACCCACGTCCTCATCTCATCGCCAACAAACTCCGAGATCACCTCCTTCGAATCCTCTCTCTCAACCTCTCGCTCCCACTCTCTCTCTCCCCATCTTCATAACTATCTCTCTCTCTCCCGTTCTCTCTCTCTCTCTCTCTCTCTCTCTCAACCCACATCACCTCCACCGACTTCCTCATTCGTCACCGACCTCCTCCTTCATCCCTTTCTCAAAACACAGCCCCTTACCACCATCACCCCCAACACCCCCCACAACCGCAGCATCTTCCCGCCTTCACCCACTACCGGAGTACATAATTAATAATTCTAAATTTTACCTAACTGTAGCGTTGCCTAATTATGATCCCAACAGAGCATAAAATGTGTTACGAAATGGATTTTTAGTTCAAGAACTGGATTTCCTGCAATGAACACTTAAAATGAAATGACCGTAATTTGTAAACCTGAAACCCGATTGACCTAGAACCAATTTTGTTGGATTTTTGATTAAGTTTACTTACTGCCTCTTTTGTATCATTTTGCTTAATTACGATCGTATGATTTAATATATTTTGCTGAACTCGTAATGCACATTATGATTCATATTGTACATGACTTGTTATGTGGCATCATTCTCGTATTTAGCCGACTGTGATACCTTTAGTGATGGCGAACGTTCATAGTGATTCGTAGCAAACTTTGCATTGTCGAACGTGAATGGTATTGGATTAGTTGTGTCAAATACGCCAGTGATAAATGATTGATTTTTGAAAGTGAATAGTGCGGTGAAAAGTGAATAAAACCATGATTTTGGCGCGTGCCTATATACAATTAGTCCTATACATATAGTTATTGTAATATGGGGAAATAGGAAAATCAAGGTGAAATCGAACACGTATTTAGCGAGATACAGTGACTTAGAGGATGATCATTTGATACTAGCAATATTTATATATGCATTAGGTCGTGGGTCTAGCGGCACGGCTGCAGGGTTATATCCTGGGCAACAGTAGACCGTAATCTTGGGCATGCACGAGATCTTTGTTAAACATGAGTATCATTTTCCACTGATTGATTTCAATTGACTTAGTGACTAATAGGTACTGACATACACATTGCATGGATTGCTGACATGATACATATACCATATTGCTCATATTCACTTGATATTCCATATTCTCATATTACTGTATTCTGCCGTTCATTTTATGCTTAATATCATAGTACACACACTATATATATTTCTATATGTGTCGTCCTGACGACCTGAGTGTGCATGCTCAAAGGATGAAGTGGACTCAGCTCTGTAAGTCTACGGTAGCGTCCCGGCCGCCTTTCAGACGCCAATATGCGGAACAAAAACTTTTACAACTGATGCTATCGCATACTATTTCCAGGATCTGCCATTAACGCTAAACTAACAAACTACAAAGTGGGTAGAAATGTTATACCGAACGATTCGGGTCCTTCGGTCTTCAACCATCATCCCACGCTTTGTTGCAGCTGATCTGAACTCGCTCGATCTCCGGTCTCGTCGTCCAGGTGGCATCACGTCGACGGATCTTTAAACGGGCTCCCGCCTCTGAACCGAGACAACTCGATCATCAAGTTTGCCAAAAGAGATGACCAAGAATGATGTAGAGAATGAGTAGAACGCTTTGTCTCGTTACGTCCAAAGCTATGGACGAACGGTTAAAAGAAGTTGCCATTTTAGATCGGGTAAATGGAAATTGAACTATATGAAATTTCTATGAACTAAACTTATCATAATCTTTTCTCAAAAATCAATTCCACACCTCATAATGAGGGGGACGACCACTATTAGATGAGGAAGGAAGTGAGTGTAGGAGTTCCAAGTGGTGACCATAACAATATGATACTTATCATAACAATTAAAGAAAGAATGACTCACTTTAAAGCATTAAATGCAAATGGAGACTCAAATTAAACACCTCACCAAAGTAATTAATGCAAGAATGAGTCACTAACCTAGTCACAAATTTTGAAGCTTCCACACACAATGACTCACCCAATGAAGGAAAGATAAATCCGTCTTTAACCGAATGTTAAAAACGGGTGATACAAAACTGGAAACTGGCAACTTCCAAAAGCGATCCCGAAACTAATTTCAGGACAACCCCGTAACAGTATAAATATACCCGCATTTGTATTATGACCGAATACAAATGCCACTGAGACGAAAATATTTTATCTACACAGTATAATACTCGGATCTGGCTTAAACCAAAGCCCATCAGTATTATCTGCTCGAAAAATGACACGTGCGAAAACGCACGTGCATTTTTCGAACCCTGCCATAATACCATACGGCATCTACAACGTTTCGCCCGAACTTGGGAAAGTGTTTGTGGGGGACTCTAATGACTCATCAGTACACCGGCACTGCGTATAACCACTAGCACGTCAGAGATACAAGCTGTACGTAACGGTTGCCTATGTAATGATTGGAAAGGAAGCTGACGAGCGAACTCATCCTGAAAACCCTACTGAGACTGACAGCAACAATAATTATACAGTCCGGTCCTTTCATCCATGAGTATCGCATATAGGGCCTAGGGGCCGGTAAACGTCAGACCCCCAATAGCTGTATAAGTCGTATCAGAGAGCAGCCCAGAACACACTGAGATACTACTGGAATACCTTCCAGTAAATCTCGATTACCCTAGCCAGGGATTTCGTGTAATGGCTCTCCTAAACACAGCGCGATCTCACCCCCAATACCGGGAGAGACGAATCCCCGACGATCTGCTCGCTGCCTCCATGTGGCTCGGGACTGAACCCAAAAAATACATGTTTGCACGACTCCTTTGACCCGTGGTAGAGTATAAATCAAAGCACAGTAGGAACTCACACGAGACAAATGACGACCTCAGGTCGATGAACTAACCTGTACACATGTCACCAGGGAACTGCTATCTGACGCTAGGTATAATACCAACAAGCAAGTTCCCGGCGAGTCCTGTCCGGTGTACGCATAACCCAATGAGCACCTGTATACATCTTAGGTGAATCAACTAACACCAATGGCTTGTAAGACCGGCCACCGCCCCTCGTCGCGGTCTCGAATGTATACACTAGTCTACTCTGGAGTATCGATGCCCTGTCTCGAAACTCTCACGACTAGGGACACTTTAAGGATGTGCTTATAGACCCCAGCTCCCACATATATGATCGCCATCATACTGCTGGCAGTCAAGCAAAAATCCTATGGGCTTTATCAACATTTACATGATGATAAAGACAAACCAGATAGCATATTATCATCTCGAGTAAGACTGTTTTATCGGTATATAGGCCCTCTCTCAATCATCATGATCACCTGCCTGCGACTACGATAATGGCATTGAGGGCACTGTTACCAACAAGCTCAGGAGCAGAACCTGCCATTCGAGATCGCGGAGATTTAGACCGTGACACCAGCGCTATCGACTTCTACTTGCAATAAGGATATTGTTATTTCTTTAGTTATGTGTTTCTTTCATGCGAATAATTGTATCTTGAACTCTGTTGATTAAATGTAATAAAGTTATGAGCTATGATTTTCTTTATTTTCATGTTGTGTTTACCGATTACCATGTAATGCTAAAAGCCGAAGTGTAACTATGGAGGGATTATTCCTTGACTGTAAGAGCATGGCTGGCCTAGTCACCTTTCGTATTCCGCATTTTGGAAAGCGGGGCGTGACAGTTTCTGATCGTGATACCCGGCTCTTAACATATTTTTAGAGGAGTCTACAAGAAAGTTTGGGAACTCGCTTGAAATTTAGTACAGCCTATAATCCTCAGACATATAAACAGTCCAAGAGAACGATCCAAACTCTTGAAGATATATTGAGAGCTTGCATGTTAGACTTCAAGGGTTCGTGGGAGGATCATTTACATTTAATAGAGTTCTCGTACAACAACAGTTTTCAGGAGACTATAAAAATGGCTTCATTTGAAGTATTTTACGGTCGTAAGTGTCACTCGCCAGTATGTTGGGACGTTATTGGAGAAAGAAGATTGTTGGGACCGGAACTGAGTGTGCAAACCGTGGAGAAAGTTAACTTGATTCATGATCATATGAAGATGGTACAAGATCGACAGAAAAATTGGTCTTATACCGGAATAAGACCATTAGAGTTTGCTGTTGGTGATCATGTGTTCTTTAAGATATCACCAACTAGGGGAGTAATCCGGTTTGGTTGTCGAGGTAAGCTTAGTTCTTGATCCGTGGGGCCTTTCGATATCATTGAGCATATGTCGGGACTCGGTTCTTGCTCACGGAGCAAAGTGCCACACGGAACAAAGTGCCACGCCAAGTGTCGTGTTAAGTGGGTGGGGGACACCTCTTGAATCCGTGGGGGCCACCTCTTGATTCCGTGGGACCCACCGTAGAACAATGGGGACTCTTCGGAATACATTCCGAAAGAGAGCAGATCTGTACTATAAATGGAATGATACCACTCTTCAATACAGAGGCGCCTTTTAAAGTGAACCGACACTACAGGAGCTTAAGAACTCCGTAATTAAGCATGCTCAAGTCAGGGAAGTTCTGGGATGGGTGACCTCCTGGGAAGTGGCCCCTGGTCGGGTCCGGTTTGCCCCGAAGGAAAAAATCGTGCGGTTTCGGCCAGAGCGGACAATACTCTCTGTATTGGGGTGGGGCGTGACAGAATGGTACCATTGTTCAAAGGTGGGGAGAATGTCGGGACCCGGTTCTTGCTCACAGAGCAAAGTGCCACACGGAACAAAGTGCCACGCCAAGTGTCGTGTTAAGTGGGCAGGGGGCACCTCTTGAGTCCGTGGGACCCACTGTAGAACAATGGGGACTCTTCGGAATACATTCCGAAAGAGGGCAGATCTGTACTATAAATGGAATGATACCACTCTTCAATACAGAGGCACCTTTTAAAGTGAACCGGCACTACAGGAGCTTAAGAACTCCGGAGTTAAGCGTGCTCGATCCAGGGAAGTTCTGGGATGGGTGACCTCCTGGGAAGTGGGAAGTGGCCCCTGGTCGGGTCCGGTTTGTCCCGAAGGACAAAACCGTACGGTTTTGGCCAGAGCGGACAATACTCTCTGTATTGGGGGATGGGGCATGACAGCATATTAGAGAAGTAGCTTATCGATTGGCGTCACCACCGTCCTTGGCGGGTGTTCATGACGTATTTCATGTATATCAGCTTCGCAAGCATGTTCGAGATGAGCCGCACGTCCTAGACCACTCAGAATTGACAGTGAGAAAGGATTTGACTTATGAAAAGCAACTGATGGTTATTGTGGATCGACGAGAAAAGTTTCTCAAGAATAGGGTGATCCCTCTAGTACTTGTTTCATGGGAAAATCTTTCACATGGAGAATCTATTTCGGAATGTGAAGACGAAGTTCACCAAAAGTTTTCACACCTACCTTAGATCCGTATTTTCTTTATTCTTCTCTTTTCATGTTTCATGAATTTCGAAGACGAAATTATTTTTGTAGTTGGGTATAATGTAACACCCTAACATGATCGTACGATATTAATTAGTATTTTAAATTTTGTTTTATTTATTATTTTTGGTGGTGATTGATTTGAATAGTAAATATGATTATCCGACCCGACCCGCATGTGTGAATCCGTTATGATGCTATAGTATTTTTTATTGATATTTGTCCGTAAACTGAATCCATGTGAATCTAAAATAACAGATATATAATATTTGAATTATATGCAAATATTATTTTGTAGCCATACGTTGGAGATATTATATATATATATATATATATAAATTGTCATCATGTTAATTAAGTATCTCATGTTTTTATATTGACTTTTATCTTTTACGCCTAAATCATAAACATCCTAGATACCCGATATATATTATATTAGAATATATTATTTTAACCTTTAGATTATGTTTTAAGGAGGCTACGTGGTGTATAATATTTTCCAATATATTTTCCGTAAAATTTAGTAGAGACAGATAAGAGTTTGGCAATATCTTTTATTATATTGTTACACACACACACACACTAAAACTATATAATATAAAAATTTATATTTTCCTTTTAAAAATTAAAACCCTCTTTCTCTCTCTCCCCTTCGCATCTCTCCCTTCCACTCACCTTCTTCTTCTTCCTCTTCTCATGGCCGACTCTCGCTCGTCCCAACTCACCAACTCCGACCTCGTCATCACCTCGACCCATTACCCCGACCACATCTTTCTCCTTCGTCCTCGATCCCAATCCTAATCCCGCACCTCCTCTGCAAACCTCAACCCGGACCTCACCTCCATCACCACACCTATCTCCCTCGTCGTCTTCACCCTTGCCATCGCCGTCACCTTCTCAACTCCGACCATTGACATCCTCCTTCCCTCGAAACCTCTACCGAACTATCATCTTCCTCGTCTTCACCGTCTCCATTGCCAACGCCTCTTTCTTCTTCCTCCACCGAGAACTCGCCATCACCGGCTGCATCTTCTACCCCGATCACCAAAACTCCATCTTGACCGCACCTATCACCATCCTCATCTACTCCGATAACATAGAAACCCACATCCTCGACATCTCACGACACCCTCCAGACTCCCAAACCCATCCTCCTTCACCAGCAACCTGTTTTCACCGACTCCATCCTCGGCGCCTCCTAACACTAGTTGTCATCTCCTTCATCGCTTCCATCACCTCATTGCCGATCCTACTACAAAAAAAATCCATCACCTTCGCCTGCAACTTGTCGAACCCAAGAACCCCATCTCCAGCCTCAAACCTCCGCCGAGCACCCTCTAGCCGAGCATCTAAGCCAACTCTAGCATTGACATCATCTTCTTCTTGTTATCGATCATTGACAGCTTTCTCTCCTTGCAACCAAAATCTTAGAGCCGAGCAAGATTGGATATTTTGCATTGTGTGCCGCTATTTAGCATCTGTATTCGTCGCGACCAAGGCAAGTTTACAACTTGCTATATGCTAGTTTACTTTTATATATTGTCGTAATTTATTATGAATATACAGTTTTATATAGATAATCCGTATTTCATTTGTTAGCTAACACTAACACGTTTTACAATTGCAGTTTATAAAGTTATGTAATTATATCTATAACTAGAAATTATAACAAACTATTCTAGTTCAGTTAATCGACAAATCGAAGTGTAGAAATCAGTATGATTATTTTCGTTACGCTATTTACAGCACCGAGATAACCGTATTTCATCACGACCTGTTTGCACGATATTGTTACAAATAAACACTTTATATAAAATAATATACTAGTTTGACATGCTTATAACCCGTTATCTTGTTACAGATATTGCTATTTTGCTTGTACCTATTTATCTGTAATATTTACGGATACCGACAATCTTGACTTGTTGTCCTGATAGACGTGACCTGTTGTCTAAATAGACATAACCTGTACTTGCATGTTCCTGTGTTGGCATTAGGTAGATATTATTCATACCTGACATGGAAAATGAAACATGTGGAAATGGGAAAATCAAAAGTGTAACTGAAGTATAACTTAAAAAAATATTACTTGATCCATGGTTCTGGGGTAACGGAATTGAATCATTCGTGATTCATGCTACTTGATATGTGGTTCCCTGGGGGGGTAATGGAACAGAATCATTCATGATTCATATATCTTGATCCGTGGTCCCTGTAGGTAACGGGATATATACTTTTGAGTTACATGGAGGAGTAAATTCATTGGTTTCAAATACCTGTAGGATACTTAGCCTAGAAACACATATCTTAGGATATACATGGCATGTTTGACTACGTATAGCCTGCTGTTATAATACATGTGATTGTTTTGTTTATACTCATACCTTATTTTGCACGTGACATCCTATATAGAATACTGTTCAGTTTATTATTACTATTATTATGATATTTATGACGCACTGACATCTGGGTTTTACATGGCTCAGTTCCTTTAACTTTATCGCAGGAAGATCAAGAATATTTTAACAGAAAAGCTGGCCAGCGAAGAACTTTCTGCTGATTTAGTTTAGTGATACTTTAGATTTATTTTCTAGTTATGGTTTTTTCGTTGTGATCCTATAAGGGACGAGGCTAGGATATTATTTCTTGTTGGATCTTTATTTTTTTCCGCTACCTTTCTTGTTATTATTTATTGTGGCAGTTGGACATATGATAGTTGGATATTTATTTACTGTTCTTGATATCTGATGGACAGCCGTAATGTGACTATGGAAGGATGTTTTCTCGCCATAGGTAGCATGGTTCTCTTTGTCATGTACCGTATTACGTATTTTGGGAAGCGGGGCGTGACATTTAGTAAGAGAATCTGCGGAGTATTTTGCCAATCTGCCAGGCTAATGGGTGGCGAGCCTTATATCCTCGATCTTCTTCTCGAGGACCTCGATTCGCTGCAGGTACCCCAAGGATTCTCCGTACTCGGAGGGCCGGCTGTCTCAGCTTCGGACTTAGTCGATGGAGCGGTTTCAGCTTCGCTCTATTACGTTCCTTAGATCCTCGGGGCGAACCCTTCGTAGGTCCCCCGACGAGCATCATGTGCACAACTTCAATGATTATGATGGCGTCGGTTTTCCGTGGTACCAGGCGACCTGACCGACGTCGCATCGGAGGGCAAAAGAGCGCGGCGAGCGTTGAAGTGACAATTTGGTTGGTCCTGACACCTCGGCGTTGGACTGTCCGGCGCCCAACGCGTTATAGAATCATTCCTCATATGGAGGTCGCGCCTGCCGGAATTGGCACGCAGGTGTTCTGTGGTGTCGAGATTGGCAGGAGCGAGACCGAAGGTCTGAATGTGTCCATCCGTCGCCTCGTGCATGTCGCCGTTCTGGGGAGCAGGGGTGGCGATTTGCCAGGCATGGCTGGCAGTTTGAACACGAGCGAGCGCATCCACCATCACGGTCAGTCAGTCGAACCGTGCTGTTAAGGCTTCGACGATGTTGGGAGGAGTGGAACTTCCCTCACCTCCGTTGCGGAGGACGAGATAGCTCGTGTTAGGGTCTTCATTGCGATGATCGCTGGCCATCGAATCGAAGGCGGAAGATCAAATTTTTTTAGGTGGAAAATGGTGTTCCCACAGACGGCACCAACCGATGGAGGTCGGAATCTCCCTCAGATGTTGTCCTCCATCGATTTTATGGCCAGCGGGGCTGAATAGTTGAGATTTGTAGTGGAAGGTTGAGTGTGGATCTCAATTGGTTGGTTGTTGTTGACGATGAATTACCTGTAAAGGAAGTCCCGGGATGGGAAACCACCATAGGGCCCTCCGACGTTCAAGTAAATGCCGGGGAATAATTGGGTAGAGTAACAGCGTATTGGATTTGAGTTTGAGTTACCTGAATCATCTGGAGGAGGGGTTTATATAGGGGTCGCCCGAGGGTGATCCGATGCGAGATTCTCGCCGCCCGTTTCGTCCATGTGTAACGCCCGCATTGATGGCGAGATACACTCAATGGTGAGATACACTTGCATGGGATGCAGGACGTGGAGCGACGGAGATCTCGTCGTGGCGAGATACACGGAGCCGTTACGAGGACGCCCGTGCTCTATGCTCCCGGCCAAACCGGGACGCTGATGAATCTCAGGCTATAGGATAGCTTAAAGACGAGCAAGAAAACCGAGGAAGCTCAACTCTATGATTTCTCGGAGACAAGCTATTGGCTGGTGGTTAGGTGAAGAGGGAACGTACTCAATAGAGACCTCCAAAAGGTCGGGTGCTATCTCGGAGGCAAGACGCCGAGAAATGTCCCCATTGCATCATACCTATTTCAGGTCCATAGCTCCCAGGAATCTAGTGGATTTACGTGGATGACACGTTATCTGCTACGTGTCGTGATCTGGAGAATCCCCACTTATGAGTTCATCACTATCCAAAGAGTTTGGGTTATAATAGTAAAGGAGTAAAGATTATAAGATAATATAGGGTTTCTTGTTGTGTTGTGTTAGTTGCATATGTTGAAACCGTAATACTCTCATTTTGAAACGGATAGTAAGAATTGTATCTTATTTTTCTTTGTCCAGCGAGTTTTGTTATTTACTAAAAAGAATTGCTTCTTATCGACCTTAGAATAGAGGATTTTTAAGGTATGGTTTTCATAGTATATGTCAAGAACCACTCAACCTAAAAGTTTAAGCTGGTAAGCTGTGGGATAACAATGCATATCAAGAAGACATCGTACTTTAATACTCCATTTCACGTGGGCCTTTGAATTTCGGACCACATAGAAAAAAGGCCCCTAGCGGAAATTCTCGCTAGTATAGGAGGATAAACGGCAGTAAACAAATGTGATTTAAATTGAGAATTAAGATTAAATTCTTTATTTTCTTAACTAAAGGTTCTTACATATCATTATTATCTTGACTACACTTTTTAACACCCAAAGAGGAGAAAACGAAGTCTGCAGGGACCTTGCAGTGGCCTTTCACACTGGCTAGTAGGGTATAGGAGCCTAACTGCAAAATAGCCAGTGGGCTCCACTGGTCCATGTAAGAGGCCACTACAGTTTGAACCTGCATGATCTTTGCAGGCCTCGTTTCCTCCTCAAAGAAAGAGGCGGTACTTTCACTTCACTTACAAAATAATGCTAATATAATCTCGTTAAAATCAAGGAGACAAATCCTGAGTATGATTCTCTTGATCTGTTGCTTTGAAATCAAGCAAACTTTCTCATTATTTTTTTTTTAAAGATAAACGGTGTTTCAACAAAAGCTTCATTAATAAGGTAATAATGAAACAACAAAGAGTTCCACACAACATTGCACAAGAATCATTCCTGCTTTCACACAGTGAACAACCGACCAGTTATGATTCCTGCTTTCACACAGTGAACAACCGACCAGTTATAGCGCGACAAATAAGCTAAACTTTCTCATTATTGAGGAGGGGCAAGGTATATTCGATCCTAGGAGATGCACAATTTGAAAGTCGGCCATAAAGGGGCAATAGTGGCAGAGTTTCCATGAAACACTTTGATAGGAAAATGTTGACAAAGGATGATGGCGCCACTGGCCACTCCTTTTCCAATCATTGGCCACCGTCCGTCGTTTACGAAGAAAATGAATCCGTTTTCTTGTAACAATATTCATCGTACCTGCAAATTCGATAAACCAGATTTCTTAAATATAACTTCCACAACATCAACTCCATAATATTTTATTTTTTATTAATTAAGGAAGTTAGGAGCATTTCCTATAATTTGTCTCGTCCGATCAGATTCTAACCTGAGTTATCTTAAAATCCCTTTTATTACATGTAATTCTGAAGTTATAATGAGATTTAAGGATATAAAAATAATTTACTTTTTCTTACAAAAATGGATAGTGCCAATAAGATCTTGGCCTAACGTGATCGATATCTTGAAATGAGAAAAATCAGTACAATGACAGGTATACACTACTCATAAAGATTTACAAATCAGCAGGGAAATGACCTTATTATTCCCATTTCTTGTCCACTTTATTTTTCTCAACGACTTATTTGACGCTAGATTTGATATCAAATTAAGTCGCCCATTAAAAGAGTGAACAACTTTTCTTGAAACACTTTGATGGAAAGCGACCACAAAAAAAGATGATGAATCTCCATGAACCCAATGCGACTGCGGTTCAAATGAAAGGTGTTTTTGAAGCTTTTTTTTTGTAAAAAAACGATAATCATCGTTGATCATGATAGCAAATCAAGAAAATCAACGGCTGATATTATTCACTTTCTGTTTTTAAGGGAAATCCAAAACTTAGAAAGAATTCACATAGGGAAATAAATAAAATCAGCCATGATTTGCTTGATTTGCTATCACGATGAGTGGTGGATATTTGTTTTTGACAAAAATCTTCAATGATATCTTTCACCGTAGTCGTACCCCATGTCATGGAAAAATATACTATGCAAGGGCTTGCACTTGCATGATGTAAGTCCTTGCATAGCCCTTGGATGGACATCCCCACATTGCAAAGGGAGCCCATCCAACAGCTCGAGAAGGGCTTGCACCATGCAAGCCTGACATGGTATATAGCTCAAATTCCCATGATATCTTCTATACCTAAAACTCTTAATGGTCCACGTGGCACATTGAGGTTACCAATGTGAACTATCAATCGATCTCATCCTCTCCTCAAGCTTTAAAAACCCTTTACCATCTTGCAAATCTCTCAACACCGCACTCTTGCCATCTTTAAGAAAAAAGAAAAATAGAAAGGAAATAAAAAATTTAAAAAAAATGGGTCATATTGGTTTGATCCTGGGAGCCTTCGGAGTGATTCTCCTCACTAAACTTTGCAAGTTCTTGGTGTTTTACATATGGAGGCCATATGTTATCACAAAAAGATTCAAGAGGCAAGGGATCATGGGACCCAAGTACAAGTTCATGTCTGGGAGTTTGGAAGAGATGGCAAGATTGAAGAAGGAAGCAATTGAGTTGGAGTTGGACATCAACTCTCATGATGTATGCTCTAGGGTTCTCCCTCATTACATCAAGTGGATCAATCAATATGGTATGATTAGTTCATGATTTTTTTATTTTTTATTTTTTGGTTTCAAGGTTTTTTTATATATATAAATCACCACCAACATCTAGCAACCATATTGTTCCATTGAGATATTCGTTTAAATTTAAATGATTAATCGTTATAGATAGAATATGTGAAGATTCCTATTTAAATTATAGAGAAGATTTAAACTTAAATAACTAGGAGCCCTAATTTAGTTAGGGTAAGAAGGCTTACTTTATGCTATAAATAGAGGTGCTTTCATCCCTTCGAAAATCGGGCAAGCAAGAGAGATGTAGAGTTGTGAGCACGAGGGTTGTATCTCCCCTCTCTTGTGGTGTAAGAGCATCATAACTCTGTTATATAAATAGAATCATTTGCTCGTGTTTTTTCTCATGGATGTAGGCCGAGGTCGAACCACGTCAAATCAGATGTTTTTTTTTTCTTTTTATTGTGTTGGGGAATCTGATCTGCCCACCACACCGAGCACATAGGTGTGATGGGCGAATCAGATTCCCCAACAGTTCCAACATATACAACCAAGTCATAATCGAACCGCCCAAAATACATCAAATGCCAAATGCCAATACCACAAATACAAAGAAACAAACCAAAAGAATTGACATCCCCAGCATTTAAGTATCCATGAACAAAATCAGGCCAATAGCCTCGTCACACCGTCGACGGCCTTGGCCAATGTCACCCCGGTCGACCCTTTACTATATATCTCAGGGTATTTGTGTTGTTGTGACAGGTGGAGTGTTTTTGTATTGGGTGGGTGCAATTCCAAGGCTTTGCATCACAGATGCAGAAATGGTGAAGCAAATTCTAACAAATAAGTTTGGTTACTTTGCGAAGCCTGATGCAGGGCCATTGTTGGGGCTTTTGGGGAAAGGATTGGTTCTAACCGATGGGTTGGAGTGGGCTAGACATAGGAGAGTTGTAGCCCCTGCTTTCACCATGAACAAGCTCAAGGTTAGCCTTCATCTTCTCACCCTTTTTCATTATAATTTTTTTAAATAGTTTTTTCCATTGCTAGTTTTTTACAAAATTCAAAGTTCTGATAAGGATGTTGAGAGCAAGGCTTAAAATCTCGCTATCCGTATCAGCATTAAGTGATCACTTTTAGGATCGAAATCGGCCATCTCGGCTGTATCGGCCATTTCTAATCGGAAATATCAGATGTTATATCTTTTGACGAAAAGAAGTTAAAAATTATGAGGTTCTTTAAACTAACTGTAAAAGCAACTACAAATGATTTGGCAATTCTTTGCACAAATAAAGAATAAAATATTTTTGATATATAGTAATTAATGATGTCAAATATATAGTAATTAATGATGTCAAATATATAGTAATTTAATAATCTATTATTAACCTATTAATAAACTTAATAGTTAATACTAGAACTCTACTAATCAAATAATAAACCCAGATAACCTATTCATAAACTTAATAGTTAATACTAGAACTCTACGAATCATATAATAAACCCAAATATTACTTGGTATCGGATGTTGGTATCGACCGAATTCTCATTCTTTGATTGGAATCAGCCATCTCGGATTGAGATCGGCAGATCTTTCAACCACACAAAACATTCAATATTATGATAATCGGGGTTAATAGATATAATTTTATATTTCTAATAAAGATTGCTTATTCGACCTAGAATATGGTACTTTTTGTTATGATTATGTATTATTGGTACCTCACAATTCTATTATGATTATGCATTATAGCTAGATATGGGATTTGAATGTATCAGATTAAGTTCAGACTTGAATATATTCAAATTGAAGAATGACTTTTCTTTATGTCCATGCCATTGTATCAAAACTTTGAAGCTAAGATGAAATTTAAAAGATTTATAGTTTAACACTCCCCTTTATGTATCGAAACATGCTATTCTATGCAGTGTTATCTAAAAACACACACAATAGAGTTTGAACAGGATTGCTCTTTACCATCTCGAATTCACCGCCACTGCACCAAGTTGTACAAATATACAATTATATTCTAACAGATTTTCCTAAACACCCAAAGGTTGTGATTGCTTAAACCATTAGATAGTGTCCTTGAAGCTAAACTAACATGACTATGATTGTTTAAACCACTAGATAGTGTACCAAAATCAACTAGTCAAAATAATGAAATAAACTAATATGTTTATGATTGCTTGAACCAGTGGGATACTGTGTTCCAGAAGCTACAAGTGGTCTATATAATTTACATAATCTAACAAGGTTATGATTGTTTAATAGAGTATTAAGTCAGTAACTCTGAAAGATATTTATCTTTAACAACAAAAAGATAAAACATATACTGCATGAAACCTATAAAGCATAGATACGAAAACCGAACACAAACAAGAATATAGTACAAATTTGTGTAAAATATGTTTTTGGAAAAGAAGACAATGATACATGCATATATCCATATGTATGCATGGGCATATATGTATAGAGAGAGCCTGATCCTTTTTGAATGATATTTTTGTTGATAGTGTATTTCAGATAAAACCATTTGTTTCCAAGTAAAAAAAGAGGGAAAAAACAACTCAAAAGTTGTCCATTTTTTTCCCAACATACATGAAATTCGCCTGACACTATATTGGAGACATGTCAGTGTGGAGATTGGCCAGTGTGATACAACACCCTTCTCCAAGTGTCGATGCTTAATAAAATTCAAACACATGTTGCATTTTCTATTGCAGAAAGCAAACAATCCCTGAACTAAACAAACAACTTGCAATGCCATTTACACGACAACACAATTTTTCACAACATGTCGTCTGATTAATGTTACAGATGATGACAAAGCAAATGGCAGAATGCACGCAATCCATGCTGAACAACTGGAATGATGAAGTGTCTCAAGCTGATGGGCAACACTCTTCAATAGAGGTCAACCAACATTTCAAGGAGCTAACAGCAGATGTGATCTCACATTCTGCTTTTGGGAGCAGTTACAATGAAGGGAAAGAAGTCTTCTTGGCACAAAATGAGCTCTTAACGCTTATTTTAGATTCTTCCTCCAAATCATATTTCCCTGTATACAAGTAATCTTTTCGATTTAATATGGTGTTATGATTAATGATATTAATAAGATTTCTATGTTATACTATATTTACGACCAATCATTCACTATTGCAGTTATCTTCCGACGAAATTTAACCGGCAAAAGTGGGCACTCGAAAGGAAATTGAGGAACACGCTATTGAACATCATTAATGGTCGGCTGAACTCCAAGGATTCGGGCTATGGTAACGACTTACTTGGCCTTATGATTGAGTCAACTCATAAAGATGAAAGCATGAAGTTGAGCATAGATGAGATCATCGATGAATGCAAGACTTTCTTCTTTGGTGGGCATGAGACGACCTCGAACTTGCTTACATGGACTATGTTCTTGTTGAGCACAAACCCAGAATGGCAAGACAAGTTAAGAGATGAGGTTTCCAGAGAATGTGGGATGGAAATCCCCAATGCCGACGACCTTAGCAAACTCAAACTGGTACGCTGTTTATTTGTATTTGCAATGGACTCGAGAATAGGTTTGTTTTGTGATTTTAATTAACTCCAGTTAGAAAATTCAGAGTTTAGTTTAGATAACTTTGCAAAACACTCGTCATCATAACTTGATTTGTTCTTGATTGCAATTATGAACTATCTACAATTATCTTAAACTCGAGAAAGGTTTTTTTGTTATTTTAGACAACCCCAATTAGAAATTTGAAGTTTATATAACTCGACAAAATACCATGTATACTTATTTGACATGTTCTTTATTGACATCTGCGGTTATCATAACCCAAGAAGATTTTTTTGTGATTTTAGGTACTGTAGTTAGAAATTTGCGGTTGAGTTGCTCTGCAAAACACAAGTTGCCCTAATTTGGCATGTAATTTTCTAATATCATCGTTTTTTTGGCTAAACTACATGAAACCCCTTCACTTTTGTTCGAAAAACAGGAAACCCCATTAACTTAAAAACCTGCATTTTACCCTGAAAACCACAACACCGTTAGTTTTTCCATCCATAGCTCTTTTCTATATCTAAAATGCCCCTCTATGGATTTTAATTAACTAGCCCAATTATTTTCTTTTATTATTTTTTCCAAATCCATATTCTCTTGAATCCATGCTCACTCATTTGAGAAAAAGAAGAGAAGGTATATAACATGTTGATGGTATTGATGATTTTGGAAACGAAGAAAATGTTGTAATTTCTATATCTATGATCCTCAGAAGAATCACAAACCACACCAAGTGTTGCAGCGGAAAATCTATCAGGATCGTATGCAAACTAACTATCTGAAAAGGACTAACTGAATAATCTACCAAAACAACGTAAGTTATTAGAAGCACACCAAACAACATAAACACAATATTTTACCCTGGTTCAGCGCAACTTATACCTAATCCTGCAATCCGATGGCGAGAACTTTCACTATTAAGAAAAAATTACACGAGAACGCTCTCACCGATCACCGCCTAATGCAAAGAATATCTAACCCTCATAAAAACCTCTTCTTTAGCTCTCTCTTGGTTTTATGGTTTCCCCCTTTTGTGAAGAATATTGGCAACCCGTTTATTTTCAAATCATAGGCTATTTGGCTTTATATTTATAGCCTACATCAATTTAGAGATAAAACTTAGATTTAAAATAGGATTACAAAAAGATAAGCTTAAAATTTAAATAAGGATTTAGTTAAATCTTAATCATTGACTCCTACTCGATCTAGACTTCAAATCTTGGCCCTATAATTTTGAATCAATTATCAACAATCTCGACCTTGATTCAAAACTCATCACAATCTTGTGACTTTCTTAAAATCCTTGGAACTCTTGCTTTCTCGTCGCTATGTCTTCATCAAATAACCAGGCAGATCAATTCTAAGTACTTATGGAACTCGATATCCGAAACCATCTTCGTAAATGCAACCGTTGGACTTCCATTGGTACTAACTTTCGTAAGAGCCACAATCGTTTTCCCGTCCTCCTAGAAGAATACTCTCACCTCCTGTGGAACATCCAAAATCAACAATCTCCGCAAATACATGGTCTCCTTAACCACCTTCAATGTTGATGCCGTTGTAACAATTTGAAGTGTCGATCTACTTGGCATTGTATCTGTGCCCAATATGTAACTCGTCCTCGACCTCCATCTGTCCATATCGCCGACTATCCTTAATGATGACACCAATCCGAAGTGCGCCACTTACTGAGAAGGCACGGGCTTAGCCTTCTCTCTCTCATACTGAGCAAGAACTTGCTCGATACACTGCTGCAATGGATGCAACTCCACATCCATGACAATATCCATGCCATGAAATCTCTTATGCAGATTTTCTGTTGAACTCCGGATCCTTTATCCTTGGAGACTCGTCCCTAGCCTCTCCCGTGCGTCTAAATCCTATAGGCCTTTGCACAATTGGCTATACAGACTCTCCGTCTGAATCGAAGTATCGACCATCTCATCTATATCTGTAAGCTGGACTGAAGCCTCGAACACTACTGGCTCGGTGGTCCTGTTATCTACTCACCATCTGTCTGAATCTGTTTTCTCAGAGACATTGCAAACTTAACGACCATCCACTGTAGGCTGATTACTCCACCCTTAGTATCAGGATACCATGTCTTTTATCCTTTTGTTCTGCATCTAGAATCACGAAGCCCTGAGTAATTCCCAGCCCCTCCAGTTCATACCTCTTTGGGAACTGTCATGTCTAATGATGAGGTACTCGGTAGTAGATGTGGCCTCCACCCGAAACTCCATCGGAACTCTAGCGGTAAGCCATGAATACCTGTTCTTCTTAAACACTGTCTGAACCATCTGCTATGCTTTGCCAATATACCTAGGATCACAAGTGGTGTGATGCATGATCCTCCATGACTAGCAGAACCCTCCACCATGATCGGAACGAAGAACCTTCACGCGGTTTTTGAACTGCTTCTCGACAACAACCTTTCTGAAAATCTCAACATTCTCGATCTTCAGCTTAAGAACGTACACCCACTTCATCGAGAAGACATCAATGAAGAAATGCTGATGTCTAACTCCACCTCTAGAACAAATCGGTGCCGAAACCATCTCTGTCTTCTTCTCTTGAACACAGTCCTCCTGAAGATCTCTTAATGTCGATCACTATAATTCCAAGTGACTGCCTCTTTCGAGACCCCTCCAAACTTGCCTCGCCAATATGGTCCAATCGTGGGCGCGACGGAGTCTGAACCACTTGAACTAGTAAAAGGCCTAGCAATATCCCCTAAGACCGTCCGTCCATGAAGAAAATATAGATTCCTCACCCTTTTTGCCTTCATGACAACACGAGCATCCCTGAAAATCATCATAGAATCTCTATCGATCACGCATTTGCAACCGATCCCCTCTAAAAAACCTAATGAACTTAAACTCCTCCTTAGATCTGGTACGTGCCTGACATATGTCAACGTCCGAACTCTCCCATCATGCATGCGGATCTGAACTGCACCAATCCCAACAACTTTGCTAAATGCATTGTTCCCCATAAAAACCGAACCTTTATTAACTGAATGACGTATAGCAAACCTGTAGGATATAGGTGCCTTCAAAGCAATTATTGTAATTGCAAGATGGTGATTACTAATTGAAGGTGGACCTATACAGAGAACAGTCTTGCTCGAAATGATAGTATGCTATCTGGTTTGTCTTTATCTTTCATGTGTATGCATTTTACTCGTTATCATGTATCGCTAATACATGAGATAAAGCCATATGATCTTTGCTTGACTATCAGGATTAATGATATGGATCATACTAATAGGACACGGGTAGTTCATAAGCACATCCTTAAAGTCCCTAGTCGTAGGAGTATCGAGACCGGACATCGGTACTTCAATTTAGACCAGTGTGTACGTTTTCTGACCGAGTTGGAGGCGATAGCTGGTGTTTGACACCAAGAATTTTATACATGTGCTCATTCGGTTATGAGTTACACTGGACGGACTCTTTAAGAACTGTTAGATTGTATTATACCAATTGTCAGATAGCAGTTCTCAGGTGACGATATTACAGGGCAGGCTCTCAACCTGAGATCGCCATAGTATCTTTTGTGTATTCCCACTGTACTTTGATTACTACCCTACAACGGCTTTATTGAGTCGTGCAAACAGGTTTTAGTTGGATATAGTCCCGAAGCACATGGAGACAGTGAGCGGTCGAAGGGATTCGTTTCTTCCGGTATAGGGAGTCGATATCGTGGAGTACAAGACATGATTACAACCATAAGTCTGTGGTCACAGCAAGTGAGATAAATCGATAAGTGTTATCAGTTGTATCTCTGTTGGTTGTGAGTTCGATATCAGCACGACCTATCGGGTTATTAGGGATATTCCACCCCAAGACCCAGTATGCGATACTCGCTGACGAAGAGACCAGACTGTATGGAATTCGTCACTTATAGACAATGTCGGGTCCGGATGAGTTTGTTCGTCGACCTGCCTTTATCTTGAACATACCTGAGTAGTCGTCATATGCAGCTAAGACTGCTGATGCGTTTGTGGGTTAATCTGTGAAGGGATTGAATCTGAAAGTATTTCAGATTCAATCAGATATAATCCTATATAATCTACTGGCAGCGTATTGACAGGTGTTTAGAGTCTCGTAACGAAAGTGCCTGTCTAGGCAAAAAGATGATGTGGCGAGCGTATGGAGATACGCGTGAGGGTTCGATTAAATACGTGTATACTACGCGTGATTTAATCGGACGGTTGCTACACTAGGCGGTTTATTTATAAACTGGAATATTAAATTAAGTGTTGGCTTAATAACCGTATATGCGATATGCTTTCTAGTATATGTGTAAAATACACTCTCGCTCTCTCATTAGTATATGATACTGATGGATTTGTTTATGTATATGATACATATATTCTTCTTTTTATAATTATATATGTGTGTGTATATGGATACATACACTCATATATATATGATACTGATGGATTTGTTTATGTATGACATATATTCTTCTCTTTATAATTATATATGTGTATGTATATGGATACATATACACTCTCATATATATATATATATATATATATATATATATATATGAGAATAATGGAGAAAAGATGCCATAGGAGGGAATTTCCTCCTATGGCGTCCAAAAAGTACACCCTACTTCATTTTTTCCAACGATCGGCACACATCATCTTCATCGTTATCATCTAAGATGTGGGTACACTAAATTTCATGCGATTCTACGACCTTTTCACCGTTATGGGTTTAAAATTAACGGTTTACCGACAACAGAACTTTTTACATCGCAAAATCAACGGTGAAAAAGTCGTAGAATCGCGTGAAATTTGGTATACCCACATTATAACGATGAAGATGATGGGTGCCGATTACCGGAAAAAATAAAGGAGGGCGTACTTTTTCGACGCCATAGGAGGAAATCCCCTCCTATGGCCTCTTTCCTCCATTATTCTCTCTCTCTATATATTGGATACATATAATATATGCTATATATTGGATACATATAATATATGCTATGTATTTGATACATTGTGTATTTGTATACAAATACATTATTTTTTATTATTAAAACATAAAAAGTGTATGTGGGGGCCGCTCTATCTTTTTGGATGACATAAGAGGAGAGAGAAGAAAAGAGAAGAGTTTTGGAAAATCATAAATTTATATAATAAAGAGAAAAGGACAAGATGAAGAAATGAAAAGGAGAAGAAAAGAAAAAAGAAAGAGAAGCTTCTTCACTTCTCTATCTTTTTCTTCTCATTTTTCCTTTATATTGTTGAGCATGGCTTCTTCTTTTTCCTTTTCTTTATTTTTTGTGATGAGGAAATAGAAAGTGCAAAGAGAAGAGAGTTTTTATAAATCACATCTCCCTCATCATTAGCCTAGCAAGTTTAACGTGAAGGTTTCTCCATTTGTTGATGGAGATGGAGCTTTGGATGCGTTCCTTTCACCGTGGATCATCTACGGCGAGGCGGTCGGCGCCCACACTCACCTAGAAGCTCACTGATCGAGCAAAGGTCTTCTGATAGGCGATTAGACACACTATAAAGGTTGTAGCAACCCTAAACCTCTTGTGTTTCTTTTGTTTTTCAAGTTTATTGTCTTTTGTGTGTATTCTTGGTTTATGATGTTTTGCTCTATAGAAGTTTTTAAAATTATCGCTTCCGCCTCGTTTTAAACCCTACTAGACGAGCAAGGCATCCTAACAGTGGTATCAGAGCCGACCCAATAGATTTTAACTTATTTAGACGAAGTTATAGTTTTGGATCAACAAGTTTTCTGATATCTATTTCCTTGTATAAGCTTCTCTGTCCACTTTCCAAAACACGACCTGAACTTTTTTTAAATGGTACCATTGTGCTCTTTTTTGTTTGAAAATGATACAGGAGAAGCACAAGGCCAAACAAGCATACCCTGGTCGACCAAAAATTACTTTTGGCCGCCTGGGTCGGCCAGGGCAGCAAGTTTTGGCCCCTGCTTCTCCAGGGGCTTATACAATAAGGAAATATGGTTTTTAGAGTAATTCTTTTCTTCTCATATTTTGATTTAATTATTGTTGTTTATGGGAAGTCCGAAAAGCTTTTTGATCAAAATTGTTGCATCGTTTGAGTTCCGCATATGTTGATATGTGATGGTTAACGCCGAAGAATTGATGAGTGATCAATTCGACGGGGTTAAAGACAGTGAGTCTGCTATACTGGTGTGTTGGTTTGGTCGGATTGTCACGAACGAATAGCCCCGCGTGTGAATGTTTGTAATATTGTATTCATATTCATTCATCTATTTAGCCTATGTATATTCTATTATTCTGGACGAGCGGCCGACTTATGGTCGTCGTTGCCGTGGTTGTATTATTATTTGTCGGGACACGGTCATAATGTGATCGTTGTCGCCGTTTTACATAATACATGTTATAGGATTACCCTGCATCGAAACGCTCGGACAGCCGGGTTCTAGAATGCAGTAGATGGCCATTTCAAGGCGTTAAGACCGGACTGTCTTGTTCTAGAATTGACGTGTTATTCGCCGCGCCTGTAGGGGGTATAGGATAAACCCATGGAGGAGTGCACTAGCTGCCAGATCTTATGAAGCGCTGGGTGGCTCATTCACGGCGTTGAGGAAGGTTGCGTCGTTTCCGGAATTGGCGGGTCGCTTGCCGTGCTCGTAGAGGTCTAGGGTTGGCTTTGTATGGGCTATTCACGTGAACGGGAAATTTCATGTTTCGTTTGCGGCTCAAACGAAACGTGGGATTCCAAGAAAATCTGACTATTCCATTTCTGAGTTGCTTATCACTTGTAATGTGATTGCTTACTTGTGATGTTTTCCCGCATGTCTGTAATGTGATTATATGCGTGATGATATATTGATATATAGTGATATATAGCATATATAAATACATGCTCATATATGTTTTGCGTCCGCGCCAGCCCTACCTCCGCCTTGCCGTAAGTTAAGTAACTTTACGGTGAAGACCCGAGACCCCGTGGCGAATGTGGATGGCGTATACATCATTCTAATTTTCTTTTCATATCATGCTTTTTCTGTGATGGTGTGAGAAGATGTTAGATAATATGTGATTATTTAAATGATGAGATTGTGTTAATTGGATTAATACAAAAAAGGCAAACCTAATATACGTTTAGGAACCAACTTTTTCTAAAATCAAATTATAGCCACATTCTTTTACTTTGCATCGAGATATTCGGTTAGGAATATTCTGTACCTCATTCGATTAGGTAAAAGCCCTGATCCCTTCACGGGGAATCCACACTTAAGCAAAAGTCTATGTAACTATAAATTTGAAAAACCACTCGGTTCCTTCAACGATATCAAGTTCATTACGTTAAAGGTTTTCTTCAAATTCAGTCATACCCTTCCATCATTTCAGATTAGTAGTGTTTAGTATTCGTGCTACGCTATGTTGATCTTTAGTTAAGGCGTAGTATATGGTAGCTAAGTAATGCTTTTCTGTTGTATGTTGGTGTGATTAGTTAAGACAACCGTGTGATCGTTTTGATTTTAGTCAAGGGTCATGCGGATGGGTCTAAACTGATCACGAAATAACGGGGAGAATTTGACTACGACTCTTTGGCGTTTTGATCTTTAGTCAAGGTCTTAGGGTCTTAGGGGTAAAAACCAATATCGGGAGTTTTAAGTGTTGAAACTTGCAATGTGATTGCATACCATTCTATATGATAGTTTGGGTCCCGATTTCCACTGTAAGTAATAGTTACTCGCGGGAGTTTTTCACATAAAAATTAGCTAACCCATAAGGTGTCTAGAAAAATGTTTAAAAGGTTATGCGTTTTAGGAAACGGGGATATTAAATTGGGTCCGTGCGAAAGCACGGGGGACCTCCCTCGGAATACTTGCATTGACATGGCTGACCGGTTAGCGAACTTATAGGTGTACATGATCCCGGCTAGTTCTCCTTTTAGGGTTTGAAGGAGAATTTGAAAGAACAGTAAGAGCCATCATGATTAGATAAATTAATAAACCGATCTAATCTTGATGGAGTGCACGCTGAGTGTTTTTTCTCTCTCCGACAGCGACCTATGACTGACTTTAAACTAAAACTCGTAAACCAAGTTAATCGAATTTTTTTACAATCATTGGCATTGGAATGTCATGATTGTCTTAATTCACGACAAAGTCGCATATGTCCTTACCGATCCTACTTCCCCTTTACTTGCTCCAGAACCCTCTGTATCAGATACAGAGATCCATATTGCTTGGAACGACATCTCGTATAGTTATATACGAACTCGAAAGCGTTTCAGTCGAGGATGAATACTAGTTCTGGAGAAAGTGAATTGTATATTGATATAATTCATTTGTCTCTCCTCTTCACCTTATCTCAGCCTGAGAGCTCTTTTAATAAGAAGAATACACCAGTTACACTTGTTGGATAGTCTTCTTCCAATCCCGAGGCTGGAGCTGATAGGAAAGGAAAGAAGAAAACCAACCAAATCTAAGTTCGGTGTACATAAGGGAAGAATAGAGACATCTTAAGGAGTTGCAATTGATGGAAAACTAGAATGCAATTATTGTCATGAGCTTGGGCAATGGAAGAGGCAATACTGGGAATACCTGGCCACCCTTTGAAGCATATTGATGTTTCATCCTCCACGTCTTTGTAATTGAAACAGTTTCTCAATTAACCCTGCTTCCTGAGTATGCGATACCAGATCATGATCCCATATTTGTAAGTTACAGATACTGAGAAGGAATAAAGTATTAGGAAATGGTAATTTGATCCTCAAAATCGAATTCGGAGAAAATGTAGCCGGTCCCAAGTCCGGATTAGAAAGGGTGAGGGTTGTGGTAGGCTTATGACAGCCAACGTAAAACTTTGTCACATTCTATGACATGAACTATAATAAGAATATCGTTGAGGCGTCCCCTGCTCAGCGATGCGCTACATCGGATCCCGGGTGTAGTGTTAAGTATGCAAGGGCTTCTAGGTCGTCGTTCGGAAACGGCGCGCTATATCGGACCCCGGATATAGTGACAAATAAGTAAGGGTTTTATAGGATCCGTCTAGTTTCTTGGAACATAGATTCCCTTACGAGTAGACTAACAGAATTAGTGGAGGTGGTGATTAGGAGGCAAGTTGGTATTATGTGTTTGCAAAAAACTAAGTGGGTAGGTGAAAACGGTAGAGTCATAGAGCCTTGGGGTTACAGGTTTTGGTATACGGGTAGAGATAACAATCGTAATGGGGTAGGCGTAATCATAGATAAACGGTTACTTGAGGATGTAGTTGAGATTAGAAGAAAAGGCGATAGGATTTTACTGCTCAAGCTTATTCTAGGTGGGGAGATTCTTAACGTTATTAGTATTTATGCACCACAGATAGGCCTTGATGACGCTAGTAAGCGTCTATTCTGGAAGGATTTAGACGAGATGGTGCAAAAGATATCTAGTGGAGAGAAGTTATTTATTGGTGGTGATCTCAATGGACATGTAGGTATTAGTCGTAGTGGGTTTGATACTATTCATGGAGTTTTGGGTTTTGGACAAACGAATGAAGCAGGTAGCTCGATTCTAGATTTTGCCTTATCTTATGACTTGATCTTAGCAAACACTTGGTTTAAGAAAAGAGTCATCTTATTACCTTTAGGAGCGGATCAAGTGCAAGTCAAATAAACTTTTTTCTGACGAGAAGGATACATAGAGGTTGTTGTATCGACTGTAAGGTAGTGCCAGACGAGAGTGTAATCACTCAACATAAATTTTTAGTTCTACATTTTAGATTTAGAAGAGTACCTAAAAAGATTAGACGTAAGGTAGAGCCTAGAATTAAGCGGTGGCGACTGAAGAAAGGTAACCGAAAGGTTTTTATAGATCGTGTGGTTCAAGATGCGGATTGACAGTCTGAAGATAATTCAGACAGAACATGGAACAAGATAGATAGTTGTATCAAGAAAGTAGCTAGAGATCTACTTGGTGAATCGAGAGGCGGTGTTCCACCATCTAAGGACACATCATGGGGGAACGAAAAAATAAAGGCTGCTATTAAAATCAAGAGAGATTCTTATAAAGATTTGAAGAAAAGTAACGATGCGGAGAGATTTGAGAAGTATAAAATGGCTAAAAAGAAAGTTAAGAAAGCTATTCGGGAAGCTAAAACTAAGGTCTCCAAAGAGGTGTATGAGAAGTTGGACACTAAGGAGGCTGAAAATGATATATACTGGATTGCTCGGATGCAGGAAAGGAAGACCAGAGACTTATGTGCGGTGAAGTGTGTCAAAGATGAAGATCAGAAGGTTTTAGTTCGAGATGAGAATATTAAGGAAATATGGAGAGATTATTTTGACAAATTGTTCAATGAGAGCTTTACTAAGAATTTGGATCGAGTTGTCATTCAATATCAGATATAAACCGTGATATCATGCGAAAATAAGAATACCTGAGATTAAAGAGATTTTGAAGAGAATGGGATCAAGAAAAGCGGTTGGTCCAGACGGGATTCCTATTGAAGTTTGGCGATACTTAGGAGAAATAGGCATTAAATAGCCGACAGATCTGTTTAATAAGATTTGGCAAACAAAAAAGATACCAAATGAATGGAGGAAAAGTATCCTTATACCTATCTATAAGAACAAGGATGACATTCAAACTTGCTCAAG